>JAWNOD010000076.1:0-600000 GCA_035046225.1 Drosophila pegasa
TTTATCCGAAAATTTTCAAACCTGGTGCGTTCGAAAGGTATGGAAGCCAGCTATCGATTAGCCATTTACAGAATTGCTCTAGGACAAATACTTTTTAAGATATGCAATAAAAACCAATAAAAGATGTACCTGAGCCGCTTCAGCGCAGCGCCAAGTTGCTTTGCCAACTTCGCAAAGCTCTAGCTCGGCCATTTCTTGTCCGATTTTTATCGTGCAATACTCATTTTGAAGGTAATCTAGCGCTCCTTCGATCTGCAACATAAAAAAATTTTCGACAATTTTTCGATTTTGGACCCCCTGTGTAGGGCAACCCCTTGTCTACATGCTAAAAATCGAGCCGAGGGCACTATTTATCAACTTTGACAAGCTCTAACTGGCGTAATTTTTATCCGAAAATTTTCAAACCTGGTGCGTTCGAAAGGTATGGAAGCCAGCTATCGATTAGCCATTTACAGAATTGCTCTAGGACAAATACTTTTTAAGATATGCAATAAAAACCAATAAAAGATGTACCTGAGCCGCTTCAGCGCAGCGCCAAGTTGCTTTGCCAACTTCGCAAAGCTCTAGCTCGGCCATTTCTTGTCCGATTTTTATCGTGCAATACTCATTTTGAAGGTAATCTAGCGCTCCTTCGATCTGCAACATAAAAAAATTTTCGACAATTTTTCGATTTTGGACCCCCTGCGTAGGGCAACCCCTTGTCTACATGCTAAAAATCGAGCCGAGGGCACTATTTGCAACTTTGACAAGCTCTAACTGGCGTAATTTTTATCCGAAAATTTTCAAACCTGGTGCGTTCGAAAGGTATGGAAGCCAGCTATCGATTAGCCATTTACAGAATTGCTCTAGGACAAATACTTTTTAAGATATGCAATAAAAAACCAATAAAAGATGGACCTGGGCCGCTTCAGCGCAGCGCCAAGTTGCTTTGCCAACTTCGCAAAGCTCTAGCTCGGCCATTTCTTGTCCGATTTTTATCGTGCAATACTCATTTTGAAGGTAATCTAGCGCTCCTTCGATCTGCAACATAAAAAAATTTTCGACAATTTTTCGATTTTGGACCCCCGTGTAGGGCAACCCCTTGTCTACATGCTAAGAAGCCGAGGGCACTATTTATCAACTTTGACAAGCTCTAACTGGCGTAATTTTTATCCGAAAATTTTCAAACCTGGTGCGTTCGAAAGGTATGGAAGCCAGCTATCGATTAGCCATTTACAGAATTGCTCTAGGACAAATACTTTTTAAGTATATGCAATAAAAACCAATAAAAGATGTACCTGAGCCGCTTCAGCGCAGCGCCAAGTTGCTTTGCCAACTTCGCAAAGCTCTAGCTCGGCCATTTCTTGTCCGATTTTTATCGTGCAATACTCATTTTGAAGGTAATCTAGCGCTCCTTCGATCTGCAACATAAAAAAATTTTCGACAATTTTTCGATTTTGGACCCCCTGTGTAGGGCAACCCCTTGTCTACATGCTAAAAATCGAGCCGAGGGCACTATTTAGCAACTTTGACAAGCTCTAACTGGCGTAATTTTTATCCGAAAATTTTCAAACCTGGTGCGTTCGAAAGGTATGGAAGCCAGCTATCGATTAGCCATTTACAGAATTGCTCTAGGACAAATACTTTTTAAGATATGCAATAAAAACCAATAAAAGATGTACCTGAGCCGCTTCAGCGCAGCGCCAAGTTGCTTTGCCAACTTCGCAAAGCTCTAGCTCGGCCATTTCTTGTCCGATTTTTATCGTGCAATACTCATTTTGAAGGTAATCTAGCGCTCCTTCGATCTGCAACATAAAAAAATTTTCGACAATTTTTCGATTTTGGACCCCCTGTGTAGGGCAACCCCTTGTCTACATGCTAAAAATCGAGCCGAGGGCACTATTTATCAACTTTGACAAGCTCTAACTGGCGTAATTTTTATCCGAAAATTTTCAAACCTGGTGCGTTCGAAAGGTATGGAAGCCAGCTATCGATTAGCCATTTACAGAATTGCTCTAGGACAAATACTTTTTAAGATATGCAATAAAAACCAATAAAAGATGGACCTGGGCCGCTTCAGCGCAGCGCCAAGTTGCTTTGCCAACTTCGCAAAGCTCTAGCTCGGCCATTTCTTGTCCGATTTTTATCGTGCAATACTCATTTTGAAGGTAATCTAGCGCTCCTTCGATCTGCAACATAAAAAAATTTTCGACAATTTTTCGATTTTGGACCCCCTGTGTAGGGCAACCCCTTGTCTACATGCTAAAAATCGAGCCGAGGGCACTATTTATCAACTTTGACAAGCTCTAACTGGCGTAATTTTTATCCGAAAATTTTCAAACCTGGTGCGTTCGAAAGGTATGGAAGCCAGCTATCGATTAGCCATTTACAGAATTGCTCTAGGACAAATACTTTTTAAGATATGCAATAAAAACCAATAAAAGATGTACCTGAGCCGCTTCAGCGCAGCGCCAAGTTGCTTTGCCAACTTCGCAAAGCTCTAGCTCGGCCATTTCTTGTCCGATTTTTATCGTGCAATACTCATTTTGAAGGTAATCTAGCGCTCCTTCGATCTGCAACATAAAAAAATTTTCGACAATTTTTCGATTTTGGACCCCCTGTGTAGGGCAACCCCTTGTCTACATGCTAAAAATCGAGCCGAGGGCACTATTTATCAACTTTGACAAGCTCTAACTGGCGTAATTTTTATCCGAAAATTTTCAAACCTGGTGCGTTCGAAAGGTATGGAAGCCAGCTATCGATTAGCCATTTACAGAATTGCTCTAGGACAAATACTTTTTAAGATATGCAATAAAAACCAATAAAAGATGTACCTGAGCCGCTTCAGCGCAGCGCCAAGTTGCTTTGCCAACTTCGCAAAGCTCTAGCTCGGCCATTTCTTGTCCGATTTTTATCGTGCAATACTCATTTTGAAGGTAATCTAGCGCTCCTTCGATCTGCAACATAAAAAAATTTTCGACAATTTTTCGATTTTGGACCCCCTGTGTAGGGCAACCCCTTGTCTACATGCTAAAAATCGAGCCGAGGGCACTATTTATCAACTTTGACAAGCTCTAACTGGCGTAATTTTTATCCGAAAATTTTCAAACCTGGTGCGTTCGAAAGGTATGGAAGCCAGCTATCGATTAGCCATTTACAGAATTGCTCTAGGACAAATACTTATTAAGATATACAATAAAAACCAATAAAAGATGGACCTGGGCCGCTTCAGCGCAGCGCCAAGTTGCTTTGCCAACTTCGCAAAGCTCTAGCTCGGCCATTTCTTGTCCGATTTTTATCGTGCAATACTCATTTTGAAGGTAATCTAGCGCTCCTTCGATCTGCAACATAAAAAAATTTTCGACAATTTTTCGATTTTGGACCCCCTGTGTAGGGCAACCCCTTGTCTACATGCTAAAAATCGAGCCGAGGGCACTATTTATCAACTTTGACAAGCTCTAACTGGCGTAATTTTTATCCGAAAATTTTCAAACCTGGTGCGTTCGAAAGGTATGGAAGCCAGCTATCGATTAGCCATTTACAGAATTGCTCTAGGACAAATACTTTTTAAGATATGCAATAAAAACCAATAAAAGATGGACCTGGGCCGCTTCAGCGCAGCGCCAAGTTGCTTTGCCAACTTCGCAAAGCTCTAGCTCGGCCATTTCTTGTCCGATTTTTATCGTGCAATACTCATTTTGAAGGTAATCTAGCGCTCCTTCGATCTGCAACATAAAAAAATTTTCGACAACTTTTCGATTTTGGACTACATGCTCCTTCGATCTGCAACATAAAAAAATTTTCGACAATTTTTCGATTTTGGACCCCCTGTGTAGGGCAACCCCTTGTCTACATGCTAAAAATCGAGCCGAGGGCCTATATTATCAACTTTGACAAGCTCTAACTGGCGTAATTTTTATCCGAAAATTTTCAAACCTGGTGCGTTCGAAAGGTATGGAAGCCAGCTATCGATTAGCCATCAGAATTGCTCTAGGCAAATACTTTTTAAGATATGCAATAAAAACCAATAAAAGATGGACCTGGGCCGCTTCAGCGCAGCGCCAAGTTGCTTTGCCAACTTCGCAAAGCTCTAGCTCGGCCATTTCTTGTCCGATTTTTATCGTGCAATACTCATTTTGAAGGTAATCTAGCGCTCCTTCGATCTGCAACATAAAAAAATTTTCGACAATTTTTCGATTTGGACCCCCTGTGTAGGGCAACCCCTTGTCTACATGCTAAAAATCGAGCCGAGGGCACTATTTATCAACTTTGACAAGCTCTAACTGGCGTAATTTTTATCCGAAAATTTTCAAACCTGGTGCGTTCGAAAGGTATGGAAGCCAGCTATCGATTAGCCATTTACAGAATTGCTCTAGGAAAAATACTTTTTAAGATATGCAATAAAAACCAATAAAAGATGGACCTGGGCCGCTTCAGCGCAGCGCCAAGTTGCTTTGCCAACTTCGCAAAGCTCTAGCTCGGCCATTTCTTGTCCGATTTTTATCGTGCAATACTCATTTTGAAGGTAATCTAGCGCTCCTTCGATCTGCAACATAAAAAAAATTTTCGACAATTTTTCGATTTTGGAACCCCTGTGTAGGGCAACCCCTTGTCGACATGCTAAAAATCGAGCCGAGGGCACTATTTATCAACTTTGACAAGCTCTAACTGGCGTAATTTTTATCCGAAAATTTTCAAACCTGGTGCGTTCGAAAGTATGGAAGCCAGCTATCGATTAGCCATTTACAGAATTGCTCTAGGACAAATACTTTTTAAGATATGCAATAAAAACCAATAAAAGATGGACCTGAGCCGCTTCAGCGCAGCGCCAAGTTGCTTTGCCAACTTCGCAAAGCTCTAGCTCGGCCATTTCTTGTCCGATTTTTATCGTGCAATACTCATTTTGAAGGTAATCTAGCGCTCCTTCGATCTGCAACATAAAAAAATTTTCGACAATTTTTCGATTTTGGACCCCCTGTGTAGGGCAACCCCTTGTCTACATGCTAAAAATCGAGCCGAGGGCACTATTTATCAACTTTGACAAGCTCTAACTGGCGTAATTTTTATCCGAAAATTTTCAAACCTGGTGCGTTCGAAAGGTATGGAAGCCAGCTATCGATTAGCCATTTACAGAATTGCTCTAGGACAAATACTTATTAAGATATGCAATAAAAACCAATAAAAGATGGACCTGGGCCGCTTCAGCGCAGCGCCAAGTTGCTTTGCCAACTTCGCAAAGCTCTAGCTCGGCCATTTCTTGTCCGATTTTTATCGTGCAATACTCATTTTGAAGGTAAAATCTAGCTGCTCTAGGACAAATACTTTCGATCTGCAACATAAAATAAATCTGAGCCACTTCAGCGCAGCGCCAATTTTTCGATTTTGGACCCCCTGTGTAGGGCAACCACTTTCTAGACATGCGTCAAAACGTGAAGAGATGCCTGAGCCGAGGGCAGCGCCAATTCCTATTACAACTTTGACAAAGCTCTAACTGGCGTAATTTTTATCCGAAAATTTTCAAACCTGGTGCGTTCGAAAAGGTATGGAAGCCAGCTTTCGATTCGCCATTTACAGAATTGCTCTAGGACAAATACTTTTTAAGATATGCAATAAAAACCAATAAAAGATGGACCTGGGCCGCTTCAGCGCAGCGCCAAGTTGCTTTGCCAACTTCGCAAAGCTCTAGCTCGGCCATTTCTTGTCCGATTTTTATCGTGCAATACTCATTTTGAAGGTAATCTAGCGCTCTCTTCGATCTGCAACATAAAAAAATTTTCGACAATTTTTCGATTTTGGACCCCCTGTGTAGGGCAACCCCTTGTCTACATGCTAAAAATCGAGCCGAGGGCTCTAGGACAAATACTTTTTAAGATATACAATAAAAACCAATAAAAGATGGACCTGGGCCGCTTCAGCGCAGCGCCAAGTTGCTTTGCCAACTTCGCAAAGCTCTAGCTCGGCCATTTCTTGTCCGATTTTTATCGTGCAATACTCATTTTGAAGGTAATCTAGCGCTCCTTCGATCTGCAACATAAAAAAATTTTCGACAATTTTTCGATTTTGACCCCCTGTGTAGGGCAACCCCTTGTCTACATGCTAAAAATCGAGCCGAGGGCACTATTTATCAACTTTGACAAGCTCTAACTGGCGTAATTTTTATCCGAAAATTTTCAAACCTGGTGCGTTCGAAAGGTATGGAAGCCAGCTATCGATTAGCCATTTACAGAATTGCTCTAGGACAAATACTTTTTAAGATATGCAATAAAAACCAATAAAAGATGGACCTGGGCCGCTTCAGCGCAGCGCCAAGTTGCTTTGCCAACTTCGCAAAGCTCTAGCTCGGCCATTTCTTGTCCGATTTTTATCGTGCAATACTCATTTTGAAGGTAATCTAGCGCTCCTTCGATCTGCAACATAAAAAAATTTTCGACAATTTTTCGATTTTGGACCCCCTGTGTAGGGCAACCCCTTGTCTACATGCTAAAAATCGAGCCGAGGGCACTATTTATCAACTTTGACAAGCTCTAACTGGCGTAATTTTTATCCGAAAATTTTCAAACCTGGTGCGTTCGAAAGGTATGGAAGCCAGCTATCGATTAGCCATTTACAGAATTGCTCTAGGACAAATACTTTTTAAGATATGCAATAAAAACCAATAAAAGATGGACCTGGGCCGCTTCAGCGCAGCGCCAAGTTGCTTTGCCAACTTCGCAAAGCTCTAGCTCGGCCATTTCTTGTCCGATTTTTATCGCAATACTCATTTTAAAGGTAATCTAGCCGCTACAAAAAACTGAATTTTTTTTTGCTCTAGGACAAATACTTTTTAAGATATGCAATTAAAACCAATAAGAGATGGGCCTGAGCCGCTTCAGCGCAGCGCCAAGTCGCTTTGCCACCTTCGCAAAGCTCTAGCTGGCGTAATTTTTATCCGAAATTTTTCAAATCTGGTGCATTCGAAAGGTATGGAAGCCAGCTACAAAAAACTATATGTTTTTTTTGCTCTAGGACAAATACTTTTTAAGATATGCAATAAAAACCAATAAAAGATGGACCTGGGCCGCTTCAGCGCAGCGCCAAGTTGCTTTGCCAACTTCGCAAAGCTCTAGCTCGGCCATTTCTTGTCCGATTTTTATCGTGCAATACTCATTTTGAAGGTAATCTAGCGCTCCTTCCGATCTGCAACATAAAAAAATTTTCACAATTTTTCGATTTTGGACCCCCTGTGTAGGGCAACCCCTTGTCTACATGCTAAAAATGGAGCCGAGGCCAATTTATCACTTTGACAAGCTCTAACTGGCGTAATTTTTATCCGAAAATTTTCAAACCTGGTGCGTTCGAAAGGTATGGAAGCGATATTGATTACCTTTACAGAATTGTTCTAGGACAAATACTTTTTAAGATATGCAATAAAAACCAATAAAAGATGGGCCTGGGCCGCTTCAGCGCAGCGCCAAGTTGCTTTGCCAACTTCGCAAAGCTCTAGCTCGGCCATTTCTTGTCCGATTTTTATCGTGCAATACTCATTTTGAAGGTAATCTAGCGCTCCTTCGATCTGCAACATAAAAAAATTTTCGACAATTTTTCGATTTTGGACCCCCTGTGTAGGGCAACCCCTTGTCTACATGCTAAAAATCGAGCCGAGGGCACTATTTATCAACTTTGACAAGCTCTAACTGGCGTAATTTTTATCCGAAAATTTTAAACCTGGTGCGTTCGAAAGGTATGGAAGCCAGCTATCGATTAGCCATTTACAGAATTGCTCTAGGACAAATACTTTTTAAGATATGCAATAAAAACCAATAAAAGATGGGCCTGGGCCGCTTCAGCGCAGCGCCAAGTTGCTTTGCCAACTTCGCAAAGCTCTAGCTCGGCCATTTCTTGTCCGATTTTTATCGTGCAATACTCATTTTGAAGGTAATCTAGCGCTCCTTCGATCTGCAACATAAAAAAATTTTCGACAATTTTTCGATTTTGGACCCCCTGTGTAGGGCAACCCCTTAATGTTAAAAACGATCTGAGCGCGAGGGCAGCGCCTATCATTTTATCAACTTTGACAAGCTCTAACTGGCGTAATTTTTATCCGAAAATTTTATCAACCTGGTGCGTTCGAAAGGTATGGAAGCCAGCTAGATAAGACAGCTACATGTTTAATTGCTCTAGGACAAATACTTTTTAAGATATGCAATAAAAACCAATAAAAGATGGACCTGAGCCGCTTCAGCGCAGCGCCAAGTTGCTTTGCCAACTTCGCAAAGCTCTAGCTCGGCCATTTCTTGTCCGATTTTTATCGTGCAATACTATTCTTTTTGAAAGGTACTGGATCCAGCAAAAAAAAATTTTCGACAATTTTTCGATTTTGGGCCGTGTAGGGCAACCCCTTGTCTAACATGCATAAGAAATCGAGCCGTAAGGGCACTATTGTTTTATCAACTTTAGAAAGCTCTAACTGGCGTAATTTTTATCCGAAAATTTTCAAACCTGGTGCGTTCGAAAGGTATGGAAGCCAGCTATCGATTAGCCAATTTACAGAATTGCTCTAGGACAAATACTTTTTAAGATATGCAATAAAAACCAATAAAAGATGGACCTGGCGCTTCAGCGCAGCGCCAAGTTGCTTTGCCAACTTCGCAAAGCTCTAGCTCGGCCATTTCTTGTCCGATTTTTATCGTGCAATACTCATTTTGAAGGTAATCTAGCGCTCCTTCGATCTGCAACATAAAAAAATTTTCGACAATTTTTCGATTTTGGACCCCCTGTGTAGGGCAACCCCTTGTCTACATGCTAAAAATCGAGCCGAGGGCACTATTTAGCAACTTTGACAAGCTCTAACTGGCGTAATTTTTATCCGAAAATTTTCAAACCTGGTGCGTTCGAAAGGTATGGAAGCCAGCTATCGATTAGCCATTTACAGAATTGCTCTAGGACAAATACTTTTTAAGATATGCAATAAAAACCAATAAAAGATGGACCTGGCCGCTTCAGCGCAGCGCCAAGTTGCTTTGCCAACTTCGCAAAGCTCTAGCTCGGCCATTTCTTGTCCGATTTTTATCGTGCAATACTCATTTTGAAGGTAATCTAGCGCTCCTTCGATCTGCAACATAAAAAAATTTTCGACAATTTTTCGATTTTGGACCCCCTGTGTAGGGCAACCCCTTGTCTACATGCTAAAAATCGAGCCGAGGGCACTATTTATCAACTTTGACAAGCTCTAACTGGCGTAATTTTTATCCGAAAATTTTC
Source organism: Drosophila pegasa (assembly GCA_035046225.1). Classification (NCBI taxonomy): domain Eukaryota; kingdom Metazoa; phylum Arthropoda; class Insecta; order Diptera; family Drosophilidae; genus Drosophila; species Drosophila pegasa. Next base: position 9,220 of record JAWNOD010000076.1, read on the forward strand.
AAACCTGGTGCGTTCGAAAGGTATGGAAGCCAGCTATCGATTAGCCATTCTACAGAATTGCTCTAGGACAAATACTTTTTAAGATATGCAATAAAAACCAATAAAAGATGGACTGGGCCGCTTCAGCGCAGCGCCAAGTTGCTTTGCCAACTTCGCAAAGCTCTAGCTCGGCCATTTCTTGTCCGATTTTTATCGTGCAATACTCATTTTGAAGGTAATCTAGCGCTCCTTCGATCTGCAACATAAAAAAATTTTCGACAATTTTTCGATTTTGGACCCCCTGTGTAGGGAACCCCTTGTCTACATGCTAAAAATCGAGCCGAGGGCAGCTATTTATCAACTTTGACAAGCTCTAACTGGCGTAATTTTTATCCGAAAATTTTCAAACCTGGTGCGTTCGAAAGGTATGGAAGCCAGCTATCGATTAGCCATTAATTGCTCTAGGACAAATACTTTTTAAGATATGCAATAAAAACCAATAAAAGATGGACCTGGGCCGCTTCAGCGCAGCGCCAAGTTGCTTTGCCAACTTCGCAAAGCTCTAGCTCGGCCATTTCTTGTCCGATTTTTATCGTGCAATACTCATTTTGAAGGTAATCTAGCGCTCCTTCGATCTGCAACATAAAAAAATTTTCGACAATTTTTCGATTTTGGACCCCCTGTGTAGGGCAACCCCTTGTCTACATGCTAAAAATCGAGCCGAGGGCACTATTTATCAACTTTGACAAGCTCTAACTGGCGTAATTTTTATCCGAAAATTTTCAAACCTGGTGCGTTCGAAAGGTATGGAAGCCAGCTATCGATTAGCCATTTACAGAATTGCTCTAGGACAAATACTTTTTAAGATATGCAATAAAAACCAATAAAAGATGGACCTGAGCCGCTTCAGCGCAGCGCCAAGTTGCTTTGCCAACTTCGCAAAGCTCTAGCTCGGCCATTTCTTGTCCGATTTTTATCGTGCAATACTCATTTTGAAGGTAATCTAGCGCTCCTTCGATCTGCAACATAAAAAAATTTTCGACAATTTTTCGATTTTGGACCCCCTGTGTAGGGCAACCCCTTGTCTACATGCTAAAAATCGAGCCGAGGGCACTATTTATCAACTTTGACAAGCTCTAACTGGCGTAATTTTTATCCGAAAATTTTCAAACCTGGTGCGTTCGAAAGGTATGGAAGCCAGCTATCGATTAGCCATTTACAGAATTGCTCTAGGAGCAATACTTTTTAAGATATGCAATAAAAACCAATAAAAGATGGACCTGAGCCGCTTCAGCGCAGCGCCAAGTTGCTTTGCCAACTTCGCAAAGCTCTAGCTCGGCCATTTCTTGTCCGATTTTTATCGTGAAATACTATCATTTTGAAGGTAATCTAGCGCTCCTTCGATCAAACATAAAAAAATTTTCGACAATTTTTCGATTTTGGACCCCCTGTGTAGGGCAACCCCTTGTCTACATGCTAAAAATCGACGCAGGGACACTATTTATGCAACTTTGACAAGCTCTAACTGGCGTAATTTTTATCCGAAAATTTTCAAACCTGGTGCGTTCGAAAGGTATGGAAGCCAGCTATCGATTAGCCATTTACAGAATTGCTCTAGGACAAATACTTTTTAAGATAGCCATTTACAGAATTGCTCTAGGACAAATACTTTTTAAGATATGCAATAAAAACCAATAAAAGATGGACCTGGGCCGCTTCAGCGCAGCGCCAAGTTGCTTTGCCAACTTCGCAAAGCTCTAGCTCGGCCATTTCTTGTCCGATTTTTATCGTGCAATACTCATTTTGAAGGTAATCTAGCGCTCCTTCGATCTGCAACATAAAAAAATTTTCGACAATTTTTCGATTTTGGACCCCCTGTGTAGGGCAACCCCTTGTCTACATGCTAAAAATCGAGCCGAGGGCACTATTTATCAACTTTGACAAGCTCTAACTGGCGTAATTTTTATCCGAAAATTTTCAAACCTGGTGCGTTCGAAAGGTATGGAAGCCAGCTATCGATTAGCCATTTACAGAATTGCTCTAGGACAAATACTTTTTAAGATATGCAATAAAAACCAATAAAAGATGGACCTGGGCCGCTTCAGCGCAGCGCCAAGTTGCTTTGCCAACTTCGCAAAGCTCTAGCTCGGCCATTTCTTGTCCGATTTTTATCGTGCAATACTCATTTTGAAGGTAATCTAGCGCTCCTTCGATCTGCAACATAAAAAAATTTTCGACAATTTTTCGATTTTGGACCCCCGTGTAGGGCAACCCCTTGTCTACATGCTAAAAATCGAGCCGAGGGCACTATTTATCAACTTTGACAAGCTCTAACTGGCGTAATTTTTATCCGAAAATTTTCAAACCTGGTGCGTTCGAAAGGTATGGAAGCCAGCTATCGATTAGCCATTTACAGAATTGCTCTAGGACAAATACTTTTTAAGATATGCAATAAAAACCAATAAAAGATGGACCTGAGCCGCTTCAGCGCAGCGCCAAGTTGCTTTGCCAACTTCGCAAAGCTCTAGCTCGGCCATTTCTTGTCCGATTTTTATCGTGCAATACTCATTTTGAAGGTAATCTAGCGCTCCTTCGATCTGCAACATAAAAAAATTTTCGACAATTTTTCGATTTTGGACCCCCTGTGTAGGGCAACCCCTTGTCTACATGCTAAAAATCGAGCCGAGGGCACTATTTAGCAACTTTGACAAGCTCTAACTGGCGTAATTTTTATCCGAAAATTTTCAAACCTGGTGCGTTCGAAAGGTATGGAAGCCAGCTATCGATTAGCCATTTACAGAATTGCTCTAGGACAAATACTTTTTAAGATATGCAATAAAAACCAATAAAAGATGTACCTGAGCCGCTTCAGCGCAGCGCCAAGTTGCTTTGCCAACTTCGCAAAGCTCTAGCTCGGCCATTTCTTGTCCGATTTTTATCGTGCAATACTCATTTTGAAGGTAATCTAGCGCTCCTTCGATCTGCAACATAAAAAAATTTTCGACAATTTTTCGATTTTGGACCCCCTGTGTAGGGCAACCCCTTGTCTACATGCTAAAAATCGAGCCGAGGGCACTATTTATCAACTTTGACAAGCTCTAACTGGCGTAATTTTTATCCGAAAATTTTCAAACCTGGTGCGTTCGAAAGGTATGGAAGCCAGCTATCGATTAGCCATTTACAGAATTGCTCTAGGACAAATACTTTTTAAGATATGCAATAAAAACCAATAAAAGATGTACCTGAGCCGCTTCAGCGCAGCGCCAAGTTGCTTTGCCAACTTCGCAAAGCTCTAGCTCGGCCATTTCTTGTCCGATTTTTATCGTGCAATACTCATTTTGAAGGTAATCTAGCGCTCCTTCGATCTGCAACATAAAAAAATTTTCGACAATTTTTCGATTTTGGACCCCCTGTGTAGGGCAACCCCTTGTCTACATGCTAAAAATCGAGCCGAGGGCACTATTTATCAACTTTGACAAGCTCTAACTGGCGTAATTTTTATCCGAAAATTTTCAAACCTGGTGCGTTCGAAAGGTATGGAAGCCAGCTATCGATTAGCCATTTACAGAATTGCTCTAGGACAAATACTTTTTAAGATATGCAATAAAAACCAATAAAAGATGTACCTGAGCCGCTTCAGCGCAGCGCCAAGTTGCTTTGCCAACTTCGCAAAGCTCTAGCTCGGCCATTTCTTGTCCGATTTTTATCGTGCAATACTCATTTTGAAGGTAATCTAGCGCTCCTTCGATCTGCAACATAAAAAAATTTTCGACAATTTTTCGATTTTGGACCCCCTGTGTAGGGCAACCCCTTGTCTACATGCTAAAAATCGAGCCGAGGGCACTATTTAGCAACTTTGACAAGCTCTAACTGGCGTAATTTTTATCCGAAAATTTTCAAACCTGGTGCGTTCGAAAGGTATGGAAGCCAGCTATCGATTAGCCATTTACAGAATTGCTCTAGGACAAATACTTTTTAAGATATGCAATAAAAACCAATAAAAGATGGACCTGGGCCGCTTCAGCGCAGCGCCAAGTTGCTTTGCCAACTTCGCAAAGCTCTAGCTCGGCCATTTCTTGTCCGATTTTTATCGTGCAATACTCATTTTGAAGGTAATCTAGCGCTCCTTCGATCTGCAACATAAAAAAATTTTCGACAATTTTTCGATTTTGGACCCCCTGTGTAGGGCAACCCCTTGTCTACATGCTAAAAATCGAGCCGAGGGCACTATTTATCAACTTTGACAAGCTCTAACTGGCGTAATTTTTATCCGAAAATTTTCAAACCTGGTGCGTTCGAAAGGTATGGAAGCCAGCTATCGATTAGCCATTTACAGAATTGCTCTAGGACAAATACTTTTTAAGATATGCAATAAAAACCAATAAAAGATGTACCTGAGCCGCTTCAGCGCAGCGCCAAGTTGCTTTGCCAACTTCGCAAAGCTCTAGCTCGGCCATTTCTTGTCCGATTTTTATCGTGCAATACTCATTTTGAAGGTAATCTAGCGCTCCTTCGATCTGCAACATAAAAAAATTTTCGACAATTTTTCGATTTTGGACCCCCTGTGTAGGGCAACCCCTTGTCTACATGCTAAAAATCGAGCCGAGGGCACTATTTATCAACTTTGACAAGCTCTAACTGGCGTAATTTTTATCCGAAAATTTTCAAACCTGGTGCGTTCGAAAGGTATGGAAGCCAGCTATCGATTAGCCATTTACAGAATTGCTCTAGGACAAATACTTTTTAAGATATGCAATAAAAACCAATAAAAGATGTACCTGAGCCGCTTCAGCGCAGCGCCAAGTTGCTTTGCCAACTTCGCAAAGCTCTAGCTCGGCCATTTCTTGTCCGATTTTTATCGTGCAATACTCATTTTGAAGGTAATCTAGCGCTCCTTCGATCTGCAACATAAAAAAATTTTCGACAATTTTTCGATTTTGGACCCCCTGTGTAGGGCAACCCCTTGTCTACATGCTAAAAATCGAGCCGAGGGCACTATTTATCAACTTTGACAAGCTCTAACTGGCGTAATTTTTATCCGAAAATTTTCAAACCTGGTGCGTTCGAAAGGTATGGAAGCCAGCTATCGATTAGCCATTTACAGAATTGCTCTAGGACAAATACTTTTTAAGATATGCAATAAAAACCAATAAAAGATGGACCTGGCCGCTTCAGCGCAGCGCCAAGTTGCTTTGCCAACTTCGCAAAGCTCTAGCTCGGCCATTTCTTGTCCGATTTTTATCGTGCAATACTCATTTTGAAGGTAATCTAGCGCTCCTTCGATCTGCAACATAAAAAAATTTTCGACAATTTTTCGATTTTGGACCCCCTGTGTAGGGCAACCCCTTGTCTACATGCTAAAAATCGAGCCGAGGGCACTATTTAGCAACTTTGACAAGCTCTAACTGGCGTAATTTTTATCCGAAAATTTTCAAACCTGGTGCGTTCGAAAGGTATGGAAGCCAGCTATCGATTAGCCATTTACAGAATTGCTCTAGGACAAATACTTTTTAAGATATGCAATAAAAACCAATAAAAGATGTACCTGAGCCGCTTCAGCGCAGCGCCAAGTTGCTTTGCCAACTTCGCAAAGCTCTAGCTCGGCCATTTCTTGTCCGATTTTTATCGTGCAATACTCATTTTGAAGGTAATCTAGCGCTCCTTCGATCTGCAACATAAAAAAATTTTCGACAATTTTTCGATTTTGGACCCCCTGTGTAGGGCAACCCCTTGTCTACATGCTAAAAATCGAGCCGAGGGCACTATTTATCAACTTTGACAAGCTCTAACTGGCGTAATTTTTATCCGAAAATTTTCAAACCTGGTGCGTTCGAAAGGTATGGAAGCCAGCTATCGATTAGCCATTTACAGAATTGCTCTAGGACAAATACTTTTTAAGATATGCAATAAAAACCAATAAAAGATGTACCTGAGCCGCTTCAGCGCAGCGCCAAGTTGCTTTGCCAACTTCGCAAAGCTCTAGCTCGGCCATTTCTTGTCCGATTTTTATCGTGCAATACTCATTTTGAAGGTAATCTAGCGCTCCTTCGATCTGCAACATAAAAAAATTTTCGACAATTTTTCGATTTTGGACCCCCTGTGTAGGGCAACCCCTTGTCTACATGCTAAAAATCGAGCCGAGGGCACTATTTAGCAACTTTGACAAGCTCTAACTGGCGTAATTTTTATCCGAAAATTTTCAAACCTGGTGCGTTCGAAAGGTATGGAAGCCAGCTATCGATTAGCCATTTACAGAATTGCTCTAGGACAAATACTTTTTAAGATATGCAATAAAAACCAATAAAAGATGGACCTGGGCCGCTTCAGCGCAGCGCCAAGTTGCTTTGCCAACTTCGCAAAGCTCTAGCTCGGCCATTTCTTGTCCGATTTTTATCGTGCAATACTCATTTTGAAGGTAATCTAGCGCTCCTTCGATCTGCAACATAAAAAAATTTTCGACAATTTTTCGATTTTGGACCCCCTGTGTAGGGCAACCCCTTGTCTACATGCTAAAAATCGAGCCGAGGGCACTATTTATCAACTTTGACAAGCTCTAACTGGCGTAATTTTTATCCGAAAATTTTCAAACCTGGTGCGTTCGAAAGGTATGGAAGCCAGCTATCGATTAGCCATTTACAGAATTGCTCTAGGACAAATACTTTTTAAGATATGCAATAAAAACCAATAAAAGATGGACCTGGGCCGCTTCAGCGCAGCGCCAAGTCGCTTTGCCAACTTCGCAAAGCTCTAGCTCGGCCATTTCTTGTCCGATTTTTATCGTGCAATACTCATTTTGAAGGTAATCTAGCGCTCCTTCGATCTGCAACATAAAAAAATTTTCGACAATTTTTCGATTTTGGACCCCCTGTGTAGGGCAACCCCTTGTCTACATGCTAAAAATCGAGCCGAGGGCACTATTTATCAACTTTGACAAGCTCTAACTGGCGTAATTTTTATCCGAAAATTTTCAAACCTGGTGCGTTCGAAAGGTATGGAAGCCAGCTATCGATTAGCCATTTACAGAATTGCTCTAGGACAAATACTTTTTAAGATATGCAATAAAAACCAATAAAAGATGGACCTGGGCCGCTTCAGCGCAGCGCCAAGTTGCTTTGCCAACTTCGCAAAGCTCTAGCTCGGCCATTTCTTGTCCGATTTTTATCGTGCAATACTCATTTTGAAGGTAATCTAGCGCTCCTTCGATCTGCAACATAAAAAAATTTTCGACAATTTTTCGATTTTGGACCCCCTGTGTAGGGCAACCCCTTGTCTACATGCTAAAAATCGAGCCGAGGGCACTATTTATCAACTTTGACAAGCTCTAACTGGCGTAATTTTTATCCGAAAATTTTCAAACCTGGTGCGTTCGAAAGGTATGGAAGCCAGCTATCGATTAGCCATTTACAGAATTGCTCTAGGACAAATACTTTTTAAGATATGCAATAAAAACCAATAAAAGATGTACCTGGCCGCTTCAGCGCAGCGCCAAGTTGCTTTGCCAACTTCGCAAAGCTCTAGCTCGGCCATTTCTTGTCCGATTTTTATCGTGCAATACTCATTTTGAAGGTAATCTAGCGCTCCTTCGATCTGCAACATAAAAAAATTTTCGACAATTTTTCGATTTTGGACCCCCTGTGTAGGGCAACCCCTTGTCTACATGCTAAAAATCGAGCCGAGGGCACTATTTATCAACTTTGACAAGCTCTAACTGGCGTAATTTTTATCCGAAAATTTTCAAACCTGGTGCGTTCGAAAGGTATGGAAGCCAGCTATCGATTAGCCATTTACAGAATTGCTCTAGGACAAATACTTTTTAAGATATGCAATAAAAACCAATAAAAGATGTACCTGAGCCGCTTCAGCGCAGCGCCAAGTTGCTTTGCCAACTTCGCAAAGCTCTAGCTCGGCCATTTCTTGTCCGATTTTTATCGTGCAATACTCATTTTGAAGGTAATCTAGCGCTCCTTCGATCTGCAACATAAAAAAATTTTCGACAATTTTTCGATTTTGGACCCCCTGTGTAGGGCAACCCCTTGTCTACATGCTAAAAATCGAGCCGAGGGCACTATTTATCAACTTTGACAAGCTCTAACTGGCGTAATTTTTATCCGAAAATTTTCAAACCTGGTGCGTTCGAAAAGGTATGGAAGCCAGCTATCGATTAGCCATTTACAGAATTGCTCTAGGACAAATACTTTTTAAGATATGCAATAAAAACCAATAAAAGATGGACCTGGGCCGCTTCAGCGCAGCGCCAAGTTGCTTTGCCAACTTCGCAAAGCTCTAGCTCGGCCATTTCTTGTCCGATTTTTATCGTGCAATACTCATTTTGAAGGTAATCTAGCGCTCCTTCGATCTGCAACATAAAAAAATTTTCGACAATTTTTCGATTTTGGACCCCCTGTGTAGGGCAACCCCTTGTCTACATGCTAAAAATCGAGCCGAGGGCACTATTTATCAACTTTGACAAGCTCTAACTGGCGTAATTTTTATCCGAAAATTTTCAAACCTGGTGCGTTCGAAAGGTATGGAAGCCAGCTATCGATTAGCCATTTACAGAATTGCTCTAGGACAAATACTTTTTAAGATATGCAATAAAAACCAATAAAAGATGGACCTGGGCCGCTTCAGCGCAGCGCCAAGTTGCTTTGCCAACTTCGCAAAGCTCTAGCTCGGCCATTTCTTGTCCGATTTTTATCGTGCAATACTCATTTTGAAGGTAATCTAGCGCTCCTTCGATCTGCAACATAAAAAAATTTTCGACAATTTTTCGATTTTGGACCCCCTGTGTAGGGCAACCCCTTGTCTACATGCTAAAAATCGAGCCGAGGGCACTATTTATCAACTTTGACAAGCTCTAACTGGCGTAATTTTTATCCGAAAATTTTCAAACCTGGTGCGTTCGAAAGGTATGGAAGCCAGCTATCGATTAGCCATTTACAGAATTGCTCTAGGACAAATACTTTTTAAGATATGCAATAAAAACCAATAAAAGATGGACCTGGGCCGCTTCAGCGCAGCGCCAAGTTGCTTTGCCAACTTCGCAAAGCTCTAGCTCGGCCATTTCTTGTCCGATTTTTATCGTGCAATACTCATTTTGAAGGTAATCTAGCGCTCCTTCGATCTGCAACATAAAAAAATTTTCGACAATTTTTCGATTTTGGACCCCCTGTGTAGGGCAACCCCTTGTCTACATGCTAAAAATCGAGCCGAGGGCACTATTTATCAACTTTGACAAGCTCTAACTGGCGTAATTTTTATCCGAAAATTTTCAAACCTGGTGCGTTCGAAAGGTATGGAAGCCAGCTATCGATTAGCCATTTACAGAATTGCTCTAGGACAAATACTTTTTAAGATATGCAATAAAAACCAATAAAAGATGGACCTGGGCCGCTTCAGCGCAGCGCCAAGTTGCTTTGCCAACTTCGCAAAGCTCTAGCTCGGCCATTTCTTGTCCGATTTTTATCGTGCAATACTCATTTTGAAGGTAATCTAGCGCTCCTTCGATCTGCAACATAAAAAAATTTTCGACAATTTTTCGATTTTGGACCCCCTGTGTAGGGCAACCCCTTGTCTACATGCTAAAAATCGAGCCGAGGGCACTATTTATCAACTTTGACAAGCTCTAACTGGCGTAATTTTTATCCGAAAATTTTCAAACCTGGTGCGTTCGAAAGGTATGGAAGCCAGCTATCGATTAGCCATTTACAGAATTGCTCTAGGACAAATACTTTTTAAGATATGCAATAAAAACCAATAAAAGATGGACCTGGGCCGCTTCAGCGCAGCGCCAAGTTGCTTTGCCAACTTCGCAAAGCTCTAGCTCGGCCATTTCTTGTCCGATTTTTATCGTGCAATACTCATTTTGAAGGTAATCTAGCGCTCCTTCGATCTGCAACATAAAAAAATTTTCGACAATTTTTCGATTTTGGACCCCCTGTGTAGGGCAACCCCTTGTCTACATGCTAAAAATCGAGCCGAGGGCACTATTTAGCAACTTTGACAAGCTCTAACTGGCGTAATTTTTATCCGAAAATTTTCAAACCTGGTGCGTTCGAAAGGTATGGAAGCCAGCTATCGATTAGCCATTTACAGAATTGCTCTAGGACAAATACTTTTTAAGATATGCAATAAAAACCAATAAAAGATGGACCTGGGCCGCTTCAGCGCAGCGCCAAGTTGCTTTGCCAACTTCGCAAAGCTCTAGCTCGGCCATTTCTTGTCCGATTTTTATCGTGCAATACTCATTTTGAAGGTAATCTAGCGCTCCTTCGATCTGCAACATAAAAAAATTTTCGACAATTTTTCGATTTTGGACCCCCTGTGTAGGGCAACCCCTTGTCTACATGCTAAAAATCGAGCCGAGGGCACTATTTATCAACTTTGACAAGCTCTAACTGGCGTAATTTTTATCCGAAAATTTTCAAACCTGGTGCGTTCGAAAGGTATGGAAGCCAGCTATCGATTAGCCATTTACAGAATTGCTCTAGGACAAATACTTTTTAAGATATGCAATAAAAACCAATAAAAGATGTACCTGAGCCGCTTCAGCGCAGCGCCAAGTTGCTTTGCCAACTTCGCAAAGCTCTAGCTCGGCCATTTCTTGTCCGATTTTTATCGTGCAATACTCATTTTGAAGGTAATCTAGCGCTCCTTCGATCTGCAACATAAAAAAATTTTGACAATTTTTCGATTTTGGACCCCCTGTGTAGGGCAACCCCTTGTCTACATGCTAAAAATCGAGCCGAGGGCACTATTTATCAACTTTGACAAGCTCTAACTGGCGTAATTTTTATCCGAAAATTTTCAAACCTGGTGCGTTCGAAAGGTATGGAAGCCAGCTATCGATTAGCCATTTACAGAATTGCTCTAGGACAAATACTTTTTAAGATATGCAATAAAAACCAATAAAAGATGGACCTGGGCCGCTTCAGCGCAGCGCCAAGTTGCTTTGCCAACTTCGCAAAGCTCTAGCTCGGCCATTTCTTGTCCGATTTTTATCGTGCAATACTCATTTTGAAGGTAATCTAGCGCTCCTTCGATCTGCAACATAAAAAAATTTTCGACAATTTTTCGATTTTGGACCCCCTGTGTAGGGCAACCCCTTGTCTACATGCTAAAAATCGAGCCGAGGGCACTATTTATCAACTTTGACAAGCTCTAACTGGCGTAATTTTTATCCGAAAATTTTCAAACCTGGTGCGTTCGAAAGGTATGGAAGCCAGCTATCGATTAGCCATTTACAGAATTGCTCTAGGACAAATACTTTTTAAGATATGCAATAAAAACCAATAAAAGATGGACCTGGGCCGCTTCAGCGCAGCGCCAAGTTGCTTTGCCAACTTCGCAAAGCTCTAGCTCGGCCATTTCTTGTCCGATTTTTATCGTGCAATACTCATTTTGAAGGTAATCTAGCGCTCCTTCGATCTGCAACATAAAAAAATTTTCGACAATTTTTCGATTTTGGACCCCCTGTTAGGGCAACCCCTTGTCTACATGCTAAAAATCGAGCCGAGGGCACTATTTATCAACTTTGACAAGCTCTAACTGGCGTAATTTTTATCCGAAAATTTTCAAACCTGGTGCGTTCGAAAGGTATGGAAGCCAGCTATCGATTAGCCATTTACAGAATTGCTCTAGGACAAATACTTTTTAAGATATGCAATAAAAACCAATAAAAGATGGACCTGGGCCGCTTCAGCGCAGCGCCAAGTTGCTTTGCCAACTTCGCAAAGCTCTAGCTCGGCCATTTCTTGTCCGATTTTTATCGTGCAATACTCATTTTGAAGGTAATCTAGCGCTCCTTCGATCTGCAACATAAAAAAATTTTCGACAATTTTTCGATTTTGACCCCTTGTGTAGGGCAACCCCTTGTCTACATGCTAAAAATCGAGCCGAGGGCACTATTTATCAACTTTGACAAGCTCTAACTGGCGTAATTTTTATCCGAAAATTTTCAAACCTGGTGCGTTCGAAAGGTATGGAAGCCAGCTATCGATTAGCCATTTACAGAATTGCTCTAGGACAAATACTTTTTAAGATATGCAATAAAAACCAATAAAAGATGTACCTGGGCCGCTTCAGCGCAGCGCCAAGTTGCTTTGCCAACTTCGCAAAGCTCTAGCTCGGCCATTTCTTGTCCGATTTTTATCGTGCAATACTCATTTTGAAGGTAATCTAGCGCTCCTTCGATCTGCAACATAAAAAAATTTTCGACAATTTTTCGATTTTGGACCCCCTGTGTAGGGCAACCCCTTGTCTACATGCTAAAAATCGAGCCGAGGGCACTATTTATCAACTTTGACAAGCTCTAACTGGCGTAATTTTTATCCGAAAATTTTCAAACCTGGTGCGTTCGAAAGGTATGGAAGCCAGCTATCGATTAGCCATTTACAGAATTGCTCTAGGACAAATACTTTTTAAGATATGCAATAAAAACCAATAAAAGATGGACCTGGGCCGCTTCAGCGCAGCGCCAAGTTGCTTTGCCAACTTCGCAAAGCTCTAGCTCGGCCATTTCTTGTCCGATTTTTATCGTGCAATACTCATTTTGAAGGTAATCTAGCGCTCCTTCGATCTGCAACATAAAAAAATTTTCGACAATTTTTCGATTTTGGACCCCCTGTGTAGGGCAACCCCTTGTCTACATGCTAAAAATCGAGCCGAGGGCACTATTTATCAACTTTGACAAGCTCTAACTGGCGTAATTTTTATCCGAAAATTTTCAAACCTGGTGCGTTCGAAAGGTATGGAAGCCAGCTATCGATTAGCCATTTACAGAATTGCTCTAGGACAAATACTTTTTAAGATATGCAATAAAAACCAATAAAAGATGGACCTGGGCCGCTTCAGCGCAGCGCCAAGTTGCTTTGCCAACTTCGCAAAGCTCTAGCTCGGCCATTTCTTGTCCGATTTTTATCGTGCAATACTCATTTTGAAGGTAATCTAGCGCTCCTTCGATCTGCAACATAAAAAAATTTTCGACAATTTTTCGATTTTGGACCCCCTGTGTAGGGCAACCCCTTGTCTACATGCTAAAAATCGAGCCGAGGGCACTATTTATCAACTTTGACAAGCTCTAACTGGCGTAATTTTTATCCGAAAATTTTCAAACCTGGTGCGTTCGAAAGGTATGGAAGCCAGCTATCGATTAGCCATTTACAGAATTGCTCTAGGACAAATACTTTTTAAGATATGCAATAAAAACCAATAAAAGATGTACCTGAGCCGCTTCAGCGCAGCGCCAAGTTGCTTTGCCAACTTCGCAAAGCTCTAGCTCGGCCATTTCTTGTCCGATTTTTATCGTGCAATACTCATTTTGAAGGTAATCTAGCGCTCCTTCGATCTGCAACATAAAAAAATTTTCGACAATTTTTCGATTTTGGACCCCCTGTGTAGGGCAACCCCTTGTCTACATGCTAAAAATCGAGCCGAGGGCACTATTTAGCAACTTTGACAAGCTCTAACTGGCGTAATTTTTATCCGAAAATTTTCAAACCTGGTGCGTTCGAAAGGTATGGAAGCCAGCTATCGATTAGCCATTTACAGAATTGCTCTAGGACAAATACTTTTTAAGATATGCAATAAAAACCAATAAAAGATGGACCTGGGCCGCTTCAGCGCAGCGCCAAGTTGCTTTGCCAACTTCGCAAAGCTCTAGCTCGGCCATTTCTTGTCCGATTTTTATCGTGCAATACTCATTTTGAAGGTAATCTAGCGCTCCTTCGATCTGCAACATAAAAAAATTTTCGACAATTTTTCGATTTTGGACCCCCTGTGTAGGGCAACCCCTTGTCTACATGCTAAAAATCGAGCCGAGGGCACTATTTATCAACTTTGACAAGCTCTAACTGGCGTAATTTTTATCCGAAAATTTTCAAACCTGGTGCGTTCGAAAGGTATGGAAGCCAGCTATCGATTAGCCATTTACAGAATTGCTCTAGGACAAATACTTTTTAAGATATGCAATAAAAACCAATAAAAGATGTACCTGAGCCGCTTCAGCGCAGCGCCAAGTTGCTTTGCCAACTTCGCAAAGCTCTAGCTCGGCCATTTCTTGTCCGATTTTTATCGTGCAATACTCATTTTGAAGGTAATCTAGCGCTCCTTCGATCTGCAACATAAAAAAATTTTCGACAATTTTTCGATTTTGGACCCCCTGTGTAGGGCAACCCCTTGTCTACATGCTAAAAATCGAGCCGAGGGCACTATTTATCAACTTTGACAAGCTCTAACTGGCGTAATTTTTATCCGAAAATTTTCAAACCTGGTGCGTTCGAAAGGTATGGAAGCCAGCTATCGATTAGCCATTTACAGAATTGCTCTAGGACAAATACTTTTTAAGATATGCAATAAAAACCAATAAAAGATGTACCTGAGCCGCTTCAGCGCAGCGCCAAGTTGCTTTGCCAACTTCGCAAAGCTCTAGCTCGGCCATTTCTTGTCCGATTTTTATCGTGCAATACTCATTTTGAAGGTAATCTAGCGCTCCTTCGATCTGCAACATAAAAAAATTTTCGACAATTTTTCGATTTTGGACCCCCTGTGTAGGGCAACCCCTTGTCTACATGCTAAAAATCGAGCCGAGGGCACTATTTATCAACTTTGACAAGCTCTAACTGGCGTAATTTTTATCCGAAAATTTTCAAACCTGGTGCGTTCGAAAGGTATGGAAGCCAGCTATCGATTAGCCATTTACAGAATTGCTCTAGGACAAATACTTTTTAAGATATGCAATAAAAACCAATAAAAGATGTACCTGAGCCGCTTCAGCGCAGCGCCAAGTTGCTTTGCCAACTTCGCAAAGCTCTAGCTCGGCCATTTCTTGTCCGATTTTTATCGTGCAATACTCATTTTGAAGGTAATCTAGCGCTCCTTCGATCTGCAACATAAAAAAATTTTCGACAATTTTTCGATTTTGGACCCCCTGTGTAGGGCAACCCCTTGTCTACATGCTAAAAATCGAGCCGAGGGCACTATTTATCAACTTTGACAAGCTCTAACTGGCGTAATTTTTATCCGAAAATTTTCAAACCTGGTGCGTTCGAAAGGTATGGAAGCCAGCTATCGATTAGCCATTTACAGAATTGCTCTAGGACAAATACTTTTTAAGATATGCAATAAAAACCAATAAAAGATGGACCTGGGCCGCTTCAGCGCAGCGCCAAGTTGCTTTGCCAACTTCGCAAAGCTCTAGCTCGGCCATTTCTTGTCCGATTTTTATCGTGCAATACTCATTTTGAAGGTAATCTAGCGCTCCTTCGATCTGCAACATAAAAAAATTTTCGACAATTTTTCGATTTTGGACCCCCTGTGTAGGGCAACCCCTTGTCTACATGCTAAAAATCGAGCCGAGGGCACTATTTAGCAACTTTGACAAGCTCTAACTGGCGTAATTTTTATCCGAAAATTTTCAAACCTGGTGCGTTCGAAAGGTATGGAAGCCAGCTATCGATTAGCCATTTACAGAATTGCTCTAGGACAAATACTTTTTAAGATATGCAATAAAAACCAATAAAAGATGTACCTGAGCCGCTTCAGCGCAGCGCCAAGTTGCTTTGCCAACTTCGCAAAGCTCTAGCTCGGCCATTTCTTGTCCGATTTTTATCGTGCAATACTCATTTTGAAGGTAATCTAGCGCTCCTTCGATCTGCAACATAAAAAAATTTTCGACAATTTTTCGATTTTGGACCCCCTGTGTAGGGCAACCCCTTGTCTACATGCTAAAAATCGAGCCGAGGGCACTATTTAGCAACTTTGACAAGCTCTAACTGGCGTAATTTTTATCCGAAAATTTTCAAACCTGGTGCGTTCGAAAGGTATGGAAGCCAGCTATCGATTAGCCATTTACAGAATTGCTCTAGGACAAATACTTTTTAAGATATGCAATAAAAACCAATAAAAGATGGACCTGGGCCGCTTCAGCGCAGCGCCAAGTTGCTTTGCCAACTTCGCAAAGCTCTAGCTCGGCCATTTCTTGTCCGATTTTTATCGTGCAATACTCATTTTGAAGGTAATCTAGCGCTCCTTCGATCTGCAACATAAAAAAATTTTCGACAATTTTTCGATTTTGGACCCCCTGTGTAGGGCAACCCCTTGTCTACATGCTAAAAATCGAGCCGAGGGCACTATTTATCAACTTTGACAAGCTCTAACTGGCGTAATTTTTATCCGAAAATTTTCAAACCTGGTGCGTTCGAAAGGTATGGAAGCCAGCTATCGATTAGCCATTTACAGAATTGCTCTAGGACAAATACTTTTTAAGATATGCAATAAAAACCAATAAAAGATGGACCTGGGCCGCTTCAGCGCAGCGCCAAGTTGCTTTGCCAACTTCGCAAAGCTCTAGCTCGGCCATTTCTTGTCCGATTTTTATCGTGCAATACTCATTTTGAAGGTAATCTAGCGCTCCTTCGATCTGCAACATAAAAAAATTTTCGACAATTTTTCGATTTTGGACCCCCTGTGTAGGGCAACCCCTTGTCTACATGCTAAAAATCGAGCCGAGGGCACTATTTAGCAACTTTGACAAGCTCTAACTGGCGTAATTTTTATCCGAAAATTTTCAAACCTGGTGCGTTCGAAAGGTATGGAAGCCAGCTATCGATTAGCCATTTACAGAATTGCTCTAGGACAAATACTTTTTAAGATATGCAATAAAAACCAATAAAAGATGGACCTGGGCCGCTTCAGCGCAGCGCCAAGTTGCTTTGCCAACTTCGCAAAGCTCTAGCTCGGCCATTTCTTGTCCGATTTTTATCGTGCAATACTCATTTTGAAGGTAATCTAGCGCTCCTTCGATCTGCAACATAAAAAAAATTTTCGACAATTTTTCGATTTTGGACCCCCTGTGTAGGGCAACCCCTTGTCTACATGCTAAAAATCGAGCCGAGGGCACTATTTATCAACTTTGACAAGCTCTAACTGGCGTAATTTTTATCCGAAAATTTTCAAACCTGGTGCGTTCGAAAGGTATGGAAGCCAGCTATCGATTAGCCATTTACAGAATTGCTCTAGGACAAATACTTTTTAAGATATGCAATAAAAACCAATAAAAGATGTACCTGGAGCCGCTTCAGCGCAGCGCCAAGTTGCTTTGCCAACTTCGCAAAGCTCTAGCTCGGCCATTTCTTGTCCGATTTTTATCGTGCAATACTCATTTTGAAGGTAATCTAGCGCTCCTTCGATCTGCAACATAAAAAAATTTTCGACAATTTTTCGATTTTGGACCCCCTGTGTAGGGCAACCCCTTGTCTACATGCTAAAAATCGAGCCGAGGGCACTATTTATCAACTTTGACAAGCTCTAACTGGCGTAATTTTTATCCGAAAATTTTCAAACCTGGTGCGTTCGAAAGGTATGGAAGCCAGCTATCGATTAGCCATTTACAGAATTGCTCTAGGACAAATACTTTTTAAGATATGCAATAAAAACCAATAAAAGATGTACCTGAGCCGCTTCAGCGCAGCGCCAAGTTGCTTTGCCAACTTCGCAAAGCTCTAGCTCGGCCATTTCTTGTCCGATTTTTATCGTGCAATACTCATTTTGAAGGTAATCTAGCGCTCCTTCGATCTGCAACATAAAAAAATTTTCGACAATTTTTCGATTTTGGACCCCCTGTGTAGGGCAACCCCTTGTCTACATGCTAAAAATCGAGCCGAGGGCACTATTTATCAACTTTGACAAGCTCTAACTGGCGTAATTTTTATCCGAAAATTTTCAAACCTGGTGCGTTCGAAAGGTATGGAAGCCAGCTATCGATTAGCCATTTACAGAATTGCTCTAGGACAAATACTTTTTAAGATATACAATAAAAACCAATAAAAGATGGACCTGGGCCGCTTCAGCGCAGCGCCAAGTTGCTTTGCCAACTTCGCAAAGCTCTAGCTCGGCCATTTCTTGTCCGATTTTTATCGTGCAATACTCATTTTGAAGGTAATCTAGCGCTCCTTCGATCTGCAACATAAAAAAATTTTCGACAATTTTTCGATTTTGGACCCCCTGTGTAGGGCAACCCCTTGTCTACATGCTAAAAATCGAGCCGAGGGCACTATTTATCAACTTTGACAAGCTCTAACTGGCGTAATTTTTATCCGAAAATTTTCAAACCTGGTGCGTTCGAAAGGTATGGAAGCCAGCTATCGATTAGCCATTTACAGAATTGCTCTAGGACAAATACTTTTTAAGATATGCAATAAAAACCAATAAAAGATGTACCTGAGCCGCTTCAGCGCAGCGCCAAGTTGCTTTGCCAACTTCGCAAAGCTCTAGCTCGGCCATTTCTTGTCCGATTTTTATCGTGCAATACTCATTTTGAAGGTAATCTAGCGCTCCTTCGATCTGCAACATAAAAAAATTTTCGACAATTTTTCGATTTTGGACCCCCTGTGTAGGGCAACCCCTTGTCTACATGCTAAAAATCGAGCCGAGGGCACTATTTATCCACTTTGACAAGCTCTAACTGGCGTAATTTTTATCCGAAAATTTTCAAACCTGGTGCGTTCGAAAGGTATGGAAGCCAGCTATCGATTAGCCATTTACAGAATTGCTCTAGGACAAATACTTTTTAAGATATGCAATAAAAACCAATAAAAGATGGACCTGGGCCGCTTCAGCGCAGCGCCAAGTTGCTTTGCCAACTTCGCAAAGCTCTAGCTCGGCCATTTCTTGTCCGATTTTTATCGTGCAATACTCATTTTGAAGGTAATCTAGCGCTCCTTCGATCTGCAACATAAAAAAATTTTCGACAATTTTTCGATTTTGGACCCCCTGTGTAGGGCAACCCCTTGTCTACATGCTAAAAATCGAGCCGAGGGCACTATTTATCAACTTTGACAAGCTCTAACTGGCGTAATTTTTATCCGAAAATTTTCAAACCTGGTGCGTTCGAAAGGTATGGAAGCCAGCTATCGATTAGCCATTTACAGAATTGCTCTAGGACAAATACTTTTTAAGATATGCAATAAAAACCAATAAAAGATGGACCTGGGCCGCTTCAGCGCAGCGCCAAGTTGCTTTGCCAACTTCGCAAAGCTCTAGCTCGGCCATTTCTTGTCCGATTTTTATCGTGCAATACTCATTTTGAAGGTAATCTAGCGCTCCTTCGATCTGCAACATAAAAAAATTTTCGACAATTTTTCGATTTTGGACCCCCTGTGTAGGGCAACCCCTTGTCTACATGCTAAAAATCGAGCCGAGGGCACTATTTATCAACTTTGACAAGCTCTAACTGGCGTAATTTTTATCCGAAAATTTTCAAACCTGGTGCGTTCGAAAGGTATGGAAGCCAGCTATCGATTAGCCATTTACAGAATTGCTCTAGGACAAATACTTTTTAAGATATGCAATAAAAACCAATAAAAGATGGACCTGGGCCGCTTCAGCGCAGCGCCAAGTTGCTTTGCCAACTTCGCAAAGCTCTAGCTCGGCCATTTCTTGTCCGATTTTTATCGTGCAATACTCATTTTGAAGGTAATCTAGCGCTCCTTCGATCTGCAACATAAAAAAATTTTCGACAATTTTTCGATTTTGGACCCCCTGTGTAGGGCAACCCCTTGTCTACATGCTAAAAATCGAGCCGAGGGCACTATTTATCAACTTTGACAAGCTCTAACTGGCGTAATTTTTATCCGAAAATTTTCAAACCTGGTGCGTTCGAAAGGTATGGAAGCCAGCTATCGATTAGCCATTTACAGAATTGCTCTAGGACAAATACTTTTTAAGATATGCAATAAAAACCAATAAAAGATGTACCTGAGCCGCTTCAGCGCAGCGCCAAGTTGCTTTGCCAACTTCGCAAAGCTCTAGCTCGGCCATTTCTTGTCCGATTTTTATCGTGCAATACTCATTTTGAAGGTAATCTAGCGCTCCTTCGATCTGCAACATAAAAAAATTTTCGACAATTTTTCGATTTTGGACCCCCTGTGTAGGGCAACCCCTTGTCTACATGCTAAAAATCGAGCCGAGGGCACTATTTATCAACTTTGACAAGCTCTAACTGGCGTAATTTTTATCCGAAAATTTTCAAACCTGGTGCGTTCGAAAGGTATGGAAGCCAGCTATCGATTAGCCATTTACAGAATTGCTCTAGGACAAATACTTTTTAAGATATACAATAAAAACCAATAAAAGATGGACCTGGGCCGCTTCAGCGCAGCGCCAAGTTGCTTTGCCAACTTCGCAAAGCTCTAGCTCGGCCATTTCTTGTCCGATTTTTATCGTGCAATACTCATTTTGAAGGTAATCTAGCGCTCCTTCGATCTGCAACATAAAAAAATTTTCGACAATTTTTCGATTTTGGACCCCCTGTGTAGGGCAACCCCTTGTCTACATGCTAAAAATCGAGCCGAGGGCACTATTTATCAACTTTGACAAGCTCTAACTGGCGTAATTTTTATCCGAAAATTTTCAAACCTGGTGCGTTCGAAAGGTATGGAAGCCAGCTATCGATTAGCCATTTACAGAATTGCTCTAGGACAAATACTTTTTAAGATATGCAATAAAAACCAATAAAAGATGGACCTGGGCCGCTTCAGCGCAGCGCCAAGTTGCTTTGCCAACTTCGCAAAGCTCTAGCTCGGCCATTTCTTGTCCGATTTTTATCGTGCAATACTCATTTTGAAGGTAATCTAGCGCTCCTTCGATCTGCAACATAAAAAAATTTTCGACAATTTTTCGATTTTGCATGTAGGGCAACCCCTTGTCTACATGCTAAAAATCGAGCCGAGGGCACTAATTTATAACTTTGACAAGCTCTAACTGGCGTAATTTTTATCCGAAAATTTTCAAACCTGGTGCGTTCGAAAGGTATGGAAGCCAGCTATCGATTAGCCATTTACAGAATTGCTCTAGGACAAATACTTTTTAAGATATGCAATAAAAACCAATAAAAGATGGACCTGGGCCGCTTCAGCGCAGCGCCAAGTTGCTTTGCCAACTTCGCAAAGCTCTAGCTCGGCCATTTCTTGTCCGATTTTTATCGTGCAATACTCATTTTGAAGGTAATCTAGCGCTCCTTCGATCTGCAACATAAAAAAATTTTCGACAATTTTTCGATTTTGGACCCCCTGTGTAGGGCAACCCCTTGTCTACATGCTAAAAATCGAGCCGAGGGCACTATTTATCAACTTTGACAAGCTCTAACTGGCGTAATTTTTATCCGAAAATTTTCAAACCTGGTGCGTTCGAAAGGTATGGAAGCCAGCTATCGATTAGCCATTTACAGAATTGCTCTAGGACAAATACTTTTTAAGATATGCAATAAAAACCAATAAAAGATGTACCTGAGCCGCTTCAGCGCAGCGCCAAGTTGCTTTGCCAACTTCGCAAAGCTCTAGCTCGGCCATTTCTTGTCCGATTTTTATCGTGCAATACTCATTTTGAAGGTAATCTAGCGCTCCTTCGATCTGCAACATAAAAAAATTTTCGACAATTTTTCGATTTTGGACCCCCTGTGTAGGGCAACCCCTTGTCTACATGCTAAAAATCGAGCCGAGGGCACTATTTAGCAACTTTGACAAGCTCTAACTGGCGTAATTTTTATCCGAAAATTTTCAAACCTGGTGCGTTCGAAAGGTATGGAAGCCAGCTATCGATTAGCCATTTACAGAATTGCTCTAGGACAAATACTTTTTAAGATATGCAATAAAAACCAATAAAAGATGGACCTGGGCCGCTTCAGCGCAGCGCCAAGTTGCTTTGCCAACTTCGCAAAGCTCTAGCTCGGCCATTTCTTGTCCGATTTTTATCGTGCAATACTCATTTTGAAGGTAATCTAGCGCTCCTTCGATCTGCAACATAAAAAAATTTTCGACAATTTTTCGATTTTGGACCCCCTGTGTAGGGCAACCCCTTGTCTACATGCTAAAAATCGAGCCGAGGGCACTATTTAGCAACTTTGACAAGCTCTAACTGGCGTAATTTTTATCCGAAAATTTTCAAACCTGGTGCGTTCGAAAGGTATGGAAGCCAGCTATCGATTAGCCATTTACAGAATTGCTCTAGGACAAATACTTTTTAAGATATGCAATAAAAACCAATAAAAGATGGACCTGGGCCGCTTCAGCGCAGCGCCAAGTTGCTTTGCCAACTTCGCAAAGCTCTAGCTCGGCCATTTCTTGTCCGATTTTTATCGTGCAATACTCATTTTGAAGGTAATCTAGCGCTCCTTCGATCTGCAACATAAAAAAATTTTCGACAATTTTTCGATTTTGGACCCCCTGTGTAGGGCAACCCCTTGTCTACATGCTAAAAATCGAGCCGAGGGCACTATTTATCAACTTTGACAAGCTCTAACTGGCGTAATTTTTATCCGAAAATTTTCAAACCTGGTGCGTTCGAAAGGTATGGAAGCCAGCTATCGATTAGCCATTTACAGAATTGCTCTAGGACAAATACTTTTTAAGATATGCAATAAAAACCAATAAAAGATGGACCTGGGCCGCTTCAGCGCAGCGCCAAGTTGCTTTGCCAACTTCGCAAAGCTCTAGCTCGGCCATTTCTTGTCCGATTTTTATCGTGCAATACTCATTTTGAAGGTAATCTAGCGCTCCTTCGATCTGCAACATAAAAAAATTTTCGACAATTTTTCGATTTTGGACCCCCTGTGTAGGGCAACCCCTTGTCTACATGCTAAAAATCGAGCCGAGGGCACTATTTATCAACTTTGACAAGCTCTAACTGGCGTAATTTTTATCCGAAAATTTTCAAACCTGGTGCGTTCGAAAGGTATGGAAGCCAGCTATCGATTAGCCATTTACAGAATTGCTCTAGGACAAATACTTTTTAAGATATGCAATAAAAACCAATAAAAGATGGACCTGGGCCGCTTCAGCGCAGCGCCAAGTTGCTTTGCCAACTTCGCAAAGCTCTAGCTCGGCCATTTCTTGTCCGATTTTTATCGTGCAATACTCATTTTGAAGGTAATCTAGCGCTCCTTCGATCTGCAACATAAAAAAATTTTCGACAATTTTTCGATTTTGGACCCCCTGTGTAGGGCAACCCCTTGTCTACATGCTAAAAATCGAGCCGAGGGCACTATTTAGCAACTTTGACAAGCTCTAACTGGCGTAATTTTTATCCGAAAATTTTCAAACCTGGTGCGTTCGAAAGGTATGGAAGCCAGCTATCGATTAGCCATTTACAGAATTGCTCTAGGACAAATACTTTTTAAGATATGCAATAAAAACCAATAAAAGATGGACCTGGGCCGCTTCAGCGCAGCGCCAAGTTGCTTTGCCAACTTCGCAAAGCTCTAGCTCGGCCATTTCTTGTCCGATTTTTATCGTGCAATACTCATTTTGAAGGTAATCTAGCGCTCCTTCGATCTGCAACATAAAAAAATTTTCGACAATTTTTCGATTTTGGACCCCCTGTGTAGGGCAACCCCTTGTCTACATGCTAAAAATCGAGCCGAGGGCACTATTTATCAACTTTGACAAGCTCTAACTGGCGTAATTTTTATCCGAAAATTTTCAAACCTGGTGCGTTCGAAAGGTATGGAAGCCAGCTATCGATTAGCCATTTACAGAATTGCTCTAGGACAAATACTTTTTAAGATATGCAATAAAAACCAATAAAAGATGGACCTGGGCCGCTTCAGCGCAGCGCCAAGTTGCTTTGCCAACTTCGCAAAGCTCTAGCTCGGCCATTTCTTGTCCGATTTTTATCGTGCAATACTCATTTTGAAGGTAATCTAGCGCTCCTTCGATCTGCAACATAAAAAAATTTTCGACAATTTTTCGATTTTGGACCCCCTGTGTAGGGCAACCCCTTGTCTACATGCTAAAAATCGAGCCGAGGGCACTATTTAGCAACTTTGACAAGCTCTAACTGGCGTAATTTTTATCCGAAAATTTTCAAACCTGGTGCGTTCGAAAGGTATGGAAGCCAGCTATCGATTAGCCATTTACAGAATTGCTCTAGGACAAATACTTTTTAAGATATGCAATAAAAACCAATAAAAGATGGACCTGGGCCGCTTCAGCGCAGCGCCAAGTTGCTTTGCCAACTTCGCAAAGCTCTAGCTCGGCCATTTCTTGTCCGATTTTTATCGTGCAATACTCATTTTGAAGGTAATCTAGCGCTCCTTCGATCTGCAACATAAAAAAATTTTCGACAATTTTTCGATTTTGGACCCCCTGTGTAGGGCAACCCCTTGTCTACATGCTAAAAATCGAGCCGAGGGCACTATTTAGCAACTTTGACAAGCTCTAACTGGCGTAATTTTTATCCGAAAATTTTCAAACCTGGTGCGTTCGAAAGGTATGGAAGCCAGCTATCGATTAGCCATTTACAGAATTGCTCTAGGACAAATACTTTTTAAGATATGCAATAAAAACCAATAAAAGATGGACCTGGGCCGCTTCAGCGCAGCGCCAAGTTGCTTTGCCAACTTCGCAAAGCTCTAGCTCGGCCATTTCTTGTCCGATTTTTATCGTGCAATACTCATTTTGAAGGTAATCTAGCGCTCCTTCGATCTGCAACATAAAAAAATTTTCGACAATTTTTCGATTTTGGACCCCCTGTGTAGGGCAACCCCTTGTCTACATGCTAAAAACCGAGCCGAGGGCACTATTTGGCAACTTTGACAAGCTCTATCTGGCGTAATTTTTATCCGAAAATTTTCAAACCTGGTGCGTTCGAAAGGTATGGAAGCCAGCTATCGATTAGCCATTTACAGAATTGCTCTAGGACAAATACTTTTTAAGATATGCAATAAAAACCAATAAAAGATGGACCTGGGCCGCTTCAGCGCAGCGCCAAGTTGCTTTGCCAACTTCGCAAAGCTCTAGCTCGGCCATTTCTTGTCCGATTTTTATCGTGCAATACTCATTTTGAAGGTAATCTAGCGCTCCTTCGATCTGCAACATAAAAAAATTTTCGACAATTTTTCGATTTTGGACCCCCTGTGTAGGGCAACCCCTTGTCTACATGCTAAAAACCGAGCCGAGGGCACTATTTATCAACTTTGACAAGCTCTAACTGGCGTAATTTTTATCCGAAAATTTTCAAACCTGGTGCGTTCGAAAGGTATGGAAGCCAGCTATCGATTAGCCATTTACAGAATTGCTCTAGGACAAATACTTTTTAAGATATGCAATAAAAACCAATAAAAGATGGACCTGGGCCGCTTCAGCGCAGCGCCAAGTTGCTTTGCCAACTTCGCAAAGCTCTAGCTCGGCCATTTCTTGTCCGATTTTTATCGTGCAATACTCATTTTGAAGGTAATCTAGCGCTCCTTCGATCTGCAACATAAAAAAATTTTCGACAATTTTTCGATTTTGGACCCCCTGTGTAGGGCAACCCCTTGTCTACATGCTAAAAATCGAGCCGAGGGCACTATTTATCAACTTTGACAAGCTCTAACTGGCGTAATTTTTATCCGAAAATTTTCAAACCTGGTGCGTTCGAAAGGTATGGAAGCCAGCTATCGATTAGCCATTTACAGAATTGCTCTAGGACAAATACTTTTTAAGATATGCAATAAAAACCAATAAAAGATGGACCTGGGCCGCTTCAGCGCAGCGCCAAGTTGCTTTGCCAACTTCGCAAAGCTCTAGCTCGGCCATTTCTTGTCCGATTTTTATCGTGCAATACTCATTTTGAAGGTAATCTAGCGCTCCTTCGATCTGCAACATAAAAAAATTTTCGACAATTTTTCGATTTTGGACCCCCTGTGTAGGGCAACCCCTTGTCTACATGCTAAAAATCGAGCCGAGGGCACTATTTAGCAACTTTGACAAGCTCTAACTGGCGTAATTTTTATCCGAAAATTTTCAAACCTGGTGCGTTCGAAAGGTATGGAAGCCAGCTATCGATTAGCCATTTACAGAATTGCTCTAGGACAAATACTTTTT
The DNA here is from genome assembly GCA_035046225.1 of Drosophila pegasa. Classification (NCBI taxonomy): domain Eukaryota; kingdom Metazoa; phylum Arthropoda; class Insecta; order Diptera; family Drosophilidae; genus Drosophila; species Drosophila pegasa. The sequence goes on from JAWNOD010000076.1 coordinate 35,055, forward strand.
AAGATATGCAATAAAAACCAATAAAAGATGGACCTGGGCCGCTTCAGCGCAGCGCCAAGTTGCTTTGCCAACTTCGCAAAGCTCTAGCTCGGCCATTTCTTGTCCGATTTTTATCGTGCAATACTCATTTTGAAGGTAATCTAGCGCTCCTTCGATCTGCAACATAAAAAAATTTTCGACAATTTTTCGATTTTGGACCCCCTGTGTAGGGCAACCCCTTGTCTACATGCTAAAAATCGAGCCGAGGGCACTATTTATCAACTTTGACAAGCTCTAACTGGCGTAATTTTTATCCGAAAATTTTCAAACCTGGTGCGTTCGAAAGGTATGGAAGCCAGCTATCGATTAGCCATTTACAGAATTGCTCTAGGACAAATACTTTTTAAGATATGCAATAAAAACCAATAAAAGATGGACCTGGGCCGCTTCAGCGCAGCGCCAAGTTGCTTTGCCAACTTCGCAAAGCTCTAGCTCGGCCATTTCTTGTCCGATTTTTATCGTGCAATACTCATTTTGAAGGTAATCTAGCGCTCCTTCGATCTGCAACATAAAAAAATTTTCGACAATTTTTCGATTTTGGACCCCCTGTGTAGGGCAACCCCTTGTCTACATGCTAAAAATCGAGCCGAGGGCACTATTTAGCAACTTTGACAAGCTCTAACTGGCGTAATTTTTATCCGAAAATTTTCAAACCTGGTGCGTTCGAAAGGTATGGAAGCCAGCTATCGATTAGCCATTTACAGAATTGCTCTAGGACAAATACTTTTTAAGATATGCAATAAAAACCAATAAAAGATGGACCTGGGCCGCTTCAGCGCAGCGCCAAGTTGCTTTGCCAACTTCGCAAAGCTCTAGCTCGGCCATTTCTTGTCCGATTTTTATCGTGCAATACTCATTTTGAAGGTAATCTAGCGCTCCTTCGATCTGCAACATAAAAAAATTTTCGACAATTTTTCGATTTTGGACCCCCTGTGTAGGGCAACCCCTTGTCTACAGCTAAAAATCGAGCCGAGGGCACTATTTATCAACTTTGACAAGCTCTAACTGGCGTAATTTTTATCCGAAAATTTTCAAACCTGGTGCGTTCGAAAGGTATGGAAGCCAGCTATCGATTAGCCATTTACAGAATTGCTCTAGGACAAATACTTTTTAAGATATGCAATAAAAACCAATAAAAGATGGACCTGGGCCGCTTCAGCGCAGCGCCAAGTTGCTTTGCCAACTTCGCAAAGCTCTAGCTCGGCCATTTCTTGTCCGATTTTTATCGTGCAATACTCATTTTGAAGGTAATCTAGCGCTCCTTCGATCTGCAACATAAAAAAATTTTCGACAATTTTTCGATTTTGGACCCCCTGTGTAGGGCAACCCCTTGTCTACATGCTAAAAATCGAGCCGAGGGCACTATTTAGCAACTTTGACAAGCTCTAACTGGCGTAATTTTTATCCGAAAATTTTCAAACCTGGTGCGTTCGAAAGGTATGGAAGCCAGCTATCGATTAGCCATTTACAGAATTGCTCTAGGACAAATACTTTTTAAGATATGCAATAAAAACCAATAAAAGATGGACCTGGGCCGCTTCAGCGCAGCGCCAAGTTGCTTTGCCAACTTCGCAAAGCTCTAGCTCGGCCATTTCTTGTCCGATTTTTATCGTGCAATACTCATTTTGAAGGTAATCTAGCGCTCCTTCGATCTGCAACATAAAAAAATTTTCGACAATTTTTCGATTTTGGACCCCCTGTGTAGGGCAACCCCTTGTCTACATGCTAAAAATCGAGCCGAGGGCACTATTTATCAACTTTGACAAGCTCTAACTGGCGTAATTTTTATCCGAAAATTTTCAAACCTGGTGCGTTCGAAAGGTATGGAAGCCAGCTATCGATTAGCCATTTACAGAATTGCTCTAGGACAAATACTTTTTAAGATATGCAATAAAAACCAATAAAAGATGGACCTGGGCCGCTTCAGCGCAGCGCCAAGTTGCTTTGCCAACTTCGCAAAGCTCTAGCTCGGCCATTTCTTGTCCGATTTTTATCGTGCAATACTCATTTTGAAGGTAATCTAGCGCTCCTTCGATCTGCAACATAAAAAAATTTTCGACAATTTTTCGATTTTGGACCCCCTGTGTAGGGCAACCCCTTGTCTACATGCTAAAAATCGAGCCGAGGGCACTATTTATCAACTTTGACAAGCTCTAACTGGCGTAATTTTTATCCGAAAATTTTCAAACCTGGTGCGTTCGAAAGGTATGGAAGCCAGCTATCGATTAGCCATTTACAGAATTGCTCTAGGACAAATACTTTTTAAGATATGCAATAAAAACCAATAAAAGATGGACCTGGGCCGCTTCAGCGCAGCGCCAAGTTGCTTTGCCAACTTCGCAAAGCTCTAGCTCGGCCATTTCTTGTCCGATTTTTATCGTGCAATACTCATTTTGAAGGTAATCTAGCGCTCCTTCGATCTGCAACATAAAAAAATTTTCGACAATTTTTCGATTTTGGACCCCCTGTGTAGGGCAACCCCTTGTCTACATGCTAAAAATCGAGCCGAGGGCACTATTTATCAACTTTGACAAGCTCTAACTGGCGTAATTTTTATCCGAAAATTTTCAAACCTGGTGCGTTCGAAAGGTATGGAAGCCAGCTATCGATTAGCCATTTACAGAATTGCTCTAGGACAAATACTTTTTAAGATATGCAATAAAAACCAATAAAAGATGGACCTGGGCCGCTTCAGCGCAGCGCCAAGTTGCTTTGCCAACTTCGCAAAGCTCTAGCTCGGCCATTTCTTGTCCGATTTTTATCGTGCAATACTCATTTTGAAGGTAATCTAGCGCTCCTTCGATCTGCAACATAAAAAAATTTTCGACAATTTTTCGATTTTGGACCCCCTGTGTAGGGCAACCCCTTGTCTACATGCTAAAAATCGAGCCGAGGGCACTATTTAGCAACTTTGACAAGCTCTAACTGGCGTAATTTTTATCCGAAAATTTTCAAACCTGGTGCGTTCGAAAGGTATGGAAGCCAGCTATCGATTAGCCATTTACAGAATTGCTCTAGGACAAATACTTTTTAAGATATGCAATAAAAACCAATAAAAGATGGACCTGGGCCGCTTCAGCGCAGCGCCAAGTTGCTTTGCCAACTTCGCAAAGCTCTAGCTCGGCCATTTCTTGTCCGATTTTTATCGTGCAATACTCATTTTGAAGGTAATCTAGCGCTCCTTCGATCTGCAACATAAAAAAATTTTCGACAATTTTTCGATTTTGGACCCCCTGTGTAGGGCAACCCCTTGTCTACATGCTAAAAATCGAGCCGAGGGCACTATTTATCAACTTTGACAAGCTCTAACTGGCGTAATTTTTATCCGAAAATTTTCAAACCTGGTGCGTTCGAAAGGTATGGAAGCCAGCTATCGATTAGCCATTTACAGAATTGCTCTAGGACAAATACTTTTTAAGATATGCAATAAAAACCAATAAAAGATGGACCTGGGCCGCTTCAGCGCAGCGCCAAGTTGCTTTGCCAACTTCGCAAAGCTCTAGCTCGGCCATTTCTTGTCCGATTTTTATCGTGCAATACTCATTTTGAAGGTAATCTAGCGCTCCTTCGATCTGCAACATAAAAAAATTTTCGACAATTTTTCGATTTTGGACCCCCTGTGTAGGGCAACCCCTTGTCTACATGCTAAAAATCGAGCCGAGGGCACTATTTAGCAACTTTGACAAGCTCTAACTGGCGTAATTTTTATCCGAAAATTTTCAAACCTGGTGCGTTCGAAAGGTATGGAAGCCAGCTATCGATTAGCCATTTACAGAATTGCTCTAGGACAAATACTTTTTAAGATATGCAATAAAAACCAATAAAAGATGGACCTGGGCCGCTTCAGCGCAGCGCCAAGTTGCTTTGCCAACTTCGCAAAGCTCTAGCTCGGCCATTTCTTGTCCGATTTTTATCGTGCAATACTCATTTTGAAGGTAATCTAGCGCTCCTTCGATCTGCAACATAAAAAAATTTTCGACAATTTTTCGATTTTGGACCCCCTGTGTAGGGCAACCCCTTGTCTACATGCTAAAAATCGAGCCGAGGGCACTATTTATCAACTTTGACAAGCTCTAACTGGCGTAATTTTTATCCGAAAATTTTCAAACCTGGTGCGTTCGAAAGGTATGGAAGCCAGCTATCGATTAGCCATTTACAGAATTGCTCTAGGACAAATACTTTTTAAGATATGCAATAAAAACCAATAAAAGATGGACCTGGGCCGCTTCAGCGCAGCGCCAAGTTGCTTTGCCAACTTCGCAAAGCTCTAGCTCGGCCATTTCTTGTCCGATTTTTATCGTGCAATACTCATTTTGAAGGTAATCTAGCGCTCCTTCGATCTGCAACATAAAAAAATTTTCGACAATTTTTCGATTTTGGACCCCCTGTGTAGGGCAACCCCTTGTCTACATGCTAAAAATCGAGCCGAGGGCACTATTTAGCAACTTTGACAAGCTCTAACTGGCGTAATTTTTATCCGAAAATTTTCAAACCTGGTGCGTTCGAAAGGTATGGAAGCCAGCTATCGATTAGCCATTTACAGAATTGCTCTAGGACAAATACTTTTTAAGATATGCAATAAAAACCAATAAAAGATGTACCTGAGCCGCTTCAGCGCAGCGCCAAGTTGCTTTGCCAACTTCGCAAAGCTCTAGCTCGGCCATTTCTTGTCCGATTTTTATCGTGCAATACTCATTTTGAAGGTAATCTAGCGCTCCTTCGATCTGCAACATAAAAAAATTTTCGACAATTTTTCGATTTTGGACCCCCTGTGTAGGGCAACCCCTTGTCTACATGCTAAAAATCGAGCCGAGGGCACTATTTAGCAACTTTGACAAGCTCTAACTGGCGTAATTTTTATCCGAAAATTTTCAAACCTGGTGCGTTCGAAAGGTATGGAAGCCAGCTATCGATTAGCCATTTACAGAATTGCTCTAGGACAAATACTTTTTAAGATATGCAATAAAAACCAATAAAAGATGGACCTGGGCCGCTTCAGCGCAGCGCCAAGTTGCTTTGCCAACTTCGCAAAGCTCTAGCTCGGCCATTTCTTGTCCGATTTTTATCGTGCAATACTCATTTTGAAGGTAATCTAGCGCTCCTTCGATCTGCAACATAAAAAAATTTTCGACAATTTTTCGATTTTGGACCCCCTGTGTAGGGCAACCCCTTGTCTACATGCTAAAAATCGAGCCGAGGGCACTATTTATCAACTTTGACAAGCTCTAACTGGCGTAATTTTTATCCGAAAATTTTCAAACCTGGTGCGTTCGAAAGGTATGGAAGCCAGCTATCGATTAGCCATTTACAGAATTGCTCTAGGACAAATACTTTTTAAGATATGCAATAAAAACCAATAAAAGATGGACCTGGGCCGCTTCAGCGCAGCGCCAAGTTGCTTTGCCAACTTCGCAAAGCTCTAGCTCGGCCATTTCTTGTCCGATTTTTATCGTGCAATACTCATTTTGAAGGTAATCTAGCGCTCCTTCGATCTGCAACATAAAAAAATTTTCGACAATTTTTCGATTTTGGACCCCCTGTGTAGGGCAACCCCTTGTCTACATGCTAAAAATCGAGCCGAGGGCACTATTTAGCAACTTTGACAAGCTCTAACTGGCGTAATTTTTATCCGAAAATTTTCAAACCTGGTGCGTTCGAAAAGGTATGGAAGCCAGCTATCGATTAGCCATTTACAGAATTGCTCTAGGACAAATACTTTTTAAGATATGCAATAAAAACCAATAAAAGATGGACCTGGGCCGCTTCAGCGCAGCGCCAAGTTGCTTTGCCAACTTCGCAAAGCTCTAGCTCGGCCATTTCTTGTCCGATTTTTATCGTGCAATACTCATTTTGAAGGTAATCTAGCGCTCCTTCGATCTGCAACATAAAAAAATTTTCGACAATTTTTCGATTTTGGACCCCCTGTGTAGGGCAACCCCTTGTCTACATGCTAAAAATCGAGCCGAGGGCACTATTTAGCAACTTTGACAAGCTCTAACTGGCGTAATTTTTATCCGAAAATTTTCAAACCTGGTGCGTTCGAAAGGTATGGAAGCCAGCTATCGATTAGCCATTTACAGAATTGCTCTAGGACAAATACTTTTTAAGATATGCAATAAAAACCAATAAAAGATGGACCTGGGCCGCTTCAGCGCAGCGCCAAGTTGCTTTGCCAACTTCGCAAAGCTCTAGCTCGGCCATTTCTTGTCCGATTTTTATCGTGCAATACTCATTTTGAAGGTAATCTAGCGCTCCTTCGATCTGCAACATAAAAAAATTTTCGACAATTTTTCGATTTTGGACCCCCTGTGTAGGGCAACCCCTTGTCTACATGCTAAAAATCGAGCCGAGGGCACTATTTATCAACTTTGACAAGCTCTAACTGGCGTAATTTTTATCCGAAAATTTTCAAACCTGGTGCGTTCGAAAGGTATGGAAGCCAGCTATCGATTAGCCATTTACAGAATTGCTCTAGGACAAATACTTTTTAAGATATGCAATAAAAACCAATAAAAGATGTACCTGGGCCGCTTCAGCGCAGCGCCAAGTTGCTTTGCCAACTTCGCAAAGCTCTAGCTCGGCCATTTCTTGTCCGATTTTTATCGTGCAATACTCATTTTGAAGGTAATCTAGCGCTCCTTCGATCTGCAACATAAAAAAATTTTCGACAATTTTTCGATTTTGGACCCCCTGTGTAGGGCAACCCCTTGTCTACATGCTAAAAATCGAGCCGAGGGCACTATTTATCAACTTTGACAAGCTCTAACTGGCGTAATTTTTATCCGAAAATTTTCAAACCTGGTGCGTTCGAAAGGTATGGAAGCCAGCTATCGATTAGCCATTTACAGAATTGCTCTAGGACAAATACTTTTTAAGATATGCAATAAAAACCAATAAAAGATGGACCTGGGCCGCTTCAGCGCAGCGCCAAGTTGCTTTGCCAACTTCGCAAAGCTCTAGCTCGGCCATTTCTTGTCCGATTTTTATCGTGCAATACTCATTTTGAAGGTAATCTAGCGCTCCTTCGATCTGCAACATAAAAAAATTTTCGACAATTTTTCGATTTTGGACCCCCTGTGTAGGGCAACCCCTTGTCTACATGCTAAAAATCGAGCCGAGGGCACTATTTATCAACTTTGACAAGCTCTAACTGGCGTAATTTTTATCCGAAAATTTTCAAACCTGGTGCGTTCGAAAGGTATGGAAGCCAGCTATCGATTAGCCATTTACAGAATTGCTCTAGGACAAATACTTTTTAAGATATGCAATAAAAACCAATAAAAGATGGACCTGGGCCGCTTCAGCGCAGCGCCAAGTTGCTTTGCCAACTTCGCAAAGCTCTAGCTCGGCCATTTCTTGTCCGATTTTTATCGTGCAATACTCATTTTGAAGGTAATCTAGCGCTCCTTCGATCTGCAACATAAAAAAATTTTCGACAATTTTTCGATTTTGGACCCCCTGTGTAGGGCAACCCCTTGTCTACATGCTAAAAATCGAGCCGAGGGCACTATTTAGCAACTTTGACAAGCTCTAACTGGCGTAATTTTTATCCGAAAATTTTCAAACCTGGTGCGTTCGAAAGGTATGGAAGCCAGCTATCGATTAGCCATTTACAGAATTGCTCTAGGACAAATACTTTTTAAGATATGCAATAAAAACCAATAAAAGATGGACCTGGGCCGCTTCAGCGCAGCGCCAAGTTGCTTTGCCAACTTCGCAAAGCTCTAGCTCGGCCATTTCTTGTCCGATTTTTATCGTGCAATACTCATTTTGAAGGTAATCTAGCGCTCCTTCGATCTGCAACATAAAAAAATTTTCGACAATTTTTCGATTTTGGACCCCCTGTGTAGGGCAACCCCTTGTCTACATGCTAAAAATCGAGCCGAGGGCACTATTTATCAACTTTGACAAGCTCTAACTGGCGTAATTTTTATCCGAAAATTTTCAAACCTGGTGCGTTCGAAAGGTATGGAAGCCAGCTATCGATTAGCCATTTACAGAATTGCTCTAGGACAAATACTTTTTAAGATATGCAATAAAAACCAATAAAAGATGGACCTGGGCCGCTTCAGCGCAGCGCCAAGTTGCTTTGCCAACTTCGCAAAGCTCTAGCTCGGCCATTTCTTGTCCGATTTTTATCGTGCAATACTCATTTTGAAGGTAATCTAGCGCTCCTTCGATCTGCAACATAAAAAAATTTTCGACAATTTTTCGATTTTGGACCCCCTGTGTAGGGCAACCCCTTGTCTACATGCTAAAAATCGAGCCGAGGGCACTATTTAGCAACTTTGACAAGCTCTAACTGGCGTAATTTTTATCCGAAAATTTTCAAACCTGGTGCGTTCGAAAGGTATGGAAGCCAGCTATCGATTAGCCATTTACAGAATTGCTCTAGGACAAATACTTTTTAAGATATGCAATAAAAACCAATAAAAGATGGACCTGGGCCGCTTCAGCGCAGCGCCAAGTTGCTTTGCCAACTTCGCAAAGCTCTAGCTCGGCCATTTCTTGTCCGATTTTTATCGTGCAATACTCATTTTGAAGGTAATCTAGCGCTCCTTCGATCTGCAACATAAAAAAATTTTCGACAATTTTTCGATTTTGGACCCCCTGTGTAGGGCAACCCCTTGTCTACATGCTAAAAATCGAGCCGAGGGCACTATTTAGCAACTTTGACAAGCTCTAACTGGCGTAATTTTTATCCGAAAATTTTCAAACCTGGTGCGTTCGAAAGGTATGGAAGCCAGCTATCGATTAGCCATTTACAGAATTGCTCTAGGACAAATACTTTTTAAGATATGCAATAAAAACCAATAAAAGATGGACCTGGGCCGCTTCAGCGCAGCGCCAAGTTGCTTTGCCAACTTCGCAAAGCTCTAGCTCGGCCATTTCTTGTCCGATTTTTATCGTGCAATACTCATTTTGAAGGTAATCTAGCGCTCCTTCGATCTGCAACATAAAAAAATTTTCGACAATTTTTCGATTTTGGACCCCCTGTGTAGGGCAACCCCTTGTCTACATGCTAAAAATCGAGCCGAGGGCACTATTTATCAACTTTGACAAGCTCTAACTGGCGTAATTTTTATCCGAAAATTTTCAAACCTGGTGCGTTCGAAAGGTATGGAAGCCAGCTATCGATTAGCCATTTACAGAATTGCTCTAGGACAAATACTTTTTAAGATATGCAATAAAAACCAATAAAAGATGGACCTGGGCCGCTTCAGCGCAGCGCCAAGTTGCTTTGCCAACTTCGCAAAGCTCTAGCTCGGCCATTTCTTGTCCGATTTTTATCGTGCAATACTCATTTTGAAGGTAATCTAGCGCTCCTTCGATCTGCAACATAAAAAAATTTTCGACAATTTTTCGATTTTGGACCCCCTGTGTAGGGCAACCCCTTGTCTACATGCTAAAAATCGAGCCGAGGGCACTATTTAGCAACTTTGACAAGCTCTAACTGGCGTAATTTTTATCCGAAAATTTTCAAACCTGGTGCGTTCGAAAGGTATGGAAGCCAGCTATCGATTAGCCATTTACAGAATTGCTCTAGGACAAATACTTTTTAAGATATGCAATAAAAACCAATAAAAGATGGACCTGGGCCGCTTCAGCGCAGCGCCAAGTTGCTTTGCCAACTTCGCAAAGCTCTAGCTCGGCCATTTCTTGTCCGATTTTTATCGTGCAATACTCATTTTGAAGGTAATCTAGCGCTCCTTCGATCTGCAACATAAAAAAATTTTCGACAATTTTTCGATTTTGGACCCCCTGTGTAGGGCAACCCCTTGTCTACATGCTAAAAATCGAGCCGAGGGCACTATTTATCAACTTTGACAAGCTCTAACTGGCGTAATTTTTATCCGAAAATTTTCAAACCTGGTGCGTTCGAAAGGTATGGAAGCCAGCTATCGATTAGCCATTTACAGAATTGCTCTAGGACAAATACTTTTTAAGATATGCAATAAAAACCAATAAAAGATGTACCTGAGCCGCTTCAGCGCAGCGCCAAGTTGCTTTGCCAACTTCGCAAAGCTCTAGCTCGGCCATTTCTTGTCCGATTTTTATCGTGCAATACTCATTTTGAAGGTAATCTAGCGCTCCTTCGATCTGCAACATAAAAAAATTTTCGACAATTTTTCGATTTTGGACCCCCTGTGTAGGGCAACCCCTTGTCTACATGCTAAAAATCGAGCCGAGGGCACTATTTAGCAACTTTGACAAGCTCTAACTGGCGTAATTTTTATCCGAAAATTTTCAAACCTGGTGCGTTCGAAAAGGTATGGAAGCCAGCTATCGATTAGCCATTTACAGAATTGCTCTAGGACAAATACTTTTTAAGATATGCAATAAAAACCAATAAAAGATGTACCTGAGCCGCTTCAGCGCAGCGCCAAGTTGCTTTGCCAACTTCGCAAAGCTCTAGCTCGGCCATTTCTTGTCCGATTTTTATCGTGCAATACTCATTTTGAAGGTAATCTAGCGCTCCTTCGATCTGCAACATAAAAAAATTTTCGACAATTTTTCGATTTTGGACCCCCTGTGTAGGGCAACCCCTTGTCTACATGCTAAAATCGAGCCGAGGGCACTATTTAGCAACTTTGACAAGCTCTAACTGGCGTAATTTTTATCCGAAAATTTTCAAACCTGGTGCGTTCGAAAGGTATGGAAGCCAGCTATCGATTAGCCATTTACAGAATTGCTCTAGGACAAATACTTTTTAAGATATGCAATAAAAACCAATAAAAGATGGACCTGGGCCGCTTCAGCGCAGCGCCAAGTTGCTTTGCCAACTTCGCAAAGCTCTAGCTCGGCCATTTCTTGTCCGATTTTTATCGTGCAATACTCATTTTGAAGGTAATCTAGCGCTCCTTCGATCTGCAACATAAAAAAATTTTCGACAATTTTTCGATTTTGGACCCCCTGTGTAGGGCAACCCCTTGTCTACATGCTAAAAATCGAGCCGAGGGCACTATTTATCAACTTTGACAAGCTCTAACTGGCGTAATTTTTATCCGAAAATTTTCAAACCTGGTGCGTTCGAAAGGTATGGAAGCCAGCTATCGATTAGCCATTTACAGAATTGCTCTAGGACAAATACTTTTTAAGATATGCAATAAAAACCAATAAAAGATGGACCTGGGCCGCTTCAGCGCAGCGCCAAGTTGCTTTGCCAACTTCGCAAAGCTCTAGCTCGGCCATTTCTTGTCCGATTTTTATCGTGCAATACTCATTTTGAAAGGTAATCTAGCGCTCCTTCGATCTGCAACATAAAAAAATTTTCGACAATTTTTCGATTTTGGACCCCCTGTGTAGGGCAACCCCTTGTCTACATGCTAAAAATCGAGCCGAGGGCACTATTTAGCAACTTTGACAAGCTCTAACTGGCGTAATTTTTATCCGAAAATTTTCAAACCTGGTGCGTTCGAAAGGTATGGAAGCCAGCTATCGATTAGCCATTTACAGAATTGCTCTAGGACAAATACTTTTTAAGATATGCAATAAAAACCAATAAAAGATGGACCTGGGCCGCTTCAGCGCAGCGCCAAGTTGCTTTGCCAACTTCGCAAAGCTCTAGCTCGGCCATTTCTTGTCCGATTTTTATCGTGCAATACTCATTTTGAAGGTAATCTAGCGCTCCTTCGATCTGCAACATAAAAAAATTTTCGACAATTTTTCGATTTTGGACCCCCTGTGTAGGGCAACCCCTTGTCTACATGCTAAAAATCGAGCCGAGGGCACTATTTAGCAACTTTGACAAGCTCTAACTGGCGTAATTTTTATCCGAAAATTTTCAAACCTGGTGCGTTCGAAAGGTATGGAAGCCAGCTATCGATTAGCCATTTACAGAATTGCTCTAGGACAAATACTTTTTAAGATATGCAATAAAAACCAATAAAAGATGGACCTGGGCCGCTTCAGCGCAGCGCCAAGTTGCTTTGCCAACTTCGCAAAGCTCTAGCTCGGCCATTTCTTGTCCGATTTTTATCGTGCAATACTCATTTTGAAGGTAATCTAGCGCTCCTTCGATCTGCAACATAAAAAAATTTTCGACAATTTTTCGATTTTGGACCCCCTGTGTAGGGCAACCCCTTGTCTACATGCTAAAAATCGAGCCGAGGGCACTATTTAGCAACTTTGACAAGCTCTAACTGGCGTAATTTTTATCCGAAAATTTTCAAACCTGGTGCGTTCGAAAGGTATGGAAGCCAGCTATCGATTAGCCATTTACAGAATTGCTCTAGGACAAATACTTTTTAAGATATGCAATAAAAACCAATAAAAGATGGACCTGGGCCGCTTCAGCGCAGCGCCAAGTTGCTTTGCCAACTTCGCAAAGCTCTAGCTCGGCCATTTCTTGTCCGATTTTTATCGTGCAATACTCATTTTGAAGGTAATCTAGCGCTCCTTCGATCTGCAACATAAAAAAATTTTCGACAATTTTTCGATTTTGGACCCCCTGTGTAGGGCAACCCCTTGTCTACATGCTAAAAATCGAGCCGAGGGCACTATTTATCAACTTTGACAAGCTCTAACTGGCGTAATTTTTATCCGAAAATTTTCAAACCTGGTGCGTTCGAAAGGTATGGAAGCCAGCTATCGATTAGCCATTTACAGAATTGCTCTAGGACAAATACTTTTTAAGATATGCAATAAAAACCAATAAAAGATGGACCTGGGCCGCTTCAGCGCAGCGCCAAGTTGCTTTGCCAACTTCGCAAAGCTCTAGCTCGGCCATTTCTTGTCCGATTTTTATCGTGCAATACTCATTTTGAAGGTAATCTAGCGCTCCTTCGATCTGCAACATAAAAAAATTTTCGACAATTTTTCGATTTTGGACCCCCTGTGTAGGGCAACCCCTTGTCTACATGCTAAAAATCGAGCCGAGGGCACTATTTAGCAACTTTGACAAGCTCTAACTGGCGTAATTTTTATCCGAAAATTTTCAAACCTGGTGCGTTCGAAAGGTATGGAAGCCAGCTATCGATTAGCCATTTACAGAATTGCTCTAGGACAAATACTTTTTAAGATATGCAATAAAAACCAATAAAAGATGGACCTGGGCCGCTTCAGCGCAGCGCCAAGTTGCTTTGCCAACTTCGCAAAGCTCTAGCTCGGCCATTTCTTGTCCGATTTTTATCGTGCAATACTCATTTTGAAGGTAATCTAGCGCTCCTTCGATCTGCAACATAAAAAAATTTTCGACAATTTTTCGATTTTGGACCCCCTGTGTAGGGCAACCCCTTGTCTACATGCTAAAAATCGAGCCGAGGGCACTATTTATCAACTTTGACAAGCTCTAACTGGCGTAATTTTTATCCGAAAATTTTCAAACCTGGTGCGTTCGAAAGGTATGGAAGCCAGCTATCGATTAGCCATTTACAGAATTGCTCTAGGACAAATACTTTTTAAGATATGCAATAAAAACCAATAAAAGATGGACCTGGGCCGCTTCAGCGCAGCGCCAAGTTGCTTTGCCAACTTCGCAAAGCTCTAGCTCGGCCATTTCTTGTCCGATTTTTATCGTGCAATACTCATTTTGAAGGTAATCTAGCGCTCCTTCGATCTGCAACATAAAAAAATTTTCGACAATTTTTCGATTTTGGACCCCCTGTGTAGGGCAACCCCTTGTCTACATGCTAAAAATCGAGCCGAGGGCACTATTTATCAACTTTGACAAGCTCTAACTGGCGTAATTTTTATCCGAAAATTTTCAAACCTGGTGCGTTCGAAAGGTATGGAAGCCAGCTATCGATTAGCCATTTACAGAATTGCTCTAGGACAAATACTTTTTAAGATATGCAATAAAAACCAATAAAAGATGGACCTGGGCCGCTTCAGCGCAGCGCCAAGTTGCTTTGCCAACTTCGCAAAGCTCTAGCTCGGCCATTTCTTGTCCGATTTTTATCGTGCAATACTCATTTTGAAGGTAATCTAGCGCTCCTTCGATCTGCAACATAAAAAAATTTTCGACAATTTTTCGATTTTGGACCCCCTGTGTAGGGCAACCCCTTGTCTACATGCTAAAAATCGAGCCGAGGGCACTATTTAGCAACTTTGACAAGCTCTAACTGGCGTAATTTTTATCCGAAAATTTTCAAACCTGGTGCGTTCGAAAGGTATGGAAGCCAGCTATCGATTAGCCATTTACAGAATTGCTCTAGGACAAATACTTTTTAAGATATGCAATAAAAACCAATAAAAGATGGACCTGGGCCGCTTCAGCGCAGCGCCAAGTTGCTTTGCCAACTTCGCAAAGCTCTAGCTCGGCCATTTCTTGTCCGATTTTTATCGTGCAATACTCATTTTGAAGGTAATCTAGCGCTCCTTCGATCTGCAACATAAAAAAATTTTCGACAATTTTTCGATTTTGGACCCCCTGTGTAGGGCAACCCCTTGTCTACATGCTAAAAATCGAGCCGAGGGCACTATTTATCAACTTTGACAAGCTCTAACTGGCGTAATTTTTATCCGAAAATTTTCAAACCTGGTGCGTTCGAAAGGTATGGAAGCCAGCTATCGATTAGCCATTTACAGAATTGCTCTAGGACAAATACTTTTTAAGATATGCAATAAAAACCAATAAAAGATGGACCTGGGCCGCTTCAGCGCAGCGCCAAGTTGCTTTGCCAACTTCGCAAAGCTCTAGCTCGGCCATTTCTTGTCCGATTTTTATCGTGCAATACTCATTTTGAAGGTAATCTAGCGCTCCTTCGATCTGCAACATAAAAAAATTTTCGACAATTTTTCGATTTTGGACCCCCTGTGTAGGGCAACCCCTTGTCTACATGCTAAAAATCGAGCCGAGGGCACTATTTATCAACTTTGACAAGCTCTAACTGGCGTAATTTTTATCCGAAAATTTTCAAACCTGGTGCGTTCGAAAGGTATGGAAGCCAGCTATCGATTAGCCATTTACAGAATTGCTCTAGGACAAATACTTTTTAAGATATGCAATAAAAACCAATAAAAGATGGACCTGGGCCGCTTCAGCGCAGCGCCAAGTTGCTTTGCCAACTTCGCAAAGCTCTAGCTCGGCCATTTCTTGTCCGATTTTTATCGTGCAATACTCATTTTGAAGGTAATCTAGCGCTCCTTCGATCTGCAACATAAAAAAATTTTCGACAATTTTTCGATTTTGGACCCCCTGTGTAGGGCAACCCCTTGTCTACATGCTAAAAATCGAGCCGAGGGCACTATTTAGCAACTTTGACAAGCTCTAACTGGCGTAATTTTTATCCGAAAATTTTCAAACCTGGTGCGTTCGAAAGGTATGGAAGCCAGCTATCGATTAGCCATTTACAGAATTGCTCTAGGACAAATACTTTTTAAGATATGCAATAAAAACCAATAAAAGATGTACCTGAGCCGCTTCAGCGCAGCGCCAAGTTGCTTTGCCAACTTCGCAAAGCTCTAGCTCGGCCATTTCTTGTCCGATTTTTATCGTGCAATACTCATTTTGAAGGTAATCTAGCGCTCCTTCGATCTGCAACATAAAAAAATTTTCGACAATTTTTCGATTTTGGACCCCCTGTGTAGGGCAACCCCTTGTCTACATGCTAAAAATCGAGCCGAGGGCACTATTTATCAACTTTGACAAGCTCTAACTGGCGTAATTTTTATCCGAAAATTTTCAAACCTGGTGCGTTCGAAAGGTATGGAAGCCAGCTATCGATTAGCCATTTACAGAATTGCTCTAGGACAAATACTTTTTAAGATATGCAATAAAAACCAATAAAAGATGGACCTGGGCCGCTTCAGCGCAGCGCCAAGTTGCTTTGCCAACTTCGCAAAGCTCTAGCTCGGCCATTTCTTGTCCGATTTTTATCGTGCAATACTCATTTTGAAGGTAATCTAGCGCTCCTTCGATCTGCAACATAAAAAAATTTTCGACAATTTTTCGATTTTGGACCCCCTGTGTAGGGCAACCCCTTGTCTACATGCTAAAAATCGAGCCGAGGGCACTATTTATCAACTTTGACAAGCTCTAACTGGCGTAATTTTTATCCGAAAATTTTCAAACCTGGTGCGTTCGAAAGGTATGGAAGCCAGCTATCGATTAGCCATTTACAGAATTGCTCTAGGACAAATACTTTTTAAGATATGCAATAAAAACCAATAAAAGATGTACCTGAGCCGCTTCAGCGCAGCGCCAAGTTGCTTTGCCAACTTCGCAAAGCTCTAGCTCGGCCATTTCTTGTCCGATTTTTATCGTGCAATACTCATTTTGAAGGTAATCTAGCGCTCCTTCGATCTGCAACATAAAAAAATTTTCGACAATTTTTCGATTTTGGACCCCCTGTGTAGGGCAACCCCTTGTCTACATGCTAAAAATCGAGCCGAGGGCACTATTTAGCAACTTTGACAAGCTCTAACTGGCGTAATTTTTATCCGAAAATTTTCAAACCTGGTGCGTTCGAAAGGTATGGAAGCCAGCTATCGATTAGCCATTTACAGAATTGCTCTAGGACAAATACTTTTTAAGATATGCAATAAAAACCAATAAAAGATGGACCTGGGCCGCTTCAGCGCAGCGCCAAGTTGCTTTGCCAACTTCGCAAAGCTCTAGCTCGGCCATTTCTTGTCCGATTTTTATCGTGCAATACTCATTTTGAAGGTAATCTAGCGCTCCTTCGATCTGCAACATAAAAAAATTTTCGACAATTTTTCGATTTGGACCCCCTGTGTAGGGCAACCCCTTGTCTACATGCTAAAAATCGAGCCGAGGGCACTATTTATCAACTTTGACAAGCTCTAACTGGCGTAATTTTTATCCGAAAATTTTCAAACCTGGTGCGTTCGAAAGGTATGGAAGCCAGCTATCGATTAGCCATTTACAGAATTGCTCTAGGACAAATACTTTTTAAGATATGCAATAAAAACCAATAAAAGATGGACCTGGGCCGCTTCAGCGCAGCGCCAAGTTGCTTTGCCATCTTTTATTGGTTTTTATTGCATATCTTAAAAAGTATTTGTCCTAGAGCAATTCTGTAAATGGCTAATCGATAGCTGGCTTCCATACCTTTCGAACGCACCAGGTTTGAAAATTTTCGGATAAAAATTACGCCAGTTAGAGCTTGTCAAAGTTGATAAATAGTGCCCTCGGCTCGATTTTTAGCATGTAGACAAGGGGTTGCCCTACACAGGGGGTCCAAAATCGAAAAATTGTCGAAAATTTTTTTATGTTGCAGATCGAAGGAGCGCTAGATTACCTTCAAAATGAGTATTGCACGATAAAAATCGGACAAGAAATGGCCGAGCTAGAGCTTTGCGAAGTTGGCAAAGCAACTTGGCGCTGCGCTGAAGCGGCCCAGGTCCATCTTTTATTGGTTTTTATTGCATATCTTAAAAAGTATTTGTCCTAGAGCAATTCTGTAAATGGCTAATCGATAGCTGGCTTCCATACCTTTCGAACGCACCAGGTTTGAAAATTTTCGGATAAAAATTACGCCAGTTAGAGCTTGTCAAAGTTGATAAATAGTGCCCTCGGCTCGATTTTTAGCATGTAGACAAGGGGTTGCCCTACACAGGGGGTCCAAAATCGAAAAATTGTCGAAAATTTTTTTATGTTGCAGATCGAAGGAGCGCTAGATTACCTTCAAAATGAGTATTGCACGATAAAAATCGGACAAGAAATGGCCGAGCTAGAGCTTTGCGAAGTTGGCAAAGCAACTTGGCGCTGCGCTGAAGCGGCCCAGGTCCATCTTTTATTGGTTTTTATTGCATATCTTAAAAAGTATTTGTCCTAGAGCAATTCTGTAAATGGCTAATCGATAGCTGGCTTCCATACCTTTCGAACGCACCAGGTTTGAAAATTTTCGGATAAAAATTACGCCAGTTAGAGCTTGTCAAAGTTGATAAATAGTGCCCTCGGCTCGATTTTTAGCATGTAGACAAGGGGTTGCCCTACACAGGGGGTCCAAAATCGAAAAATTGTCGAAAATTTTTTTATGTTGCAGATCGAAGGAGCGCTAGATTACCTTCAAAATGAGTATTGCACGATAAAAATCGGACAAGAAATGGCCGAGCTAGAGCTTTGCGAAGTTGGCAAAGCAACTTGGCGCTGCGCTGAAGCGGCCCAGGTCCATCTTTTATTGGTTTTTATTGCATATCTTAAAAAGTATTTGTCCTAGAGCAATTCTGTAAATGGCTAATCGATAGCTGGCTTCCATACCTTTCGAACGCACCAGGTTTGAAAATTTTCGGATAAAAATTACGCCAGTTAGAGCTTGTCAAAGTTGATAAATAGTGCCCTCGGCTCGATTTTTAGCATGTAGACAAGGGGTTGCCCTACACAGGGGGTCCAAAATCGAAAAATTGTCGAAAATTTTTTTATGTTGCAGATCGAAGGAGCGCTAGATTACCTTCAAAATGAGTATTGCACGATAAAAATCGGACAAGAAATGGCCGAGCTAGAGCTTTGCGAAGTTGGCAAAGCAACTTGGCGCTGCGCTGAAGCGGCCCAGGTCCATCTTTTATTGGTTTTTATTGCATATCTTAAAAAGTATTTGTCCTAGAGCAATTCTGTAAATGGCTAATCGATAGCTGGCTTCCATACCTTTCGAACGCACCAGGTTTGAAAATTTTCGGATAAAAATTACGCCAGTTAGAGCTTGTCAAAGTTGATAAATAGTGCCCTCGGCTCGATTTTTAGCATGTAGACAAGGGGTTGCCCTACACAGGGGGTCCAAAATCGAAAAATTGTCGAAAATTTTTTTATGTTGCAGATCGAAGGAGCGCTAGATTACCTTCAAAATGAGTATTGCACGATAAAAATCGGACAAGAAATGGCCGAGCTAGAGCTTTGCGAAGTTGGCAAAGCAACTTGGCGCTGCGCTGAAGCGGCCCAGGTCCATCTTTTATTGGTTTTTATTGCATATCTTAAAAAGTATTTGTCCTAGAGCAATTCTGTAAATGGCTAATCGATAGCTGGCTTCCATACCTTTCGAACGCACCAGGTTTGAAAATTTTCGGATAAAAATTACGCCAGTTAGAGCTTGTCAAAGTTGCTAAATAGTGCCCTCGGCTCGATTTTTAGCATGTAGACAAGGGGTTGCCCTACACAGGGGGTCCAAAATCGAAAAATTGTCGAAAATTTTTTTATGTTGCAGATCGAAGGAGCGCTAGATTACCTTCAAAATGAGTATTGCACGATAAAAATCGGACAAGAAATGGCCGAGCTAGAGCTTTGCGAAGTTGGCAAAGCAACTTGGCGCTGCGCTGAAGCGGCCCAGGTCCATCTTTTATTGGTTTTTATTGCATATCTTAAAAAGTATTTGTCCTAGAGCAATTCTGTAAATGGCTAATCGATAGCTGGCTTCCATACCTTTCGAACGCACCAGGTTTGAAAATTTTCGGATAAAAATTACGCCAGTTAGAGCTTGTCAAAGTTGATAAATAGTGCCCTCGGCTCGATTTTTAGCATGTAGACAAGGGGTTGCCCTACACAGGGGGTCCAAAATCGAAAAATTGTCGAAAATTTTTTTATGTTGCAGATCGAAGGAGCGCTAGATTACCTTCAAAATGAGTATTGCACGATAAAAATCGGACAAGAAATGGCCGAGCTAGAGCTTTGCGAAGTTGGCAAAGCAACTTGGCGCTGCGCTGAAGCGGCCCAGGTCCATCTTTTATTGGTTTTTATTGCATATCTTAAAAAGTATTTGTCCTAGAGCAATTCTGTAAATGGCTAATCGATAGCTGGCTTCCATACCTTTCGAACGCACCAGGTTTGAAAATTTTCGGATAAAAATTACGCCAGTTAGAGCTTGTCAAAGTTGCTAAATAGTGCCCTCGGCTCGATTTTTAGCATGTAGACAAGGGGTTGCCCTACACAGGGGGTCCAAAATCGAAAAATTGTCGAAAATTTTTTTATGTTGCAGATCGAAGGAGCGCTAGATTACCTTCAAAATGAGTATTGCACGATAAAAATCGGACAAGAAATGGCCGAGCTAGAGCTTTGCGAAGTTGGCAAAGCAACTTGGCGCTGCGCTGAAGCGGCCCAGGTCCATCTTTTATTGGTTTTTATTGCATATCTTAAAAAGTATTTGTCCTAGAGCAATTCTGTAAATGGCTAATCGATAGCTGGCTTCCATACCTTTCGAACGCACCAGGTTTGAAAATTTTCGGATAAAAATTACGCCAGTTAGAGCTTGTCAAAGTTGCTAAATAGTGCCCTCGGCTCGATTTTTAGCATGTAGACAAGGGGTTGCCCTACACAGGGGGTCCAAAATCGAAAAATTGTCGAAAATTTTTTTATGTTGCAGATCGAAGGAGCGCTAGATTACCTTCAAAATGAGTATTGCACGATAAAAATCGGACAAGAAATGGCCGAGCTAGAGCTTTGCGAAGTTGGCAAAGCAACTTGGCGCTGCGCTGAAGCGGCCCAGGTCCATCTTTTATTGGTTTTTATTGCATATCTTAAAAAGTATTTGTCCTAGAGCAATTCTGTAAATGGCTAATCGATAGCTGGCTTCCATACCTTTCGAACGCACCAGGTTTGAAAATTTTCGGATAAAAATTACGCCAGTTAGAGCTTGTCAAAGTTGCTAAATAGTGCCCTCGGCTCGATTTTTAGCATGTAGACAAGGGGTTGCCCTACACAGGGGGTCCAAAATCGAAAAATTGTCGAAAATTTTTTTATGTTGCAGATCGAAGGAGCGCTAGATTACCTTCAAAATGAGTATTGCACGATAAAAATCGGACAAGAAATGGCCGAGCTAGAGCTTTGCGAAGTTGGCAAAGCAACTTGGCGCTGCGCTGAAGCGGCCCAGGTCCATCTTTTATTGGTTTTTATTGCATATCTTAAAAAGTATTTGTCCTAGAGCAATTCTGTAAATGGCTAATCGATAGCTGGCTTCCATACCTTTCGAACGCACCAGGTTTGAAAATTTTCGGATAAAAATTACGCCAGTTAGAGCTTGTCAAAGTTGATAAATAGTGCCCTCGGCTCGATTTTTAGCATGTAGACAAGGGGTTGCCCTACACAGGGGGTCCAAAATCGAAAAATTGTCGAAAATTTTTTTATGTTGCAGATCGAAGGAGCGCTAGATTACCTTCAAAATGAGTATTGCACGATAAAAATCGGACAAGAAATGGCCGAGCTAGAGCTTTGCGAAGTTGGCAAAGCAACTTGGCGCTGCGCTGAAGCGGCTCAGGTCCATCTTTTATTGGTTTTTATTGCATATCTTAAAAAGTATTTGTCCTAGAGCAATTCTGTAAATGGCTAATCGATAGCTGGCTTCCATACCTTTCGAACGCACCAGGTTTGAAAATTTTCGGATAAAAATTACGCCAGTTAGAGCTTGTCAAAGTTGCTAAATAGTGCCCTCGGCTCGATTTTTAGCATGTAGACAAGGGGTTGCCCTACACAGGGGGTCCAAAATCGAAAAATTGTCGAAAATTTTTTTATGTTGCAGATCGAAGGAGCGCTAGATTACCTTCAAAATGAGTATTGCACGATAAAAATCGGACAAGAAATGGCCGAGCTAGAGCTTTGCGAAGTTGGCAAAGCAACTTGGCGCTGCGCTGAAGCGGCCCAGGTCCATCTTTTATTGGTTTTTATTGCATATCTTAAAAAGTATTTGTCCTAGAGCAATTCTGTAAATGGCTAATCGATAGCTGGCTTCCATACCTTTCGAACGCACCAGGTTTGAAAATTTTCGGATAAAAATTACGCCAGTTAGAGCTTGTCAAAGTTGATAAATAGTGCCCTCGGCTCGATTTTTAGCATGTAGACAAGGGGTTGCCCTACACAGGGGGTCCAAAATCGAAAAATTGTCGAAAATTTTTTTATGTTGCAGATCGAAGGAGCGCTAGATTACCTTCAAAATGAGTATTGCACGATAAAAATCGGACAAGAAATGGCCGAGCTAGAGCTTTGCGAAGTTGGCAAAGCAACTTGGCGCTGCGCTGAAGCGGCCCAGGTCCATCTTTTATTGGTTTTTATTGCATATCTTAAAAAGTATTTGTCCTAGAGCAATTCTGTAAATGGCTAATCGATAGCTGGCTTCCATACCTTTCGAACGCACCAGGTTTGAAAATTTTCGGATAAAAATTACGCCAGTTAGAGCTTGTCAAAGTTGCTAAATAGTGCCCTCGGCTCGATTTTTAGCATGTAGACAAGGGGTTGCCCTACACAGGGGGTCCAAAATCGAAAAATTGTCGAAAATTTTTTTATGTTGCAGATCGAAGGAGCGCTAGATTACCTTCAAAATGAGTATTGCACGATAAAAATCGGACAAGAAATGGCCGAGCTAGAGCTTTGCGAAGTTGGCAAAGCAACTTGGCGCTGCGCTGAAGCGGCCCAGGTCCATCTTTTATTGGTTTTTATTGCATATCTTAAAAAGTATTTGTCCTAGAGCAATTCTGTAAATGGCTAATCGATAGCTGGCTTCCATACCTTTCGAACGCACCAGGTTTGAAAATTTTCGGATAAAAATTACGCCAGTTAGAGCTTGTCAAAGTTGATAAATAGTGCCCTCGGCTCGATTTTTAGCATGTAGACAAGGGGTTGCCCTACACAGGGGGTCCAAAATCGAAAAATTGTCGAAAATTTTTTTATGTTGCAGATCGAAGGAGCGCTAGATTACCTTCAAAATGAGTATTGCACGATAAAAATCGGACAAGAAATGGCCGAGCTAGAGCTTTGCGAAGTTGGCAAAGCAACTTGGCGCTGCGCTGAAGCGGCCCAGGTCCATCTTTTATTGGTTTTTATTGCATATCTTAAAAAGTATTTGTCCTAGAGCAATTCTGTAAATGGCTAATCGATAGCTGGCTTCCATACCTTTCGAACGCACCAGGTTTGAAAATTTTCGGATAAAAATTACGCCAGTTAGAGCTTGTCAAAGTTGCTAAATAGTGCCCTCGGCTCGATTTTTAGCATGTAGACAAGGGGTTGCCCTACACAGGGGGTCCAAAATCGAAAAATTGTCGAAAATTTTTTTATGTTGCAGATCGAAGGAGCGCTAGATTACCTTCAAAATGAGTATTGCACGATAAAAATCGGACAAGAAATGGCCGAGCTAGAGCTTTGCGAAGTTGGCAAAGCAACTTGGCGCTGCGCTGAAGCGGCTCAGGTACATCTTTTATTGGTTTTTATTGCATATCTTAAAAAGTATTTGTCCTAGAGCAATTCTGTAAATGGCTAATCGATAGCTGGCTTCCATACCTTTCGAACGCACCAGGTTTGAAAATTTTCGGATAAAAATTACGCCAGTTAGAGCTTGTCAAAGTTGCTAAATAGTGCCCTCGGCTCGATTTTTAGCATGTAGACAAGGGGTTGCCCTACACAGGGGGTCCAAAATCGAAAAATTGTCGAAAATTTTTTTATGTTGCAGATCGAAGGAGCGCTAGATTACCTTCAAAATGAGTATTGCACGATAAAAATCGGACAAGAAATGGCCGAGCTAGAGCTTTGCGAAGTTGGCAAAGCAACTTGGCGCTGCGCTGAAGCGGCCCAGGTCCATCTTTTATTGGTTTTTATTGCATATCTTAAAAAGTATTTGTCCTAGAGCAATTCTGTAAATGGCTAATCGATAGCTGGCTTCCATACCTTTCGAACGCACCAGGTTTGAAAATTTTCGGATAAAAATTACGCCAGTTAGAGCTTGTCAAAGTTGCTAAATAGTGCCCTCGGCTCGATTTTTAGCATGTAGACAAGGGGTTGCCCTACACAGGGGGTCCAAAATCGAAAAATTGTCGAAAATTTTTTTATGTTGCAGATCGAAGGAGCGCTAGATTACCTTCAAAATGAGTATTGCACGATAAAAATCGGACAAGAAATGGCCGAGCTAGAGCTTTGCGAAGTTGGCAAAGCAACTTGGCGCTGCGCTGAAGCGGCTCAGGTACATCTTTTATTGGTTTTTATTGCATATCTTAAAAAGTATTTGTCCTAGAGCAATTCTGTAAATGGCTAATCGATAGCTGGCTTCCATACCTTTCGAACGCACCAGGTTTGAAAATTTTCGGATAAAAATTACGCCAGTTAGAGCTTGTCAAAGTTGATAAATAGTGCCCTCGGCTCGATTTTTAGCATGTAGACAAGGGGTTGCCCTACACAGGGGGTCCAAAATCGAAAAATTGTCGAAAATTTTTTTATGTTGCAGATCGAAGGAGCGCTAGATTACCTTCAAAATGAGTATTGCACGATAAAAATCGGACAAGAAATGGCCGAGCTAGAGCTTTGCGAAGTTGGCAAAGCAACTTGGCGCTGCGCTGAAGCGGCTCAGGTCCATCTTTTATTGGTTTTTATTGCATATCTTAAAAAGTATTTGTCCTAGAGCAATTCTGTAAATGGCTAATCGATAGCTGGCTTCCATACCTTTCGAACGCACCAGGTTTGAAAATTTTCGGATAAAAATTACGCCAGTTAGAGCTTGTCAAAGTTGATAAATAGTGCCCTCGGCTCGATTTTTAGCATGTAGACAAGGGGTTGCCCTACACAGGGGGTCCAAAATCGAAAAATTGTCGAAAATTTTTTTATGTTGCAGATCGAAGGAGCGCTAGATTACCTTCAAAATGAGTATTGCACGATAAAAATCGGACAAGAAATGGCCGAGCTAGAGCTTTGCGAAGTTGGCAAAGCAACTTGGCGCTGCGCTGAAGCGGCTCAGGTCCATCTTTTATTGGTTTTTATTGCATATCTTAAAAAGTATTTGTCCTAGAGCAATTCTGTAAATGGCTAATCGATAGCTGGCTTCCATACCTTTCGAACGCACCAGGTTTGAAAATTTTCGGATAAAAATTACGCCAGTTAGAGCTTGTCAAAGTTGCTAAATAGTGCCCTCGGCTCGATTTTTAGCATGTAGACAAGGGGTTGCCCTACACAGGGGGTCCAAAATCGAAAAATTGTCGAAAATTTTTTTATGTTGCAGATCGAAGGAGCGCTAGATTACCTTCAAAATGAGTATTGCACGATAAAAATCGGACAAGAAATGGCCGAGCTAGAGCTTTGCGAAGTTGGCAAAGCAACTTGGCGCTGCGCTGAAGCGGCCCAGGTCCATCTTTTATTGGTTTTTATTGTATATCTTAAAAAGTATTTGTCCTAGAGCAATTCTGTAAATGGCTAATCGATAGCTGGCTTCCATACCTTTCGAACGCACCAGGTTTGAAAATTTTCGGATAAAAATTACGCCAGTTAGAGCTTGTCAAAGTTGATAAATAGTGCCCTCGGCTCGATTTTTAGCATGTAGACAAGGGGTTGCCCTACACAGGGGGTCCAAAATCGAAAAATTGTCGAAAATTTTTTTATGTTGCAGATCGAAGGAGCGCTAGATTACCTTCAAAATGAGTATTGCACGATAAAAATCGGACAAGAAATGGCCGAGCTAGAGCTTTGCGAAGTTGGCAAAGCAACTTGGCGCTGCGCTGAAGCGGCTCAGGTCCATCTTTTATTGGTTTTTATTGCATATCTTAAAAAGTATTTGTCCTAGAGCAATTCTGTAAATGGCTAATCGATAGCTGGCTTCCATACCTTTCGAACGCACCAGGTTTGAAAATTTTCGGATAAAAATTACGCCAGTTAGAGCTTGTCAAAGTTGCTAAATAGTGCCCTCGGCTCGATTTTTAGCATGTAGACAAGGGGTTGCCCTACACAGGGGGTCCAAAATCGAAAAATTGTCGAAAATTTTTTTATGTTGCAGATCGAAGGAGCGCTAGATTACCTTCAAAATGAGTATTGCACGATAAAAATCGGACAAGAAATGGCCGAGCTAGAGCTTTGCGAAGTTGGCAAAGCAACTTGGCGCTGCGCTGAAGCGGCCCAGGTCCATCTTTTATTGGTTTTTATTGCATATCTTAAAAAGTATTTGTCCTAGAGCAATTCTGTAAATGGCTAATCGATAGCTGGCTTCCATACCTTTCGAACGCACCAGGTTTGAAAATTTTCGGATAAAAATTACGCCAGTTAGAGCTTGTCAAAGTTGCTAAATAGTGCCCTCGGCTCGATTTTTAGCATGTAGACAAGGGGTTGCCCTACACAGGGGGTCCAAAATCGAAAAATTGTCGAAAATTTTTTTATGTTGCAGATCGAAGGAGCGCTAGATTACCTTCAAAATGAGTATTGCACGATAAAAATCGGACAAGAAATGGCCGAGCTAGAGCTTTGCGAAGTTGGCAAAGCAACTTGGCGCTGCGCTGAAGCGGCCCAGGTCCATCTTTTATTGGTTTTTATTGCATATCTTAAAAAGTATTTGTCCTAGAGCAATTCTGTAAATGGCTAATCGATAGCTGGCTTCCATACCTTTCGAACGCACCAGGTTTGAAAATTTTCGGATAAAAATTACGCCAGTTAGAGCTTGTCAAAGTTGCTAAATAGTGCCCTCGGCTCGATTTTTAGCATGTAGACAAGGGGTTGCCCTACACAGGGGGTCCAAAATCGAAAAATTGTCGAAAATTTTTTTATGTTGCAGATCGAAGGAGCGCTAGATTACCTTCAAAATGAGTATTGCACGATAAAAATCGGACAAGAAATGGCCGAGCTAGAGCTTTGCGAAGTTGGCAAAGCAACTTGGCGCTGCGCTGAAGCGGCCCAGGTCCATCTTTTATTGGTTTTTATTGCATATCTTAAAAAGTATTTGTCCTAGAGCAATTCTGTAAATGGCTAATCGATAGCTGGCTTCCATACCTTTCGAACGCACCAGGTTTGAAAATTTTCGGATAAAAATTACGCCAGTTAGAGCTTGTCAAAGTTGCTAAATAGTGCCCTCGGCTCGATTTTTAGCATGTAGACAAGGGGTTGCCCTACACAGGGGGTCCAAAATCGAAAAATTGTCGAAAATTTTTTTATGTTGCAGATCGAAGGAGCGCTAGATTACCTTCAAAATGAGTATTGCACGATAAAAATCGGACAAGAAATGGCCGAGCTAGAGCTTTGCGAAGTTGGCAAAGCAACTTGGCGCTGCGCTGAAGCGGCCCAGGTCCATCTTTTATTGGTTTTTATTGCATATCTTAAAAAGTATTTGTCCTAGAGCAATTCTGTAAATGGCTAATCGATAGCTGGCTTCCATACCTTTCGAACGCACCAGGTTTGAAAATTTTCGGATAAAAATTACGCCAGTTAGAGCTTGTCAAAGTTGATAAATAGTGCCCTCGGCTCGATTTTTAGCATGTAGACAAGGGGTTGCCCTACACAGGGGGTCCAAAATCGAAAAATTGTCGAAAATTTTTTTATGTTGCAGATCGAAGGAGCGCTAGATTACCTTCAAAATGAGTATTGCACGATAAAAATCGGACAAGAAATGGCCGAGCTAGAGCTTTGCGAAGTTGGCAAAGCAACTTGGCGCTGCGCTGAAGCGGCTCAGGTACATCTTTTATTGGTTTTTATTGCATATCTTAAAAAGTATTTGTCCTAGAGCAATTCTGTAAATGGCTAATCGATAGCTGGCTTCCATACCTTTCGAACGCACCAGGTTTGAAAATTTTCGGATAAAAATTACGCCAGTTAGAGCTTGTCAAAGTTGATAAATAGTGCCCTCGGCTCGATTTTTAGCATGTAGACAAGGGGTTGCCCTACACAGGGGGTCCAAAATCGAAAAATTGTCGAAAATTTTTTTATGTTGCAGATCGAAGGAGCGCTAGATTACCTTCAAAATGAGTATTGCACGATAAAAATCGGACAAGAAATGGCCGAGCTAGAGCTTTGCGAAGTTGGCAAAGCAACTTGGCGCTGCGCTGAAGCGGCTCAGGTACATCTTTTATTGGTTTTTATTGCATATCTTAAAAAGTATTTGTCCTAGAGCAATTCTGTAAATGGCTAATCGATAGCTGGCTTCCATACCTTTCGAACGCACCAGGTTTGAAAATTTTCGGATAAAAATTACGCCAGTTAGAGCTTGTCAAAGTTGATAAATAGTGCCCTCGGCTCGATTTTTAGCATGTAGACAAGGGGTTGCCCTACACAGGGGGTCCAAAATCGAAAAATTGTCGAAAATTTTTTTATGTTGCAGATCGAAGGAGCGCTAGATTACCTTCAAAATGAGTATTGCACGATAAAAATCGGACAAGAAATGGCCGAGCTAGAGCTTTGCGAAGTTGGCAAAGCAACTTGGCGCTGCGCTGAAGCGGCCCAGGTCCATCTTTTATTGGTTTTTATTGCATATCTTAAAAAGTATTTGTCCTAGAGCAATTCTGTAAATGGCTAATCGATAGCTGGCTTCCATACCTTTCGAACGCACCAGGTTTGAAAATTTTCGGATAAAAATTACGCCAGTTAGAGCTTGTCAAAGTTGCTAAATAGTGCCCTCGGCTCGATTTTTAGCATGTAGACAAGGGGTTGCCCTACACAGGGGGTCCAAAATCGAAAAATTGTCGAAAATTTTTTTATGTTGCAGATCGAAGGAGCGCTAGATTACCTTCAAAATGAGTATTGCACGATAAAAATCGGACAAGAAATGGCCGAGCTAGAGCTTTGCGAAGTTGGCAAAGCAACTTGGCGCTGCGCTGAAGCGGCTCAGGTCCATCTTTTATTGGTTTTTATTGCATATCTTAAAAAGTATTTGTCCTAGAGCAATTCTGTAAATGGCTAATCGATAGCTGGCTTCCATACCTTTCGAACGCACCAGGTTTGAAAATTTTCGGATAAAAATTACGCCAGTTAGAGCTTGTCAAAGTTGCTAAATAGTGCCCTCGGCTCGATTTTTAGCATGTAGACAAGGGGTTGCCCTACACAGGGGGTCCAAAATCGAAAAATTGTCGAAAATTTTTTTATGTTGCAGATCGAAGGAGCGCTAGATTACCTTCAAAATGAGTATTGCACGATAAAAATCGGACAAGAAATGGCCGAGCTAGAGCTTTGCGAAGTTGGCAAAGCAACTTGGCGCTGCGCTGAAGCGGCCCAGGTCCATCTTTTATTGGTTTTTATTGCATATCTTAAAAAGTATTTGTCCTAGAGCAATTCTGTAAATGGCTAATCGATAGCTGGCTTCCATACCTTTCGAACGCACCAGGTTTGAAAATTTTCGGATAAAAATTACGCCAGTTAGAGCTTGTCAAAGTTGATAAATAGTGCCCTCGGCTCGATTTTTAGCATGTAGACAAGGGGTTGCCCTACACAGGGGGTCCAAAATCGAAAAATTGTCGAAAATTTTTTTATGTTGCAGATCGAAGGAGCGCTAGATTACCTTCAAAATGAGTATTGCACGATAAAAATCGGACAAGAAATGGCCGAGCTAGAGCTTTGCGAAGTTGGCAAAGCAACTTGGCGCTGCGCTGAAGCGGCCCAGGTCCATCTTTTATTGGTTTTTATTGCATATCTTAAAAAGTATTTGTCCTAGAGCAATTCTGTAAATGGCTAATCGATAGCTGGCTTCCATACCTTTCGAACGCACCAGGTTTGAAAATTTTCGGATAAAAATTACGCCAGTTAGAGCTTGTCAAAGTTGCTAAATAGTGCCCTCGGCTCGATTTTTAGCATGTAGACAAGGGGTTGCCCTACACAGGGGGTCCAAAATCGAAAAATTGTCGAAAATTTTTTTATGTTGCAGATCGAAGGAGCGCTAGATTACCTTCAAAATGAGTATTGCACGATAAAAATCGGACAAGAAATGGCCGAGCTAGAGCTTTGCGAAGTTGGCAAAGCAACTTGGCGCTGCGCTGAAGCGGCTCAGGTCCATCTTTTATTGGTTTTTATTGCATATCTTAAAAAGTATTTGTCCTAGAGCAATTCTGTAAATGGCTAATCGATAGCTGGCTTCCATACCTTTCGAACGCACCAGGTTTGAAAATTTTCGGATAAAAATTACGCCAGTTAGAGCTTGTCAAAGTTGCTAAATAGTGCCCTCGGCTCGATTTTTAGCATGTAGACAAGGGGTTGCCCTACACAGGGGGTCCAAAATCGAAAAATTGTCGAAAATTTTTTTATGTTGCAGATCGAAGGAGCGCTAGATTACCTTCAAAATGAGTATTGCACGATAAAAATCGGACAAGAAATGGCCGAGCTAGAGCTTTGCGAAGTTGGCAAAGCAACTTGGCGCTGCGCTGAAGCGGCTCAGGTCCATCTTTTATTGGTTTTTATTGTATATCTTAAAAAGTATTTGTCCTAGAGCAATTCTGTAAATGGCTAATCGATAGCTGGCTTCCATACCTTTCGAACGCACCAGGTTTGAAAATTTTCGGATAAAAATTACGCCAGTTAGAGCTTGTCAAAGTTGATAAATAGTGCCCTCGGCTCGATTTTTAGCATGTAGACAAGGGGTTGCCCTACACAGGGGGTCCAAAATCGAAAAATTGTCGAAAATTTTTTTATGTTGCAGATCGAAGGAGCGCTAGATTACCTTCAAAATGAGTATTGCACGATAAAAATCGGACAAGAAATGGCCGAGCTAGAGCTTTGCGAAGTTGGCAAAGCAACTTGGCGCTGCGCTGAAGCGGCCCAGGTCCATCTTTTATTGGTTTTTATTGCATATCTTAAAAAGTATTTGTCCTAGAGCAATTCTGTAAATGGCTAATCGATAGCTGGCTTCCATACCTTTCGAACGCACCAGGTTTGAAAATTTTCGGATAAAAATTACGCCAGTTAGAGCTTGTCAAAGTTGCTAAATAGTGCCCTCGGCTCGATTTTTAGCATGTAGACAAGGGGTTGCCCTACACAGGGGGTCCAAAATCGAAAAATTGTCGAAAATTTTTTTATGTTGCAGATCGAAGGAGCGCTAGATTACCTTCAAAATGAGTATTGCACGATAAAAATCGGACAAGAAATGGCCGAGCTAGAGCTTTGCGAAGTTGGCAAAGCAACTTGGCGCTGCGCTGAAGCGGCTCAGGTCCATCTTTTATTGGTTTTTATTGCATATCTTAAAAAGTATTTGTCCTAGAGCAATTCTGTAAATGGCTAATCGATAGCTGGCTTCCATACCTTTCGAACGCACCAGGTTTGAAAATTTTCGGATAAAAATTACGCCAGTTAGAGCTTGTCAAAGTTGATAAATAGTGCCCTCGGCTCGATTTTTAGCATGTAGACAAGGGGTTGCCCTACACAGGGGGTCCAAAATCGAAAAATTGTCGAAAATTTTTTTATGTTGCAGATCGAAGGAGCGCTAGATTACCTTCAAAATGAGTATTGCACGATAAAAATCGGACAAGAAATGGCCGAGCTAGAGCTTTGCGAAGTTGGCAAAGCAACTTGGCGCTGCGCTGAAGCGGCTCAGGTACATCTTTTATTGGTTTTTATTGCATATCTTAAAAAGTATTTGTCCTAGAGCAATTCTGTAAATGGCTAATCGATAGCTGGCTTCCATACCTTTCGAACGCACCAGGTTTGAAAATTTTCGGATAAAAATTACGCCAGTTAGAGCTTGTCAAAGTTGATAAATAGTGCCCTCGGCTCGATTTTTAGCATGTAGACAAGGGGTTGCCCTACACAGGGGGTCCAAAATCGAAAAATTGTCGAAAATTTTTTTATGTTGCAGATCGAAGGAGCGCTAGATTACCTTCAAAATGAGTATTGCACGATAAAAATCGGACAAGAAATGGCCGAGCTAGAGCTTTGCGAAGTTGGCAAAGCAACTTGGCGCTGCGCTGAAGCGGCCCAGGTCCATCTTTTATTGGTTTTTATTGCATATCTTAAAAAGTATTTGTCCTAGAGCAATTCTGTAAATGGCTAATCGATAGCTGGCTTCCATACCTTTCGAACGCACCAGGTTTGAAAATTTTCGGATAAAAATTACGCCAGTTAGAGCTTGTCAAAGTTGCTAAATAGTGCCCTCGGCTCGATTTTTAGCATGTAGACAAGGGGTTGCCCTACACAGGGGGTCCAAAATCGAAAAATTGTCGAAAATTTTTTTATGTTGCAGATCGAAGGAGCGCTAGATTACCTTCAAAATGAGTATTGCACGATAAAAATCGGACAAGAAATGGCCGAGCTAGAGCTTTGCGAAGTTGGCAAAGCAACTTGGCGCTGCGCTGAAGCGGCTCAGGTACATCTTTTATTGGTTTTTATTGCATATCTTAAAAAGTATTTGTCCTAGAGCAATTCTGTAAATGGCTAATCGATAGCTGGCTTCCATACCTTTCGAACGCACCAGGTTTGAAAATTTTCGGATAAAAATTACGCCAGTTAGAGCTTGTCAAAGTTGATAAATAGTGCCCTCGGCTCGATTTTTAGCATGTAGACAAGGGGTTGCCCTACACAGGGGGTCCAAAATCGAAAAATTGTCGAAAATTTTTTTATGTTGCAGATCGAAGGAGCGCTAGATTACCTTCAAAATGAGTATTGCACGATAAAAATCGGACAAGAAATGGCCGAGCTAGAGCTTTGCGAAGTTGGCAAAGCAACTTGGCGCTGCGCTGAAGCGGCTCAGGTACATCTTTTATTGGTTTTTATTGCATATCTTAAAAAGTATTTGTCCTAGAGCAATTCTGTAAATGGCTAATCGATAGCTGGCTTCCATACCTTTCGAACGCACCAGGTTTGAAAATTTTCGGATAAAAATTACGCCAGTTAGAGCTTGTCAAAGTTGATAAATAGTGCCCTCGGCTCGATTTTTAGCATGTAGACAAGGGGTTGCCCTACACAGGGGGTCCAAAATCGAAAAATTGTCGAAAATTTTTTTATGTTGCAGATCGAAGGAGCGCTAGATTACCTTCAAAATGAGTATTGCACGATAAAAATCGGACAAGAAATGGCCGAGCTAGAGCTTTGCGAAGTTGGCAAAGCAACTTGGCGCTGCGCTGAAGCGGCCCAGGTCCATCTTTTATTGGTTTTTATTGCATATCTTAAAAAGTATTTGTCCTAGAGCAATTCTGTAAATGGCTAATCGATAGCTGGCTTCCATACCTTTCGAACGCACCAGGTTTGAAAATTTTCGGATAAAAATTACGCCAGTTAGAGCTTGTCAAAGTTGCTAAATAGTGCCCTCGGCTCGATTTTTAGCATGTAGACAAGGGGTTGCCCTACACAGGGGGTCCAAAATCGAAAAATTGTCGAAAATTTTTTTATGTTGCAGATCGAAGGAGCGCTAGATTACCTTCAAAATGAGTATTGCACGATAAAAATCGGACAAGAAATGGCCGAGCTAGAGCTTTGCGAAGTTGGCAAAGCAACTTGGCGCTGCGCTGAAGCGGCTCAGGTACATCTTTTATTGGTTTTTATTGCATATCTTAAAAAGTATTTGTCCTAGAGCAATTCTGTAAATGGCTAATCGATAGCTGGCTTCCATACCTTTCGAACGCACCAGGTTTGAAAATTTTCGGATAAAAATTACGCCAGTTAGAGCTTGTCAAAGTTGATAAATAGTGCCCTCGGCTCGATTTTTAGCATGTAGACAAGGGGTTGCCCTACACAGGGGGTCCAAAATCGAAAAATTGTCGAAAATTTTTTTATGTTGCAGATCGAAGGAGCGCTAGATTACCTTCAAAATGAGTATTGCACGATAAAAATCGGACAAGAAATGGCCGAGCTAGAGCTTTGCGAAGTTGGCAAAGCAACTTGGCGCTGCGCTGAAGCGGCCCAGGTCCATCTTTTATTGGTTTTTATTGTATATCTTAAAAAGTATTTGTCCTAGAGCAATTCTGTAAATGGCTAATCGATAGCTGGCTTCCATACCTTTCGAACGCACCAGGTTTGAAAATTTTCGGATAAAAATTACGCCAGTTAGAGCTTGTCAAAGTTGATAAATAGTGCCCTCGGCTCGATTTTTAGCATGTAGACAAGGGGTTGCCCTACACAGGGGGTCCAAAATCGAAAAATTGTCGAAAATTTTTTTATGTTGCAGATCGAAGGAGCGCTAGATTACCTTCAAAATGAGTATTGCACGATAAAAATCGGACAAGAAATGGCCGAGCTAGAGCTTTGCGAAGTTGGCAAAGCAACTTGGCGCTGCGCTGAAGCGGCCCAGGTCCATCTTTTATTGGTTTTTATTGCATATCTTAAAAAGTATTTGTCCTAGAGCAATTCTGTAAATGGCTAATCGATAGCTGGCTTCCATACCTTTCGAACGCACCAGGTTTGAAAATTTTCGGATAAAAATTACGCCAGTTAGAGCTTGTCAAAGTTGCTAAATAGTGCCCTCGGCTCGATTTTTAGCATGTAGACAAGGGGTTGCCCTACACAGGGGGTCCAAAATCGAAAAATTGTCGAAAATTTTTTTATGTTGCAGATCGAAGGAGCGCTAGATTACCTTCAAAATGAGTATTGCACGATAAAAATCGGACAAGAAATGGCCGAGCTAGAGCTTTGCGAAGTTGGCAAAGCAACTTGGCGCTGCGCTGAAGCGGCTCAGGTACATCTTTTATTGGTTTTTATTGCATATCTTAAAAAGTATTTGTCCTAGAGCAATTCTGTAAATGGCTAATCGATAGCTGGCTTCCATACCTTTCGAACGCACCAGGTTTGAAAATTTTCGGATAAAAATTACGCCAGTTAGAGCTTGTCAAAGTTGATAAATAGTGCCCTCGGCTCGATTTTTAGCATGTAGACAAGGGGTTGCCCTACACAGGGGGTCCAAAATCGAAAAATTGTCGAAAATTTTTTTATGTTGCAGATCGAAGGAGCGCTAGATTACCTTCAAAATGAGTATTGCACGATAAAAATCGGACAAGAAATGGCCGAGCTAGAGCTTTGCGAAGTTGGCAAAGCAACTTGGCGCTGCGCTGAAGCGGCTCAGGTCCATCTTTTATTGGTTTTTATTGCATATCTTAAAAAGTATTTGTCCTAGAGCAATTCTGTAAATGGCTAATCGATAGCTGGCTTCCATACCTTTCGAACGCACCAGGTTTGAAAATTTTCGGATAAAAATTACGCCAGTTAGAGCTTGTCAAAGTTGCTAAATAGTGCCCTCGGCTCGATTTTTAGCATGTAGACAAGGGGTTGCCCTACACAGGGGGTCCAAAATCGAAAAATTGTCGAAAATTTTTTTATGTTGCAGATCGAAGGAGCGCTAGATTACCTTCAAAATGAGTATTGCACGATAAAAATCGGACAAGAAATGGCCGAGCTAGAGCTTTGCGAAGTTGGCAAAGCAACTTGGCGCTGCGCTGAAGCGGCTCAGGTCCATCTTTTATTGGTTTTTATTGCATATCTTAAAAAGTATTTGTCCTAGAGCAATTCTGTAAATGGCTAATCGATAGCTGGCTTCCATACCTTTCGAACGCACCAGGTTTGAAAATTTTCGGATAAAAATTACGCCAGTTAGAGCTTGTCAAAGTTGATAAATAGTGCCCTCGGCTCGATTTTTAGCATGTAGACAAGGGGTTGCCCTACACAGGGGGTCCAAAATCGAAAAATTGTCGAAAATTTTTTTATGTTGCAGATCGAAGGAGCGCTAGATTACCTTCAAAATGAGTATTGCACGATAAAAATCGGACAAGAAATGGCCGAGCTAGAGCTTTGCGAAGTTGGCAAAGCAACTTGGCGCTGCGCTGAAGCGGCTCAGGTACATCTTTTATTGGTTTTTATTGCATATCTTAAAAAGTATTTGTCCTAGAGCAATTCTGTAAATGGCTAATCGATAGCTGGCTTCCATACCTTTCGAACGCACCAGGTTTGAAAATTTTCGGATAAAAATTACGCCAGTTAGAGCTTGTCAAAGTTGCTAAATAGTGCCCTCGGCTCGATTTTTAGCATGTAGACAAGGGGTTGCCCTACACAGGGGGTCCAAAATCGAAAAATTGTCGAAAATTTTTTTATGTTGCAGATCGAAGGAGCGCTAGATTACCTTCAAAATGAGTATTGCACGATAAAAATCGGACAAGAAATGGCCGAGCTAGAGCTTTGCGAAGTTGGCAAAGCAACTTGGCGCTGCGCTGAAGCGGCCCAGGTCCATCTTTTATTGGTTTTTATTGTATATCTTAATAAGTATTTGTCCTAGAGCAATTCTGTAAATGGCTAATCGATAGCTGGCTTCCATACCTTTCGAACGCACCAGGTTTGAAAATTTTCGGATAAAAATTACGCCAGTTAGAGCTTGTCAAAGTTGATAAATAGTGCCCTCGGCTCGATTTTTAGCATGTAGACAAGGGGTTGCCCTACACAGGGGGTCCAAAATCGAAAAATTGTCGAAAATTTTTTTATGTTGCAGATCGAAGGAGCGCTAGATTACCTTCAAAATGAGTATTGCACGATAAAAATCGGACAAGAAATGGCCGAGCTAGAGCTTTGCGAAGTTGGCAAAGCAACTTGGCGCTGCGCTGAAGCGGCCCAGGTCCATCTTTTATTGGTTTTTATTGTATATCTTAAAAAGTATTTGTCCTAGAGCAATTCTGTAAATGGCTAATCGATAGCTGGCTTCCATACCTTTCGAACGCACCAGGTTTGAAAATTTTCGGATAAAAATTACGCCAGTTAGAGCTTGTCAAAGTTGATAAATAGTGCCCTCGGCTCGATTTTTAGCATGTAGACAAGGGGTTGCCCTACACAGGGGGTCCAAAATCGAAAAATTGTCGAAAATTTTTTTATGTTGCAGAT
Source organism: Drosophila pegasa (assembly GCA_035046225.1). Taxonomy (NCBI): domain Eukaryota; kingdom Metazoa; phylum Arthropoda; class Insecta; order Diptera; family Drosophilidae; genus Drosophila; species Drosophila pegasa. Next base: position 71,479 of record JAWNOD010000076.1, read on the forward strand.
CGAAGGAGCGCTAGATTACCTTCAAAATGAGTATTGCACGATAAAAATCGGACAAGAAATGGCCGAGCTAGAGCTTTGCGAAGTTGGCAAAGCAACTTGGCGCTGCGCTGAAGCGGCCCAGGTCCATCTTTTATTGGTTTTTATTGTATATCTTAATAAGTATTTGTCCTAGAGCAATTCTGTAAATGGCTAATCGATAGCTGGCTTCCATACCTTTCGAACGCACCAGGTTTGAAAATTTTCGGATAAAAATTACGCCAGTTAGAGCTTGTCAAAGTTGATAAATAGTGCCCTCGGCTCGATTTTTAGCATGTAGACAAGGGGTTGCCCTACACAGGGGGTCCAAAATCGAAAAATTGTCGAAAATTTTTTTATGTTGCAGATCGAAGGAGCGCTAGATTACCTTCAAAATGAGTATTGCACGATAAAAATCGGACAAGAAATGGCCGAGCTAGAGCTTTGCGAAGTTGGCAAAGCAACTTGGCGCTGCGCTGAAGCGGCCCAGGTCCATCTTTTATTGGTTTTTATTGCATATCTTAAAAAGTATTTGTCCTAGAGCAATTCTGTAAATGGCTAATCGATAGCTGGCTTCCATACCTTTCGAACGCACCAGGTTTGAAAATTTTCGGATAAAAATTACGCCAGTTAGAGCTTGTCAAAGTTGCTAAATAGTGCCCTCGGCTCGATTTTTAGCATGTAGACAAGGGGTTGCCCTACACAGGGGGTCCAAAATCGAAAAATTGTCGAAAATTTTTTTATGTTGCAGATCGAAGGAGCGCTAGATTACCTTCAAAATGAGTATTGCACGATAAAAATCGGACAAGAAATGGCCGAGCTAGAGCTTTGCGAAGTTGGCAAAGCAACTTGGCGCTGCGCTGAAGCGGCTCAGGTACATCTTTTATTGGTTTTTATTGCATATCTTAAAAAGTATTTGTCCTAGAGCAATTCTGTAAATGGCTAATCGATAGCTGGCTTCCATACCTTTCGAACGCACCAGGTTTGAAAATTTTCGGATAAAAATTACGCCAGTTAGAGCTTGTCAAAGTTGATAAATAGTGCCCTCGGCTCGATTTTTAGCATGTAGACAAGGGGTTGCCCTACACAGGGGGTCCAAAATCGAAAAATTGTCGAAAATTTTTTTATGTTGCAGATCGAAGGAGCGCTAGATTACCTTCAAAATGAGTATTGCACGATAAAAATCGGACAAGAAATGGCCGAGCTAGAGCTTTGCGAAGTTGGCAAAGCAACTTGGCGCTGCGCTGAAGCGGCCCAGGTCCATCTTTTATTGGTTTTTATTGCATATCTTAAAAAGTATTTGTCCTAGAGCAATTCTGTAAATGGCTAATCGATAGCTGGCTTCCATACCTTTCGAACGCACCAGGTTTGAAAATTTTCGGATAAAAATTACGCCAGTTAGAGCTTGTCAAAGTTGATAAATAGTGCCCTCGGCTCGATTTTTAGCATGTAGACAAGGGGTTGCCCTACACAGGGGGTCCAAAATCGAAAAATTGTCGAAAATTTTTTTATGTTGCAGATCGAAGGAGCGCTAGATTACCTTCAAAATGAGTATTGCACGATAAAAATCGGACAAGAAATGGCCGAGCTAGAGCTTTGCGAAGTTGGCAAAGCAACTTGGCGCTGCGCTGAAGCGGCCCAGGTCCATCTTTTATTGGTTTTTATTGCATATCTTAAAAAGTATTTGTCCTAGAGCAATTCTGTAAATGGCTAATCGATAGCTGGCTTCCATACCTTTCGAACGCACCAGGTTTGAAAATTTTCGGATAAAAATTACGCCAGTTAGAGCTTGTCAAAGTTGCTAAATAGTGCCCTCGGCTCGATTTTTAGCATGTAGACAAGGGGTTGCCCTACACAGGGGGTCCAAAATCGAAAAATTGTCGAAAATTTTTTTATGTTGCAGATCGAAGGAGCGCTAGATTACCTTCAAAATGAGTATTGCACGATAAAAATCGGACAAGAAATGGCCGAGCTAGAGCTTTGCGAAGTTGGCAAAGCAACTTGGCGCTGCGCTGAAGCGGCCCAGGTCCATCTTTTATTGGTTTTTATTGCATATCTTAAAAAGTATTTGTCCTAGAGCAATTCTGTAAATGGCTAATCGATAGCTGGCTTCCATACCTTTCGAACGCACCAGGTTTGAAAATTTTCGGATAAAAATTACGCCAGTTAGAGCTTGTCAAAGTTGCTAAATAGTGCCCTCGGCTCGATTTTTAGCATGTAGACAAGGGGTTGCCCTACACAGGGGGTCCAAAATCGAAAAATTGTCGAAAATTTTTTTATGTTGCAGATCGAAGGAGCGCTAGATTACCTTCAAAATGAGTATTGCACGATAAAAATCGGACAAGAAATGGCCGAGCTAGAGCTTTGCGAAGTTGGCAAAGCAACTTGGCGCTGCGCTGAAGCGGCTCAGGTACATCTTTTATTGGTTTTTATTGCATATCTTAAAAAGTATTTGTCCTAGAGCAATTCTGTAAATGGCTAATCGATAGCTGGCTTCCATACCTTTCGAACGCACCAGGTTTGAAAATTTTCGGATAAAAATTACGCCAGTTAGAGCTTGTCAAAGTTGATAAATAGTGCCCTCGGCTCGATTTTTAGCATGTAGACAAGGGGTTGCCCTACACAGGGGGTCCAAAATCGAAAAATTGTCGAAAATTTTTTTATGTTGCAGATCGAAGGAGCGCTAGATTACCTTCAAAATGAGTATTGCACGATAAAAATCGGACAAGAAATGGCCGAGCTAGAGCTTTGCGAAGTTGGCAAAGCAACTTGGCGCTGCGCTGAAGCGGCCCAGGTCCATCTTTTATTGGTTTTTATTGCATATCTTAAAAAGTATTTGTCCTAGAGCAATTCTGTAAATGGCTAATCGATAGCTGGCTTCCATACCTTTCGAACGCACCAGGTTTGAAAATTTTCGGATAAAAATTACGCCAGTTAGAGCTTGTCAAAGTTGCTAAATAGTGCCCTCGGCTCGATTTTTAGCATGTAGACAAGGGGTTGCCCTACACAGGGGGTCCAAAATCGAAAAATTGTCGAAAATTTTTTTATGTTGCAGATCGAAGGAGCGCTAGATTACCTTCAAAATGAGTATTGCACGATAAAAATCGGACAAGAAATGGCCGAGCTAGAGCTTTGCGAAGTTGGCAAAGCAACTTGGCGCTGCGCTGAAGCGGCTCAGGTCCATCTTTTATTGGTTTTTATTGCATATCTTAAAAAGTATTTGTCCTAGAGCAATTCTGTAAATGGCTAATCGATAGCTGGCTTCCATACCTTTCGAACGCACCAGGTTTGAAAATTTTCGGATAAAAATTACGCCAGTTAGAGCTTGTCAAAGTTGCTAAATAGTGCCCTCGGCTCGATTTTTAGCATGTAGACAAGGGGTTGCCCTACACAGGGGGTCCAAAATCGAAAAATTGTCGAAAATTTTTTTATGTTGCAGATCGAAGGAGCGCTAGATTACCTTCAAAATGAGTATTGCACGATAAAAATCGGACAAGAAATGGCCGAGCTAGAGCTTTGCGAAGTTGGCAAAGCAACTTGGCGCTGCGCTGAAGCGGCTCAGGTCCATCTTTTATTGGTTTTTATTGCATATCTTAAAAAGTATTTGTCCTAGAGCAATTCTGTAAATGGCTAATCGATAGCTGGCTTCCATACCTTTCGAACGCACCAGGTTTGAAAATTTTCGGATAAAAATTACGCCAGTTAGAGCTTGTCAAAGTTGATAAATAGTGCCCTCGGCTCGATTTTTAGCATGTAGACAAGGGGTTGCCCTACACAGGGGGTCCAAAATCGAAAAATTGTCGAAAATTTTTTTATGTTGCAGATCGAAGGAGCGCTAGATTACCTTCAAAATGAGTATTGCACGATAAAAATCGGACAAGAAATGGCCGAGCTAGAGCTTTGCGAAGTTGGCAAAGCAACTTGGCGCTGCGCTGAAGCGGCTCAGGTCCATCTTTTATTGGTTTTTATTGCATATCTTAAAAAGTATTTGTCCTAGAGCAATTCTGTAAATGGCTAATCGATAGCTGGCTTCCATACCTTTCGAACGCACCAGGTTTGAAAATTTTCGGATAAAAATTACGCCAGTTAGAGCTTGTCAAAGTTGATAAATAGTGCCCTCGGCTCGATTTTTAGCATGTAGACAAGGGGTTGCCCTACACAGGGGGTCCAAAATCGAAAAATTGTCGAAAATTTTTTTATGTTGCAGATCGAAGGAGCGCTAGATTACCTTCAAAATGAGTATTGCACGATAAAAATCGGACAAGAAATGGCCGAGCTAGAGCTTTGCGAAGTTGGCAAAGCAACTTGGCGCTGCGCTGAAGCGGCCCAGGTCCATCTTTTATTGGTTTTTATTGCATATCTTAAAAAGTATTTGTCCTAGAGCAATTCTGTAAATGGCTAATCGATAGCTGGCTTCCATACCTTTCGAACGCACCAGGTTTGAAAATTTTCGGATAAAAATTACGCCAGTTAGAGCTTGTCAAAGTTGCATAAATAGTGCCCTCGGCTCGATTTTTAGCATGTAGACAAGGGGTTGCCCTACACAGGGGGTCCAAAATCGAAAAATTGTCGAAAATTTTTTTATGTTGCAGATCGAAGGAGCGCTAGATTACCTTCAAAATGAGTATTGCACGATAAAAATCGGACAAGAAATGGCCGAGCTAGAGCTTTGCGAAGTTGGCAAAGCAACTTGGCGCTGCGCTGAAGCGGCCCAGGTCCATCTTTTATTGGTTTTTATTGCATATCTTAAAAAGTATTTGTCCTAGAGCAATTCTGTAAATGGCTAATCGATAGCTGGCTTCCATACCTTTCGAACGCACCAGGTTTGAAAATTTTCGGATAAAAATTACGCCAGTTAGAGCTTGTCAAAGTTGATAAATAGTGCCCTCGGCTCGATTTTTAGCATGTAGACAAGGGGTTGCCCTACACAGGGGGTCCAAAATCGAAAAATTGTCGAAAATTTTTTTATGTTGCAGATCGAAGGAGCGCTAGATTACCTTCAAAATGAGTATTGCACGATAAAAATCGGACAAGAAATGGCCGAGCTAGAGCTTTGCGAAGTTGGCAAAGCAACTTGGCGCTGCGCTGAAGCGGCCCAGGTCCATCTTTTATTGGTTTTTATTGCATATCTTAAAAAGTATTTGTCCTAGAGCAATTCTGTAAATGGCTAATCGATAGCTGGCTTCCATACCTTTCGAACGCACCAGGTTTGAAAATTTTCGGATAAAAATTACGCCAGTTAGAGCTTGTCAAAGTTGCTAAATAGTGCCCTCGGCTCGATTTTTAGCATGTAGACAAGGGGTTGCCCTACACAGGGGGTCCAAAATCGAAAAATTGTCGAAAATTTTTTTATGTTGCAGATCGAAGGAGCGCTAGATTACCTTCAAAATGAGTATTGCACGATAAAAATCGGACAAGAAATGGCCGAGCTAGAGCTTTGCGAAGTTGGCAAAGCAACTTGGCGCTGCGCTGAAGCGGCCCAGGTCCATCTTTTATTGGTTTTTATTGCATATCTTAAAAAGTATTTGTCCTAGAGCAATTCTGTAAATGGCTAATCGATAGCTGGCTTCCATACCTTTCGAACGCACCAGGTTTGAAAATTTTCGGATAAAAATTACGCCAGTTAGAGCTTGTCAAAGTTGATAAATAGTGCCCTCGGCTCGATTTTTAGCATGTAGACAAGGGGTTGCCCTACACAGGGGGTCCAAAATCGAAAAATTGTCGAAAATTTTTTTATGTTGCAGATCGAAGGAGCGCTAGATTACCTTCAAAATGAGTATTGCACGATAAAAATCGGACAAGAAATGGCCGAGCTAGAGCTTTGCGAAGTTGGCAAAGCAACTTGGCGCTGCGCTGAAGCGGCCCAGGTCCATCTTTTATTGGTTTTTATTGCATATCTTAAAAAGTATTTGTCCTAGAGCAATTCTGTAAATGGCTAATCGATAGCTGGCTTCCATACCTTTCGAACGCACCAGGTTTGAAAATTTTCGGATAAAAATTACGCCAGTTAGAGCTTGTCAAAGTTGATAAATAGTGCCCTCGGCTCGATTTTTAGCATGTAGACAAGGGGTTGCCCTACACAGGGGGTCCAAAATCGAAAAATTGTCGAAAATTTTTTTATGTTGCAGATCGAAGGAGCGCTAGATTACCTTCAAAATGAGTATTGCACGATAAAAATCGGACAAGAAATGGCCGAGCTAGAGCTTTGCGAAGTTGGCAAAGCAACTTGGCGCTGCGCTGAAGCGGCTCAGGTCCATCTTTTATTGGTTTTTATTGCATATCTTAAAAAGTATTTGTCCTAGAGCAATTCTGTAAATGGCTAATCGATAGCTGGCTTCCATACCTTTCGAACGCACCAGGTTTGAAAATTTTCGGATAAAAATTACGCCAGTTAGAGCTTGTCAAAGTTGCTAAATAGTGCCCTCGGCTCGATTTTTAGCATGTAGACAAGGGGTTGCCCTACACAGGGGGTCCAAAATCGAAAAATTGTCGAAAATTTTTTTATGTTGCAGATCGAAGGAGCGCTAGATTACCTTCAAAATGAGTATTGCACGATAAAAATCGGACAAGAAATGGCCGAGCTAGAGCTTTGCGAAGTTGGCAAAGCAACTTGGCGCTGCGCTGAAGCGGCCCAGGTCCATCTTTTATTGGTTTTTATTGCATATCTTAAAAAGTATTTGTCCTAGAGCAATTCTGTAAATGGCTAATCGATAGCTGGCTTCCATACCTTTCGAACGCACCAGGTTTGAAAATTTTCGGATAAAAATTACGCCAGTTAGAGCTTGTCAAAGTTGATAAATAGTGCCCTCGGCTCGATTTTTAGCATGTAGACAAGGGGTTGCCCTACACAGGGGGTCCAAAATCGAAAAATTGTCGAAAATTTTTTTATGTTGCAGATCGAAGGAGCGCTAGATTACCTTCAAAATGAGTATTGCACGATAAAAATCGGACAAGAAATGGCCGAGCTAGAGCTTTGCGAAGTTGGCAAAGCAACTTGGCGCTGCGCTGAAGCGGCCCAGGTCCATCTTTTATTGGTTTTTATTGCATATCTTAAAAAGTATTTGTCCTAGAGCAATTCTGTAAATGGCTAATCGATAGCTGGCTTCCATACCTTTCGAACGCACCAGGTTTGAAAATTTTCGGATAAAAATTACGCCAGTTAGAGCTTGTCAAAGTTGCTAAATAGTGCCCTCGGCTCGATTTTTAGCATGTAGACAAGGGGTTGCCCTACACAGGGGGTCCAAAATCGAAAAATTGTCGAAAATTTTTTTATGTTGCAGATCGAAGGAGCGCTAGATTACCTTCAAAATGAGTATTGCACGATAAAAATCGGACAAGAAATGGCCGAGCTAGAGCTTTGCGAAGTTGGCAAAGCAACTTGGCGCTGCGCTGAAGCGGCCCAGGTCCATCTTTTATTGGTTTTTATTGCATATCTTAAAAAGTATTTGTCCTAGAGCAATTCTGTAAATGGCTAATCGATAGCTGGCTTCCATACCTTTCGAACGCACCAGGTTTGAAAATTTTCGGATAAAAATTACGCCAGTTAGAGCTTGTCAAAGTTGATAAATAGTGCCCTCGGCTCGATTTTTAGCATGTAGACAAGGGGTTGCCCTACACAGGGGGTCCAAAATCGAAAAATTGTCGAAAATTTTTTTATGTTGCAGATCGAAGGAGCGCTAGATTACCTTCAAAATGAGTATTGCACGATAAAAATCGGACAAGAAATGGCCGAGCTAGAGCTTTGCGAAGTTGGCAAAGCAACTTGGCGCTGCGCTGAAGCGGCCCAGGTCCATCTTTTATTGGTTTTTATTGCATATCTTAAAAAGTATTTGTCCTAGAGCAATTCTGTAAATGGCTAATCGATAGCTGGCTTCCATACCTTTCGAACGCACCAGGTTTGAAAATTTTCGGATAAAAATTACGCCAGTTAGAGCTTGTCAAAGTTGATAAATAGTGCCCTCGGCTCGATTTTTAGCATGTAGACAAGGGGTTGCCCTACACAGGGGGTCCAAAATCGAAAAATTGTCGAAAATTTTTTTATGTTGCAGATCGAAGGAGCGCTAGATTACCTTCAAAATGAGTATTGCACGATAAAAATCGGACAAGAAATGGCCGAGCTAGAGCTTTGCGAAGTTGGCAAAGCAACTTGGCGCTGCGCTGAAGCGGCCCAGGTCCATCTTTTATTGGTTTTTATTGCATATCTTAAAAAGTATTTGTCCTAGAGCAATTCTGTAAATGGCTAATCGATAGCTGGCTTCCATACCTTTCGAACGCACCAGGTTTGAAAATTTTCGGATAAAAATTACGCCAGTTAGAGCTTGTCAAAGTTGCTAAATAGTGCCCTCGGCTCGATTTTTAGCATGTAGACAAGGGGTTGCCCTACACAGGGGGTCCAAAATCGAAAAATTGTCGAAAATTTTTTTATGTTGCAGATCGAAGGAGCGCTAGATTACCTTCAAAATGAGTATTGCACGATAAAAATCGGACAAGAAATGGCCGAGCTAGAGCTTTGCCCTACACAGGGGGTCCAAAATCGAAAAATTGTCGAAAATTTTTTTATGTTGCAGATCGAAGGAGCGCTAGATTACCTTCAAAATGAGTATTGCACGATAAAAATCGGACAAGAAATGGCCGAGCTAGAGCTTTGCGAAGTTGGCAAAGCAACTTGGCGCTGCGCTGAAGCGGCTCAGGTACATCTTTTATTGGTTTTTATTGCATATCTTAAAAAGTATTTGTCCTAGAGCAATTCTGTAAATGGCTAATCGATAGCTGGCTTCCATACCTTTCGAACGCACCAGGTTTGAAAATTTTCGGATAAAAATTACGCCAGTTAGAGCTTGTCAAAGTTGATAAATAGTGCCCTCGGCTCGATTTTTAGCATGTAGACAAGGGGTTGCCCTACACAGGGGGTCCAAAATCGAAAAATTGTCGAAAATTTTTTTATGTTGCAGATCGAAGGAGCGCTAGATTACCTTCAAAATGAGTATTGCACGATAAAAATCGGACAAGAAATGGCCGAGCTAGAGCTTTGCGAAGTTGGCAAAGCAACTTGGCGCTGCGCTGAAGCGGCCCAGGTCCATCTTTTATTGGTTTTTATTGCATATCTTAAAAAGTATTTGTCCTAGAGCAATTCTGTAAATGGCTAATCGATAGCTGGCTTCCATACCTTTCGAACGCACCAGGTTTGAAAATTTTCGGATAAAAATTACGCCAGTTAGAGCTTGTCAAAGTTGATAAATAGTGCCCTCGGCTCGATTTTTAGCATGTAGACAAGGGGTTGCCCTACACAGGGGGTCCAAAATCGAAAAATTGTCGAAAATTTTTTTATGTTGCAGATCGAAGGAGCGCTAGATTACCTTCAAAATGAGTATTGCACGATAAAAATCGGACAAGAAATGGCCGAGCTAGAGCTTTGCGAAGTTGGCAAAGCAACTTGGCGCTGCGCTGAAGCGGCTCAGGTCCATCTTTTATTGGTTTTTATTGCATATCTTAAAAAGTATTTGTCCTAGAGCAATTCTGTAAATGGCTAATCGATAGCTGGCTTCCATACCTTTCGAACGCACCAGGTTTGAAAATTTTCGGATAAAAATTACGCCAGTTAGAGCTTGTCAAAGTTGCTAAATAGTGCCCTCGGCTCGATTTTTAGCATGTAGACAAGGGGTTGCCCTACACAGGGGGTCCAAAATCGAAAAATTGTCGAAAATTTTTTTATGTTGCAGATCGAAGGAGCGCTAGATTACCTTCAAAATGAGTATTGCACGATAAAAATCGGACAAGAAATGGCCGAGCTAGAGCTTTGCGAAGTTGGCAAAGCAACTTGGCGCTGCGCTGAAGCGGCTCAGGTCCATCTTTTATTGGTTTTTATTGCATATCTTAAAAAGTATTTGTCCTAGAGCAATTCTGTAAATGGCTAATCGATAGCTGGCTTCCATACCTTTCGAACGCACCAGGTTTGAAAATTTTCGGATAAAAATTACGCCAGTTAGAGCTTGTCAAAGTTGCTAAATAGTGCCCTCGGCTCGATTTTTAGCATGTAGACAAGGGGTTGCCCTACACAGGGGGTCCAAAATCGAAAAATTGTCGAAAATTTTTTTATGTTGCAGATCGAAGGAGCGCTAGATTACCTTCAAAATGAGTATTGCACGATAAAAATCGGACAAGAAATGGCCGAGCTAGAGCTTTGCGAAGTTGGCAAAGCAACTTGGCGCTGCGCTGAAGCGGCTCAGGTCCATCTTTTATTGGTTTTTATTGCATATCTTAAAAAGTATTTGTCCTAGAGCAATTCTGTAAATGGCTAATCGATAGCTGGCTTCCATACCTTTCGAACGCACCAGGTTTGAAAATTTTCGGATAAAAATTACGCCAGTTAGAGCTTGTCAAAGTTGCTAAATAGTGCCCTCGGCTCGATTTTTAGCATGTAGACAAGGGGTTGCCCTACACAGGGGGTCCAAAATCGAAAAATTGTCGAAAATTTTTTTATGTTGCAGATCGAAGGAGCGCTAGATTACCTTCAAAATGAGTATTGCACGATAAAAATCGGACAAGAAATGGCCGAGCTAGAGCTTTGCGAAGTTGGCAAAGCAACTTGGCGCTGCGCTGAAGCGGCTCAGGTCCATCTTTTATTGGTTTTTATTGCATATCTTAAAAAGTATTTGTCCTAGAGCAATTCTGTAAATGGCTAATCGATAGCTGGCTTCCATACCTTTCGAACGCACCAGGTTTGAAAATTTTCGGATAAAAATTACGCCAGTTAGAGCTTGTCAAAGTTGCTAAATAGTGCCCTCGGCTCGATTTTTAGCATGTAGACAAGGGGTTGCCCTACACAGGGGGTCCAAAATCGAAAAATTGTCGAAAATTTTTTTATGTTGCAGATCGAAGGAGCGCTAGATTACCTTCAAAATGAGTATTGCACGATAAAAATCGGACAAGAAATGGCCGAGCTAGAGCTTTGCGAAGTTGGCAAAGCAACTTGGCGCTGCGCTGAAGCGGCCCAGGTCCATCTTTTATTGGTTTTTATTGTATATCTTAATAAGTATTTGTCCTAGAGCAATTCTGTAAATGGCTAATCGATAGCTGGCTTCCATACCTTTCGAACGCACCAGGTTTGAAAATTTTCGGATAAAAATTACGCCAGTTAGAGCTTGTCAAAGTTGATAAATAGTGCCCTCGGCTCGATTTTTAGCATGTAGACAAGGGGTTGCCCTACACAGGGGGTCCAAAATCGAAAAATTGTCGAAAATTTTTTTATGTTGCAGATCGAAGGAGCGCTAGATTACCTTCAAAATGAGTATTGCACGATAAAAATCGGACAAGAAATGGCCGAGCTAGAGCTTTGCGAAGTTGGCAAAGCAACTTGGCGCTGCGCTGAAGCGGCCCAGGTCCATCTTTTATTGGTTTTTATTGCATATCTTAAAAAGTATTTGTCCTAGAGCAATTCTGTAAATGGCTAATCGATAGCTGGCTTCCATACCTTTCGAACGCACCAGGTTTGAAAATTTTCGGATAAAAATTACGCCAGTTAGAGCTTGTCAAAGTTGCTAAATAGTGCCCTCGGCTCGATTTTTAGCATGTAGACAAGGGGTTGCCCTACACAGGGGGTCCAAAATCGAAAAATTGTCGAAAATTTTTTTATGTTGCAGATCGAAGGAGCGCTAGATTACCTTCAAAATGAGTATTGCACGATAAAAATCGGACAAGAAATGGCCGAGCTAGAGCTTTGCGAAGTTGGCAAAGCAACTTGGCGCTGCGCTGAAGCGGCTCAGGTCCATCTTTTATTGGTTTTTATTGCATATCTTAAAAAGTATTTGTCCTAGAGCAATTCTGTAAATGGCTAATCGATAGCTGGCTTCCATACCTTTCGAACGCACCAGGTTTGAAAATTTTCGGATAAAAATTACGCCAGTTAGAGCTTGTCAAAGTTGCTAAATAGTGCCCTCGGCTCGATTTTTAGCATGTAGACAAGGGGTTGCCCTACACAGGGGGTCCAAAATCGAAAAATTGTCGAAAATTTTTTTATGTTGCAGATCGAAGGAGCGCTAGATTACCTTCAAAATGAGTATTGCACGATAAAAATCGGACAAGAAATGGCCGAGCTAGAGCTTTGCGAAGTTGGCAAAGCAACTTGGCGCTGCGCTGAAGCGGCTCAGGTACATCTTTTATTGGTTTTTATTGCATATCTTAAAAAGTATTTGTCCTAGAGCAATTCTGTAAATGGCTAATCGATAGCTGGCTTCCATACCTTTCGAACGCACCAGGTTTGAAAATTTTCGGATAAAAATTACGCCAGTTAGAGCTTGTCAAAGTTGCTAAATAGTGCCCTCGGCTCGATTTTTAGCATGTAGACAAGGGGTTGCCCTACACAGGGGGTCCAAAATCGAAAAATTGTCGAAAATTTTTTTATGTTGCAGATCGAAGGAGCGCTAGATTACCTTCAAAATGAGTATTGCACGATAAAAATCGGACAAGAAATGGCCGAGCTAGAGCTTTGCGAAGTTGGCAAAGCAACTTGGCGCTGCGCTGAAGCGGCCCAGGTCCATCTTTTATTGGTTTTTATTGTATATCTTAAAAAGTATTTGTCCTAGAGCAATTCTGTAAATGGCTAATCGATAGCTGGCTTCCATACCTTTCGAACGCACCAGGTTTGAAAATTTTCGGATAAAAATTACGCCAGTTAGAGCTTGTCAAAGTTGATAAATAGTGCCCTCGGCTCGATTTTTAGCATGTAGACAAGGGGTTGCCCTACACAGGGGGTCCAAAATCGAAAAATTGTCGAAAATTTTTTTATGTTGCAGATCGAAGGAGCGCTAGATTACCTTCAAAATGAGTATTGCACGATAAAAATCGGACAAGAAATGGCCGAGCTAGAGCTTTGCGAAGTTGGCAAAGCAACTTGGCGCTGCGCTGAAGCGGCCCAGGTCCATCTTTTATTGGTTTTTATTGCATATCTTAAAAAGTATTTGTCCTAGAGCAATTCTGTAAATGGCTAATCGATAGCTGGCTTCCATACCTTTCGAACGCACCAGGTTTGAAAATTTTCGGATAAAAATTACGCCAGTTAGAGCTTGTCAAAGTTGCTAAATAGTGCCCTCGGCTCGATTTTTAGCATGTAGACAAGGGGTTGCCCTACACAGGGGGTCCAAAATCGAAAAATTGTCGAAAATTTTTTTATGTTGCAGATCGAAGGAGCGCTAGATTACCTTCAAAATGAGTATTGCACGATAAAAATCGGACAAGAAATGGCCGAGCTAGAGCTTTGCGAAGTTGGCAAAGCAACTTGGCGCTGCGCTGAAGCGGCTCAGGTCCATCTTTTATTGGTTTTTATTGTATATCTTAAAAAGTATTTGTCCTAGAGCAATTCTGTAAATGGCTAATCGATAGCTGGCTTCCATACCTTTCGAACGCACCAGGTTTGAAAATTTTCGGATAAAAATTACGCCAGTTAGAGCTTGTCAAAGTTGATAAATAGTGCCCTCGGCTCGATTTTTAGCATGTAGACAAGGGGTTGCCCTACACAGGGGGTCCAAAATCGAAAAATTGTCGAAAATTTTTTTATGTTGCAGATCGAAGGAGCGCTAGATTACCTTCAAAATGAGTATTGCACGATAAAAATCGGACAAGAAATGGCCGAGCTAGAGCTTTGCGAAGTTGGCAAAGCAACTTGGCGCTGCGCTGAAGCGGCTCAGGTCCATCTTTTATTGGTTTTTATTGCATATCTTAAAAAGTATTTGTCCTAGAGCAATTCTGTAAATGGCTAATCGATAGCTGGCTTCCATACCTTTCGAACGCACCAGGTTTGAAAATTTTCGGATAAAAATTACGCCAGTTAGAGCTTGTCAAAGTTGCTAAATAGTGCCCTCGGCTCGATTTTTAGCATGTAGACAAGGGGTTGCCCTACACAGGGGGTCCAAAATCGAAAAATTGTCGAAAATTTTTTTATGTTGCAGATCGAAGGAGCGCTAGATTACCTTCAAAATGAGTATTGCACGATAAAAATCGGACAAGAAATGGCCGAGCTAGAGCTTTGCGAAGTTGGCAAAGCAACTTGGCGCTGCGCTGAAGCGGCCCAGGTCCATCTTTTATTGGTTTTTATTGTATATCTTAAAAAGTATTTGTCCTAGAGCAATTCTGTAAATGGCTAATCGATAGCTGGCTTCCATACCTTTCGAACGCACCAGGTTTGAAAATTTTCGGATAAAAATTACGCCAGTTAGAGCTTGTCAAAGTTGATAAATAGTGCCCTCGGCTCGATTTTTAGCATGTAGACAAGGGGTTGCCCTACACAGGGGGTCCAAAATCGAAAAATTGTCGAAAATTTTTTTATGTTGCAGATCGAAGGAGCGCTAGATTACCTTCAAAATGAGTATTGCACGATAAAAATCGGACAAGAAATGGCCGAGCTAGAGCTTTGCGAAGTTGGCAAAGCAACTTGGCGCTGCGCTGAAGCGGCTCAGGTACATCTTTTATTGGTTTTTATTGCATATCTTAAAAAGTATTTGTCCTAGAGCAATTCTGTAAATGGCTAATCGATAGCTGGCTTCCATACCTTTCGAACGCACCAGGTTTGAAAATTTTCGGATAAAAATTACGCCAGTTAGAGCTTGTCAAAGTTGCTAAATAGTGCCCTCGGCTCGATTTTTAGCATGTAGACAAGGGGTTGCCCTACACAGGGGGTCCAAAATCGAAAAATTGTCGAAAATTTTTTTATGTTGCAGATCGAAGGAGCGCTAGATTACCTTCAAAATGAGTATTGCACGATAAAAATCGGACAAGAAATGGCCGAGCTAGAGCTTTGCGAAGTTGGCAAAGCAACTTGGCGCTGCGCTGAAGCGGCCCAGGTCCATCTTTTATTGGTTTTTATTGTATATCTTAAAAAGTATTTGTCCTAGAGCAATTCTGTAAATGGCTAATCGATAGCTGGCTTCCATACCTTTCGAACGCACCAGGTTTGAAAATTTTCGGATAAAAATTACGCCAGTTAGAGCTTGTCAAAGTTGATAAATAGTGCCCTCGGCTCGATTTTTAGCATGTAGACAAGGGGTTGCCCTACACAGGGGGTCCAAAATCGAAAAATTGTCGAAAATTTTTTTATGTTGCAGATCGAAGGAGCGCTAGATTACCTTCAAAATGAGTATTGCACGATAAAAATCGGACAAGAAATGGCCGAGCTAGAGCTTTGCGAAGTTGGCAAAGCAACTTGGCGCTGCGCTGAAGCGGCCCAGGTCCATCTTTTATTGGTTTTTATTGCATATCTTAAAAAGTATTTGTCCTAGAGCAATTCTGTAAATGGCTAATCGATAGCTGGCTTCCATACCTTTCGAACGCACCAGGTTTGAAAATTTTCGGATAAAAATTACGCCAGTTAGAGCTTGTCAAAGTTGCTAAATAGTGCCCTCGGCTCGATTTTTAGCATGTAGACAAGGGGTTGCCCTACACAGGGGGTCCAAAATCGAAAAATTGTCGAAAATTTTTTTATGTTGCAGATCGAAGGAGCGCTAGATTACCTTCAAAATGAGTATTGCACGATAAAAATCGGACAAGAAATGGCCGAGCTAGAGCTTTGCGAAGTTGGCAAAGCAACTTGGCGCTGCGCTGAAGCGGCTCAGGTACATCTTTTATTGGTTTTTATTGCATATCTTAAAAAGTATTTGTCCTAGAGCAATTCTGTAAATGGCTAATCGATAGCTGGCTTCCATACCTTTCGAACGCACCAGGTTTGAAAATTTTCGGATAAAAATTACGCCAGTTAGAGCTTGTCAAAGTTGATAAATAGTGCCCTCGGCTCGATTTTTAGCATGTAGACAAGGGGTTGCCCTACACAGGGGGTCCAAAATCGAAAAATTGTCGAAAATTTTTTTATGTTGCAGATCGAAGGAGCGCTAGATTACCTTCAAAATGAGTATTGCACGATAAAAATCGGACAAGAAATGGCCGAGCTAGAGCTTTGCGAAGTTGGCAAAGCAACTTGGCGCTGCGCTGAAGCGGCTCAGGTACATCTTTTATTGGTTTTTATTGCATATCTTAAAAAGTATTTGTCCTAGAGCAATTCTGTAAATGGCTAATCGATAGCTGGCTTCCATACCTTTCGAACGCACCAGGTTTGAAAATTTTCGGATAAAAATTACGCCAGTTAGAGCTTGTCAAAGTTGATAAATAGTGCCCTCGGCTCGATTTTTAGCATGTAGACAAGGGGTTGCCCTACACAGGGGGTCCAAAATCGAAAAATTGTCGAAAATTTTTTTATGTTGCAGATCGAAGGAGCGCTAGATTACCTTCAAAATGAGTATTGCACGATAAAAATCGGACAAGAAATGGCCGAGCTAGAGCTTTGCGAAGTTGGCAAAGCAACTTGGCGCTGCGCTGAAGCGGCCCAGGTCCATCTTTTATTGGTTTTTATTGCATATCTTAAAAAGTATTTGTCCTAGAGCAATTCTGTAAATGGCTAATCGATAGCTGGCTTCCATACCTTTCGAACGCACCAGGTTTGAAAATTTTCGGATAAAAATTACGCCAGTTAGAGCTTGTCAAAGTTGATAAATAGTGCCCTCGGCTCGATTTTTAGCATGTAGACAAGGGGTTGCCCTACACAGGGGGTCCAAAATCGAAAAATTGTCGAAAATTTTTTTATGTTGCAGATCGAAGGAGCGCTAGATTACCTTCAAAATGAGTATTGCACGATAAAAATCGGACAAGAAATGGCCGAGCTAGAGCTTTGCGAAGTTGGCAAAGCAACTTGGCGCTGCGCTGAAGCGGCCCAGGTCCATCTTTTATTGGTTTTTATTGCATATCTTAAAAAGTATTTGTCCTAGAGCAATTCTGTAAATGGCTAATCGATAGCTGGCTTCCATACCTTTCGAACGCACCAGGTTTGAAAATTTTCGGATAAAAATTACGCCAGTTAGAGCTTGTCAAAGTTGATAAATAGTGCCCTCGGCTCGATTTTTAGCATGTAGACAAGGGGTTGCCCTACACAGGGGGTCCAAAATCGAAAAATTGTCGAAAATTTTTTTATGTTGCAGATCGAAGGAGCGCTAGATTACCTTCAAAATGAGTATTGCACGATAAAAATCGGACAAGAAATGGCCGAGCTAGAGCTTTGCGAAGTTGGCAAAGCAACTTGGCGCTGCGCTGAAGCGGCCCAGGTCCATCTTTTATTGGTTTTTATTGCATATCTTAAAAAGTATTTGTCCTAGAGCAATTCTGTAAATGGCTAATCGATAGCTGGCTTCCATACCTTTCGAACGCACCAGGTTTGAAAATTTTCGGATAAAAATTACGCCAGTTAGAGCTTGTCAAAGTTGATAAATAGTGCCCTCGGCTCGATTTTTAGCATGTAGACAAGGGGTTGCCCTACACAGGGGGTCCAAAATCGAAAAATTGTCGAAAATTTTTTTATGTTGCAGATCGAAGGAGCGCTAGATTACCTTCAAAATGAGTATTGCACGATAAAAATCGGACAAGAAATGGCCGAGCTAGAGCTTTGCGAAGTTGGCAAAGCAACTTGGCGCTGCGCTGAAGCGGCCCAGGTCCATCTTTTATTGGTTTTTATTGCATATCTTAAAAAGTATTTGTCCTAGAGCAATTCTGTAAATGGCTAATCGATAGCTGGCTTCCATACCTTTCGAACGCACCAGGTTTGAAAATTTTCGGATAAAAATTACGCCAGTTAGAGCTTGTCAAAGTTGATAAATAGTGCCCTCGGCTCGATTTTTAGCATGTAGACAAGGGGTTGCCCTACACAGGGGGTCCAAAATCGAAAAATTGTCGAAAATTTTTTTATGTTGCAGATCGAAGGAGCGCTAGATTACCTTCAAAATGAGTATTGCACGATAAAAATCGGACAAGAAATGGCCGAGCTAGAGCTTTGCGAAGTTGGCAAAGCAACTTGGCGCTGCGCTGAAGCGGCCCAGGTCCATCTTTTATTGGTTTTTATTGCATATCTTAAAAAGTATTTGTCCTAGAGCAATTCTGTAAATGGCTAATCGATAGCTGGCTTCCATACCTTTCGAACGCACCAGGTTTGAAAATTTTCGGATAAAAATTACGCCAGTTAGAGCTTGTCAAAGTTGATAAATAGTGCCCTCGGCTCGATTTTTAGCATGTAGACAAGGGGTTGCCCTACACAGGGGGTCCAAAATCGAAAAATTGTCGAAAATTTTTTTATGTTGCAGATCGAAGGAGCGCTAGATTACCTTCAAAATGAGTATTGCACGATAAAAATCGGACAAGAAATGGCCGAGCTAGAGCTTTGCGAAGTTGGCAAAGCAACTTGGCGCTGCGCTGAAGCGGCCCAGGTCCATCTTTTATTGGTTTTTATTGCATATCTTAAAAAGTATTTGTCCTAGAGCAATTCTGTAAATGGCTAATCGATAGCTGGCTTCCATACCTTTCGAACGCACCAGGTTTGAAAATTTTCGGATAAAAATTACGCCAGTTAGAGCTTGTCAAAGTTGATAAATAGTGCCCTCGGCTCGATTTTTAGCATGTAGACAAGGGGTTGCCCTACACAGGGGGTCCAAAATCGAAAAATTGTCGAAAATTTTTTTATGTTGCAGATCGAAGGAGCGCTAGATTACCTTCAAAATGAGTATTGCACGATAAAAATCGGACAAGAAATGGCCGAGCTAGAGCTTTGCGAAGTTGGCAAAGCAACTTGGCGCTGCGCTGAAGCGGCCCAGGTCCATCTTTTATTGGTTTTTATTGCATATCTTAAAAAGTATTTGTCCTAGAGCAATTCTGTAAATGGCTAATCGATAGCTGGCTTCCATACCTTTCGAACGCACCAGGTTTGAAAATTTTCGGATAAAAATTACGCCAGTTAGAGCTTGTCAAAGTTGATAAATAGTGCCCTCGGCTCGATTTTTAGCATGTAGACAAGGGGTTGCCCTACACAGGGGGTCCAAAATCGAAAAATTGTCGAAAATTTTTTTATGTTGCAGATCGAAGGAGCGCTAGATTACCTTCAAAATGAGTATTGCACGATAAAAATCGGACAAGAAATGGCCGAGCTAGAGCTTTGCGAAGTTGGCAAAGCAACTTGGCGCTGCGCTGAAGCGGCCCAGGTCCATCTTTTATTGGTTTTTATTGCATATCTTAAAAAGTATTTGTCCTAGAGCAATTCTGTAAATGGCTAATCGATAGCTGGCTTCCATACCTTTCGAACGCACCAGGTTTGAAAATTTTCGGATAAAAATTACGCCAGTTAGAGCTTGTCAAAGTTGATAAATAGTGCCCTCGGCTCGATTTTTAGCATGTAGACAAGGGGTTGCCCTACACAGGGGGTCCAAAATCGAAAAATTGTCGAAAATTTTTTTATGTTGCAGATCGAAGGAGCGCTAGATTACCTTCAAAATGAGTATTGCACGATAAAAATCGGACAAGAAATGGCCGAGCTAGAGCTTTGCGAAGTTGGCAAAGCAACTTGGCGCTGCGCTGAAGCGGCCCAGGTCCATCTTTTATTGGTTTTTATTGCATATCTTAAAAAGTATTTGTCCTAGAGCAATTCTGTAAATGGCTAATCGATAGCTGGCTTCCATACCTTTCGAACGCACCAGGTTTGAAAATTTTCGGATAAAAATTACGCCAGTTAGAGCTTGTCAAAGTTGATAAATAGTGCCCTCGGCTCGATTTTTAGCATGTAGACAAGGGGTTGCCCTACACAGGGGGTCCAAAATCGAAAAATTGTCGAAAATTTTTTTATGTTGCAGATCGAAGGAGCGCTAGATTACCTTCAAAATGAGTATTGCACGATAAAAATCGGACAAGAAATGGCCGAGCTAGAGCTTTGCGAAGTTGGCAAAGCAACTTGGCGCTGCGCTGAAGCGGCCCAGGTCCATCTTTTATTGGTTTTTATTGCATATCTTAAAAAGTATTTGTCCTAGAGCAATTCTGTAAATGGCTAATCGATAGCTGGCTTCCATACCTTTCGAACGCACCAGGTTTGAAAATTTTCGGATAAAAATTACGCCAGTTAGAGCTTGTCAAAGTTGCTAAATAGTGCCCTCGGCTCGATTTTTAGCATGTAGACAAGGGGTTGCCCTACACAGGGGGTCCAAAATCGAAAAATTGTCGAAAATTTTTTTATGTTGCAGATCGAAGGAGCGCTAGATTACCTTCAAAATGAGTATTGCACGATAAAAATCGGACAAGAAATGGCCGAGCTAGAGCTTTGCGAAGTTGGCAAAGCAACTTGGCGCTGCGCTGAAGCGGCTCAGGTACATCTTTTATTGGTTTTTATTGCATATCTTAAAAAGTATTTGTCCTAGAGCAATTCTGTAAATGGCTAATCGATAGCTGGCTTCCATACCTTTCGAACGCACCAGGTTTGAAAATTTTCGGATAAAAATTACGCCAGTTAGAGCTTGTCAAAGTTGCTAAATAGTGCCCTCGGCTCGATTTTTAGCATGTAGACAAGGGGTTGCCCTACACAGGGGGTCCAAAATCGAAAAATTGTCGAAAATTTTTTTATGTTGCAGATCGAAGGAGCGCTAGATTACCTTCAAAATGAGTATTGCACGATAAAAATCGGACAAGAAATGGCCGAGCTAGAGCTTTGCGAAGTTGGCAAAGCAACTTGGCGCTGCGCTGAAGCGGCCCAGGTCCATCTTTTATTGGTTTTTATTGCATATCTTAAAAAGTATTTGTCCTAGAGCAATTCTGTAAATGGCTAATCGATAGCTGGCTTCCATACCTTTCGAACGCACCAGGTTTGAAAATTTTCGGATAAAAATTACGCCAGTTAGAGCTTGTCAAAGTTGATAAATAGTGCCCTCGGCTCGATTTTTAGCATGTAGACAAGGGGTTGCCCTACACAGGGGGTCCAAAATCGAAAAATTGTCGAAAATTTTTTTATGTTGCAGATCGAAGGAGCGCTAGATTACCTTCAAAATGAGTATTGCACGATAAAAATCGGACAAGAAATGGCCGAGCTAGAGCTTTGCGAAGTTGGCAAAGCAACTTGGCGCTGCGCTGAAGCGGCCCAGGTCCATCTTTTATTGGTTTTTATTGCATATCTTAAAAAGTATTTGTCCTAGAGCAATTCTGTAAATGGCTAATCGATAGCTGGCTTCCATACCTTTCGAACGCACCAGGTTTGAAAATTTTCGGATAAAAATTACGCCAGTTAGAGCTTGTCAAAGTTGATAAATAGTGCCCTCGGCTCGATTTTTAGCATGTAGACAAGGGGTTGCCCTACACAGGGGGTCCAAAATCGAAAAATTGTCGAAAATTTTTTTATGTTGCAGATCGAAGGAGCGCTAGATTACCTTCAAAATGAGTATTGCACGATAAAAATCGGACAAGAAATGGCCGAGCTAGAGCTTTGCGAAGTTGGCAAAGCAACTTGGCGCTGCGCTGAAGCGGCCCAGGTCCATCTTTTATTGGTTTTTATTGCATATCTTAAAAAGTATTTGTCCTAGAGCAATTCTGTAAATGGCTAATCGATAGCTGGCTTCCATACCTTTCGAACGCACCAGGTTTGAAAATTTTCGGATAAAAATTACGCCAGTTAGAGCTTGTCAAAGTTGATAAATAGTGCCCTCGGCTCGATTTTTAGCATGTAGACAAGGGGTTGCCCTACACAGGGGGTCCAAAATCGAAAAATTGTCGAAAATTTTTTTATGTTGCAGATCGAAGGAGCGCTAGATTACCTTCAAAATGAGTATTGCACGATAAAAATCGGACAAGAAATGGCCGAGCTAGAGCTTTGCGAAGTTGGCAAAGCAACTTGGCGCTGCGCTGAAGCGGCCCAGGTCCATCTTTTATTGGTTTTTATTGCATATCTTAAAAAGTATTTGTCCTAGAGCAATTCTGTAAATGGCTAATCGATAGCTGGCTTCCATACCTTTCGAACGCACCAGGTTTGAAAATTTTCGGATAAAAATTACGCCAGTTAGAGCTTGTCAAAGTTGATAAATAGTGCCCTCGGCTCGATTTTTAGCATGTAGACAAGGGGTTGCCCTACACAGGGGGTCCAAAATCGAAAAATTGTCGAAAATTTTTTTATGTTGCAGATCGAAGGAGCGCTAGATTACCTTCAAAATGAGTATTGCACGATAAAAATCGGACAAGAAATGGCCGAGCTAGAGCTTTGCGAAGTTGGCAAAGCAACTTGGCGCTGCGCTGAAGCGGCCCAGGTCCATCTTTTATTGGTTTTTATTGCATATCTTAAAAAGTATTTGTCCTAGAGCAATTCTGTAAATGGCTAATCGATAGCTGGCTTCCATACCTTTCGAACGCACCAGGTTTGAAAATTTTCGGATAAAAATTACGCCAGTTAGAGCTTGTCAAAGTTGATAAATAGTGCCCTCGGCTCGATTTTTAGCATGTAGACAAGGGGTTGCCCTACACAGGGGGTCCAAAATCGAAAAATTGTCGAAAATTTTTTTATGTTGCAGATCGAAGGAGCGCTAGATTACCTTCAAAATGAGTATTGCACGATAAAAATCGGACAAGAAATGGCCGAGCTAGAGCTTTGCGAAGTTGGCAAAGCAACTTGGCGCTGCGCTGAAGCGGCCCAGGTCCATCTTTTATTGGTTTTTATTGCATATCTTAAAAAGTATTTGTCCTAGAGCAATTCTGTAAATGGCTAATCGATAGCTGGCTTCCATACCTTTCGAACGCACCAGGTTTGAAAATTTTCGGATAAAAATTACGCCAGTTAGAGCTTGTCAAAGTTGATAAATAGTGCCCTCGGCTCGATTTTTAGCATGTAGACAAGGGGTTGCCCTACACAGGGGGTCCAAAATCGAAAAATTGTCGAAAATTTTTTTATGTTGCAGATCGAAGGAGCGCTAGATTACCTTCAAAATGAGTATTGCACGATAAAAATCGGACAAGAAATGGCCGAGCTAGAGCTTTGCGAAGTTGGCAAAGCAACTTGGCGCTGCGCTGAAGCGGCCCAGGTCCATCTTTTATTGGTTTTTATTGCATATCTTAAAAAGTATTTGTCCTAGAGCAATTCTGTAAATGGCTAATCGATAGCTGGCTTCCATACCTTTCGAACGCACCAGGTTTGAAAATTTTCGGATAAAAATTACGCCAGTTAGAGCTTGTCAAAGTTGATAAATAGTGCCCTCGGCTCGATTTTTAGCATGTAGACAAGGGGTTGCCCTACACAGGGGGTCCAAAATCGAAAAATTGTCGAAAATTTTTTTATGTTGCAGATCGAAGGAGCGCTAGATTACCTTCAAAATGAGTATTGCACGATAAAAATCGGACAAGAAATGGCCGAGCTAGAGCTTTGCGAAGTTGGCAAAGCAACTTGGCGCTGCGCTGAAGCGGCCCAGGTCCATCTTTTATTGGTTTTTATTGCATATCTTAAAAAGTATTTGTCCTAGAGCAATTCTGTAAATGGCTAATCGATAGCTGGCTTCCATACCTTTCGAACGCACCAGGTTTGAAAATTTTCGGATAAAAATTACGCCAGTTAGAGCTTGTCAAAGTTGATAAATAGTGCCCTCGGCTCGATTTTTAGCATGTAGACAAGGGGTTGCCCTACACAGGGGGTCCAAAATCGAAAAATTGTCGAAAATTTTTTTATGTTGCAGATCGAAGGAGCGCTAGATTACCTTCAAAATGAGTATTGCACGATAAAAATCGGACAAGAAATGGCCGAGCTAGAGCTTTGCGAAGTTGGCAAAGCAACTTGGCGCTGCGCTGAAGCGGCCCAGGTCCATCTTTTATTGGTTTTTATTGCATATCTTAAAAAGTATTTGTCCTAGAGCAATTCTGTAAATGGCTAATCGATAGCTGGCTTCCATACCTTTCGAACGCACCAGGTTTGAAAATTTCGGATAGAAATTACGCCAGTTAGAGCTTGTCAAAGTTGATAAATAGTGCCCTCGGCTCGATTTTTAGCATGTAGACAAGGGGTTGCCCTACACAGGGGGTCCAAAATCGAAAAATTGTCGAAAATTTTTTTATGTTGCAGATCGAAGGAGCGCTAGATTACCTTCAAAATGAGTATTGCACGATAAAAATCGGACAAGAAATGGCCGAGCTAGAGCTTTGCGAAGTTGGCAAAGCAACTTGGCGCTGCGCTGAAGCGGCCCAGGTCCATCTTTTATTGGTTTTTATTGCATATCTTAAAAAGTATTTGTCCTAGAGCAATTCTGTAAATGGCTAATCGATAGCTGGCTTACATACCTTTCGAATGCAGTAAATTTGAAGAGATACGGATAAAAATTACGCCAGTTAGAGCTTGTCAAAGTTGATAAATAGTGCCCTCGGCTCGATTTTTAGCATGTAGACAAGGGGTTGCCCTACACAGGGGGTCCAAAATCGAAAAATTGTCGAAAATTTTTTTATGTTGCAGATCGAAGGAGCGCTAGATTACCTTCAAAATGAGTATTGCACGATAAAAATCGGACAAGAAATGGCCGAGCTAGAGCTTTGCGAAGTTGGCAAAGCAACTTGGCGCTGCGCTGAAGCGGCCCAGGTCCATCTTTTATTGGTTTTTATTGCATATCTTAAAAAGTATTTGTCCTAGAGCAATTCTGTAAATGGCTAATCGATAGCTGGCTTCCATACCTTTCGAACGCACCAGGTTTGAAAATTTTCGGATAAAAATTACGCCAGTTAGAGCTTGTCAAAGTTGATAAATAGTGCCCTCGGCTCGATTTTTAGCATGTAGACAAGGGGTTGCCCTACACAGGGGGTCCAAAATCGAAAAATTGTCGAAAATTTTTTTATGTTGCAGATCGAAGGAGCGCTAGATTACCTTCAAAATGAGTATTGCACGATAAAAATCGGACAAGAAATGGCCGAGCTAGAGCTTTGCGAAGTTGGCAAAGCAACTTGGCGCTGCGCTGAAGCGGCCCAGGTCCATCTTTTATTGGTTTTTATTGCATATCTTAAAAAGTATTTGTCCTAGAGCAATTCTGTAAATGGCTAATCGATAGCTGGCTTCCATACCTTTCGAACGCACCAGGTTTGAAAAATTCGGATAAAAATTACGCCGAGTTAGAGCTTGTCAAAGTTGATAAATAGTGCCCTCGGCTCGATTTTTAGCATGTAGACAAGGGGTTGCCCTACACAGGGGGTCCAAAATCGAAAAATTGTCGAAAATTTTTTTATGTTGCAGATCGAAGGAGCGCTAGATTACCTTCAAAATGAGTATTGCACGATAAAAATCGGACAAGAAATGGCCGAGCTAGAGCTTTGCGAAGTTGGCAAAGCAACTTGGCGCTGCGCTGAAGCGGCCCAGGTCCATCTTTTATTGGTTTTTATTGCATATCTTAAAAAGTATTTGTCCTAGAGCAATTCTGTAAATGGCTAATCGATAGCTGGCTTCCATACCTTTCGAACGCACCAGGTTTGAAAATTTCGGATAAAAATTAGGCCAGTTAGAGCTTGTCAAAGTTGATAAATAGTGCCCTCGGCTCGATTTTTAGCATGTAGACAAGGGGTTGCCCTACACAGGGGGTCCAAAATCGAAAAATTGTCGAAAATTTTTTTATGTTGCAGATCGAAGGAGCGCTAGATTACCTTCAAAATGAGTATTGCACGATAAAAATCGGACAAGAAATGGCCGAGCTAGAGCTTTGCGAAGTTGGCAAAGCAACTTGGCGCTGCG
Organism: Drosophila pegasa; assembly: GCA_035046225.1. Classification (NCBI taxonomy): domain Eukaryota; kingdom Metazoa; phylum Arthropoda; class Insecta; order Diptera; family Drosophilidae; genus Drosophila; species Drosophila pegasa. The sequence goes on from JAWNOD010000076.1 coordinate 97,064, forward strand.
CTGAAGCGGCCCAGGTCCATCTTTTATTGGTTTTTATTGCATATCTTAAAAAGTATTTGTCCTAGAGCAATTCTGTAAATGGCTAATCGATAGCTGGCTTCCATACCTTTCGAACGCACCAGGTTTGAAAATTTCGGATAAAAATTACGCCAGTTAGAGCTTGTCAAAGTTGATAAATAGTGCCCTCGGCTCGATTTTTAGCATGTAGACAAGGGGTTGCCCTACACAGGGGGTCCAAAATCGAAAAATTGTCGAAAATTTTTTTATGTTGCAGATCGAAGGAGCGCTAGATTACCTTCAAAATGAGTATTGCACGATAAAAATCGGACAAGAAATGGCCGAGCTAGAGCTTTGCGAAGTTGGCAAAGCAACTTGGCGCTGCGCTGAAGCGGCCCAGGTCCATCTTTTATTGGTTTTTATTGCATATCTTAAAAAGTATTTGTCCTAGAGCAATTCTGTAAATGGCTAATCGATAGCTGGCTTCCATACCTTTCGAACGCACCAGGTTTGAAAATATCGGATAAAAATTAGGCCAGTTAGAGCTTGTCAAAGTTGATAAATAGTGCCCTCGGCTCGATTTTTAGCATGTAGACAAGGGGTTGCCCTACACAGGGGGTCCAAAATCGAAAAATTGTCGAAAATTTTTTTATGTTGCAGATCGAAGGAGCGCTAGATTACCTTCAAAATGAGTATTGCACGATAAAAATCGGACAAGAAATGGCCGAGCTAGAGCTTTGCGAAGTTGGCAAAGCAACTTGGCGCTGCGCTGAAGCGGCCCAGGTCCATCTTTTATTGGTTTTTATTGCATATCTTAAAAAGTATTTGTCCTAGAGCAATTCTGTAAATGGCTAATCGATAGCTGGCTTCCATACCTTTCGAATGCACCAGGTTTGAAAACAATCGGATAAAAATTACGCCAGTTAGAGCTTGTCAAAGTTGATAAATAGTGCCCTCGGCTCGATTTTTAGCATGTAGGCAAGGGGTTGCCCTACACAGGGGGTCCAAAATCGAAAAATTGTCGAAAATTTTTTTATGTTGCAGATCGAAGGAGCGCTAGATTACCTTCAAAATGAGTATTGCACGATAAAAATCGGACAAGAAATGGCCGAGCTAGAGCTTTGCGAAGTTGGCAAAGCAACTTGGCGCTGCGCTGAAGCGGCCCAGGTCCATCTTTTATTGGTTTTTATTGCATATCTTAAAAAGTATTTGTCCTAGAGCAATTCTGTAAATGGCTAATCGATAGCTGGCTTTCATACCTTTCGAATGCACCAGGTTTGAAAATATTCGGATAAAAATTACGCCAGTTAGAGCTTGTCAAAGTTGATAAATAGTGCCCTCGGCTCGATTTTTAGCATGTAGACAAGGGGTTGCCCTACACAGGGGGTCCAAAATCGAAAAATTGTCGAAAATTTTTTTATGTTGCAGATCGAAGGAGCGCTAGATTACCTTCAAAATGAGTATTGCACGATAAAAATCGGACAAGAAATGGCCGAGCTAGAGCTTTGCGAAGTTGGCAAAGCAACTTGGCGCTGCGCTGAAGCGGCCCAGGTCCATCTTTTATTGGTTTTTATTGCATATCTTAAAAAGTATTTGTCCTAGAGCAATTCTGTAAATGGCTAATCGATAGCTGGCTTTCATACCTTTCGAATGCACCAGGTTTGAAAATAATCGGATAAAAATTACGCCAGTTAGAGCTTGTCAAAGGTGATAAATAGTGCCCTCGGCTCGATTTTTAGCATGTAGACAAGGGGTTGCCCTACACAGGGGGTCCAAAATCGAAAAATTGTCGAAAATTTTTTTATGTTGCAGATCGAAGGAGCGCTAGATTACCTTCAAAATGAGTATTGCACGATAAAAATCGGACAAGAAATGGCCGAGCTAGAGCTTTGCGAAGTTGGCAAAGCAACTTGGCGCTGCGCTGAAGCGGCCCAGGCCCATCTTTTATTGGTTTTAATTGCATATCTTAAAAAGTATTTGTCCTAGAGCAATTCTGTAAATGGCTAATCGATAGCTGGCTTCCATACCTTTCGAATGCACCAGGTTTGAAAACAATCGGATAAAAATTACGCCAGTTAGAGCTTGTCAAAGTTGATAAATAGTGCCCTCGGCTCGATTTTTAGCATGTAGGCAAGGGGTTGCCCTACACAGGGGGTCCAAAATCGAAAAATTGTCCAAAATTTTTTTATGTTGCAGATCGAAGGAGCGCTAGCTTACCTTCAAAATGAGTATTCACGATAAAAATCGGACAAGAAATGGCCGAGCTAGAGCTTTGCGAAGGTGGCAAAGCGACTTGGCGCTGCGCTGAAGCGGCTCAGGCCCATCTCTTATTGGTTTTAATTGCATATCTTAAAAAGTATTTGTCCTAGAGCAAATCTGAAAAGAGCTAATCGATAGCTGGCTTCCATACCTTTCGAATGCACCAGGTTTGAAAATAATCGGATAAAAATTACGCCAGTTAGAGCTTGTCAAAGTTGATAAATAGTGCCCTCGGCTCGCATTTTTAGCATGTAACAAGGGTTTGTCCTACACAGGGGGTCCAAAATCGAAAAATTTCAAAATTTTTTTATGTTGCAGATCGAAGACGCTAGATTACCTTCAAAATGAGTATTCACGATAAAAATCGGACAAGAAATGGCCGAGCTAGAGCTTTGCGAAGTTGGCAAAGCGACTTGGCGCTGCGCTGAAGCGGCTCAGGCCCATCTTTTATTGGTTTTAATTTCATATCTTTAAAAGTATTTGTCCTAAAGCAATTCTGACTAATCGATAGCTGGCTTCCATACCTTTCGAATGCACCAGGTTTGAAAACAATCGGATAAAAATTACGCCAGTTAGAGCTTGTCAAAGGTGATAAATAGTGCCCTCGGCTCGCATTTTTAGCATGTAACAAGGATTTGTCCTACACAGAGGGTCCAAAATCGAAAAATTGTCAAAATTTTTTTATGTTGCAGATCGAAGGAGCGCTAGATTACCTTCAAAATGAGTATTCACGATAAAAATCGGACAAGAAATGGCCGAGCTAGAGCTTTGCGAAGTTGGCAAAGCAACTTGGCGCTGCGCTGAAGCGGCTCAGGTCCATCTTTTATTGGTTTTAATTGCATATCTTAAAAAGTATTTGTCCTAGAGCAATTCTGTAAAAAGCTAATCGTAGCTGGCTTTCATACCTTTCGAATGCACCAGGTTTGAAAATAATCGGATAAAAATTACGCCAGTTAGAGCTTGTCAAAGTTGATAAATAGTGCCCTCGGCTCGATGTTTTAGCATGTAACAAGGGTTTGTCCTACACAGGGGTCCAAAATCAAAAATTGTCAAAATTTTTTTATGTTGCAGATCGAAGAGCGCTAGATTACCTTCAAAATGAGTATTGCACGATAAAAATCGGACAAGAAATGGCCGAGCTAGAGCTTTGCGAAGTTGGCAAAGCAACTTGGCGCTGCGCTGAAGCGGCTCAGGTCCATCTTTTATTGGTTTTAATTGCATATCTTAAAAAGTATTTGTCCTAGAGCAATTCTGTAAATAGTTAATCGTAGCTGGCTTCCATACCTTTCGAATGCACCAGGTTTGAAAATTATCGGATAAAAATTACGCCAGCTAGAGCTTGTCAAAGTTGATAAATAGTGCCCTCGGCTCGCATTTTTAGCATGTAACAAGGGGTTGTCCTACACAGGGGGTCCAAAATCGAAAAATTGTCAAAATTTTTTTATGTTGCAGATCGAAGAGCGCTAGATTACCTTCAAAATGAGTATTGCACGATAAAAATCGGACAAGAAATGGCCGAGCTAGAGCTTTGCGAAGGTGGCAAAGCGACTTGGCGCTGCGCTGAAGCGGCTCAGGCCCATCTCTTATTGGTTTTAATTGCATATCTTAAAAAGTATTTGTCCTAGAGCAATTCTGTAAATGGCTAATCGATAGCTGGCTTCCATACCTTTCGAATGCACCAGGTTTGAAAATAATCGGATAAAAATTACGCCAGTTAGAGCTTGTCAAAGTTGATAAATAGTGCCCTCGGCTCGATTTTTAGCATGTAGGCAAGGGGTTGCCTTACACAGGGGGTCCAAAATCGAAAAATTGTCGAAAATTTTTTTATGTTGCAGATCGAAGGAGCGCTAGATTACCTTCAAAATGAGTATTGCACGATAAAAATCGGACAAGAAATGGCCGAGCTAGAGCTTTGCGAAGTTGGCAAAGCAACTTGGCGCTGCGCTGAAGCGGCCCAGGTCCATCTCTTATTGGTTTTAATTGCATATCTTAAAAAGTATTTGTCCTAGAGCAATTCTGAAGATGGCTAATCGATAGCTGGCTTTCATACCTTTCGAATGCACCAGGTTTGAAAATAATCGGATAAAAATTACGCCAGTTAGAGCTTGTCAAAGTTGATAAATAGTGCCCTCGGCTCGATTTTTAGCATGTAACAAGGGGTTGTCCTACACAGGGGTCCAAAATCGAAAAATTGTCAAAATTTTTTTATGTTGCTGATCGAAGGAGCGCTTGATTACCTTCAAAATGAGTATTGCACGATAAAAATCGGACAAGAAATGGCCGAGCTAGAGCTTTGCGAAGGTGGCAAAGCAACTTGGCGCTGCGCTGAAGCGGCTCAGGCCCATCTCTTATTGGTTTTAATTGCATATCTTAAAAAGTATTTGTCCTAGAGCAAAAAACTCCTCGTGTTTTTTGTAGCTGGCTTCCATACCTTTCGAATGCACCAGATTTGATAAAAATCGGACAAGAAATGGCGGAGCTAGAGCTTTGCAAAGGTGATAAATAGCTGCGCTACGGCTCGCCCCCATTTTTAAGCATTTAACAAGTATTTGTCCTAAAGAGGTCCAAAATCGAAAAATTTCAAAATTTTTTTATGTAGCTGTCAAGGAGCGCTTGAATACCTTTCAAATGCAAGTATTATGATAAAAATCGGACAAGAAATGGCCGAGCTAGAGCTTTGCGAAGGTGGCAAAGCGACTTGGCGCTGCGCTGAAGCGGCTCAGGCCCATCTCTTATTGGTTTTAATTGCATATCTTAAAAAGTATTTGTCCTAGAGCAAAACTAAATAGTTTTTTGTAGCTGGCTTCCATACCTTTCGAATGCACCAGATTTGATAAAAATCGGACAAGAAATGGCCGAGCTAGAGCTTTTCGAAGGTGGCAAATAGCTGCGCTCGGCTCGCCCATTTTTAGCATTTAACAAGTATTTGTCCTACACAGAGTCCAAAATCAAAAATTTCGAAAATTTTTTTATGTAGCTGTCAACGCTTCCATACCTTTCAAATGAGATTATGATAAAAATCGGACAAGAAATGGCGGAGCTAGAGCTTTGCGAAGGTGGCAAAGCGACTTGGCGCTGCGCTGAAGCGGCTCAGGCCCATCTCTTATTGGTTTTAATTGCATATCTTAAAAAGTATTTGTCCTAGAGCAAAAAAAAATAGTTTTTTGTAGCTGGCTTCCATACCTTTCGAATGCACCAGATTTGATAAAAATCGGACAAGAAATGGCCGAGCTAGAGCTTTGCGAAGGTGGCAAATAGCCTGCGCTAACGGCTCGCCCCCATGTTTTAATGCATTTAACAAGTATTTGTCCTACACAGAGGTCCAAAACGAAAAATTTCAAAATTTTTTTTGTAGCTGTCGAAACGCTTCCATACCTTTCAAATGCAGATTCATGATAAAAATCGGACAAGAAATGGCCGAGCTAGAGCTTTGCGAAGGTGGCAAAGCGACTTGGCGCTGCGCTGAAGCGGCTCAGGCCCATCTCTTATTGGTTTTAATTGCATATCTTAAAAAGTATTTGTCCTAGAGCAAAACTATATAGTTTTTTGTAGCTGGCTTCCATACCTTTCGAATGCACCAGATTTGATAAAAATCGGACAAGAAATGGCCGAGCTAGAGCTTTGCGAAGGTGGCAAATGGCCTGCGCTAACGGCTCGGCCCCTCTATTGTTTTAATTGCATTTAAAAAGTATTTGTCCTAACAGAGGTCAAAATAAAAATTTCGAAAATTTTTTTTGTTGCTGTCAAAGCGCTTCCATACCTTTCGAATGCACCAGATTTGATAAAAATCGGACAAGAAATGGCCGAGCTAGAGCTTTGCGAAGGTGGCAAAGCGACTTGGCGCTGCGCTGAAGCGGCTCAGGCCCATCTCTTATTGGTTTTAATTGCATATCTTAAAAAGTATTTGTCCTAGAGCAAAACTAAATAGTTTTTTGTAGCTGGCTTCCATACCTTTCGAATGCACCAGATTTGATAAAAATCGGACAAGAAATGACGCCAGCTAGAGCTTTGCGAAGGTGGCAAATGGCCTGCGCTAACGGCTCGCCCCCATTTTTTAATGCATTTAAAAAGTATTTGTCCTACAAAGAGGTCCAAAATCGAAAAATTCGAAAATTTTTTTATGTAGCTGTCAAACGCTTCCATACCTTTCGAATGCAAGATTATGATAAAAATCGGACAAGAAATGGCGGAGCTAGAGCTTTGCGAAGGTGGCAAAGCGACTTGGCGCTGCGCTGAAGCGGCTCAGGCCCATCTCTTATTGGTTTTAATTGCATATCTTAAAAAGTATTTGTCCTAGCTGGCTTCCATACCTTTCGAATGCACCAGATTTGATAAAAATCGGACAAGAAATGGCGGAGCTAGAGCTTTGCGAAGGTGGCAAACCGACTTGGCGCTGCGCTGAAGCGGCTCAGGCCCATCTCTTATTGTTTTAATTGCATATTAAAAAGTATTTGTCCTAAAAGAGTCCAAAAAAAAATTCAATATTTTTTTTGTTGCTGTAAGAGCGCTTCCATACCTTTCGAATGCACAGATTATGATAAAAATCGGACAAGAAATGGCGGAGCTAGAGCTTTGCGAAGGTGGCAAAGCGACTTGGCGCTGCGCTGAAGCGGCTCAGGCCCATCTCTTATTGGTTTTAATTGCATATCTTAAAAAGTATTTGTCCTAGAGCAAAACTATATAGTTTTTTGTAGCTGGCTTCCATACCTTTCGAATGCACCAGATTTGATAAAAATCGGACAAGAAATGGCCGAGCTAGAGCTTTGCGAAGGTGGCAAACTGGCCTGCGCTGAAGCGGCTCAGGCCCCCATTGTTTTAATTGCATTTAAAAAGTATTTGTCCTAAAGAGAGTCAAAATCAAAAATTCGAAAAGTTTTTTTGTAGCTGTAAACGCTTCCATACCTTTCGAATGCACCAGATTATGATAAAAATCGGACAAGAAATGGCGGAGCTAGAGCTTTGCGAAGGTGGCAAAGCGACTTGGCGCTGCGCTGAAGCGGCTCAGGCCCATCTCTTATTGGTTTTAATTGCATATCTTAAAAAGTATTTGTCCTAGAGCAAAACTATATAGTTTTTTGTAGCTGGCTTCCATACCTTTCGAATGCACCAGATTTGATAAAAATCGGACAGAAATGGCCGAGCTAGAGCTTTGCGAAGGTGGCAAACCTGGCCTGCGCTAAGCGGCTCAGGCCCCCTATTGTTTTAATTGCATTTAAAAAGTATTTGTCCTAAAAAGAGTCAAAAAAAAAATTTCGAAAAGTTTTTTATGTAGCTGTAAGACGCTTCCATACCTTTCGAATGCACCAGATTATGATAAAAATCGGACAAGAAATGGCCGAGCTAGAGCTTTGCGAAGGTGGCAAAGCGACTTGGCGCTGCGCTGAAGCGGCTCAGGCCCATCTCTTATTGGTTTTAATTGCATATCTTAAAAAGTATTTGTCCTAGAGCAAAACCATATAGTTTTTTGTAGCTGGCTTCCATACCTTTCGAATGCACCAGATTTGATAAAAATCGGACAAGAAATTGCGCGAGCTAGAGCTTTGCGAAGGTGGCAAACCTGGCCTGCGCTGAAGCGGCTCAGGCCCCCTTATTGTTTTAATTGCATTTAAAAAGTATTTGTCCTAAAAAGAGTCCAAAAAAAAATTCGAAAAGTTTTTTTGTAGCTGTAAGAGGCTTCCATACCTTTCGAATGCACCAGTATTATGATAAAAATCGGACAAGAAATGGCGGAGCTAGAGCTTTGCGAAGGTGGCAAAGCGACTTGGCGCTGCGCTGAAGCGGCTCAGGCCCATCTCTTATTGGTTTTAATTGCATATCTTAAAAAGTATTTGTCCTAGAGCAAAACCATATAGTTTTTTGTAGCTGGCTTCCATACCTTTCGAATGCACCAGATTTGATAAAAATCGGACAAGAAATGGCGCGAGCTAGAGCTTTGCGAAGGTGGCAAACACTGGCCTGCGCTGAAGCGGCTCAGGCCCATCTCTTATTGTTTTAATTGCATTTAAAAAGTATTTGTCCTAAAAGGGTCAAAACAAAAATTCAAAAGTTTTTTGTAGCTGTAAGCGCTTCCATACCTTTCGAATGCACCAGATTTGATAAAAATCGGACAAGAAATGGCCGAGCTAGAGCTTTGCGAAGGTGGCAAAACGACTTGGCGCTGCGCTGAAGCGGCTCAGGCCCATCTCTTATTGGTTTTAATTGCATATCTTAAAAAGTATTTGTCCTAGAGCAAAACAAATAGTTTTTTGTAGCTGGCTTCCATACCTTTCGAATGCACCAGATTTGATAAAAATCGGACAAGAAATGGCGGAGCTAGAGCTTTGCGAAGGTGGCAAACCTGGCCTGCGCTAAGCGGCTCAGGCCCTCTCTTATTGTTTTAATTGCATTTAGAAAAGTATTTGTCCTAAAAGGGTCAAAATCAAAAAATTCGAAAAGTTTTTTATGTAGCTGTAAACGCTTCCATACCTTTCGAATGCACCAGATTTGATAAAAATCGGACAAGAAATGGCCGAGCTAGAGCTTTGCGAAGGTGGCAAAGCGACTTGGCGCTGCGCTGAAGCGGCTCAGGCCCATCTCTTATTGGTTTTAATTGCATATCTTAAAAAGTATTTGTCCTAGAGCAAAACTATATAGTTTTTTGATAGCTGGCTTCCATACCTTTCGAATGCACCAGATTTGATAAAGAATCGGACAAGAAAGGCGCCGAGCTAGAGCTTTGCGAAGGTGGCAAACCTGGCCTGCGCTGAAGCGGCTCAGGCCCCTCTATTGTTTTAATTGCATTTAAAAAGTATTTGTCCTAAAAGAGTCCAAAAAAAAATTCGAAAAGTTTTTTTGTAGCTGTAACGCTTCCATACCTTTCGAATGCACCAGATTATAATAAAAATCGGACAAGAAATGGCGGAGCTAGAGCTTTGCGAAGGTGGCAAAGCGACTTGGCGCTGCGCTGAAGCGGCTCAGGCCCATCTCTTATTGGTTTTAATTGCATATCTTAAAAAGTATTTGTCCTAGAGCAAAAAAATATAGTTTTTTGTAGCTGGCTTCCATACCTTTCGAATGCACCAGATTTGATAAAAATCGGACAAGAAAGGCGCGAGCTAGAGCTTTGCGAAGGTGGCAAACCTGGCCTGCGCTAAGCGGCTCAGGCCCCCATTGTTTTAATTGCATTTAAAAAGTATTTGTCCTAAAGAGAGTCCAAAAGAAAAATTGTCAATATTTTTTTATGTTGCTGTAAACGCTTCCATACCTTTCGAATGCACCAGATTATGATAAAAATCGGACAAGAAATGGCGGAGCTAGAGCTTTGCGAAGGTGGCAAAGCGACTTGGCGCTGCGCTGAAGCGGCTCAGGCCCATCTCTTATTGGTTTTAATTGCATATCTTAAAAAGTATTTGTCCTAGAGCAAAACATATAGTTTTTTGTAGCTGGCTTCCATACCTTTCGAATGCACCAGATTTGATAAAAATCGGACAAGAAATGGCGCCGAGCTAGAGCTTTGCGAAGGTGGCAAACCTGGCCTGCGCTGAAGCGGCTCAGGCCCCTCATTGTTTTAATTGCATTTAAAAAGTATTTGTCCTAACAGGGGGTCCAAAAAAAAATGTCGAAAATTTTTTTATGTAGCTGTCAACGCTTCCATACCTTTCGAATGCACCAGATTATGATAAAAATCGGACAAGAAATGGCGGAGCTAGAGCTTTGCGAAGGTGGCAAAACGACTTGGCGCTGCGCTGAAGCGGCTCAGGCCCATCTCTTATTGGTTTTAATTGCATATCTTAAAAAGTATTTGTCCTAGAGCAAAAAAAACATATAGTTTTTTGTAGCTGGCTTCCATACCTTTCGAATGCACCAGATTTGATAAAAATCGGACAAGAAATGACCGAGCTAGAGCTTGTGCGAAGGTGGCAAAATGACTTGGCGCTGCGATCTGAAGCATGCTAACAAGGTGCCCATCTCTTATTGGTTTTAATTCATATCTTAAAAAGTATTTGTCCTAGAGCAAAAAAACCACATAGTTTTTTGTAGCTGGCTTCCATACCTTTCGAATGCACCAGGATTGATGATAAAAATCGGACAAGAAATGGCGGAGCTAGAGCTTTGCGAAGGTGGCAAAGCGACTTGGCGCTGCGCTGAAGCGGCTCAGGCCCATCTCTTATTGGTTTTAATTGCATATCTTAAAAAGTATTTGTCCTAGAGCAAAAAAAAACATATAGTTTTTTGTAGCTGGCTTCCATACCTTTCGAATGCACCAGATTTGATAAAAATCGGACAAGAAATGGCCGAGCTAGAGCTTTGCGAAGGTGGCAAAAGCGACTTGGCGCTGCGCATGAAGCAAGGCTCAGGCCCATCTCTTATTGGTTTTAATTGCATATCTTAAAAAGTATTTGTCCTAGAGCAAAAAAAACATATAGTTTTTTGTAGCTGGCTTCCATACCTTTCGAATGCACCAGATTGATGATAAAAATCGGACAAGAAATGGCGGAGCTAGAGCTTTGCGAAGGTGGCAAAGCGACTTGGCGCTGCGCTGAAGCGGCTCAGGCCCATCTCTTATTGGTTTTAATTGCATATCTTAAAAAGTATTTGTCCTAGAGCAAAAAAAAACATATAGTTTTTTGTAGCTGGCTTCCATACCTTTCGAATGCACCAGATTTGATAAAAATCGGACAAGAAATGGCGGAGCTAGAGCTTTGCGAAGGTGGCAAAACGACTTGGCGCTGCGCTGAAGCGGCTCAGGCCCATCTCTTATTGGTTTTAATTGCATATCTTAAAAAGTATTTGTCCTAGAGCAAAAAAAACATATAGTTTTTTGTAGCTGGCTTCCATACCTTTCGAATGCACCAGATTTGATAAAAATCGGACAAGAAATGGCGGAGCTAGAGCTTTGCGAAGGTGGCAAAGCGACTTGGCGCTGCGCTGAAGCGGCTCAGGCCCATCTCTTATTGGTTTTAATTGCATATCTTAAAAAGTATTTGTCCTAGAGCAAAAAAAACATATAGTTTTTTGTAGCTGGCTTCCATACCTTTCGAATGCACCAGATTTGATAAAAATCGGACAAGAAATGGCGGAGCTAGAGCTTTGCGAAGGTGGCAAAACGACTTGGCGCTGCGCTGAAGCGGCTCAGGCCCATCTCTTATTGGTTTTAATTGCATATCTTAAAAAGTATTTGTCCTAGAGCAAAAAAAACATATAGTTTTTTGTAGCTGGCTTCCATACCTTTCGAATGCACCAGATTTGATAAAAATCGGACAAGAAATGGCGGAGCTAGAGCTTTGCGAAGGTGGCAAAGCGACTTGGCGCTGCGCTGAAGCGGCTCAGGCCCATCTCTTATTGGTTTTAATTGCATATCTTAAAAAGTATTTGTCCTAGAGCAAAAAAAAACATATAGTTTTTTGTAGCTGGCTTCCATACCTTTCGAATGCACCAGATTTGATAAAAATCGGACAAGAAATGGCGGAGCTAGAGCTTTGCGAAGGTGGCAAAACGACTTGGCGCTGCGCTGAAGCGGCTCAGGCCCATCTCTTATTGGTTTTAATTGCATATCTTAAAAAGTATTTGTCCTAGAGCAAAAAAAACATATAGTTTTTTGTAGCTGGCTTCCATACCTTTCGAATGCACCAGATTTGATAAAAATCGGACAAGAAATGGCGGAGCTAGAGCTTTGCGAAGGTGGCAAAGCGACTTGGCGCTGCGCTGAAGCGGCTCAGGCCCATCTCTTATTGGTTTTAATTGCATATCTTAAAAAGTATTTGTCCTAGAGCAAAAAAAACATATAGTTTTTTGTAGCTGGCTTCCATACCTTTCGAATGCACCAGATTTGATAAAAATCGGACAAGAAATGGCGGAGCTAGAGCTTTGCGAAGGTGGCAAAACGACTTGGCGCTGCGCTGAAGCGGCTCAGGCCCATCTCTTATTGGTTTTAATTGCATATCTTAAAAAGTATTTGTCCTAGAGCAAAAAAAACATATAGTTTTTTGTAGCTGGCTTCCATACCTTTCGAATGCACCAGATTTGATAAAAATCGGACAAGAAATGGCGGAGCTAGAGCTTTGCGAAGGTGGCAAAGCGACTTGGCGCTGCGCTGAAGCGGCTCAGGCCCATCTCTTATTGGTTTTAATTGCATATCTTAAAAAGTATTTGTCCTAGAGCAAAAAAAACATATAGTTTTTTGTAGCTGGCTTCCATACCTTTCGAATGCACCAGATTTGATAAAAATCGGACAAGAAATGGCGGAGCTAGAGCTTTGCGAAGGTGGCAAAGCGACTTGGCGCTGCGCTGAAGCGGCTCAGGCCCATCTCTTATTGGTTTTAATTGCATATCTTAAAAAGTATTTGTCCTAGAGCAAAAAAAACATATAGTTTTTTGTAGCTGGCTTCCATACCTTTCGAATGCACCAGATTTGATAAAAATCGGACAAGAAATGGCGGAGCTAGAGCTTTGCGAAGGTGGCAAAGCGACTTGGCGCTGCGCTGAAGCGGCTCAGGCCCATCTCTTATTGGTTTTAATTGCATATCTTAAAAAGTATTTGTCCTAGAGCAAAAAAAACATATAGTTTTTTGTAGCTGGCTTCCATACCTTTCGAATGCACCAGATTTGATAAAAATCGGACAAGAAATGGCGGAGCTAGAGCTTTGCGAAGGTGGCAAAGCGACTTGGCGCTGCGCTGAAGCGGCTCAGGCCCATCTCTTATTGGTTTTAATTGCATATCTTAAAAAGTATTTGTCCTAGAGCAAAAAAAACATATAGTTTTTTGTAGCTGGCTTCCATACCTTTCGAATGCACCAGATTTGATAAAAATCGGACAAGAAATGGCGGAGCTAGAGCTTTGCGAAGGTGGCAAAGCGACTTGGCGCTGCGCTGAAGCGGCTCAGGCCCATCTCTTATTGGTTTTAATTGCATATCTTAAAAAGTATTTGTCCTAGAGCAAAAAAAAACATATAGTTTTTTGTAGCTGGCTTCCATACCTTTCGAATGCACCAGATTTGATAAAAATCGGACAAGAAATGGCGGAGCTAGAGCTTTGCGAAGGTGGCAAAACGACTTGGCGCTGCGCTGAAGCGGCTCAGGCCCATCTCTTATTGGTTTTAATTGCATATCTTAAAAAGTATTTGTCCTAGAGCAAAAAAAACATATAGTTTTTTGTAGCTGGCTTCCATACCTTTCGAATGCACCAGATTTGATAAAAATCGGACAAGAAATGGCGGAGCTAGAGCTTTGCGAAGGTGGCAAAACGACTTGGCGCTGCGCTGAAGCGGCTCAGGCCCATCTCTTATTGGTTTTAATTGCATATCTTAAAAAGTATTTGTCCTAGAGCAAAAAAAACATATAGTTTTTTGTAGCTGGCTTCCATACCTTTCGAATGCACCAGATTTGATAAAAATCGGACAAGAAATGGCGGAGCTAGAGCTTTGCGAAGGTGGCAAAACGACTTGGCGCTGCGCTGAAGCGGCTCAGGCCCATCTCTTATTGGTTTTAATTGCATATCTTAAAAAGTATTTGTCCTAGAGCAAAAAAAACATATAGTTTTTTGTAGCTGGCTTCCATACCTTTCGAATGCACCAGATTTGATAAAAATCGGACAAGAAATGGCGGAGCTAGAGCTTTGCGAAGGTGGCAAAGCGACTTGGCGCTGCGCTGAAGCGGCTCAGGCCCATCTCTTATTGGTTTTAATTGCATATCTTAAAAAGTATTTGTCCTAGAGCAAAAAAAACATATAGTTTTTTGTAGCTGGCTTCCATACCTTTCGAATGCACCAGATTTGATAAAAATCGGACAAGAAATGGCGGAGCTAGAGCTTTGCGAAGGTGGCAAAGCGACTTGGCGCTGCGCTGAAGCGGCTCAGGCCCATCTCTTATTGGTTTTAATTGCATATCTTAAAAAGTATTTGTCCTAGAGCAAAAAAAACATATAGTTTTTTGTAGCTGGCTTCCATACCTTTCGAATGCACCAGATTTGATAAAAATCGGACAAGAAATGGCGGAGCTAGAGCTTTGCGAAGGTGGCAAAACGACTTGGCGCTGCGCTGAAGCGGCTCAGGCCCATCTCTTATTGGTTTTAATTGCATATCTTAAAAAGTATTTGTCCTAGAGCAAAAAAAACATATAGTTTTTTGTAGCTGGCTTCCATACCTTTCGAATGCACCAGATTTGATAAAAATCGGACAAGAAATGGCGGAGCTAGAGCTTTGCGAAGGTGGCAAAGCGACTTGGCGCTGCGCTGAAGCGGCTCAGGCCCATCTCTTATTGGTTTTAATTGCATATCTTAAAAAGTATTTGTCCTAGAGCAAAAAAAACATATAGTTTTTTGTAGCTGGCTTCCATACCTTTCGAATGCACCAGATTTGATAAAAATCGGACAAGAAATGGCGGAGCTAGAGCTTTGCGAAGGTGGCAAAACGACTTGGCGCTGCGCTGAAGCGGCTCAGGCCCATCTCTTATTGGTTTTAATTGCATATCTTAAAAAGTATTTGTCCTAGAGCAAAAAAAACATATAGTTTTTTGTAGCTGGCTTCCATACCTTTCGAATGCACCAGATTTGATAAAAATCGGACAAGAAATGGCGGAGCTAGAGCTTTGCGAAGGTGGCAAAGCGACTTGGCGCTGCGCTGAAGCGGCTCAGGCCCATCTCTTATTGGTTTTAATTGCATATCTTAAAAAGTATTTGTCCTAGAGCAAAAAAAACATATAGTTTTTTGTAGCTGGCTTCCATACCTTTCGAATGCACCAGATTTGATAAAAATCGGACAAGAAATGGCGGAGCTAGAGCTTTGCGAAGGTGGCAAAGCGACTTGGCGCTGCGCTGAAGCGGCTCAGGCCCATCTCTTATTGGTTTTAATTGCATATCTTAAAAAGTATTTGTCCTAGAGCAAAAAAAACATATAGTTTTTTGTAGCTGGCTTCCATACCTTTCGAATGCACCAGATTTGATAAAAATCGGACAAGAAATGGCGGAGCTAGAGCTTTGCGAAGGTGGCAAAGCGACTTGGCGCTGCGCTGAAGCGGCTCAGGCCCATCTCTTATTGGTTTTAATTGCATATCTTAAAAAGTATTTGTCCTAGAGCAAAAAAAACATATAGTTTTTTGTAGCTGGCTTCCATACCTTTCGAATGCACCAGATTTGATAAAAATCGGACAAGAAATGGCGGAGCTAGAGCTTTGCGAAGGTGGCAAAGCGACTTGGCGCTGCGCTGAAGCGGCTCAGGCCCATCTCTTATTGGTTTTAATTGCATATCTTAAAAAGTATTTGTCCTAGAGCAAAAAAAACATATAGTTTTTTGTAGCTGGCTTCCATACCTTTCGAATGCACCAGATTTGATAAAAATCGGACAAGAAATGGCGGAGCTAGAGCTTTGCGAAGGTGGCAAAACGACTTGGCGCTGCGCTGAAGCGGCTCAGGCCCATCTCTTATTGGTTTTAATTGCATATCTTAAAAAGTATTTGTCCTAGAGCAAAAAAAACATATAGTTTTTTGTAGCTGGCTTCCATACCTTTCGAATGCACCAGATTTGATAAAAATCGGACAAGAAATGGCGGAGCTAGAGCTTTGCGAAGGTGGCAAAGCGACTTGGCGCTGCGCTGAAGCGGCTCAGGCCCATCTCTTATTGGTTTTAATTGCATATCTTAAAAAGTATTTGTCCTAGAGCAAAAAAAACATATAGTTTTTTGTAGCTGGCTTCCATACCTTTCGAATGCACCAGATTTGATAAAAATCGGACAAGAAATGGCGGAGCTAGAGCTTTGCGAAGGTGGCAAAGCGACTTGGCGCTGCGCTGAAGCGGCTCAGGCCCATCTCTTATTGGTTTTAATTGCATATCTTAAAAAGTATTTGTCCTAGAGCAAAAAAAACATATAGTTTTTTGTAGCTGGCTTCCATACCTTTCGAATGCACCAGATTTGATAAAAATCGGACAAGAAATGGCGGAGCTAGAGCTTTGCGAAGGTGGCAAAACGACTTGGCGCTGCGCTGAAGCGGCTCAGGCCCATCTCTTATTGGTTTTAATTGCATATCTTAAAAAGTATTTGTCCTAGAGCAAAAAAAACATATAGTTTTTTGTAGCTGGCTTCCATACCTTTCGAATGCACCAGATTTGATAAAAATCGGACAAGAAATGGCGGAGCTAGAGCTTTGCGAAGGTGGCAAAGCGACTTGGCGCTGCGCTGAAGCGGCTCAGGCCCATCTCTTATTGGTTTTAATTGCATATCTTAAAAAGTATTTGTCCTAGAGCAAAAAAAACATATAGTTTTTTGTAGCTGGCTTCCATACCTTTCGAATGCACCAGATTTGATAAAAATCGGACAAGAAATGGCGGAGCTAGAGCTTTGCGAAGGTGGCAAAGCGACTTGGCGCTGCGCTGAAGCGGCTCAGGCCCATCTCTTATTGGTTTTAATTGCATATCTTAAAAAGTATTTGTCCTAGAGCAAAAAAAACATATAGTTTTTTGTAGCTGGCTTCCATACCTTTCGAATGCACCAGATTTGATAAAAATCGGACAAGAAATGGCGGAGCTAGAGCTTTGCGAAGGTGGCAAAGCGACTTGGCGCTGCGCTGAAGCGGCTCAGGCCCATCTCTTATTGGTTTTAATTGCATATCTTAAAAAGTATTTGTCCTAGAGCAAAAAAAACATATAGTTTTTTGTAGCTGGCTTCCATACCTTTCGAATGCACCAGATTTGATAAAAATCGGACAAGAAATGGCGGAGCTAGAGCTTTGCGAAGGTGGCAAAGCGACTTGGCGCTGCGCTGAAGCGGCTCAGGCCCATCTCTTATTGGTTTTAATTGCATATCTTAAAAAGTATTTGTCCTAGAGCAAAAAAAACATATAGTTTTTTGTAGCTGGCTTCCATACCTTTCGAATGCACCAGATTTGATAAAAATCGGACAAGAAATGGCGGAGCTAGAGCTTTGCGAAGGTGGCAAAGCGACTTGGCGCTGCGCTGAAGCGGCTCAGGCCCATCTCTTATTGGTTTTAATTGCATATCTTAAAAAGTATTTGTCCTAGAGCAAAAAAAACATATAGTTTTTTGTAGCTGGCTTCCATACCTTTCGAATGCACCAGATTTGATAAAAATCGGACAAGAAATGGCGGAGCTAGAGCTTTGCGAAGGTGGCAAAGCGACTTGGCGCTGCGCTGAAGCGGCTCAGGCCCATCTCTTATTGGTTTTAATTGCATATCTTAAAAAGTATTTGTCCTAGAGCAAAAAAAACATATAGTTTTTTGTAGCTGGCTTCCATACCTTTCGAATGCACCAGATTTGATAAAAATCGGACAAGAAATGGCGGAGCTAGAGCTTTGCGAAGGTGGCAAAGCGACTTGGCGCTGCGCTGAAGCGGCTCAGGCCCATCTCTTATTGGTTTTAATTGCATATCTTAAAAAGTATTTGTCCTAGAGCAAAAAAAACATATAGTTTTTTGTAGCTGGCTTCCATACCTTTCGAATGCACCAGATTTGATAAAAATCGGACAAGAAATGGCGGAGCTAGAGCTTTGCGAAGGTGGCAAAACGACTTGGCGCTGCGCTGAAGCGGCTCAGGCCCATCTCTTATTGGTTTTAATTGCATATCTTAAAAAGTATTTGTCCTAGAGCAAAAAAAACATATAGTTTTTTGTAGCTGGCTTCCATACCTTTCGAATGCACCAGATTTGATAAAAATCGGACAAGAAATGGCGGAGCTAGAGCTTTGCGAAGGTGGCAAAGCGACTTGGCGCTGCGCTGAAGCGGCTCAGGCCCATCTCTTATTGGTTTTAATTGCATATCTTAAAAAGTATTTGTCCTAGAGCAAAAAAAACATATAGTTTTTTGTAGCTGGCTTCCATACCTTTCGAATGCACCAGATTTGATAAAAATCGGACAAGAAATGGCGGAGCTAGAGCTTTGCGAAGGTGGCAAAGCGACTTGGCGCTGCGCTGAAGCGGCTCAGGCCCATCTCTTATTGGTTTTAATTGCATATCTTAAAAAGTATTTGTCCTAGAGCAAAAAAAACATATAGTTTTTTGTAGCTGGCTTCCATACCTTTCGAATGCACCAGATTTGATAAAAATCGGACAAGAAATGGCGGAGCTAGAGCTTTGCGAAGGTGGCAAAGCGACTTGGCGCTGCGCTGAAGCGGCTCAGGCCCATCTCTTATTGGTTTTAATTGCATATCTTAAAAAGTATTTGTCCTAGAGCAAAAAAAACATATAGTTTTTTGTAGCTGGCTTCCATACCTTTCGAATGCACCAGATTTGATAAAAATCGGACAAGAAATGGCGGAGCTAGAGCTTTGCGAAGGTGGCAAAGCGACTTGGCGCTGCGCTGAAGCGGCTCAGGCCCATCTCTTATTGGTTTTAATTGCATATCTTAAAAAGTATTTGTCCTAGAGCAAAAAAAACATATAGTTTTTTGTAGCTGGCTTCCATACCTTTCGAATGCACCAGATTTGATAAAAATCGGACAAGAAATGGCGGAGCTAGAGCTTTGCGAAGGTGGCAAAACGACTTGGCGCTGCGCTGAAGCGGCTCAGGCCCATCTCTTATTGGTTTTAATTGCATATCTTAAAAAGTATTTGTCCTAGAGCAAAAAAAACATATAGTTTTTTGTAGCTGGCTTCCATACCTTTCGAATGCACCAGATTTGATAAAAATCGGACAAGAAATGGCGGAGCTAGAGCTTTGCGAAGGTGGCAAAGCGACTTGGCGCTGCGCTGAAGCGGCTCAGGCCCATCTCTTATTGGTTTTAATTGCATATCTTAAAAAGTATTTGTCCTAGAGCAAAAAAAACATATAGTTTTTTGTAGCTGGCTTCCATACCTTTCGAATGCACCAGATTTGATAAAAATCGGACAAGAAATGGCGGAGCTAGAGCTTTGCGAAGGTGGCAAAACGACTTGGCGCTGCGCTGAAGCGGCTCAGGCCCATCTCTTATTGGTTTTAATTGCATATCTTAAAAAGTATTTGTCCTAGAGCAAAAAAAACATATAGTTTTTTGTAGCTGGCTTCCATACCTTTCGAATGCACCAGATTTGATAAAAATCGGACAAGAAATGGCGGAGCTAGAGCTTTGCGAAGGTGGCAAAGCGACTTGGCGCTGCGCTGAAGCGGCTCAGGCCCATCTCTTATTGGTTTTAATTGCATATCTTAAAAAGTATTTGTCCTAGAGCAAAAAAAACATATAGTTTTTTGTAGCTGGCTTCCATACCTTTCGAATGCACCAGATTTGATAAAAATCGGACAAGAAATGGCGGAGCTAGAGCTTTGCGAAGGTGGCAAAACGACTTGGCGCTGCGCTGAAGCGGCTCAGGCCCATCTCTTATTGGTTTTAATTGCATATCTTAAAAAGTATTTGTCCTAGAGCAAAAAAAACATATAGTTTTTTGTAGCTGGCTTCCATACCTTTCGAATGCACCAGATTTGATAAAAATCGGACAAGAAATGGCGGAGCTAGAGCTTTGCGAAGGTGGCAAAGCGACTTGGCGCTGCGCTGAAGCGGCTCAGGCCCATCTCTTATTGGTTTTAATTGCATATCTTAAAAAGTATTTGTCCTAGAGCAAAAAAAACATATAGTTTTTTGTAGCTGGCTTCCATACCTTTCGAATGCACCAGATTTGATAAAAATCGGACTAGAAATGGCAGAGCTAGAGCTTGTCAAAGGTGATAAATAGTGCCCTCGGCTCGATTTTTAGCATGTAGGCAAGGGGTTGCCCTACACAGGGGGTCCAAAATCGAAAAATTGTCGAAAATTTTTTTATGTGCCAGATATATAGATAGATATATTTATATGTAGACGCTTACCAACTTATACACAGCTTTATATTGGTAAATAAAAAACAAATACACACAAAGCACATTCACTTGATTAGGCTTATGGTAAGCCGACGCTTGCACAGAAAAAAAAGCAAATAAAATGGAAGAACTTAATAACAGTTCTCCCCTTGCGAAATGCACTTTTTGTGAAAGAGCTTTTTGCATTACACGCAGCACAAGTGGATCAACTAAATATGTAGATAAGTCACACAAATGATTTACACCCGTGAACGAAAGCTCACGCACGTCAGTTGACTGCTTAGCTAGGCTAGCATTCATATAAGAACAATATCACAAAAAAAAAAAAAAACAAAAAAACTAAAGAGCTTTCGCCCTTACACAAAAACAAAAAACTAAAAAGCTTTTGCCTTTACTCTGTTTGCAAAGCAAGCCTTTAACTAAATACATGTAGACATGCGCAACGCAAATAACAGGATCAACCTTGCATGCAAAGCAAGCAATAAATTAATACGCACACACAAACCGAACGCCAATTTACAACGATACGAATCGACGAACAAAGAAAGAAGAACGAAGATCGTAAGAAGAACGGAATCTGCTTTGTATGTCAAACGACCATCTAGAACAATCGACGGAGCGACAAATTGTTTTAGATGGCCAGTTTGACATACAAAGCAGCTCCGCAACTGCATTATGCATCCGCGGTCGCACTCACACTTACACTCTGCATACGTGCAGCTTGCTGTGCAAAATTCGAACGGGATCAAAAGCATTGAACATTTTTTTCTTTTTCTTTCTGTCTCTTTATGTACGCGAACTAATTAAATAAAGAATGCAAGCATTTCCAATTAAACGAGTAGTCGAACAGCTTAGGCGAAAATGAGATATTAGTGTAATTTTACATTATCACTTTTAAATAAAACTGCAGTTAACATAAAAATTAAAAATTAAAATTAAAATGCGAACACCCGACCGCCCGTCTGTAACGTCAAAGCACAACTGATCCTTTATGCTCCAGCGCTCACCCACGCACTCTTTCTACATTCAGTCTACCAACAGTGCGGTAAATTTGGCTAATCTTTCAGCCATTTCTTGCATATATTTTAGCAGGTGGGAATAGCTATTATATACAAAACATTAAATAGCTTTTTTTGTTCTTTGCAACAATACTGGAATTGTTTAAACATAAAGTTTTTGATTCGATTAATGACAATTAATATTATGAAGTTAAAATAAGGATCATCATCATCCCATCATACATGGCATGTAGAATGACATTTTAATGTTAATTTTTTTTTAGCTCTTTTTCTGCACAAGCCCAGAAGAGTAGGCAACATTACCTGCAAAAGTCTAACGGGATCGAAAGCATTAAGCATTCATTTTCGTCTCTCTCTCGCTCTCTCTCTCTCTCTCTGTCTCTTCGTTCTCATTTTATATGTTTCTCTGTGCGAATCAGCTAAAATTGTAAGATATTTCAATATATAAATATAAAAAGCAAAGAAATGAATATTTTCTTATTCTGTACTCGAATAATTGCATTAAAATAGGAATTTTTCAATTTGCGAAACCAAAGGCTGTCACATAGACGAGTACATGCTGGCGGGCTCTCCACTCGCCGCTCTCCACTCTCCACTCTCTCCACTCTCTCTGCAGTGGCCGCAATCGTCGTCTTGCAGTTCCTTTCTCTTGTCGTCCTGATCAAGAATATATATACTTTATGGGATCTGCCACGCCTCCTTCTGCCTGTTACATACATTTTCACAAAACCATTATACCCTGAATATAATAAAAAGTATTCGTCCTAGAGAAATTTTATAATAATAGAATGTTACTCATCGATTTTTGGACAGTTATTTGAGTGAAAATTAGCTGAAAAGATGTTAGTCAATAGCTTTGATTGCGGCAGTGGCGACTGCAGCCTTTCAACACTTGAGCCTGTATCTCTGTGCCCAGACCTTCTCATCGGAAAGACCTTCGTTGCACAAAGCAACTGATTTTTACATTTAAAAATATATTTTTCACATTTCATACTGCAGCAAAGTCCACCAAACAGATCCCCAAATAAATATGACAGTTTATGGTAAAGCTTTCCATGTATATACTTGTAATACCTATAATTAGACATCAAAGTCTTCTAGAATCCGTAGGTCTTTGCCATTCAACAACAGGCAGAGCTGTCAGTAATAGAACTTAACTTCTAGTAACATTACATTAATGAAATGTAACCAAAATGCAACAATTTTTCGGGTGAAACTTTTGAATTTCGATTGATAGAACTCCTTCTTAGACGTCATAAGCATAGTTGAGTCAAAAATATCGTTCGGAATACCCAAGCTACAGCCATACAAAGTTCAAGCAGTCCTTTTTCGAAAACAGCTAATATTTTCACAAATTATTAATCCTTTTAAAATCTGAATAAAATACATGAGAATCCAGTGTTGCATATGTACATATTGTATATTGTAGATTGTAGGATTATCCTACTAAATTGCTTCGATCCAGTTTCCGAACCATAAATAAAATACAATAAAGTACAGTGTTTAATTTTAATGTTGATTTATATTAATATTCGTTTTTGCGCGTCACAATTTGAAGATTAGAAAGTACAACTTTATTTCATTGACTCATAGTATAAATAATAAAAATACTACAGAGCTGCAAAAATAGTTTAGAACAATAATACGATAGTACAATTGATAATTTGTTAGATAGATATTATATAGAATAAGACATATAAGTAGATTAACACAGGCTAAAGCCAATATATTCAAAAACTCGTTTCAACGTTATTAAAATATTAAGATTCTCGTTTTTCGTTTTAAAAACGTAATACCATAGACATGTGTATATTGCCTTTAGGGCTTTGTAATGCTTGGAGATTTAAATATGTGGCGCATCTTGAATATGAAAATATGTACGTATATGGCTTGCAATATTTTCAGTAGACGTAGCGCGCATTTGTAAATTAAAAATTGAATCAGAAAAACATTGTGTTGGAGTAATTGTAAACGAAGTATACCGATTCGATTGATTAACTTGTATAAGTGTTAGGGTAAGTATTTTTCTCCATCGTAGACAGAGTAACATAAGTTGAAAAGTATTGCTGCAATGCGCTCTTAATGTCACAGAATTCAAATTTGTCTAACTATATATTTCATTTGACCTACACGTATGTTGCCCACGTATGTAAATCGTTTTATGAGTTCATTTTTAACTACATACATATATACAGTGTATGTTTTATTTTCATGTTATGTACTGCGAGCCCTTTAAGATTATTGAAGCTGAATATGAAAAGTTCAACTCAAAAAACTATAAACAACAAATTGGAACAATAAATACATGCGATTCTGATATGATCAAAAAGCTGCGGCTACTTGACTTTGTAAACATTCATCAGCCTCTTTATGTTATGTGGATATCTTATTTAATCTGCGTGTTTATAAAAGAGTAAAAAGACGCATACATTAAATACTTGCGTCCACATTATTTGCTTATAGTACGAGTACATTTATAATTATTTTATAGCGGAGGTAACATAATAGCTGCTCAATATTATATTTTATTTCATTTATGCAATTTACATTTTAGAGGACTTGAAAACGTGGAAGAGAAAAATCTTTACATATATGCTTAGTACATAAAAACATTTATCGGTACGGTAATATCCATGCATATATATGTATATATATATTTTTTTATATATAAAGCACAGCAAGCCCCTTGGACTTAGTATATGTATAAAGTTTGTGGGGCTGCTCTGCATCTGTAGTGTTTGTAAATTAAGAAGCTTTACAAGAATGTATCTTAATTGTATGACAAACGAGGAGCTCAAGGTGAGTTAACAAAATGGCAAGCGTTGTTTTTGTTGGCCTTAAGTACATAGCATATGTAAGAATAGTTTTGCCAGAGTCAAGTGACAAGTGACATTTGAAACTTGTATTAAGTTGCTTTATAAAGTTGTTTGCGTTAATTTATTTAATTAAGAGTGTAGGTTTAACTTTGAGACTTTGCACAGCATTTAATGTAAGTAATATACATTAACATTTTATATAAATTGTAATTGTAATATTCCTTTAAGTCTTACAAAATTGAGTAAAAATGCTTTCGTAATAAAAATACAAATATCGTCAACTCATCGAATGTAAAACGGTGTAAGGTCATAACTTGCATATATTTGGAAATTGGAAGTTGGAAGTACTTTAGAGTAAGAAAAGCACAAAATAATTCGATTTAATGGTGTGAATGTTCCGCTAAGAGTGTTCTGGTTGAAAATTGGGATGGCTCTGCCTACTTTTTACTATTACTGTAGAGCGTATAATGAATCAGTCTTTGCGTGTCACAAGTATTAAATAAGTATGCAATACGTAATTACAATATAGAGTATAAAATACGACGAACAAAATCATACACCAAGGTATCGTAGAATGATGATTTAGCTGTCGTAGTCCATGGCGTACAAAAAGTACAAAACTGGGCCAAGATGGGCTTCGTTTTCGTAAAAAAATTGATACTACATTTCGTTGGCGAGATAAAAAAGTAAATAAACAAATTGTAAAACAAGTCAACAATATCGAACTATACAGTAAAGATTTCGAATGTGTTTCCTTTAAGCTAATCCGAATCAATTTACATATGTTGAACGCGTGAGATGCAAAAAGTTATTATGCATGATAATGATCGTAATTAGTGGGATTTTATCGAATGCATTTTTTTTTTTTGCTTGGTCGAAAGTCACAAAAATAGTGGTGTTAAATAATAATCTCAGATTTTCGAATGCATAGATGCAATAGAAAATGTATAATTTTTACGCTCGAGGAGTCGGAAGATGCATAAGTTATTACTTACAGATTTTGCTCTTATTTAATATTAACCTGAATATAAAAATACATTATATATATTTATATATATATATATGCATTATATATGTATATAAGTATTTATAATATGTATGCAATTGTTATTATTTAATTGTCTTTTAGTATAATGCACATCTTTTGTGTCGTCGAGCCGTGCAAGAGCACAAACTTTGGAAATTAGTTTCGGTTTTGGTTTAAGCTGATATCAGTAAATGTATTTATGTGATAATTGATAATTTATTTGCTGTGCTGTGCCGCAACATGCGGCGACTTATAAAAGTATTGCACGAACTCGGAGAGGCTGTAGACGGCGCCCGGTCCTTTGCCAGCGCTCATGCATATAAAGTCACCCAAGCAATGCATGTTAGCTGAAATACACAAGCACAATTAGCAATTAGTTGTAGCTGCTAGAAAGAGTTATTTACTGTTGGATAGAATGGGTGGATATGATGGTGGCGGCTTAATCCAGCTACCATCTGGTCGGCGCATGTGCCTCCGATCCGATGAGAACTCAATTAGATATGTATCTGCAGGTATAACTCTGAAAAATCTGAAAGAAGAGGAGACTTGAACTTGTTTCGGGCTCTT
The DNA here is from genome assembly GCA_035046225.1 of Drosophila pegasa. Classification (NCBI taxonomy): domain Eukaryota; kingdom Metazoa; phylum Arthropoda; class Insecta; order Diptera; family Drosophilidae; genus Drosophila; species Drosophila pegasa. Next base: position 122,496 of record JAWNOD010000076.1, read on the forward strand.
GTATTAGGGATTAAGGACTGCTCACCTATGATGCTCAGGTCGCAGTGCGAGATCGGACCGAAAAGTCTCAGTAACGTATTTATGAAAATATGTTGGAAACGGAAGTGTTGTGTCCAAGTCGAATACCAAACAGCGGTTCGGCAAGGGATTGTGCATGAAGAATACATGATAGTCCTGCTCAAAATAAAAACAAATGAATATATAACTCATGTCACTCGGACATCGCTCGGTCAATAGTGTGCGAGGCAGTTTACCCATATCACAACTTGATCATCGCCACGTCCAGCTTTTTGGCGCCACAGCGGTACAGTTCGGCCCTCGTTTGAGACGAAGACCGCATAGCACTTGCTCAGCTCCTCTGGGCGCGTGCGCTGCACCTGCTCACATAGCTTCCACACGTTTTCCTCACTGAAATCAAATAAAACACGTTCAATTATAAATTACCAGGAAAACGTAAAGGTTTTTAAAAATTTTTTGTGTTGAATTCTTGTTTTTTAATTAGATAAAATCTTTTTTTGTGTAAATAATAATATCTATGGTAAAAGAAAGAATACTGGATCAATTGGGTAGATGTAAATAATAATAAATAAACCAAATTGTACGAAAGCACATTGGAAAAGCTTCTCACAGCTGGCTCACCGCTCACCTAGTGTGGCCGAGAGACAAAGCTTTCGAGCAAGACAGCGAGAGAGAGAGAGCGAGAGGACGACTTGAAAACAGAGCAACAGAACGATGGAGAGACCGAAGCACAGCGCATGGCAGAACAAGAGAGAGAATGTTTGTTATTTCATTGCAACTGTCCGCATTAGAAGTACAAAATAATAATGCCTGACTGCACAGTCACTTCGCAGAGGCGAGATGTACCCTATCGCGATTCAAGTTTCTTGACTTGCCATACTGCCTGTATCTGCTACATGGAGCAGAGGCATATCACGCTTTGCAATGCAATTTTGGCATTTATAATTTATAGATAAATTTAAAACAAGTCTTTTATTTCTGTGCTTGTGCATAGTTTCGTGTTCGACTTTCTTGTTTTGTTGTTGTTGTTGTTGCTAGTCGCTTCATAGTTGAAACGCGCCTTTCACATGCGACGACAATAAAGAACAAAAAAGGAAAGCGAAATTCCTCGGTGCGGCCAACTCAATAGCACGGCCCACGCAACCCTCATACACTGCCTGGCTGTTGTTAGCAGACATGACCGTTTGACCCAATTTTAGTGCTGCGTGGCGGCGCGACAGGAAGAGCCCCCTGCCCCACGCTGCCCCCACAGGCCAGTTTGAGGGAGGAGGAGGAGGGGGAGGAGCTGAGTAATGAGTGAAATAAAATGCGATGCTAGGAATTTCAACGAGCATAAAGCACGAAGCGAGTAATAAATAATAAGCACTCAAACGGCATGCGAATGCTTCGAAATGCTAATTCCAAAACTCAGATAAGTCACTAAATGAAGCCAACTCTCATTAAAAAGGAAAATCAAATATTTTCAACGAGAAACTAAAGTTTACATTTACAGCTGAAGTAAGCCTGAGTGAATGTGTATGAAGTGTAGGGTGTTTGCATGTTTGTTGTCGCTGGGCCGAACAAGAAGAAGAACTCTACTAACCAGTAACAGGAGACATAGGAGCAATCCGCTATTTTCGGAAACAAAAAGTCTGTTGTCATTTTGATGCTTTGCTCTGTGCTGTGCTGTGTTGTTGGGCTGGCTTTGTTGTAATCGCTTCGTCGACTGCAGCTGAATGGCTCTATCGCAATTTTCACTGCACACTCATAACAAGTGCGAGGTGGGGGGCGCTAGAACGTGGAGGTTGTCGTATTGGGCTGTGTCTGGTGCCTGGTGTCTGGTGTGTGTCTCTCTGTTGCGTATATCATCTGAGTGACGACTCTGACTGAATTAAGCCTTTAATCGATCGGGTACGAGTCTAGTTTGTTCATGCAGGTTGCTTCATCCTTGGGGACTTGAGTTGAGACTCTGAACTTGTCGACTACAAAAGAATGTGATTTTATGTTTTATTGCTTTACACTTTGGCATCGTTGGCCTCAAGTCTCTGTTTGCATTCAGGATGCTGACTGACACAAACACAGAGCCAAAAGCGGAGCACACGCACGCACGCACGCACGCACGCACACACACGCACACACGCACACACAGGTAGTTATACACAGCAGCGCACACTCGCGAGAGGCGATGAGCCGAATTACGGAGGACTTTCTTCTACTTGCTTCAACTTGTGTTAATATCGTTTGATGAGCGCGCAAATACACGCATAGCTTGCAACTTGCAAGTGCAAATCTTTTTCTCTGTGCTGCCTCACGCTGACACACTTAACAAATTTACTTTGAGGCTGTTGCCTCACTGCCACTGCTGAGCTGCAGCGCCTCTCTCTCTCCGTCATTCAGTAGGCTGGTGCCTCTTTTGTTTTGATGTTTACTTTCACAGTCAATTGATAAGGCTCCCATGTGTTTGGCTGCTTGCTGTTTGTATGCATATATATTTCTATATAGATATAGATATATATCTGTGTGCATGTGTGTGTGTGTGAGTGCCTTTTGGTGTTGTTTTCACACGCGCGTTATGTTGTTCACACGTTCCCGGTTCTCTACACACTTTGGAGGAAACCTATTCTCTCGACGGCATGGGAAATTTTCGTCAAATGCTTTGCTCGCTCTCCAGTGTTGTTCACGATGACGTTGTCATCGCGTTGTCGATAGTATCGCTTGCAGCGCAGTTGAGCAACTATCGTCAACGGACTAGAGCTGGCTGCTGTGACACCCAGCCCCCTAACGGCTCTTCAACTTACTAAAACAATGATTTGCTCTATAAATTAGGTATGCGAGTGTATCTCTAATGGGCTATACTACATATATATACTATATAAGTCAACATGGATGTTGCTATTTTTCTACCTGATCTACTAAATGTAAATAATAAAATATTACTATAAATAATCTATAAAATATTATTTGCTAGCCAATTTTGCATCGATTTTTGGCACTTTCCACTTGCGAACTGACACAAACAGAGAGCCGAGGCGGTATACATCTACAAATACGTGTAGCTACAGCGCGCACGCTCGCGGATACACATACACATACACATACATACATAGCAGCACATAAACATTATTATTCGTCACACGGCAGGAAAACTACTCCGCAAATTATTAGAAAAGGGCTTGGACAATCTTGTTTTGATTTGCAACTTCACAGATATCCGTGATTTGGTCGATAGCAATTGATAAGCTGTCTATGTTTATGCTATGGTCGGTTGCGGGGGTTCTATGTAGATGTGTTGTATGTGGACTTCGACACACGCGTGTTGACGGCGCTTATGTTGTGTACGCGTTCCCGGTTCTCCACAGACTTCGCTGGCAAACAACTCGTTTGAATAGAAAAGGAAATTTGCCAGCGTCAGTTGCTCGTTTCCCAGCACCCTTTTCTTTCACTTTTGGTATTCGATAGTTTTGCAACTCTGCGCCTTGGCGTCAGCTGACGTTAGCTCGTTGCTGCGACACTCGACTCGCCAACGGCTTTTCAATCCACTCAGCCCAGCTGGCGTGATGACCAACACTACTAAATTTAATCATTTTTATCTAATCTAAATACTAACACAAGCTGATTGACAGTTTCAGGCCTTGCCTTTATTCCCACTAAATAAACGTTTACGTTGAAGCAAATGCAAATTAGCATATTTGTGCCTTATATAGATAACGTTCATAAATATTTAAATTTCATCTTGTCAATGTCGCCTGGTGAACGATAAGTACATACATGTATGTAATGTACACACGTGCTTTACAGAGTACGGATCTTAAATAGATAACGATCGCAGGAAGACAACAGTAAGACGGGGCACACTTGCCTTGTCTGTCTATTTTATATTAATGAGCGTATAACTTGTGAAGGTCATTTGATAAGTCGCGATTAATGGAGTAATTATACAAATAAATATAACATATATTTATGTATGTAAATTCAATATGCGTATACCTCGCAGGCAGTGTATGGCTCAGATTACCATTCAATTTTAATATTGATTGAACTATTGATTTTGATTAAGCTGCTTTATGGGCAATTGAAACGATCATGACATACAAAATCCATTTGTTGATGACGTGTACACAGTCTTATCGCCTAGCCCAGTGTGGGCGTGCTTGGGAGTAAGACAGAGAGAACAGGAAAGAGAGAGAGATAGTGTGTGTGTGTGGGTGAGAGAGAGAGAGAGAGAGAGAGAAAGAGCGAGAGAGAGAAAGAGAAAGGCGGAGAGAGTGAGAGTGCGAGAGAAAGAGAAATAAGTCTAGGCGTAAGGGAATGAAAGGACGGAGATAAAGAGAGAGGGACAGAGAATCAAGCAGTTGGACAGAAAGAGAGAGTACAGTAAAGTGATTGCACAACATCCCCGATGGACTAATACCCTACACAACAAAAACAGTTTGTTTCGAAACTTATGCAAAGAGAGCAGTGCGATGTGTTTTGGCGATAATAATAATATTTTGACACATTGAGCTTAGTAATCTATATTATAGTATATTTAATAAAAATTGTTTACTTGCGCTATAATCAAAAATATGTCTACAGGGTATCAGCCGGCACGCAACACACTCTAGATTAGAGTGATCTTTTTGTGCTTTGAGTTTGGATGGCACTTTACATGGCAAGCGCATTTTAGTCGTTCGGAACGTCTCGATGTGGTCGGATTGCCAAGTTGTGCCTTCCTTTAGCCAAAGTTAAGCTACTTTTGCCGAAGACAACATTCGCGTCTGCGCTATTCGCTAAAAGAGACAAAGAACAGGCAAGCGTGTTTTAAAGTTAGAGCTAAAGTATATATAAATATTTTAAAGCCTATTAATGTGCCGGTCGTACCGGTGTAATCGTGACGTGGTGTTCTTTAAGCCGGTTTCTGAGTTTCTATTCAAACTAAGACATAACCTGTTTTCAAATATATTTGGCAGCCACTGTGGAATAGATAGTTGAAAATTAGATTTTCTTGAGCTCTGAAGACTTCTATTTCATGTAGATAAAAATGTTTACTGAGACAATGGTTTAATTGTTATTCTGACGCTGTTCGATTCCGATCGCAAGGAAATAACAGATGCAATTGAATTCTTTATTAATGATAATTAAGTTGATTGACTCACAAATTGTTTTGCTGTATGCAAAGCAATTTTCAAGCAGTATATAGAGCTCAGCCGATCAGCTATTAATATTATAACAAAAATATATTTATATATATACATGATAACACATAGCATGTTATAGTCGGATACTCTACTTCGTCTTATTTGTTATCAGCAAAGGCTTAATCGATTCGACTCGCCTTGAACGAATTTCAATCGTTAACTGATACAGACTAACTAGCTTTCGATTAAGCCTTCTCGACCTACATATCAGTATTTGTAACTTACTTTCATATAAGTATATATTGAATCACCATCTTAAAATAAAATATGAAACAGCTCAAGACAGATGAAGATGTAACTGACTTGGTCTTATCAGTTGGAATGTTGTGTTCCTATTGCTCACCCATTCACCGCCAGCTATAAGATATATAGTAGCTTTCCGTTAAATTGCCTTGACCCATATTAGCATCATCGTCGCATAGTCAATAATAGAATATAAATATAATAAACGAATGAGCTTTTCGTTCTTCAGAGTAATTGGAAATGGACTTGAAAGTCGAGGATCAGGAGGAACAGCTGTTCAGTCGGCCATCCGAAAGGGGCGATGGCAAACACCCACAGATCGTGAATGGATTAAATCGAGTGCCAAAGAAAATACCACTAGGTGAACAGTCCCGTGCAGTGCGTCGCCAAGCATTGATGGTGATACTGGCCAACATGGGTGTCATATCGAGTGGCTTGGCCCTAGCAATTCCCACAGTTTCACTGCGCCAGCTGACCAGCGAAGTGGAGCCCGTGTATTTGAATGGCACACAGGCTTCCTGGTTTGCGGCTATTAATACGTTATCTTCTCCATTGGGTGGTCTACTTTCGGGAATACTACTCGATAGAATTGGACGCAAGCGCACCCTCTACGTGCTCAATATATTGGCCATCACGGCCTGGACACTGCTCGCCACCCCGAGCTCAACTAACTTTGATGCATTTTACTGGCAGCTGCTGGTATCACGCTTCATCATTGGTGAGCATTATAACTATGACTTTAAGCATCAAATCATTCAACAACTACTAATTTATGTATAATCTTTGCAGGAATAGCCATGGGGCTAGCCAGCGCGCCTTCGGGTGTTTATGCAGCTGAGATTAGTTTGCCGAAGTTACGCGGCAGCCTTATACTTGGCACCTCCATATCGGTGGCTTTGGGCATCACAATTCTCTATAGCATCGGCTATTTTATACGGGACAATTTTCGACTGATTGCGCTGATTTGCTGCTGCTATCAGATAGCCGCGTTGCTCTGTGTGCTGCCAATGCCAGAGTCGCATAGCTGGCTGTTATCTAAGAAGCGTGTGGAGGAGGCCAAGAAGTCGCTGAATTATTTCCGTGGACTCGACAAGTCGCGTGAGTTATGCAAGCACAACACAATTTCAATATATTGCAATTCGAATTCATCTTTTATTCCAATTGTAGCACATGTCACACATCCCGAAGTTGTGGAGGAGTTCAATATCTTGCAAAAGTCACTGCAGCTGCGCGATGGCGAGAGGAAACCCTCGTTCTTGAGCTGCCTGAAGTTGCCTGAGGTCTACAAGCCGCTGCTGATTCTGATGGGCTTGTTTGCCTTTCAGCAGCTTTCGGGCATCTTCGTGGTCATTGTCTATGCCGTGCAAATCTCCAGTGAGGCAGGCGTCTCAATTGATCCGTTCATGTGCGCCGTCCTCATTGGCACAGCGCGGGTGGTGACAACGTGTCCCATGGGCTATGTGCTAGAGAAGTGGGGTCGGCGCCGTGCTGGAATCATCTCAACGTTCGGCATGACCGTCTCCATGCTGCTGCTGGCTGGTCACGGTTGGTTTGAATCTCTTCGAAGCGTGCCCTACCTGCCAGTCATAGCCATCATCAGCTTCATTGTGCTTAGCACACTGGGTCTATATACCCTGCCCTTCTTCATGATTTCGGAGCTCTTTCCCCAAAAAGTGCGTGGCCCGGCCTCGGGTCTAACCGTGGCAGTGGGCATGTTCTTCGCCTTCTTGTGCATCAAAATATATCCGGACTTGAAGTCGAGCATTGGCATGAACAACTCGTTCGTGTTCTTTGGCGCCATGTCGTTCTTGGCGATGGTATTCATCTATTGGATTCTGCCCGAAACGCGGCGACGCACACTTTTGGAGATCGAGGAGCAGTTCCGCAGTGGCCAACGGAAAAAGCCACCGACTGAAGTGGAAATGCAAGAGGTCTTTGTACGCTGAGCAGAGTCAGTCTGAGTCAGTCGAGTAAAAAGTAAATCAATATTGAACAGACGAGGGCTTTGTGCTGTGATACATACGATTTAAAGCAGACATATATGAATAAAGTAGCTCAATTCTTTTTAATTAATCTCAGTGTCAGCTAGCTATAGTTCTTTGATATAGTTATCAATTCCCGATTGCATTTAATTCCTAATATACGTATAATGTAAGCCTACTAAGTACTACCCATACTTATGTCGGAAGAAGAAATAAACATTTGTAGACACCATAAACACGGGGTATAAACAACTCGGCCTGCGGGGGCAAACAATAATATTATTATTTATATATCTGCGTGCTTGATAACAGTGGTAGACTCTTTAAATCAAATACCTAGACATTGTTGCTGATTAGCGAGAAGTGTTTACGCATCATTGTGGTAGAGCTAAGTACCAACAATTAACTTGCATGCTAATTTTTGTAATGATAATACAAAAACTAATGTTGATGGCGATGATGGCGGTAATATGAGCCCGCTGCAGCATGTCCGGACCTCAGTGTGAGTCTCTTATTATTTCCAGATTGCGCCATGGGCATAATTCGGGCTCGTTGTCTCGCTGTCTGGCGGGTCTGCCGCCGTGCACTGCTTAAAATGTTCTGGTAAATTTTGCTCTGGTCATTATATGTAACGAGTCAGGTACCACAATGCCCGAGCGTGTGCCCGAAAATCGGCAGGTTTGCTGTGCTGGAGCACAAGCTTGGGGCGTTGGGCCCAGCGTTTATGTAATTATATTAAGTTTTCAATTTTATGGCTTAATAATGCAGTAGAGCAGACCGCGGCCAGCCGGCGCAACAGCTTCACAATGTTTGGGCGACAAGCGTTTAAGCTGCAGAGCTTGGGCCAAGGCAAATTGATCGCGATTAAGTCAACAACACGGCGCTAAACATGGACCGAACACAGTCAAGTTGAATGAACTTGATTCACAGAAAGGATAACTGAAATTGATGAGCTGCAAATGTGTGAACATTAAAGTTTCCGCTTCTGCTTCAGCTTCTGCTTCTACTTCTGCTTCTGCTTCTGGATGCTGTCTCACAACAACCACGGACGCTGCCCTCCCCGTGGCGCTGCCCTGCTTCATAATCATAATCTGTCAGCTTCGTGGAGCTGACACCTGCCGCTAAATTTCGTACGTCCGCACATCAATTACCCCAGATCAGTGAGATGTCAGCACTTATGTCAACAATAGCATCCGATTTAATGAGACGTAACGCGGCAAACAATAACAATTGAATCACAGTCCTCAACCGCACGCACTGAGGGCTGTCCGCGCAGCATATGCGCACTCTAATAAAGCCAATCTGTATCTTCTGTTATACTGTTACTGTTACCTTCTGGACTTAGCCATGCGTAAACCACATAACAGTGGATAGCGATTCTAGGGATGCGATCCTGTTTGACTTTTGTCGATTCGATCCTTTGTTTTCCATTTATTTTGGTGTCATCATCAACGCTGCGCAGCATGTCGCGTGCGTGTCCTTTGTTTTGATGAGATTTTGATTATGTTTATAAGGCAATAAATTGTGCAAGTTTCCAAAAATTGTAAACAGTTTTGTGTATTCACAACAAGCTGTAACTCATTTAATTGTATAATTTATTGCGTGCGGCCGAAGATTGACTTGGAGACTGAATCCTGAAATGCAATTCAATGCGACATACTTAACTGGCTTCAAGTGCATCGTGAAGGACTCTACATCAAGTAGTTATGGATTTATAAGGACATCTGACTACAGCTACCCTTCTGTTGGCTACACCCTAAGATTATTTTGCAGATCGCACGGCCTGATTGCACACCTTACAAATGGCCACTGATGGCTCGTCGACGTGAGATTTGGGGAACAGCCACATCTTTTGACCTGAAGCACTAACTGCAATGCGCAAAGCAACACGACAAAGGGGCGGGGCCCAGCCAAATTACAAGCGCACCGCAGCTGCGCACGATTCACGCGTGTTTGCAGATTGCGAACAAGTGATCCAACGATTCATCGAGCCAGCGATTCACCTTTTTCAATGATCCGAAGTGATTTTCGGTAGTAACGATGTACACCTCGCTGCCACCAGACCGCTGTTTACTCGTTGCGATTATCTTCAATGCCAGCCAATGCCTTTTTCTGTTGCTTAATGTGTTTGCAAAGGTGTGCCGACCGGCACATTAGCTTGAAGAGGTAAGCAACGTCTCGATAGTGCTGCGAGGATGCCACTATATATCAAATACAACCGTAGTTTCATAGGCTCTTACTATCTACTGCAATTTCTCCCTTTCTAATTCAGAAATTCTATAGATTATTTGAATTTTTAGCGTTACTGACTGTCAATTACTGAATGAATAGTCGATCGCTCAATTTCTATCACATTGGATCAAACTGCTCTTTGGACTCTCTTCTCGTCAGTTAAGGTCGTCGGTGTTTAAGTTTTATTTTTCAATTAGTCGAGCTACTGTTTTCGACTGCGTTTCTCGACTCTGTTGTGCCGCCAAAGAGGATAACGACCTGATGCCACACCAGGGGAAGATTGGCTTTTGCATTTTGAAGAGGCGCGGCTTTGCCTCGTAAAAATATTGCATTTAGCCAGAGATACGGAAGACAAACGCTTTTTCGTATTTTACGATGCTGTACCGAAAGAGCACAGTTTTACGATCATCTTAACACTCCGATGGGGGACGAACAATCTAAAAATGCAACTGACTGCCTGGGCATAGACAAGCGTAAAATTAAATTCGTTTCTATGATGCACTAAACGATTTAAAGAGGCGTTCGAGTCTTTAAAATTCAATTACCCCCAGCGGCAGATCGCACATCAGCAGCAGCATCTGTCCCCAGCAGGAAGCACGCAATATATAAAATATTAAGATTATTGGTAACTTTTGCAATTATTCAAAGGAAACTGATGCTTAACGTAGCCTGAGAGGCGAACTATGCCTTATAAATTTCAATATTAATAAAGTTTATTTTATATTTATCTGCAGATGTTGTGAGAAATTTTATGTAGGCCAGTTAAAGGCGCCTCTTGCAGCGCGCAAGTTGTCCTTTCGTAATTTTCAATTAAGATATAATAATGTCAGACATTTAATTTATAGCAAGGGCTTCTTTCTACACGCAAAGCTTGGGTAAACAGGCAAGAGCTCACCCTTGTCTGTTTCATTTTGTGGCCATTTTGTGTGCTCGTTGGTGCGTTCTGTGTCGTCCTTTAATGTGAGAAAATGTTACAATTTTGCCGACGTGCTGTCAAAGTCCTTTGTAATTGTTCATTTTCTTATCTAGATTTGTTGACTCGTCCGTCTCGTGTCCCACGTCCACGTCGACGTCCACGTCCCACTTGCGGGCAGGTGTCGCCTGCAAAACTCTGTGGAAATTACGTTTTTATTAATTGGCCATTTGGACTGGACTGGATCGAAATAGATGGTGCGACAGACAGACGTAGACGACGCATAGTATTCTTCGGTTTTTATGGCAGTTAAGAATTGCGTGTAGGCGGACTACAACATAAAGTAGAATTTTTGGTAAACGCGCACTTTATCTTATCGTTTGTCGGCAACTGTATTTGGGATTGTCTAATTGTTCCAATGATTGTCTGTTTGGGCTGCTTGGGCTCGCTCGCCGCCTCTCTGGCTTAGGTGTTGCTGCTTGTTTCGGCGCGTGTCTTAGTCCCAGTCGCAAGGTGCACCTGAGAGCCTGCTGCAACTTGTTTGCCAGCCGGAGCTGCATCCGCCAAAAGAACGTCGCGTGTAAACTGAAGAGCTACAAGGGAGAGGTAACCTCGTGTTCATGATTTCAGGCACATGCGTAACCTGCGCCAATTTGGCCCGCACAAAAATCGTCGTCTCCTTCGTTTTCGTCATTGTCGACGTTCGACGTTCGACGTTCTACCGTCGCGTCGTTGCCGGCTTTGTTTCGGCCAAGACTGTGTATGTTGCATCTGCTGATTGCAGCGTCCAACGCAAACCCGAAACCGAACCCTCAATTAGACCGCCCCTTCAATTTGAAAGTATATAGTATCTGACTGCTCTTATATATGACAGAAGCAAAAACCTAAGGTTGACTAGTCAACTAATTTGGTCGACCGCTTCGAGGCACCCACGCAACAAACGCCAGCTTTTTGCAGCTCCCACAGTGGCTAATTTTCAAATTCCTCTCCATCCATCCAGCAGAAGCGACAACAGCGCATACAGTTTCTTATTAATGACCATGAAATCTGCCTCCGAGTCATTTCGGTAGACTACCTGCCTTCGGACACGAGCTTGCCAATTTTAAATAATAATTTTAATGACTGCAGCCCTGCGGGCAGCGACTGTTATTATAAAAGATATTAAAAGCATTTGTTTTTTCTCCTTTACAATAATAATATAGATGCATTTCTTCATTTAGCGGCATGTAAAAGTGCTGTGAATGCATTTGTTAATGTAATTACCAGGAATGGTGACAAACTGACTTGAAAATATATATTTTTCACGCCATTTTTCTTAGCATCTAATTTCCTTTCTTAACAGAAAAAGTTATATTTCATTTGGTTTAAGTAGCAGCACTACTATTTTTATGAACAAACTGTTTATATATGTTTTTTTTTGCAATTCTCATTCCTTGCATTCTGAATACAAGTGTAGCATTATCCTTTTTATGAACATATATATTTTTTGCAATTCTATTCTTGGCAATCTAATCAATATTTTATGAAGGGAAAAATACCATTTCAGTAGGTCTCATATTACATACTTAACCAATGCACATAATTATAATTTAATATTTATGTATATATATTAATTTTTTATAATTTCTCTGCTGCACATTCTATTCTCAGTAAAAAGTGTCATTTCAAATTGTTTAGCTGTACTACTATTTTTATGAATAAAACTGTTTATATATATTTTTGCGTGTTTTAAATATTTCAGATAAATCTATGCCATATCTATGATCTTGGGTGCGTGGCAGCTCTTAGGAATACATCATCCTCTGAGCAAAAAACAGTGGATTTAATTTCAATTACAATATAAGCGAATGTAACGTCAAAGATGTCTATCGCGACAAGCAATGCGTAGGAAAAGTCACTCGATTGGAAGAAGTTAAGCCGATTTGACGCCCTTTTGCCAAAGCGCGCCCTACACTTTGCTGACTTTTACTTCCGGTTGCTCTTTTTCTGCGCGTTGAGTGGAATGGATTATAAATTGAACTTCCCACACAGATTTGTGTGTCGACCTTAATTGGGGCGTGTTGTGGGCTGGGTTTGGGTAATTGCAACCACTTGAAAAGCTCATGGTCACATAATCGCGTTGTCTGTGTGCCGAACAGACAGCAGAACAAGCTGGGTCCTGGGTCCTGGGCGGGCTGATGGGCACGGACGCGTTGGGCGTCGCTTCCATATGCCTGGCTGACTCTGTTGATCTTATTACTCCTCGCTTGGCTGAATGAGAAAATACGGGGCAGCTGCTGGCTGGCTGGCTGGCTGGCTGGCTGGTAATGCTGCAGATGAGGCAGAGGATGAGCAGTGGCACTGGCAAGCGCCATTGTGTGAGCCACTCGACTTGGGCCTCGTGCTCTTTTGACAGTTTTATCTCAACCTTGCAGAAAGGTTGCTGACGGACAGAAGAGTGCCATATACCTATTGTAGCCAGAGCCCGCTCTGAGAAGACTTCATGTTTGAAATATAAGTCTTTGTCGCCACAAGTAGATTTGGCTATGACACGCAGATGAGTGTTACGCACCTGCCTACCTAAGTTGGAGCGTTTTCAAAGAAGTACGACTTTTTATTCATTGATTTTCCGCAGGCAGCCCCAAAGCTCGGCACCCAATGGCGTTTACCAAATTGAAAACGGCATTGTTCCACGTTCCATGAATAAGCGATAGTCACCTTTTATAGTCAATATGACAGTTTTATCTTTCGCTGCCAGCCTGGGCCATTTAAAATCTATTTTCAATTGAAATGCCAGGCGACAATTGTCATATTCAATTAACACTTGCACCACCAAAGCGTTTCTTAATTCCACCACCCAAAATCCCATTTACTCACTCCAGCCGCTTCAGAAGAGCGAGAGAAAGCCACTCTGTGTAGGTAGGACTGGCGCACGCCTGTAGCCGTCGTTGTTTCGCTCAGGGCAACGGCTACGCCACACACACACACCCACTTCCATATATATAAATGTGTGTGTGTATATATACAGTTCTAGAGCTATGCTACTGTCACATTGTGGTGGGCATGGAGAAACATTCGCGTGCTGAGTTGACGCTGCCGATTGGCCGGAACGCGACTGCAACGGCAACGGCAACGGCTACGGCTACGGCTGCCGCAACGCTTCAACATTGGTGTACAATGGTATAAAACTACCTTTGAATTGATACTATGATATTTGAATAAATATATATGTTTTTAAATATATATATGTTTAAGCTTGGCTAAAATAATAAGAATAATTTACAATCAATCTCTACATTCGTAGTATGAAAAGTTTTTGGTTTGGCGCTTGCACAGCTAGAAAAGCCAAGTCGATAAGAATTTGTTTTTTCACCTCAATTGTTTTGTGATTGTTGCTTAAATATAAAGCAAATATCGTAGCCTTTAGCATTTCTGTTTGTCTTTTATTAAATATTTATGTTACAGGGGCTTCTTGACTCCATTGTGCTCGTCATGCTAGCGCAGGATGTGTGTAGTTCCACGGTGCGCTTCTTTCAGACCTTCGAGGGCATCGAGTGTAACGCAGCCCACGGCTTCGACCAATCATGAGGCGCGCTATGCCAGCACAACACATGCGCAATATCAGGCGGCTGTTGATTGGCCGTGCGCCGCTCGAGCGGGGCTGTCGCTGACGCTGTTGTTGTTGCTTGTGCCGCGGCAGGCCGTTGTTTGTTGTTGCTGGTGCCGTGAAACCGGTTACACCAGAAAAACGTTTCGTCCGCCTTGTGGCAGTCGAGAGGCCGTGAACATTTGTCAGTGTGCGTATATTTTCGGGTGGCGGCAGTAGCCCAGAGTTGGCTGGATGTAACGCGGCAGGGCACCGGACACGGCCACTTCGGAGCAGATCATTGATGCTTTGTGCGTTGCCAGCGCGAATCGCATGCATTAGTTGAAATTTTGACGGTCGAGTGACTAGGTGAGCGGCGTCGCGGTCGGCAAGCTTAAGCAGTCTTCAGCTCACTCAACTAGACGTAATTCACGGCTAACTAACGCCACTCGAAACAAATCGGCTAAAGGCAAAAGTTCTCTGTGTTGTGTGTTATCATTTAAGACTTGGTGAAAAAGTGAAACAAAAATAAATAAGAGCTACATGCAAGGTGAGAGCAAGCAACCTACTAAAGTACTTATAAAGAAAGAAATGAGTGCCTAAGCAAAATTAATTTAATATATCCAGTTAGTAGTGCATTTCCCTTTCCTTAAGGACATGAGTCTGTTATCAATGTAACCGTTTCATAGTCCTTAATATTTCAATCTTCATATTCAGTTAACACCTCAACGAATTGTGTTCACATTTAGCACTTAATTATAGTCTAAAATCAATTGTTTACATTATTCGACTAATTTCGTGTTCATTCTATCATCGAGCCATTCTCTTGGACCAGCCTAATGAACGGCAATTTAACGGGACTAAATGTATTCAAAGATCTGAGGCTTCATTAAAACTAAATGAATATATTCACAACGGATATTGCTTTAATTTAATGAGCCCAACAAATTTGCATCGCAAAGATCGCGAAAAGTCGCATTGAAATTGAGTTTCCGCCGGCCTCTGATAACTCATAAATGAGGCGGCGGCTACCGCTTTTTCCCACGAGACAAACGACAAAATTCAAAAATCGTATGCTAATTAATTCTATATTGGACCGTCTGCTATTATGGCCCATTGATTTTGAAAGCTTTCTACCGAACCAGCCGCCTAACAACTTACTTAACTCAGCTCCAACTCGAGCGTGGTCAGCGTACCCAAGACGATATTGATCTCGATATTGTTTCTGGCTGCTGCTGCTGCTGTGAGAGCCGGCGAGTGGCTTCATTGATGTCGTCTCTCCCTATGTTATCATTTGCTGCACCACAAAACTCATAAGCCTATACATATTCAAACGGCCAAGCGTATGTTTTATTATAATTTGTTATTTTAATTAGCGAGCTTTATGCCCGACGCGGCTTTTCTTTGCTGAAACAGAAGCTCGGCGAACCTGTCGGTTCCACTTGCGGCAATCGTGGCCACTTAAATTATTGTATGTTTTAACTAATTTCTGTTAATTTTTATGTGTGTTACCTGTGACAGGTGTATATGTATCTGAATATTGGCTTCATTAGGCTACCTAGACAGTTAGTTCTTTCTCCTGTTCTTCCTCCCAGTACGTTTGAGGAGATTATATACTAATTTGACATCAATATAAACAATACTATATTCATTTATAATATATTTTCAGCTTAGAAATTCACTTTGCTTTGTCATTTGTTTTCAAGATTCGTTTCAAATGCCTGTATCGTTAGATAATTAGCACGAGATTAATTTTCTGTAGGGCCAACAACTTTCAGTTGATTCGAGGCAGTTAACCGAGGTAAAAGTAACCCTTTCTTTTGGAAATTAAAAGAGTTTAGCTTGCAAATAAATGCTTATCGCGGCCTAATGTGCGCATAAGTCTGTGGCACTTAACGACCTTAACGGCTGCCACGAGTAGCCCCGAAACTAAACCAAAACCAAAACTAAACCAAAAACAAAAACAAAACCAAACAAAACAGACCAACAAAAAAACAACTTAATTTGGTACCTTTGAAGAGCAGCGCTGCTGTCCACACGCGCATTTGGAATTTTACGAGCTGAAAAGTAAGCGAGCAGCCAAATCCTTAGGACTTGGGGCAATTAAATCTAATGTGAATTCCATAATAACATGGGCATGACAAAGTACGAAGACTATGGACCCAAGGGGTAGTTACACATTTTGATTTATACGGTTCTTCGGCGCGCATTTTCATGCCTCTGACAGGCTGGCGACAGGTTAACCAGCGAGCTCACTGTTAAACTGCCGGCCCATTCATTCTAATGACAGGAAGCGGAAACCGCAGTGGGGGTGGTCCGCTGCTGCTGCTTATATTTGCATATTTCCTTCTTTTTTCTGGTATGTTTTTAACCAAATGAGCAATTGGCCAAAATTTATTTTAATTGTTGCCCAACTCCGGGCATTTGCATATTTTCAACCTTTGCCACAGCGAGCCAAACATGCAATGTGCTTTATTTAGTCCCAGAATTGTGATAATAGCCCAGTTCACGCTGCGCCAAGAATGTGCTTGATAAGCAGCTAATTTAAGATACATTTGGGCACTGCCCATAAACCACTGAACATTAAATCGCCCGTAGACCGCATGTCTTAAAACTAGGACTTGCTGCCTTCACATACGCATTGTCTGCTGCGACTACCTTCGAGGTTTTATGAAATAATTAAGTTTTATGTATTTTCCTTACTAGTTTTCACCGATCTGATTCCCGGCTGACAACTGTGTGCACAGATTTCGTGGAAGCAGTAAAAAACCCATCGCCCCAGCTACTAGCTCACTCTCGGGCGGCTGTCTGCACCAACATTCATCAACTGCATCGGCTTGGCATCGGCATCGGCATCGGTAGCCAGCATCATCGCGCCGACTAGTTTAATGGGGTTCTCGCTTAAAATTTGATTAGAATTCGACGATTAAGCAGAACTTCGAGCCGAACCCATTGACTTACATCACAAAGCTCAGGCAGGCGACGCTACTCACTTTAAATAGTTGTCAAAATTGGAGTTGAACGCGGCTCTTAACAATGCCCCATACAGGTGAGTCTTCGATCACTCTTTGTGGGTTACCTAATGAGCTACGGCAGCGATCAAGCACTGAAAAATACCAAAAACAAAACTTATTTCGATAGTGATAATCGCGACAGCTGAAAGGCAGTCACAGCCCTTCGGGCACAACTCTTTTGCGCTCCATAAAAGAGACAGCAAACATAAAATTCGCACTTCATTAAACTCGGAACCAACGCCCCGAGCAGTTGGCCACGGCAGAGGTAAGCCGTTAACAGAGACGCGACGCGACGCAACGCAACGGGACGGGACGGGAGGGTTATTACGATTGCTCATAAGCCCGAGTGTACATCTCGTTTAGAGCAAGACAGCAGCACTTCAGCTGACTTTGGCATGCGACTCGCCAAGCATCATGGCTCTCTTAGATTATTAGATATATAGTCTTATAATATAGTCTAACACTGAAGCATGTTTTCTCATTCACAGGTCAGGCGGGTGTCAATCAGCTGGGCGGAGTCTTTGTCAATGGACGGCCCTTGCCGGACTGTGTGCGGCGACGCATCGTCGACCTGGCGCTGTGTGGCGTCAGGCCCTGTGACATATCCAGGCAGCTACTGGTGTCTCATGGTGAGTGCGGCAGCCGCGGTGATCACTTGAATAAACTTAACTAAAAAGGATTTTCGGCTTTTTCCACCTCACAGGATGTGTCTCGAAAATTTTGACGCGCTTCTATGAGACAGGCTCCATCCGGCCGGGATCCATTGGTGGCAGCAAGACGAAGGTAAGTTGAAGAGGGGGAGGGGGGGGGGTCGGTGCGTGGGAGAGCGGCAGGTGTGTGCTCCCGTGAAATCAACATACGATTATATGTATAAAAATCAAACGCACAGCAGTAAATCCATAAAGTATCACAGATAAAGTAGCTAGTTTGCATGTTCTCTGGATGACAGCTCGGGGAGACTGTTGCGTGGGCAGAGCGCAACAAATCAATCTCATTTGCGGGCATTGATAACGGGATAGCACGCTTTTGTCACCAGCGGGATTACAGCACTTGGCCAGTTGCTCAATTTCACACGCCCAATCACTACCGCCGGCTACTGTGCAACCGACGCGAGCGAAGACTCTGATAATAGAAGAACGAAATGAATGGGGCTGCATATGTCAACATGGGTTGCAGGTTAAACAAATGTTCAGGTGGGCTCTACTATGTTCCGAGCTGACTATGCTTCAAATAGAGCTCGTAATTAACCTCCGGTAAAAAGTGCTTCGCATTGTAGTGGCGCGTGATATGGTGATTCAATAACTGCCTACACTTGCTCGAACAAAACGTGCATTTAACACCTACACCATGTCAATATGGGAAGTGTCACCCTGGGGACGTGATGGGGGCCTCATCGGGGAGGAAGAGTGCCGAGTGGCGAGCGCCGAGTGGAGAGGGCGTAACAGTTATAGAGGACAAAGCAGGGGTTAGTTGACCTGGCTGGCCACACAAAGCGCCTTCGTGTGTATGATTTGATAAGATCTCTGATGTAAATGCGGACTCTCTTAGGGGCGACTATGAAATATTCAAGTATTTATGAATTTTTAATGAATTGCCGCGTCACACGTGAGCGCCGCTGAGCGGGGCACCTTTTAAAATTGCAAATATGCAGTTAACACATAGCTAAAAAAAGAACACAACTTGATATATATCTGCTGAAACAACAACTGCAGTGGGTGGTGCTCGCCTGGCACTTGTACCGCGGGCTTTGGCGATCCGAAAATAGTTTCTGCACGTACATTGCCTTATGCAGTAAAATTTCACGGCATTTAATGCCTGGGACATAGCACATATATCAAGGGCAACCAGTGTCTAAGCCACAGCCTTTCTCCTTTTCGTTTCCCCAACAGCAAGTGGCCACGCCGACTGTGGTGAAGAAGATAATACGCTTGAAGGAGGAGAACAGCGGCATGTTCGCCTGGGAGATACGTGAGCAACTGCAGCAGCAGCGCGTCTGCGACCCCAGCTCGGTGCCGTCGATCAGCTCTATAAACCGCATACTGCGCAACAGCGGCCTGTGGACAGACGAGATGACTTCCAGCCAGCAGAACGCCGCGGCTGCAGCGGCAGCAGTGGCAGTGGCTCATCAGATTTCCGGCAGCGGCCCTCCCAGCGCCTACGCTTCGTCCACGCAGCTGTATGCCAGCGCCAGCAATGCAGCCGCCGTGGCTACACGTATCACGCCCACCTCTGGCACGCCACCTGCGCCAACGTCGAGTTTGCACTCGCGCTACACCAAATCGTCGCCGGCGCCGTCAGTGCTGAGTGATGGGCTGCCTCTCAAGCCCGCGCCCAAGCTGCCGCCGTCTCACGGAAACAGTCCTAGTCATGGCCTGGCGACTGCCGTGTCCAGCCAGCTGGGTGGCTTGGATCTCAGCTACTCGGCACTGCACAAGCACTGGCTATGGAATCCCTCGCTCCTCTACTACACCCAGGCACACATGCAGGCGGCCCAGGCGGCAGCAGCCACGGGAGGTCCGATGTTGCCCTATAGTGGCGCCTTCATGCCACACGGTGCAGCCAGCATGGCCGCTGTGGCGGCAGTTGCAGCCGGGAGCTGTGCAGTTGGTGGCGGATTCACAAAATCGGAAAGCTCTATCGATCTAACCAAGCCGTGCGCCATGGGCGATCCGTTGAGTGACTGCGATTCAGGCAAATCCTCGCCGGTGGCCTTGACCCTGAGTGCAGCTACAGCCAGCGTTACAGACACGGTGACCAGCAGCCACAATAGCCGGAAGAGGAACCCGTACTCCATTGAGGAGTTGCTGAAGAAGCCTGAGAAGCGTCTGCGCTTCAGCAGCGAATCACAGGCGAGCTTGGAACGATGTGCGGCCAAGCGTGATAATGTCGAGTGCATAAGCTCCAGCTCCAGTTCCAGCTCCAGCGAAAGCAATAGCAGCAACGTCAGCTCCGAGGACACAGCTACGCTGGCAAGATCACAGCTGGAAGAAGCTGACATCGAGGAAGATTGCAGCGTGGAGGTGGTCAACTAAGACTAAGCCTCATCGCGCTTACCTAAGCTTAGTGAGAGTCCCAGTTTTAAACAAATAATATGTTTACGTTAGATTAGCTATTCGTGATAACTAATTAATCGAAATAAAATACAATCGAACTGTGTAAATGTCATTACTACCAATATGCATCGCTCTAATTATTCGTTTCATTCCTAGACCTAGACCTAGACCATCAATTGACTAAAATAATCGTTAAATAAATTCAACAATATTTCTAAGAAAATATTTAGCTTTTACACTGCGAGAATGGGGAACATTTCTAGCTATTCACCTACGGTCTGTATACCTCCCAGTTGCGTGGTCCTAACTAGACCATTCTTGATTAAATTATTTTTACTACAGCATAAAATGAGGTATCTGTAGGCATTTGCGTTGCTTTTCAATGAGCTGCCTGGTGGTCCCTGGGCTGCCTTGTCGGAACGTCGCTCGGCCGCTCTTTAATTAACTTGCGCGCCAACGAAGTGTCAACAAGTTGCCAACAACAACAACAAGAACAAAACTTCATTGCAAAGTACAAAATTACAAGATGTCTGACACGACCATAACTATCGATCGCCCGCGGTGCTAACTGCAGCTTCTTCACACATCGTTCCACCGCAGATGCCAGACACAATGTGCTGCGACAGCAAATACTTGCGGCAAAAGACAATTATCATAATTTTTATATCATATTCACTAAAAGTGTGTGATAATAAAATAAAATTATTAATTCATTTTATTTTTTATTTTAGCTAAGATCAGCTTTACACTATTCCCCTACAACATTCACTAACGAAGTTTTAACTTTGTAAATTATAAGATAACAACCTTTTAAATAATAATTTGACTTTAAGTTTAAAAAAACAAACTATTTTTTGTTTAACTGTTGACGAAAGCGGGATGAATTCCGGCAATATTGGATTATATTATTATATTATATTAATAGATACGTTGCTATATTAAACATTTCTTCGACTGACTGAGGTAATTCTTATATGCATTCAGTGAATAAATGAAGACAAAGATGATAAATATATACAAAATTACCATCAACAGCTCCACAATCTGCAGTTCATTGAACAATATATTCAGTTTTATGGTCGAAATTCGTTTTGGCCCATTGTACGACGTTTGCTAACTTGGCAAGGCGACAATGACATTGAAATTGTCATGAGGTGCTGTAGTGTGCCTTGCCGTGGCAGCAATGTGATCAGAATTTATAAGCAGAAAAGCAAGATCAGGGACTACTAACGGGGGGCGACCGCGACCGAAGAGAGCCCAAGCCAGAGGTGTGAAGTGCTGCCATTGCATGAAAGCACAGCAGGGACGTGTTATCCCTGCTCACAGGATGCGTCAGAGTTATATTTGTGTAATGTGTATATGATATTTCCTTGAAATAATAATTCAATTTTCGTTGACTTAATGGATTTTACGTTAATACCAAATGGTATGAAGGATGACGCCTTCCAATCCTAATGAAAGCATAGTCCTTGCCCAGAGTGTAAGCCTGCGGAAAGTGCGTTAAATATGCGAGAAACGTATGCTTCGCAGCTTGGGTCGACAAAAAACAGAGACATTTAGACGTTAGCAAAAAAACTGCCATAATTGTATCACGTGCAAAAGGCTTGCAGCAGGAGGGGCATTGCACTTCATAAACAATGCTAAAAGGCGTTGAGGATTCGCACAAGAAAACTGGTGGTCAGGAATGCAGCACAGTGTGAAGGCCTTCTCTCTAGCAGGCAGCACCCCAGCCCCAGCCGCAGCGCAAGCTCAGGCACAAACGCAATCGAAATCGCAGTAAAGGCAAGCCTGGTTGTCCCACTTCGGAATGATCAGGCATGACTATGACTGACAGCCCGAATGCCAGGCTGTGTAAAAAGTCTCTTCTCTGGACGAGCAGAGATTGCCACGGACCGCTGGACTGCTTACGTTGAACGCACATATCGATCGTCGGTCGGTGATCGCCTCGATCATAAGACGGGGGCGACACTTTTGGGCCAGGCCAGATCGGGCCAACAGAATATTTTTATACGCTCGCGCTCGAAATATAAATGAGGTAGGCATGCAGCAGCAGCAGCGGCAGCAGCAGCATCAGGAATATCAGAATCGCCGTACCCATCTTCAATTCGATCTCTCGATTTCCGATCCAATGCGCTTTTTGCAGCCACTCGCTGAGTTTGGCGCGACAAAAAACGCGCGCGCCGTTCACTTTCCTGGGCATTTGGATTTCGCGCTCGTTTTGAGCTTTTTGTATCGCTTACCTGCAGATATACGAGCATGTGCAGCAGCAGCTTCTGCGTTAGCCAAAGGAACTGAATCTGCGCGAGGAGCGCGTCTTAGTATAGACTCAACTATTGCAATGTTTCGTCGCGCTGTTAGCATTTGATTTGTGTTTCGGTTTTTGCGACCGCTACACGTTTTCGGCATAAATCAAGATATTGTCGGGCAATCGGACAAGATGAGAAGCAGCCCCAAACATCTCTGGCCGTGCCTGAGAAAGCCATCGGTGCGACAGATATTTTTATGGCCGTAATGGTGTTGTCCGACACGATTAGCAGCCTCAAATGTTTGACAACGCATATAAATGCTTAGCTTTTAATTGAGACTCGACTATTGCGGCAAATGCAGAAATATTAAATTAAAGAGACTCGAATGAGCTACGAAAATGCTCAGACTGATTTGAAATGGCTCATTAGATTGGGTAGCCAAGTTGGTTCCTGCATCTTTTATTCACGTGAATCCCAAGGAATGATTTGATAATTTTTGCTTCTATTATGAATGGACAGATGTAATAGAGGTGAAAGTGAAGTGAAGCTTGATCAAAACTAGGGAGTTGGGTTAATTTCTCTTGTGAAATTGTATGTATAATATGTAGATGGAGGTATAGCGGACATTGCATATCGCAAGACGAGTTTCAAATTTTTATTATGTATTTTACGCATTTTGGCAGGACATAATCTAGTATATGAAATAGTAGAGCCGTGTGCTCTGGTAAATGGCAAAACACATATTATAACTATTTCGATATACAGAAATGATATTATAATTGTTCCAGATGGCAGTAATGAAAGTCAAGTCGTCTTCCGCTCTCCTAACTGTGGACCTTTGACACCATTTAGTATCGTGACATTTTCAGATTTTCTCTTCTTACCTTTTGACCACTTGTCTCATTTTGCCTGTCGAGTTTTTATGCTCGAGTTTAGTGCGGCGCTGCTCTTGTTAAATGAAGCCATTTTTTATGGGTAATTTCCTGAAGGTTCACTTAAATACACCCGGCCGAACTTGAACCCGAGATCTGGGCGATGAGCCAGGCTTGTCAACGCATTTCGAGATTGATTTCTCTGTTTCTTGTGGCTAACGCCGACCGCTGTGCGCGCAATTAAACCGTAAAACGCGGCAAAGCAAACCATCCGAACCCAACGAGAGCAACAATGGGAAAGGGTTAATTGGCAGCCACCGGCAACCGGCAACCGGCAACAGAAGCAGTTATGTTCTCATTTAAAACGCTCGACAACAGGTTAAAGCCAAATGTGAGGCAATAAAAATTTAAAAATGTTTTCCTGCTTTCCTCACGGGCTCGCTCATTAAATGCGGATCGATAAACAGCTATCGAACGAAACGAAACAGTAGCAGCAGCGCTCCCTCGAAAACTAGCCAAAAACTGTGACATTTACATAATGAGCTTTTATTGTTTGTCGATGGCTCCCATAAGCGCGAGATCTATGAATCAATAATACCTCTCTCTGAGCGGAAATAACTCAATTAAAGTGTGTGAACTTGCCAGTTCCCTCCCTCCCTCTAAGAGCCTGCAAAATCAATTGTCAAAAGGTCGACTCAAATTGCCATTGCCATTGGCCACGTTTGACTTTCATTAAAAGTCTTGTTCGCCATCATTTGAATGCCAGACTCCACTCGGACCTCTCTGAGCATAACGAAAATCTGTAGACGACTGTGCGGTAATAAAACCGAACTTAACAACTTTACAGCTACCAAGTTAAGTCGGCACAGGTCACTGTGCTGTTCTGCTCCTCTCAGATGGACATCCCTATCGCATCGCGGATCATAATACAACAGTCGCCCCGCTGCGTTAACGACTAGGCGCTGACATTCTTATGGGCATGAATAATACGCTAGGGCCAGATAGTGAATAGATCAAATTGCATTTCCCTTTGAGCGAGTATCGAATAGAAGCTCAAGGATGTCATTCTTTTTATACTTATTTGCGAAATGAAATGAGTACGTTGGCTTGGGGAATGCCCGACTTGCTGTTCGCTACTTTTTGGAACTTAAGAAATATAAATCGAGTAATACTACAATATATCGTCTACAGCTTAACCGAGAAGGAGATCTATTTACCAAAAATTATAAATGTTTTTCTCTTGGGGCATGGCAAATCTGAAAAGTCAATATCTTCCAGAGTGAATAAGTATTCTGCTCTATTAACAGCATACACTTCCTTGAGGAGTTACTGAAGTTGATCGATTTTAGGCAGCGTGCAGCTGGAGTGAGACAAGTGAGCCGCGTGAGTGAGTGTGTGAGAGCAGGACACATAGCCAAAGGAGCGAGACAAGGAGACAGAGGCAGTCATCAGAGAGCGCTCGTAAACTATTCGTCAAATCAAACGAGTAACGCATACTTCCGCATTGGCATCCGCATTCGGCTGGGGGAAGGGCACCTGATTCACCTGCTCCTTGACGCGCGCACATTAGCTGCGCATCGGCAGTGCAGCCCGCATTATCCCGGGCTCTCGACGCGCTCTCAAGTGGCCATCATTAGCCTGGTCGCTGGGCAACTCCGACAATTACGCCGCTTCAATTGTCTTTGACACGACTACACAGGATCTGCAACGTTGCTCGCTGCACCTTTCAAATCGCACTCTGCTCATTTTCTCTTTTCTTCCTTTTTTCGTGTCCTGTCAAGTCCTGCGCCGATGCTGGCCACCGCCACCACGCGCGCCTCCTTCGCCGGGCAATGGTAATGGAATTATAATTATAGACTCCGCTCCCTCGCTCGCTGTTCTGCACTGGCTAATGTTGTCAGCGCGTCTCGTGGCCAGTTTGCCAGTTTGCGGCTGCAGGTTGTGATGTCGCCACATTAAATTGTCAAATTGTTTGCGCCTTGCTTATCACGATGTTTGCCCAGCAGAGAGGGCAGCACGTGCTCATCACTTCACAATGCCCTGTAGCCACGAGTCATAAACGTGGTCATTTTAACTGCCCTTGTACCCTGCACTCCCAAAACGGTATCTTACTAGGGAGAAGCATTCTCAGCCCCCTCTAAGTGCAGGCATATAAAAAGCTTGTATTTAAGGAGTACCCTAAATGTTGTACAAATGTAAGGAAAGCATGGTAATTTTTAAATTTCCTTCTTTAAGTCAATTACTCAACAGTCCAAAAAGAAAAATCAAAAAGTAGTTCTAGCAATGGACATATTACTAGCTATATCTAAATATATATAAATCATATAAATATGTATATTTAAATCTCTAGTCTCTTCAGGTTAAACATTCTGAGACGCTACTTAAGGTCGCTCAGAAGCTGCTTGATATAGATATAATATTCTTAGTCTGTGCACAAACCATAGGGTTTTAGACTTATTGGTAAATCCCCTTTATGGCAATTTGCTACAAAACACTTCAGCCTGTGCAGCAACCACTAAACCACTAAATTCCCTTTGGGAAATCTGCTATAAAACGTTTTAGCCTATGCAGCAACCACTTATGGTGTCTTGGCTAAAAATTAATTTAATTTGAGACTAGAGTGAATAAAAATGAATATAAAAAGTATTATTAACTTATCTATTTTCATATTGTATTATTTATACTCAAATTCCTTGATCATCTAAATTTGATGTATAGCGATTTTGTAGTCTCTGCTTTACATTTTAGATGATGCAGCAACCACTTCTAATGTGTATTGGATAGAAATTAATTTAAAGTGAAATAAATATTAATAAAAATATTATATTTAAAAGAGCTAAGATGATATTAAATCATTTATATTGTAGTTTCATGGCTTGATCTTTCTACAGGCATCAACAATTCAACACTATCGCAATTCATGCCATTTTCACACATCTGAAAAGCTTTTACCAAATGCCAAAGTCAAAAAGTTGAAAAAGTTTAAATTGTCGTTATTGACACTCAATTGTCTTAAAGCTGATTATGGCAGCAGAATAACTATTGTTTCAGGCCTTGTTGGAGCACATATTATTGATTTTAGTTGAGGGCGCGGGGCAATAGGAAAAGTATGAATGCCTCAAAAGCGAATTTTACTCGAACACAAAAAATGCGTTGCGCATAAAAGGTCAAAAGGCCATTTGCGCCTAATTAAATTTTATTTGCAGTCAGTGAGAATGAAAAAGAAACTCTGTGGATGCAGGGGGCGTGTTGCCATTACCATTGCCGTCGCCGTCGCCGTCGCCATTGCCGTCGCCGTTGCTTAGGGCCGCCTGCCTAATTCAATTATTGTACCACTGTAAATATGATTTACACAGGCAGCGTCACTCAACGGCTCGACTTGGCTCGGCTCGGCTCCGGCGGTGCCTGGGCAACAATTCATACGCACATTTGTTCGGCTGGAGGTCATAAAAAAGCGACTTACAAAAGAAGCTGCGAAACGGCAGCTGAACTCCGAGGAGCCACCGCTGGCAAAGGCGGGTTAAGCGTAATTCACTTTTTAGCCCAAACGGCCATGAAACAGTAGCAGCAATCTTAACATAAACTTGCTGCAAAGTTATTGTTGCAACAGAACCGAGCCTGCTGCCCAAATCAAACAGATGACGAAAGCAATGGACTGAGAAAGGTGTAGGTAGCCAAAAATTTGAAGGTGAACTCATCAGCAATCTTCCTAGGCAATACATTGCCATCATGGCAGAGCTAACATTGAACTGGTAATACTGATCGGGTTTCTATGTATCTGTTAAACGTTAGATATCGTTAAAGTGACCACATTATTATTGATATCTAAGTAGAAGAGGTCTAGTCTCTATTTAACTAACTATTCAGATGTATTTGACTAGCCTTTGATCTGGCAACAAAATGAGTTTAGTTTCATCAAAGACTCGAAGCTCACATTTCTCGCTCGAAATTGGTGAATTTCTGTATATGTTTAGATGGAATACAAATACTCTTTGTTGTTCTGGCCAAGAATGCAAGTTTGGCAAACATGTAGGAAAAAAGCTCGTGGCAAAATATGGATAAACTGAAGTTTCGCATGCGGCTGTTGCCTGTCGCCGTAATTTATGTCATGCAAACTGTGAAAAACTATGAAAATATTGTGCATAAAACAAAAAGCAACTCTTCAGGCAGACACACACACACACACACGCACAGACAAGAGCTGGAAAAAAAGATGCGGCCATGCGGAATGTTTATTTGCTGTGAAATTTGAGGCGAGCAACGCTTGTGAAATTCATTTTCACAACTGCCACAACTAAATATTAGAACTCGTAATAGCTCCACTTGATACCCAGTTCGCACACATTTCATAAACATAAATGTAAATTGCTTTAAGCCAGCGCACATCAAAGCGAAAGTCCAAAATGGCCATTAAACATTAACAAGTTCCTGCATTTCAAACGGAGGAGAGAAAATAATTTAGTCGTGACTCGAAGGGGTGGATGCTGGGCTGGGATGCTGGGAGAATGTGAAGTAGATCTTAAGCGGCCCATTGCTGCCAATTAATTTGACTTTTATTAAAGAAATAATGCAATTAAACAACGAAAACCAAAAATTCAAGCATAACCGAACGGGGTTCAATGGTTGGGGTTAGGGCTGGGGTGAGCCCTTTATTGGGGCCCTTGATTGATGAAACCAGCCAGCAATCAAGCACCACTCAAAGAGAGCAGCAGCAGCAGCAGCAGCTCCATAAAGTTTGTGGCTTTTCTGTTAATGAATAATAACCAAACGGGCCGAACGCCAATGGGACACATGTGTTTCCAGCTCTCTTTCTCTCTCTATCTCTCTCTCTCTCTATCTGTTTGTTCACCCTTTCTACACTATTAATGTGAAATGTGAAATAGTGTCATAAATTAATTAAACTGTCTCTCCTTTGGCCTATGCCACTTGAGCTGGCAACTCTAGTGACGATTAGGAAATCTCTTACTCTACTGGAATCTCTCGGCGGCATGTAAATAAATTGTAGCAATAGTCAGATTCGATTCTCATCGATCTGTAGTGAGTATAATAAGTATGAATGCAGAGCAAACTACCCAACCAATTGAAAACTGACTGGAAGAAGTATGTCAAGCTACTATGTCGGGTCGTAGTTGGTCATCAAAGGCAGTTTCTTTGACATTTGACTGTTGATTCTTGTACAATATTTGAGACTTCTTTTTCATTGGGCAAAACTTGCTTCATTAACTCATTAAATTATCATAAATTCAATTTTACTGCAATTAGAACAAATTTTTGATACGCTTTGATCCAAGAGACAAGGTTAAATTTATGTTTTTGTTTTTATTTACTCACTTATATACAGGGTGTTCTTTTCAGAGGCTCACAGCTTTAAGACATTTTATTTTGTATCAAAATAATGCTTCTGTTCGTCAAATTTATCGTGTACGTCATCCATTTTATGGCATTCGTAATGATGAAGACGTACAAATTACTATTCAGGCACGTCAGTTTTAGTGATAATAAAAATATTTTTAAAAATTTTATTATGATTTTCATTTGTGTAACTCTAAAAAAACGACCTAAAATTTACTCTATCTTCTTCGAGAAGTAGTTTTGTGGTATTCCAAGGCTCAAAACTTGCTGTTGCGCAAGAGTTAAGATTCAATTTGCACTATTATAAGAATTGATAGCTGAGCCGTACAGGGTGTGCGGGTAACCAGTATAGTTAATGCTGCGGCCGACCGCAGTCAGTTGGGCCCCAGCTTCACCCATATTATGGTTGATACATTTGACGGCATGAAGGTCAGCCAACATACAACATACACACATTTGAACAAAGAGATACACTCATTTTACACAAGCGACTGGTCAATTGAAGAGGTTAATTTTGTGTGTGGTGCCCGGGGCTTAGTCATGTCTCCGGGGTGTTAATGTTAATGCTGCGTATGCCACAGGCGGCATCTGCTATAACGGTCCAATTGAGCGACTGTACGAAGTTTAACTAGATGTGGCTTTGGCAATTATTATTTCAACAAATTAAAAATTAATGAGTGCCGGTCAGACGGTCATCAAAGCATAATTGTAATTGCTGACTTATACGGGAATGCCATAGCCAAAGAGCGTCGCTGCTTATTAAAATTTAATTAACATCATGCTGCAAGTGTGTATCGCTTGTCTAACAGGCCAATTATGCGGGCACCAATTGCTATTACATATTGTTATTTCGAAAATGGCCTTTAAAGGGTTCTCTAAAGGTTTCTTTATTGAAATGACATTTTTGAACTCTCATGAATGGATAGTTAATAGTTGACTCACTGCGCTGCTAACAAATATAAATGTGAGATGAGCAACTAAGAGTGTTTTAGAAAGCACTTCCTGACGGGCATATACCCTGAGCCCTGCGAAGGGCTAATATTCCAATTATTTCAAGATGATATTACGCAACATAACCAAGTTACTTCACAACTTACGCATACTCGGACGGATGGAAAGACTGACAGACGAACGGACACTCAGAGAGTCTTTCGGAGGGTCGGTTGAAAGGACATGACTCAATTCGTTGCCTTGATTAGGCCCTCTTCTGCCTGTTACAAACTTGTTCACTAAACCATTATACCCTAACTTCCCATTTTCACTTGATTCAGGGCATGAGAAGTATGGCTTTGTATTTGTTTTAAGACAATCAATAAACAAATAACCAAATGCGTCCCCTGGCAAGCCTAAGATCCCTCTGAGCAAAAGGCATGCTCAATCCTGCATTTGCCTTAGGCTGGCTGCTGCTAACTGGCTGCTGACAGCCCTTTGGGCGAGGTGTTTGCGTTTTTGAGCGGTCGAGGAGTGTATTTGTTTGTGTGCCCCTGCATGCTACGCTGACAGATTTTGACAATCTACTTTTTGTTGTAGTAGTCTGTAGGTTTTGCATTTGATGGCTGGAAACCGCAACATGAGGCGAGAGTTGTCCAAACAGCTAACACGTCGTGGAAAAGAGTGCTAACCACACATGTTCTCACTCGGCTCAGAGATGTCAAGCGCATTTAGCAGCAGGAAACCACTTGATTTGGTGGTCAAGCTTAGAGCACAATCCCTCAGTCTGTGTGTGTTTGTCAAAAGGTAAAGCATATCTAATATTTATTAAATTACTTGGATTCGTAAGCACGACTAAGCTGCACATAAGAGCTTTCCCCGAAATTGACTGCTTGAACAGGTTAACATCAACATCAAGCCCAAGCCATCTGCTTGCTGTTGGCTTGCCAAAATGTAGGCAATATGCCTACAGCCAGCCGAGTGGCCGACACTGAGTTTTGCAGCAAATTAAGGTAATTGAAAACTTGCAAGACTCGTGAAGCAATTACCATACACACAGAGGGAAACTTTGTTGCTTTCTTTGCTCGGCTGTGGTCTGATGGTCTCTGTCCGTCCGTCTGCAACGCAAGCCCTTTAACTCATTTTGCCGGATGAGCTTATCTCATGTATGGTAGGCATATTAAGAGCCTTAATTTAGTTGCTTTGCATAACATTTACATTTGAGTGTGAAGCGTATAGAATATATTTTAAAGTTCACAGCGTTCTAAATCGACTAATCTATGCAAGTCGTCCCCGTCGTCCCCGTCGTGCCTCGGCTGACACGAGCAAGGACACTTTTTATCCTTCGTTGAATGCATAGAGAGCCATTGCTGCCAAGAGGGAGTTGTAAATATATTTTAATACTCCAGCTGCTAGCACAAACTTCTACATAGACGTACATCCACATCCATGGAGGAGCTCGCTGAAAATTCCGCTTGCAGCTGTTGGAGCTATGCTAACCAGTGCTCAAAGCAATGCGTAGCAAAGCACAAACGGTTGGACATTGTCGTTGTAATTTCCCAGTGGCTCGGGCTGCTGCTGATTGTGCCTGTTGTTGTTGGCAACGGCCCGGCAGCTTGTAACAATAATTTAAGCGATTTTGCACTTTTTGCGAGTGGGTTAATGGCATTCCAGCCTGTACCAGTGGGGGCCAGAGCGGAGTAGCAAGGATGGTGGATCCGGGATCGCTTTTGACGCAGCAAAAATGCTTTTTGCACAAAGAGTCTTCAACGGTGGCGGCGTAACGCACATAGCTTATGAATTCCACAATTCTCGCCGACTTCACGGAAATTGTAGCCTGCTCCCACTGTCCACGGGGGAAGCAAGCACCAAGCGCCAAGCACCATAAGGCACAAAGTAAAAATGTAGACCATGTGGTTGCGCTGCTGCTGCTGCTGCTGGGCAACCTTTCAGGTCACAAAGCGAGACGCAAAGGGAGCAACCACAACTGCACAAATACCCAGGACGACACATTTGTTGTGGATTGCTCTTTATAATGCGAGAGCTTTAAACGTCTAATTGCCGCGCTAAGCGAATAAGACACGAGGATACCGCATCTATTACATTTCAATTTAGCTGATACTTGACGAGCGAGTATGGTGTCATATGATTCAACTGTATTATTCTTAGATTTACTAATCTCAAGTGATTCTTAGGTGGGTTAATTCGCTTTTACACTCGGAACTTTTATATTTCTTGCTCACACAAGAGCAAGAAGAGAGCGTGCTGTGGTGGCCTCTTTCTTATTTTTTTTTTGTTAAAAAATTTTATACTCATCAAATTGACAAAGAAAAAGTTTTTCATTATTACATTGCGCTGTCATTTGGGCGCAGAAAATAGCTCTGCAAAGTTTTGCTTTGTTTCTGGGTGCTGGATGCTCACGGTGCTGGGTGATGGGTGCTCGGTGCTCGGTGCTGTGTGTAACTCGAGTGCAGCGCGTAAATGAGCTACGCTTACTGCCATCGTCCTCCTCCATCTCTCGGTGGATAGATTTTCATGCCTGCCCAGTGCGTAGTTGACGTAATTTTCTCGGTTGTCTTTCTGCCAGTGGAGCCGCATCCTTGCACATTAATCCATTTGGTGCTGCTTCATCCTGCTAGTTTAGCTGTGTCGCCTGCTGGCTGCACGCAAATGAGGGTACGGTCAAATCACTCACTGTCAACCAGTGTCCCAAGGAAAGAGTCGAGCATGTTCTTTAATTTTTTTCCTTTTTTTTTTTGCTTTCATTTTTTACCCGCAGCAATTTCTATTGCTTGACGTTTGCCCGACTGCTGTGTCCTTTGCCGGTGGTCCAGCCTCGGCCCGGCCCGGCCCGGCCTGGCCAGGCTTTAGTCTCATCTTCAACTTGTACTTCTCTATGTATTTCCTTGTCTTGACTGCTGCCTGTCAACGCGACTTAAGATAAGCGCTGAAAACTTTCCACCAAAAAAGGGTTGCTCTGACGTTTAGCTTTCGCATATTTGCACATCCCAGCCAGCGTGGGGCATCCCATTCCCACTCCCATTCCCATTCCCATTCTCATTCTCAGTCTCATAATATATTTTATAGACTTAGACGCTGCAAGGCGAAAACATGACAAATTCGAAAATAGAAATTCTTCAGCCAGATTCTTGTCTAAAAACTTAAGTTCATGTTGGGAATATGCGCTTGACTTTGTGCGTGAAGCACAAAGAATTCAAATTAAATTCGATGCTGACGCTTCTCGACTCGTCTGTCAATTGCTGTCAATAGATTTTTACCGTGCCCCCACACGAATTTCGTCTTCGAAATGTCAATGACAATTTGATTTCTGGACCCACTTCTACGCTTTCCTTTTGCACTGAAATCGTAATAATTTTGAAATGACAGCACCGAGCGTATAACAGAAACAGAAACAGATTTTCATTCATCAAGCGCCACACACACACACTGTCGCACACACCGTCTCACACACACTTGTCGTTATTGTTTTATGCACACAACTCACTCACCCATTCATATATTTTATGTTTTGTTTACAATGCCGGCGTGCGCGTCAACATGCAGGTGACGTCACCTGTACTCACCGAGCGTACCATAAAAACAGGCAAGTGCTTAAGAGAGCTCGTAAGAGACGGCCCGAAGAGAGCCCGAGCACTGTTATACAGGATGCGTGGAGAGCTCCTCGACTCGCAAGAGTCGCCTGCTTGCAATTAAGGAAGGAATTCGTAATTCGGCTGCTCATTTCGAGCATTTTGCGGTGAGTTAAGCTTCCGCAAATGGTGAGCGAGGGAGAGCGAAGGCGAGTGCTTTCGAATGTCCAACACGAGCCAAAATATTAACGAGTTGCCAAACGGCGACATCGGCAGTGGGCAGCAGCAGCATCTGAAAGTGCGTTCGTCGATTCGCTCGTCTCGTGCTCTGTCGTTTCTGTCGTCATCAGGTATCGACCAGGGCTTACGCCAAACAGAAACGAGTCAGCGTTTGAATACGTCGGGTCGGGTCATTGCGCTGTGTGTTGCACTTAGTTGGCCAATCAACACATACAGACAAGCCAAACACACTCACACACACACACTCACACACACACACACGCAGCGAGTGGTGTGTTAGCGCAGTGTTGCATACCAACAGGCGGCGCAATCAAACAGAGTGCCGCAAGTATGTGTGCATGAGTGCGTGTGCCTAGCTGAAGAGCCGTTGCGGTTTGTTTTCCTCTTCGTCCTTTTTTTAAATTATTATAATTATGTGTGTGTTTCAAGATGTGACAGGCTTTGTGAAACGCTGGCAGGCCACTTCCTGCTATTTTCTGTTAATTGGTTTCAGGCTAAGTTTCGCGTGTTATTCTTTGGCCAACTGTTTTGCCGGCTTTGCTGCGCTCTTCTCTGCCATTTTCTCTTTGCGGTACTCCGCCTGCGCCGTAAGCCAAAAATATAGCAAAAGAGTCTAAGGAATGCTAACAGCAAAGTTCAAGTGGCGCTTGTGCTGCGAAGCAGGTCGTTTTACCTGCTTAGCCATATCTTGATGGCTGCCACGCGTTCCTCCTTCAAATCGTCAAAATTCCATTTGAAACGCAGGTAAACCTTCATTTCGCTATTCATCCTTTTCCCATTGTCTTATTGGGAATGTTGACTGTTGGTTTTTGCCCAGCAATAATGGCAAATTGCTTGTCACACGGATGACTATGACTACTGACTACGACCAGAGTTGCCATGGCTGCCGTATGCTAGCTTCCGTTATAATATTGTCTGTGCAGATATTACCCATAAAATTGACGATTGAAGAGAAAAGGAGAGTGAGAGTGGGAAAGAGAGAAAGAGAGTGGAAGAGCAATGCCAAGATCGGCCCGGCCTGAGCAAGGAAATCTCCATGGATAGTTTCAATTGAGTTAACCAAATTATACCATCTGACAGTCGCCAGCTAGGTCCTTTGCATGGCCCAGAATGGCCTTTAATAGTGGCAACATCAACAACGCAAGTGCACTCCCAGTGTGGGTGTTGCAAATGCAATAAATTAATGGCCATTAACAAAGTGTCAAAGGCTATAATTTTCGTGTAAATACGAAAAAGTGCTGTGTGATGGAGTCTGTGGGTTCGTGCACAGTGGAAACATATATATGTGTACATATATATAAACAACATCAACAGCTAATTGAATAAAACCTTTTTGTGTTCAATTTATGTTGCAAGTGATTAACGTGAAATTCATTTATTTAAGAGCAGACATGTGCACAATTCCGTGTGTTGTCAGAGGTTACCCACAGCTTAATGCCATGCCATGGATTAAAGTCACAATTTGCGCTGACCTTCTTATCAAAGGTAAAGTGCGGATTATCTAAATTAAAAGCGGCTTGCTAGCCAAATTGTACAAATGAATTTGGCTTAATTGTTGCGGAAAGCAAACATGAAGCAACCGAATAATTGAACTTTTATTGATGTCAGCAAAAAAAAGCTTTAAATGAAGGAATATTAGTATATATCATAGAATATATTCTCACAGTTTTAGATCCAGCTACCAGCTTTACGTGATTATAAAGTAAATCTGATTTTTCTTTGACTGTTTTAGCCAAATCTCTACTCAAAACAGCTGCGATATTGCTTTATATACATCTCTTATATATATCAAAATGCTTATCTAAATTTCAAATTTCCCTTCCTTCAATTCATATAGTTATATATAATAATCTACTATATCTTTGGCAAGTCCAATTAATTATTGAACCAAAACCTCTTCAAAATCTGTCTATAAGCTTCTTGGCTTCTTGCGAGACTTAACTGTTATATTGAGTCTTGCTGAAATATGCGTTAATATGGTCATATGATAGGCAACTTTACGTTCAAGTAAATAAGTATGTATGAATGTTCATATAAATATGCAAGTTTTGTCGGGTAAGCCTATTCCATTATCTCCAACTCCATCTCCCCTTGCCCTTGCCTTCCCTCACGGACGTAATGATTAGTGTGAGATGCATAATAATCATTCTCGTTTCATATGCCACGATTAGTTTCCAATTCATATGCGTCTTTTTGCCGTTGCGCTTCTGTCTGTTTCTACTTCTTCTATGCTTGTGCTTGCCCCAACCGCTTACCCCATCCACCCACAGCTTGAATGTATTATGTTTTCATCTATTCCCTTTTGGTCTTCGCTTTGTTTTTGGTCCAAAAATATTACCACGTAAATTATTAATAAATTGAATGGCGTGGCCTAACCGTTCCCCGTTTTCTGCATGAACCTCTGCCCCTCCCCCAGCCAAAAGTCTACGGCCTGTCCAAGTTTCCGTCAATTTGTCTGTTACTTAACATGCATAAACTGTTTCCATGAATACATCAAAATATTTACGCTTTGCTGTGTACCACAGGCTTTAAAAGAAAACAACCTGCGCTCGTCGGCAGTCACCGACTGAGAGATACCCTCACCCAATCAGAGATGTAAAATATTTTAAAAGGGATCAGCAAATTCTGTATCTGTGTTTAGCTATTGAGAAATGACATTTGATGATGATCTAAACTTTTCTTCTACTTAGAACAATTGACTTCTTTATTTTTTTTTATATTTTTATTAAATTCTTAATGTCCAGATTAACATGCTCTATATATAATCGCAATCGACTAAAATAAATAATAATTACGAGTGTATTATTTGACCTCCTCTTAACTATCTTCTAATGTGTTTTCATAGTCTGCAAAGAGTATTGCCAATTCGACTCGACTTTCATCTCGAGAGCTGTCTCATATTTGTTGCTGTCATGCACTTTATGATTTCCTTAACGGCCCAGTCATCGTGAGGTGCAGTGAGATTTAAAAGGGTCTAGAACTTAGGTCAGCACGTCACCAAATAAATCTGCGCGACTAAACGATTATTATTAGCGGCTTATTAACTATCATTACTCTTTATCGCAATCCCAATGTAAATGTCAAGACGGCTGCAAATGGAGTTTTACATTAGCTGAAACAAAAATTGCTCTTGTATAATGAGTATTTACAGTAACTGCTGGAATATTTTTAAATTAAAAGTCTGCTCGTGATTCCATATGCCCTTATGTAAACGAATATTGGGTTGGATATAGATACAGCTAGTTGATTATATGAATTTGGATTGACCCTTTTCAATAATCGGTTGTTTGGTGTATTAAAAGGAAAACAGTATCATATATGCTACAAATAGCTAAATAAATAGCTTAAAGACCGTCCTCGCGTACACAGTACTCGCCTGCTCGCTTCCGATTATAGACAATACAGCAGGGCTATGTGCGTGTGTTCCTTACATGGGTCTCTTGGTTCGAAGTTGGGACTGGAGCGCTTTGGCATGTCATAATTTGTGCCATTTACGGAATTGCGCGACTTCCGCCATGACGGGTAATTGGTGTGTGTGTGCGCGAGGAGAGCGAGAAGAGGGAGGAGTAGGAAAGGGAGGGCAGAGCAACAACAAGATGTCAAATTGTCAACGCACCTTAACGTGCCCTAATCTCTATGCATGTGCAGATATAGTTGCCCGCTAGTTTATTTGCAATTATACCAACTGCCAATTGGCTCCGCATAATTTTGCGAGAGGGTGGCATTCGAGTGGGCACGACAAAGGCCCATAAATATGAGGCATATTTATCAATGGCTGAATTTATGTACATATTTTTGGTACATTGGGAATTATTTTCAATATTTTATTCAATTTTTGTTTTTTAGATTTACTTAAGAGTTGCTTATGGTGTGCGATCTACACTAGATTGACCTTTCATCGTTCGTACAAATACAGAATTTCTTTGTGCCAGCCGGCCAATGTTAATTTGAACAGACTGTTATCATTCTCACCACTTTGCTATTTCACACATTTAGATTTTATTTCCGACGATTGCGTCGCGACGTCGAATTCGCTGCTGTGGTGAGTCTGTTCGCCGCATTAAGGAGACGAAGAGCGCAATTCGTGCGCTCTGAGCGCAACATGGGCGCTGTTAACTAACAGTTTGGCTCTCTGCGCCTAACAGGCGAATGTTAAGCGTCGCTTAACTTGCACTTGTGCCTCTCTGAGAGTAACAGCAGCAACAGTCTTGTTTTTACCGGTTACGTTAACGGTTCAGCGTGCGTCGGAGTCGCAAGCGCAGTTATCACAGACAGCAGCAGTCGCAGTCGCAGCCGCATCCGCAGTCGCACCCGCAGTCGCAGCCGCATCCGCATCCGCAGTATTAGCAGCGGCGTCTTTCCCTTATCCACCAACTAAATCACACGAATTGATATGCACTTGTGCAGTTGCAAGCTGTAACTAGCCGATCGGTCACTTGCCATTGTCTGTTCTAACTTATAACGGTTCGAGTTAGCCTGTGTGCGTGGTGTAAACAAAGTTTTGATAAGAAATGAGTGGACGACAACATGCTCTGATAAAGCAGACAATAACAGCGGCAATTTAAACAGCATGAATACTACACACAGTGATATGTGCAGCTACCACAAGTAAGACGAGCAACACCTGTAAAAGGCAAACAAAAGGTGAAAACGTTTGCAGTGTAAATAGAAAATCGTTTAACTAACAACCAAATTTGACGACTTCTCGAGTCGCCAGAGCACACCAATTGGATAAATAATCATTGCAAAATTAAAGCAAACTAAATTCTTATCGCCAACTGCTCTCGCTTCAAGTCTGCAGTCGCAGTCGCAGTCTGCAGTCCCCGCTTAGTTTGTTGTTGTTTGTCGGCATTCGGCAGTCGGCAGCCGCCGTGTTAAGTCTTCGTCTTATTGATGTGTGCGTGCGTGTGCCTCAGTGTGTTCGTGTGCAAACAAGTTTTGCGCAAAAGTGCGTCAAAGTAACAAGTGCTGCAGCAGCAACAACAACAACTATAGCAGCAACAACAACAGCAACAACTATAGCAACAACAACAGCGACAACATCATCATCAAGAGGTACGTAAATCTAAATCTCTGGGAGAGAGTACAAATTGGAAGCCCGTCTACTGGCTACTGGCTAAAGAGCTGCGCATGCATTGATGCATTTCGCATCTCGTTCCAGCGTTAGAGCTGCAATCGCCTTGCACTGTGACTCAGCGCATAGACCGCGGACTCAGGCTAAAAATATTAAAAGCGCCAGACGCGAGCGTTTAATCATTTGCCATACAACCATAACTAACTTCTCGAGCTTTTGTTGTTGTTATTTTGTAATTTCAAGAAGAAGCAGAAACTTTGCTATTTGCATGAACTACTGAGTAGTTCTCTAATATTAAATCACGTACCAAAGGCAACAAATATAAAATGCGGTTGATTCATGCCTGCACAAGTTTTTTTCTTTATTGCAATATTTGTGCGATTGCTGAAGCGCAGTAAATAACTATATATGAACATGTGTGTGTATGTATAATAATACTTCTATATAATTCTATATATATGCAGTGTTTATGTGGTATATATATCTGGCAAAACAAGTGCCACATTTGTTTTATGATTAAATCGAACTTGCTTGTGCTGTGGCTCAACTTGCAGGCGGTTTCTTTTTACATTCAATCAAAAGTAAATATCAAATCAAATCACAAGTTCCCGGTACTAGCGGTACGTGTATACAGTGATACGGATACGGAATACTGACATCCATATCGCACCTCCAGTATAATGTGCACTCGCCTTTACTCGGTAATCGTGTGGAGCGTAGTCCATACTCAGTGTAGGCTGTGAAAACCATCTTCAATGAGCAGAGCAGCAGCAGTAGCAGTAGCAGCAGTCAGAGCAATCAAAATAACTAAATTCGTGCTTGTCGCAATCCCAATTGATGCAGACACCACATGTCTGACTCTCGACGAGGGACTCTTGCGAGCTCGTTCCAAAAATTAATGACTCGGAGGAGGCTCCGGCGACTTGCGCCCGAAATTAACGCGTGGTCTTTATTAATATTTATTTGACTGTACCAAAAATAAAAATTGAGCACATAAATAACCTTTTGTTTACAAACATACACGATTTGCCAACTAAAAATAAATGACGCGCAGATAAGATACACAATAGAAATAAATAGAAACACACATGCATACATACACACATGTTATGTACCACATATATTATATGCATAGTGGTAGTTTTTCCCTTTTAAGTAGCCACTACTATTTTTTTGAACAACCAATATTTTGAGACATTTTCTTTGTCAATAAAAAATTTCTAATTTAATAATTATATATGTGATCCAATATTTGTCTCGAATTGTTTTTCATATATTGTGTCTATAACAAAATGTTGTTTGCTCAGTCGCACTACTTTTATTATGAACACAGCTTGCGTTGATTGCTTCAACATGCAGCATACGGCATCTAGCTCTTGAATAACTCTAAGATTCCAACACATATAAATGCCAATAAATATTATTTTATACATTTTTAAACGAGGAACAGTAGTTTCAGCTTATAGCAACATCGGCAGAAATTGAGTTTCTAACAATAAGGATGGTTATGCTTATTGATTGGATGGTTTATCTGTGGAAAAATTCCACTCATAATGAAATACAAACAAACAAGCAGGCAGTCAGAACAAGCAAAGGTCTGAAAAATAGACAGCAATGAAAATTTCCTTCCATTCGTTTTATTTTAAAGCAATTCACGTGTGAAATGAACAAAGTGTTGATATGTATGTTGCGAGGGGGAGGATGGCTGCTGCCGCAGGGTATAAATGGGCTGAGCAGGAAATATTACGCAGCGGGGCAACACAATATGAAAGAGTTACGTAGGAGCGAAGAGCAGCAACGCAACGCAACGGCAACACAACACAACGCAACAAAACGAAACGAAACGAAATGAAATGAAATGCATAGCGAATCAAGAGGGGAGCATCCCAAGAGCAAGTGGGCATAGAAGTGGCATACTATACAAATCAAGTTCAGGGAATGAATTTCATGTGTTGTCTCTGATGTTTTTGTTGCTGCTTAAACGAAAACAAAACCAAAAGACTGTGAGCATTGGGGAGAGAAGAGTGTTGCCTGCCTGTTGATGACGTTGCTGCTGCTGCTGCTGATGCTGCTGATGCTGGTGGTGTTGTTGTCATATAGACCTCTGACTGGTCTGGAATGCCTTTAAAGTTGGAAGACCCCACATCTTAGAGAATTTACGATAAGTTTCTGTTAATAACTAAAATATATATTTTATTCCTTTTATCGACTCGACTTTGTCGTTGATGACAATAAGGCAGGCTCTTGCCAGCAACGCTGCAGCGAAGTAGCCGAAGCTGCATCAGCAACAACAAGAGCAACATAGTAAAACGCACGTAGGCTGCAAGCGGACGTGAGCGTGACCCCGCCTCCGACTCGCTGCGTTTTTTTTTTGTTTTTGTTTTTTCGTGTTAAGTTGCTGATTGAAGAGTATTCGAGCAGAGCAAATGTAGGCTGTGTGTGTATGTCTGCTGGAAATCTGTTTAGAAACGTCTGCGTACGAGTTTAGGGCATGTGGGCGAAACTTTGGTCCTAACGCGTGGGTAGCCTATGATAATTTAAAAGTTCGTTAACATTTAACTTGTTTGCGTTCGAGTAATTGTGTTTGTTGGGAGAAAATCCAACTGGAAAACCAAGGCACCCATGACGTAAGCCCTTTACACTATATCTTGCACAAGACTTTACAACAAAGTCTAAAGGGCAATAGGACTCTGATCAGTCCACAATCTTTATGTAGTAACAAAATCTCTTTTTTTGTTTGCGTGGCAGTTACACTTCTTTTTTTATGTCTCCTATTCTTCTTTATATTTTTATTCAAATCTAACTATCAAGTATTTTCTGAAATAAGATTGAGCCCAATATTCCTTTAATATTCAAGAGATTTTTTCAAGAAAAAAATAGTTAGAAAAGGTATAACTATTCCCGTCTGACACTTTGTGGGCCATAAAATACGTTTCTCGGCTCTGAACTTTGAGGCCAAAACACAAAGATCGGGCCCAGACCAATTCGACGTTCTGTGCCATGTGCTGCAGCTCAAAACAAAACAAAACCAGACACAAAATGAAAACACAAAACTGTACTAAATTTGACTCAAACCGCACGGTCGCTGCACGGCTGCTTCAACTGCGGGTTGGTTCTTTTTCAGTTAACACGAGAGAAAAGCAGAAAAATACGTTATAAAAGAGCCAACACAAACAGGTAGTAAAAAAGCGGCAACGAAACGAGCCGAGCTGAGCCCCGAGTGTAGCCGTATTTTGTTGCCCAACAGGGGAGGGACGAACAATGCGCTTAGAAATTAAAGTAAAATACAACACGTCGAGCGGCCGAGCTCGAGCTCGAACTCCAACTCGATCCCGAACTCGAAACCAAAACCAAAACCAAAACCGAAACGACTCGACTCGACTCAATCCAGGCAAATACACTAAGAGATACCTATCAGGGTTTCAGGCCACTGCCACTGCCACTTCGTGCCGTTCGTTGACGACATCAGTAATAATTTGAGCCGAAACACAACCGTCCCAACCACTGACGGCCTGTCCATCCAATTGAGTGTATGTTTGGGGTTACTGACCTAACTTTTTGGTATGATAGTGAAAACTGTTGAGTATAACACATAAATGCCGAATCATAGAAAACTCATTTGAATGTTTCTGGAATGTACTTTATATGCCTCTTCATAGACTACACTTCAGATCTAAGCCAATTATTGACTGAAAGTATGCTTATTCAGAGTCTATTCTACTATCCTATGATCAAAGTAGATAATTATTATTATATTTCTTCTTGATTCTCTTCCCTTTGAAATGTTATAAAACAACAATAAATTTCTCTCTTACAGGTCTAAGGAACTGCAGTGGAACACCCCTAATAAAACAAAAAAATATGTGCAATTTTAAAATATATTACATAAAGAGCACAAACAAATTCTAGGAAGTTTGCTCTGAGAAATTCAATAAAAATTTAAAAGTGTCTAAATGTGCTATAAATATATAGAAAATTAAATACATAAAACTAAAATAGAATATATTATAAATATAAAAAGTGTATTTTCAGCTGCATCATTATCAAAATATTGTATTTGTGTGTTTGTGCTACGATGCTGTTTAGTGTAACTCAAGGAAAAGCCAAGCCAATTGGCATCCAGCAATACCTCTAATCAAATTATTTCTAAAGTATTTAAATCAAAATCATCAAAATCTATATGTTTAGCGTTGAGTGTGAATCAAAAAATTCAATAACAATTTGCCGTCGTTCATAGTTTGCGACAGCAAAGCTAGCTTCTCTCCAAACCCTGAACGAAATATCAGGACGGCTTCACCACGGAGTCTTTAGAGTTTTTCGCCACGGAGGACGACGATCTCGAGATGGATATACTACCGAGCGGAAATATATTCAACGAACTGGAGCGCATATGCACAACGGGCTACTTTTCCTCGCAGCCGTCGATCGAGGATCAATG
This sequence comes from Drosophila pegasa, assembly GCA_035046225.1. Classification (NCBI taxonomy): domain Eukaryota; kingdom Metazoa; phylum Arthropoda; class Insecta; order Diptera; family Drosophilidae; genus Drosophila; species Drosophila pegasa. The sequence continues at coordinate 165,414 of JAWNOD010000076.1, forward strand.
GCAACAGGTGAGTGAGCGAACCACGTTATTCCTATAATACTAGAAGATATTGGCCCGAATGAAGTGACAGCAAAAAGATTGCTCATCTCAGCCCCATCTCTCATTTGAGGAGCTCATCACATCGAGTGTTGCAGTTTATCTATAAATATAATTAAATATATTACAGAAATAAGTTCGCTTCCGCTTATAGCTATAGTTGACGTCAAAGCAACATGTGGCTAATATAATATTATATATATATTTGTATATAGATATATTCCTTAAATAAACAATAATTTAGGAAGCTTAATTTTATCATTGGCTTTGTATGGGGGCTTATGCATTGAGCAATTGAATTGACTTCTTTACAAAAATGAAGCAAACATTTGTTTTACTCATCAAATGTTAACATCTAAAGAGTGAAAATCGTAGACTAAAATTCGAAAAAACCTTGAGTTAAATTACACTTTCTTCCAATATCTTCCGTTTCAATTCAAAACAAGCAAAAGCTTCTAAGCAGTAGCGAAAATTGCGCGAATGCATAAAAAATAAATACATTCGCACGTATAAACCATTTTAATAATATGAATGTATTTTCTTTATAAATATATTTCTACAATATGCAAAAAGGAAACAAAAAAATAGATGCGGTCATAAATAAACAGTCGCCGACGCTGTTGGTTATCATCTGAATAAATATATATATATGTATATATATGAATTTATAAATATATATATTTACGCGTTTTATACTTATGTATGTATAAGTATTTTGCAAAGAGCATTTGGCAAACATTAAATGATATGAAAATAAAAATATCTATCTTATAGACATATAGACATACATACATGTATGTATGTTTGTTTACACACATATATAAATATGTATGTGTGCGAGTTAAATTCCTCTCTTTTATTTTGTGCGCTGTGTGATAAAAACCAATCAGCTTTGACTTATCAGAAACACCAGCTGATTTAGCGGTTACTTAAGTATTTTTATTTGTGTTTGCATTTATTAACTAAAATGTTGAGTCGGCGCCTTATCATCATGTGACGCATAAGACGATCGAGTCGAGCGACTATACGCGACCCATGTCAAGCGCAGGCATGCAAAAAGATAAGGCAGATACTGTGCTAAGGCTCTCTATCGGCCCATTCTGTAGAATATGTATCTTAGATTCAACTTTGCTCGCCCTCTACCCAATTTCTTTGCTCACTATATGTGCACGTAGAACATTCGCAACATTGTTCAAACATTCGATTTGATTATTGTGGCATTTATTTGTTTGAATTATTCGCATATGCCCCATTGAAATCTTGACTATTTTTAAACAATTCCATACGTAAAGAAATGTATACCGAAAATTGGCAAAATTGTTTGCTTTCAACTTAAGTTGAAATATAAATCTGGTGCCTATGTATGGGCATGATTGCGTATACTATATACGGACGATCTGAGAAATCAAGCTCTTCGAATACTTGGATTGTTTTGCCTCTGCACCTGTTGCAAGTCCATTTGGCTTACATTTCGAATCAGCCTGGCTTGCTGTTAGGATCTTATAATCAAGGGTAATTTGATACAGCCAGGTAAGTGGCTGGGATTGAAATGAAAAGCATTTGAACAAATTGCTGAATAGGGAATAAGGAATCGCTTGTAATTAATATACTTTATGCGACGGATGTTTTGTTTATTTCCCGTTCGACTTCCGGGAACTTCCGCTAGCTGTGCGCCTTGCCTGCGCTCTATTCAAATCGCCTGCTCACTTTCTCCTCTCGCGCCTATGCTGCGTCATTTGTCCCGGGCACTTGTCTGGAATTTCAGACAGCTGGCAGTTGTTTCTACAGTGGAAAGATAAACAAGCAAAGCTACATTTGTGTCTTTATCTGGGCGCAAGGAAACATCTGTATCTATTTGTGCTACTATAAGATTGTGCTTTGTTCATTCACATAGCATATCTGGGGAAAGCATCGGCACATACATAAGTAATAAGTTTTATTCATACATTTTTAAAGGATAGTAAGAATTTAAACTTTTGCTAAGCGCCTCGTAAGCCAGCACTAGTTCAGTGTGAATTGTGAATGCCTGAGTAACATGCTCACCTCAAGGGTCATGTTCTCTGGGCCTATTATGAATTCATATAGATGAAGGCATACATAATTTCTTTATGTGTTTTGGTGCTTTGGTGTTTTCTGTCTTGGCCCAGACAAGTGCCGAAATCAGTCTGACTGCGGTGCTGAGTGAGTACATATTCCCTTCCACCTTTACACACAATACGCAATCAGCAGTTAACGTTTAACACGCCAAAAACGTAACAAGCCCAAAATAGCACGTACCACGCCAAGTCGAGCCAAGCCGAGCTACAAAAAATTAAATACAAAAAGAAAAGAAGAAAAGAAAAAGAAAGCAACATACGAGAGGGAGAGTAAAATGCTGGGCACATAGGGCTGGAGCTGAGAAATTCTCGAAGACAGATGCTCACATATTCTGGGACACACACATATAGGCGGCGCGGCGCGGCGTAAAGATAATAAGCCAAAGGCGGTAGCAACTAGGAAAACCCACATCATTGAGTAACACGTCGCCAACGAATTCCTTTTGACTGTCGGGCGCTCCTTTTCCAGGCAAATTTTGTGTTTGAAAAATATCAGAGGAAGCACAAACCAACAGCAACAAAGCAAAAGCAATCCCAAGTACGTGCAATTGCTAAAAATATTCTCAGCGTGGCCCGAAACGTGAGGGCCATGCGACTGTGCGCCTTAAATACTCGCCAGCCAGCTAAACGGAGCATTGAGACACAACCCTCGAGCTACCGCTGCAAACTCTGCGAATCAAACCAGATATCTGAGCCGGCTCCAAGCAGGCATCGCATGTGAGTGGCTGCCTTCAGCTTCCCTGTACTACTTTGAGTGGCGCTTGCCGTTGCTACTCCTATTACCCTCAATCATTTATCATCTTGACTGCAATTAATCATCAAATGTGCGCACTCACACACATGTACTATCTGAGTAACTTAGTACGTGTGGCTGTGTGTCTGTGTGCGAATAGGGCATGTCTTTTATAGATGTGGATGCCCGGCAGTTATAGCCGCGCATATAAGATGCTAAAATATGTGTCTAGATAGCTGAAGACTTGGCGCTGTGTGTGGGCATATGTGCAAGGGATGAAGCACTGATGCTTCTCGCGAATAGATCACAATTGACTGTGGAATGAAGACGGAGCTAGACTCCTTAGGGCCTTAATTGGCCTAGACCATTTTTCTTTTGTCGGATTCGGCTATAGCTTGCCATGCATAAGAACAGATTAATTGAACTAATTTCCAAGTATTTTGCAGCAACTTTTGGCACTTTTCAGAGGTTAGCTGCTGACACTGCTTAAGCACATCTATTGTTGACCTTTCCATCTACTCTCCGCTGACATTTCGACCAATTCAAGTACCTTAACTGTAACTAAAGGGATATTGGCTCTGTGATTTGCTGCTGCGACTTTTGTTTTGTGCTTTTGCGGCTTATGCTTTAATTATATGCTCTCCTAATTGGTTGTATAATTATGTATGCATCGGTTGCTAACTGATAAACTTGTATTTATTAGAGTAATAAATCAAGTTGGCAGCTCCTAGGCCTCATTATGCGCAGCATTCGGCTACGTTAGTAACTTCCTTCTTGACAGAAACAGATGGAGGAGGCTCCCATATCCAGAGAGGCTGGGAAAAGAGCTTCTATCAGCAGTCGGCAGGCGGCTGGCGGCAGTCGCAGTCAGCGTATATTGCTGATTCTCTTGCTGTTTTTTTTTTGCTCTGCAAAGATTTGGGTTGTTGATAAAGTCTCCTGGTAATGAGAGGATATGTTTCGTATTAATTACAGTTGTGTTTTTTCATGATGAACGTTTTTCTTCTCTCCCTGTGGCAGGGGCTCGTGGTTTGTGTGTGTGAGTGTTTGGTGTGCAAATCAGGGCGCGAGTGGGTTTTATTATGCATGTCTATGCTAAGTGGGCTGGCGCCGATAGATATAGAGTCGATAGTCTCTTGATTGCCAATGTCATTGGCAAGACAAATAATTGTGTGCGGCTAGGGTAACTGCGAGTCAGGCACCTTTCGACTAAATCACTCTTTCTTACTGCATTTATGGGGGTGTGCTAATCTATCTATCTGCTATCATCTACTCTTCATAGGGTAACAGATTATGACAAGAATATTGGATGCTCTGCAGAATCGACCCTACTTTACAGTACTTTTTCATTTGGTGAACTAATCTTTTGAAATTACCAAATATTCGTACTTACACTCGACTCGGCTCAACAACAACTAATTTGTCCGTTTTGAGGCGCCACGTGGCGATTTCACAGGCAAATGTGTAAATTTATTTGCGGTTCGTTTGAGCGTAAGACCCAGACAGAGAAACAAAAATGTTCAAATAGACAATTTTATTATGGCACAGCCAATTGCACACTTATTGTTTTATTTTTATGTAAATTGTAAATAAATACAAATTGTTTTTCATTTCTCTGAGCAAACAACACTTGTGCAAGCGTCTTGTGCAAATGTTTGTGCAAAAAAACACAGAAAAGAAACACAGCAGCGAATCAACCCTCTAAAGCAAGCCCCGAAAACTGTGTGGAAAAAATTTGGAAAAAATTTAAATTTTGCACACTTTTTGCCATTTTGTTTAATTTGAATCATAAAACAAACCCGAAGTGGAATAGCACACGCAGCTAGGTACAATCGTACGTACATATACCTACATATATTTTGGGGTAAATTATTTATCAGAAAGTAAATGCGTCGCACTTGGAATGCTAAACGAGTAACGAGGCTCGTAGCCCGGCGTGGCGTAGGGTATCTGCGGGGGTTGTTTTTCATGTTTAGACGTTGCGGCGGCAGTGCCAGCGTCGCCCCTGCTCCTCTGCTCCTGCCAAAGTCCTTATTCGCTAGGGTGCTGAGCACAAATGCGAACACAAAAATGTATGTCAGTGAAATCGGAGTGGGTGAAATGGAGGAAGGAGATTTTGTTTGTGTGTGCTGAGGCAGCTCAATATTAAAGCAGTTGACAGTTGTCCACGAGCATTCGAGTATTAGAGCTTTAATTACCAGCTAAATTCGCACACTCGCACTTTGGAATATGTTTAAGAAGAACCTATAGCCAAGATGCAATAACTCCCCTGTCTCCCATTGGAAGAACTTATGAATGCAATGCTTCTCATGTCTCTCATGAAGTTACAAAGCTGTAGAATAACAGGAAGAGCATAAAATTGTTGACGGACAGGCGCTAAACATAATTTATGTTTCAAAATGCTGAAAGAAAAGAAAATATGCGCTGTGAAACCACCCGCTCATAAAAAAGACCCACATATGAGTTCAAAATTGAACCGGCTGCTTACAGATGGCGGCTGCTCTATTGATGCTTGCTAACGGCACAAAAATGCTGGCAATGCTGGCGATTTAGTCTGGATCTGTGATACAGGCGATACTGACAGCCAGCACTCTTTGTTTATATGGGCGTGTGATGTGGGCGTGCTACAAGAATAAACTGAAAGAGCTATCAGGGAAAAGAGTGAATGATACTGAGTCCAGGATCATTGTGACTTTACTTCCTGTACTCGCTGATATCAGCGAGTTGTACAATGCAGCTGTGATAAGACGCGTATTGATGGCGATGACTCCTTGGGCTGATTCAGAGTTGCAGTGATTCAGTAACAATTCTGTGACTGTTCATGGCTGTGTATCTGCATCTGCTTATTTATATTGTATTGTATTGTATTTGCTTCTTCTTTATATTGATATGAAAAATTAATTTAAGCTTCGTTTGCCTCATTAAAAAACTGCGCTCCCTCCCCAAAAAATATGTATACAAGTTTTGAAAGCATAGGGCCGCTTAAGCGAGACAACTGAAACAAAGTGTTTCTGTGTTGTTGCTCTCACCATATGTTAATCACACATTCAAACAACATTTTGAGAGTCACATAACACTCGAAACTCCGAAGAATGTGTGTTGTGTGTCTGCTGGCCTGGGAATGTATTTTGAAAGCAGCAGCAGTGGCACCCCTCGATGATGGTTCTCCACATATTTTGGGCTTGTCTCCTCAACATGACGACTTTTGAGTTATTTCACACTGTTAGCTGAGGCTAAAGGCGTGCCCTAAAATCAATTTACACAGGCCACTGTGTCCGTCCAGTTGTCTGCCCTCTGTGCTCCCCTCCCTGTCATTTGCTTGTGAGCCTTATATTCGTGCGAGAACTTGCGCCTAAGTGCATCAATTGACTCGACGCTTTTAGTCTTCCTAAATTGCATTAAAGAAATTGAAAAATTCTCATAGAGCCACTGCTAAGTAGTGTGAGTGTTGTCTCCACATACTTTATCCAGCATACAACGAGCGCGACTTAGCGAAATGGATTTATATGTAAAATAAATTTACATAAGCAAACCTTTGCTGCATTCAAAGTCGATTCGAACAGAAACAACAATAATTTGAATAAATATAAATGCATATTGTATATACTTATAAATATATCCAAATTGAGTCGGGGAGAACTTGAAGTCAAAGATAAAACTGAGGCTGAAAATGATTAATGGTTGCAAGCGAACGCATGAAGGGCATGTCAGATACGACGCACAGTAGGATCCCAGCCCGCAAAACGAGGCAAAAATCAGAATGTTTATAGAAACAATCGGCCAAATGGATTATAGAATCTGATGGAGAGTTTATCAGAAGATAGAATATACAAATTTTAAATGAAGTAAATTAGTAGCTAAAAGAAGAATAATTAAAAATATTAGCAAGCTTGTTCTTTTAGTCAATTTTTATATCTTAGGAATATTTTGAGTTTTTTTTGAGACTAGAAAGAAGCACTAAAAAACGCTATTTGCAAATATTTAATTGACTCGTTTTTACAACGGAAAATAAGCACAGGCCCCACTGTGCGGCGCAGCATTGTTATGGCATGCTGCGGATAAAATGCCAATCAGTCTGCAGCAAGGCACAACTCTGCGCTCTATTGTATGTTTTTGGCAAAGAGCAAGATAACTAGTCTATTCTATATTCGACGCTTTCAATGGCAAGAAATAACTTTAAATAAAACATGAAGTATTGATGAACGACTCACATAATAGATTCTTTGTTATACCCGAGTCTTCCATAAGCAAAATACGGATCAAAATGAGATTGATAAATTAATGTTGCAACTTTTTAATATCACTTCATACAATATATATTTATCTGTGCATAATAGATACACGTTTCAAATGTTCTTCTGCACTTCACGAAGCACAAAAAGTTTACCTTTTGTTCGCCCATGGAAAAAGCTAGTCGAGTACACCTAAAAGTAAATACACACACTTAAACTACTGACTGATTGAATGGGCTTACAATTCCAGCTGCCTTTTAGAATTCATTTTGGGAAAATCGAATTTAAAATTTTTCTTGATAGCTTCCAACTGATTGTTGACTGTCGACTCAATGCTAACATCGAGTCAATGGCCAATCAATAACATTGCGCCCCGAACTAACGTTCACTGACGCTGCGTTCTGCTTTCTCTACACTTTAAACACCAATTGATGTTTATATGATAATGATTAATGACTAAGCTTCTTTAATACAGATTGCCTTTCAGGGGCTTGGATGGTGTGTTTATACATAAGCATGAAATCAGTTGAGACGCCTTTGCTGCTCGAGTGCTCGTCATTCAGCCATCGTTTGTTGCCTTCCTTCCCCCTTGCATATCTCTCTGAATACTTTGACAAAACTCGGCGATTTAACATTTACGTACAAAGCCAACTCATTACCCAAATTCCATCAATACTAGGCAAGCAAGTGCACTGGCTTTAATACTTTTATTGCATTTTTTTTTGCTGGCTCCTTGAGACTGAAATTGTATCTGTAGCTGTAACTAATGATGACAACTTGCTTCGGCCATCGTTTGCTGACGGGGCTAAAACGTTGTCCTCTACTTTTATTGGTTTTTGTAATTAATGATGTCGTCGTCGACCGTCTAACAAGTCCAGTTAAAGGAAGCTCGCCTTTGCTACAGTTTATTAGATTATGCTACGCTTTGAGATGTTCTAATTCCCTACAAGTTGAAAAAATTCAATGAAGATGCTTCATCAATCAAATTCAGTTAAATTCCACAAAAACTAAATGCTGTTCAATCGACTTTCATGTGTCATTTAGCTGACGTACACTCAGGTGTATATAATATATTATAAATGAGACTCACATCTTAAAGCGGTCAAAGAGTTTCTGCTGTACTGTAAGTATGAAGGTCAAACAAGCAGTTGAGCCACGTCGATAACTTTGCTTCTTAGGAGAAGTGTACTTGGGAGCTATTAATTATAAACAGATTGCTAAATTTGAAAGAGCTTAGAAGGTTCTGCTTTCAACTGTTGCCACTCATCGTTGGACAATAAATTTTGTAAAAATTTGAAGCAGAAATATTAATGAAGTTATCGTTCCCTTAAAATTTATGCCGCTGACAGCCTTTAATAAAAGATGTTTATGGCCTAGGTTTCATTTGAATTTCGACGGGGATTTGTGTGACGCGGCATTGATTCTGAGGGACCATTATTTTGTTGATTCTGTTTCTCTTTTTCTGTAAGTGAATCCAGGCGACCTTTATCATCTGGCGTCAAATGTTATTAACGGCTGTGCGCAGCGGCTGAAAATTATATTTTGTGGTTCTGGAACACCAGCATAAGATGCCGGATAAAAAACGACTCGGGCGACAGCAGTCGACAAAAGTCAAGGGATAATCATAAAAGAAACCAATAAACGCCCTTTGTAATCGAATATGCCAAATGTCGAGCAACCTCTTAGCCTGTGTAAGGGTTTTCTGACAGTCTGGCCAATCTGCTCCAGTTATATCTGTGTTTACCTTTATTTCGGTCAACATTTTCTTAAGTAATAAAATATATAAAATAAAACATAACAAAACCAAAAGCTAATCACTATCACCTCTCTCTCTTTCTCTCTCTCTTTCATTGCAGGTAACTAGCGTTTATTCTCCATTTAATATTCGTGGGGTCATTTGGGTAAGCTCACATTGCGAACTCCACAATAATTATAGCCACCTTCAGAATAATAGCAAGCGTAAAGAGAAACAAGATCAGAGCCTTGCTTGGCCTTTGAGTACTCTGGGGATACCCAGCACACATAATAAGTTCTATTCAGAATATATTTGATTAAATTGAGAGTTGTAATGAAGCAGCTACTGTGTAAAGCAAGGGATTTTCAATATTTGAAGTAACTAACTTTGTCTGCTGCGTGTTTCTCGTCTGGGACGGCCCAAGAAAGTTTCTTCTCGTCGCATTTCACTTGTGGGCAGGTCTTCGTCGATGCCTGACCTGCTGCAGTCGGGTAGGTGTATTTTGTAAGCCATGTTTAAACAGTAGTTATTATTGATATTTCTCACTGGCAGCCTTGTATGCTTATTTTGTCTTCTTTATGCTTATGTTAAGTGTTTCTCGCCGTCTGTATCTACCAAGTCGGCCTTATTCGTCTGGTCAAGAAAACGTGTCGCTTCAATTTGTGTTGAGCTAATGAAACAGACAGTTCAAACAAACTCCGTGCAGTGTGCAGCGTGCAGCATGCTACGTGTTTTCTTTTGTGTTTTCTTTTGCATTTTCACTCGCTAAACAAACCGCAACATAAATGACTTTTGTTAGGCATTTATGATACCCTGAGGCTATCGAAAATGGGTATAATGCTCTCTAAAGGCCTGCATAAGGAAGCAAATTCTTTTAAATAATTGATCAAAAATCGAATTTACATATACGTAGGGCTATGGCAGCTGCACTCTCTGACGAGCAAGCAAATGCTTTCAAATGCACAGAGCTTTACCGTGCAATCGTGTCCAATTGGAATGACTCCAAGAGTTTTACTTTTGGTTACTGCTTTTCTCTTTTTGAGTACACCAAAACAGAAATTGTAAAAACACATTTAAATAAGTTTAGAACTTTGTTTCTGTATATTTATTGATATACTCGCTGATATATCACTCAAGATGAGAAAGTCACTAAAGATCAGAAATACCCAGTTTAAAATACATTGCAAGAAAAATATACCAACAAAGTGCATTACTTTTTGGGATACTGCAATGGTTTTGCTCTTTTGTATTTAAATTTAGTTGTAATTGACCTTTTTATACCTATTCACGAAATTATATTCTATTGGAGTATATTGGTTCTATGCAATATCGGTATTGGTGTCCGTACGTCAGTTCGTGTAAACACAAACTAATAAAACTAGGGACTTGAAACTACATTTTCGCCCTTATAGGGCGAGACAAGTTGCCAAGCTCTATAAAGCTTCAGAAATATAAATCTAAAAATTCCATTTAAGATTCGGGCTCGTGACATATGAAAAATCATCCTGTAAACTCAAGTTCATAAGTCTTAGTCACAAAAAAAAAAAAAAAAAATAATAATAATAAATAAACAGCTTTATCACTGTTAACTTTTAAGGATTGTTCCAAAATAATATGTCCACTCCCATGTGGGGCGGGGCAGATTGAAAAATCTTTGATGCTGACAGCGCTTGGCCAGTGGCTGAGTATTATGCAGTCGGTACCGCTCGACTCCAACATTCTTTCTTGTTTTTCTCTGTTTTAAAAAGACGAAAACTTATTTTTGTCGAAATGGCAATGAACATGAATATCATTAGTAGCTCGGAGTCGGTTGGCTATTTCTGGAATTACGTGTGCTTTTTGTTTATCCGCCTTGTTAGGCATTGCGTATTTTAGGTATTTTCTCACGTGCTTAATAATTACGAGGGATACATAAAGTAAAATAAATAAATATGTTTAATAGCTTTAAGGCAATCAATTGGCTTTTCTTCAATCACACATTCAAATAAAATTTCACACTTAATAAAGGCATTTTCTACAAGTGGAAAGCAACAATGCGAAATGTTTCATCAAGAGTCAGGCAAGGTAAGGAAATGGGGCAAGGTTCGTGGCATGAGCACGAAGTGTAGCATAATAAAATGCACACAATTTACGCAATTTACGTAACGTTAAAAAACTTAACAGGAAAACAAGGACACTTTATGGAGTGGTGCTGCTAAAGACGCAGTAACAGTAGAGTTTCACTGGAGTGGGAACACTTAACAGTCAACACAGACACACACACACGCACGCGGCAACTAACTGTTCGTGTTCAGTGTTCGCTGTTCGCTGTTGTTCCTCGGTTTGCGCCTTCGCCAATTGTTTTTCAAACCGTTCTCAGCGCGATTTCTGTTTATACAGCCGCCATTTTGTTGCTGCGTAGTCATTTTTCGGTATTGTAACTGTTGTCGTTCGTCGGTGGAGGTGCTTGTGGGCTTTGTGCATAGCTGAGAGTTGGCGGCTTTTCGCTGTCATTGTTATGCGTGTTGTTGTTGCTGCTGTTGCTGCTGCTGCCGGCGCTGCTGCTGAAATGTTGCTATATTTGCTGGCTGTGCCTTTCAATTACTTTTCTTTTTTGCTTTACTTTTATTTTTTATACGTATTTTCTTTGTTTCAAGCATGTTCCCAAATTGAATTTTCGTCAAGCTAGTGACTGGCGCCAACAGACGGCTTCGCCTTCGCCTTCGTCTTCGTCTTCTATTTGTCAGTTGTTTTCTTGGCGCTGGAGTTGGATTTGTTGACGCACAGCTGTAATAGCTGCTTCTGGGGCGTGCAGTGAAACCGAATAAACATGCTTGAGTATTTATAGTTATATTTATGTTTACACGTATAAATGACTTCATTTAGATTGAAATAAACTTCATTAAATCGAAAGTTAGGCTACATTACGTGGATCTGGAAGTACTTTAATTATAGAAAGGACGGCATAAGATGCAGGTGCAAACTCAAGTGTGCAGGCATATTTCTTGACATTAGTTAATTGATATGAAAGTACTGCGCTGAATGATAACGAAGCCGAAGAGGTCCCCGCCTGTATACGGCAGTCGCATAAGCGATTATAAGCAGCCAGCTAAAATGCTTTTTACCTCTATATGGGGCTCATCATTTTTGGTTGCAACATCATAAAAAGGAGCTGTGACGTGACTCTGGACCACATGAATATTTTGCGAGTGGGTGCGCGCGTGTTGAGAGTTTGCAATGAGTGGAGTGAGAGTATATTGCTTGCGATTCTCGTCCGCCCCCCCATTAAGTAAAGAAAGTGGTCCATCCAACGTTGCCAACGGCCATTACCTAATGCGCTGCGACACGCTGCGACATCAATTTTCGGTTGCATTTGAAATGAGCTCGGCTGGGCTAAGCAGGGCGGGCAACAACTCCCATAAATGTTTAATGCCGTACGCATCTCCAGTCATTGGAATTTAATATTTAATGCTATCATCTTTGGACTCGCTTACACTTAATGCTCACCCGTCTGAGGTTGCATCGTTGCGGAGCACTTTCCCTTTTAATTAATTGATATCAGTTAAGTTTGTTGACCAACTATAAAAATATTGCGTTGACGGCAACTCAAAATAAACAAAAACGAAAAGAAAAACAGAAAGAAAAAAAAAATAGCAAACAAAATAATATCCACACCGAATGAGCGAAGCTAACAACACGTTGACATAACAAAGTTTGCACTTGGCTCTCCTGATAAGATATTGCTTTGTATATGTGCAAGAAAACTTGGGCCAGCGATAAGCGCTTGATTCAATTAATGTGGTCTAAAGTTGGTCAATGCCGCAAAAGAACAAGTCACCAACGAAAATAAACAAACTTGCAACCAACTTGCCGTAGATACGAGCGAAATAACAAAGCCAGAAACATTCGATAGGTAATCCTCGGCTAGCAAAGAATTTCCGACATATACTATAGGACACTTGACTTCATAATTGTTTTATTAAATAGAAACAAAGTACATTAGAAACAAAGCAAGTGCAACTTTCCCTTTTCTTAAGCCAGCTGATCTTGAGTTTGTTGCCAACGAATCTGACGTCTACAGCAGTTTGGTTTATTTTTATTTGGCCGACCAGTAAGTAGTTAAAAGTAATTGTAGGCAAGCAGGTAGGTAGCATTTGTGCTATATACGACGCACCGACTTAGGATCGACGTCAGTTACTTACTCGAGCGGGTTGCTATTTCAGTTGCTGATGCCCTGCGGGACGTTATCAACATAGACAAATTGCATCTGGTTGCCAGCGGTGCCAGCGGTGCTGACAGGTTTTACTTTGCCTCAAATGTGCCAAGGCGCATTAGGCACAGCAAGTTACTTAAGTTCTGCCATAACAACGACTCTTAACTTCCCATTTCTGCATGCGTAGCCGTCAGCTTGTCGTCTCTGAATCAGTCACTCAGTCTTTCACTTTTTTTACACTTTACAATTTTGCTCGCACGCTTTTCAGGTTTGTTGTGCTTGTTGTGCCTGTTGTGCTTGTTGTGTGTGTATGTGCGTGTGTTTTTTTCGTATAGCCATTTCACGCTGGCATGCTTTTGACACACAAATGACAAAGTGTTTAATATCAAGCAAGGGGGGCAGCTTCTCAAACCTGTCCAGAGTAGCGGAAAATTATGTCACTTAAAACGTGACAAAGTCTCAAACAAGATTCCTCCCTCTCTGCTTTACTTTGTGTATTCCCATTAGTACCTACTCATTAACTAACTAATTTGTAGCCGCAAATTAAAAATGTGATTCACATTGCCACACAAAGCCTCAACTCGACAAACTAAGCCCTTATTATTTATGGTAATATCGTATGGTTATCTTACTTCATACACGCACACATCTGCCAGACATATTGAAAGTTGCCAGAGCATTATAACCATTAATCGTAAGCAGAACTTATTTTGGGATCGAAAACAGTGGAGGGAATTCGCGCTGCAATTTATTTGCTCATCGCAAAGTCTATTTCTTAAAGTAAGTCCGCTGTTGTGTGGATTAATATAAATTTCAATTTGCGACAAAAGTATTTCTGGGTAAATTCTGCCGTCTACCACGGACCATGGACCTCCGCTCGAGGGTGAGCTCTTGTGCGGCAATTTAGCATACAAAAGGACTGCAACTTAAAGTTTTCTCTGTATTCCGAGGCGTGTCAGTGTGTGTAGGTGGTCGAAACATTAAGCGGAGGGTTATAACTGCTTGCTGTTGATGTTGTTCTTGTTGTTGCTGATGATGGTGGTGGTGGTGCTGCTGTCGCTCATTTGTTATGCGACAATGATATATGTCATGCAAAAGTTTCGGCAGCTGTCAAAAGGCATGTTTTGGGCTTTTTATTCTGCCCGTCTGTCAACCCAGTCCCAATTGCTGTTGCCTTAACCAAATCCCTAGTTTCCCTTTCTGATGTCAACGCAGATTTTTACTCTCCTTATGCGGCTGCTGCTTTTAATCGTTTGTCTACAGAGCAACCAAGAAGCAACCGAGTACGAGGCTTGATTAACGATATGCAAATCGCTGCTCTCTGTCCCAGCGAGACTTTAAGCTCCAAACCTTTTGCCACGTTTAAAGTATTGTCAGTTGGGACTACTTTTGATGTGACTTTAACCGAAATTAGCTCGAGCCAACAGCGGCAGATGTTGTGTGTATTTTGCCTAATTTTACACATATTAGTTCCGGTTAGCCTTATTACAGAATATGCCACTGTCAAAGCAATTTATTCGGCTTTGGCGTTTTTGAGAAAAATTTACTTCATTTACGCATCTCCCACCACGCCGAGTGGTAACTGCTTGCGTTTGACAATTTTCGCTAATGCTCAGTGATTTGGCTGATGATTTTCCTTATTTTCGCAGATTCCACTCTTGACTTGACTTATGTAGGTACGTGTGCTGTTATTTTCGGTTCGATGGGGTGCTGTCCTCAATTTGTACACAAACATTTTTGCTCGACTTATGGAAGGTTTGTAGCGAACGCGCGCGCGGCGACTTTATATGTATAAAAATTTATTCAGCCATAAAGGCGTGAACATTTTTCCTTACAAATCAAGGCACAAGAGGACATCCAATGCCACTGGTTCCCCTCCTCCTCCCTCCTCGGCCCACCTCGCTCTGCCTCGATACTTGTCTTTATGACTCTGCCGACTTCCACTTTTTCACGCAACGATGTGATTTATTTGTGTTCTTTATATTCCAACATCGTTATTGACGTTTTGTTGCCTCCCCCACAGCCGCCACTTCTAGCTGAATTGATTACTTGTGTGTGTGTGTATTTGTATGTTTTTCTTTGTATACTCAAGATGGCTTTTGGCAACGAAAATTCAATTTATATTTCAGTATAAAAATTCTTTTAAAACACCATCGACTTGCCACTGATGTATACAGCGTAACCTTCCGCGCATCTAAAACGAGCCGAAAGTTAAGTTCAATATTTGCTATGTTGAGGGCAAAACAAAACTAAACGGACGTATGCGCAGGCATGACGAGTGAGGCAACATTTAAAATTTCCACTTTAAAACTAAATATATAAGAGGCAATAAAAAGAATCTTAAGAATTTAGCTATGGAATAGTTTTATATTCTCCTCTAGCTGAATGTAAATTTCAAACTGAAAGTGGCGGGAGATTAGATTGCAATTTATGATTCAAAGAAACGGGTTCACTAATGGAGAATGCTAATAATATTTGCTAAGAGTAAGAGAAACATGTATCAGAGGCGCAGAAAATGAACTCAAACATAAAATGTTGCAGCTGCTCTTCGCATTGTTGGCCCTTTTGCTGCTGCTGCTCTTTTGGAGCTAAGTTACGGTCTTAATTAATTCGGAGCTAGGTAACCGCTGCACGAGGCCCATCCTTTGAATGTGCTGGGGCATGGGCATGGGAATGGGTTCGGGGCACAGTTTGTCGCCTGAGCATCACTTCAATTAAGGCACTTCAGGGCATACGCTGAGCTGCACGTGCTGCAATGCAGCAACCTCAGCCCACGACTTACTCTTCAGACCGTCAGACCTTCAGACTGCCTGCTGCTCTCCACAAGTGTCAGGCGCTGATTATGATGAAGCATCTTGTGTCATAAATAAACACTACAGTTCTGTGTGGGTTTCAGTGTGTGTAGTCCTGTTGCGCCTTGTCCTGTCTTGTTTATGAACCCTTTTTGTAATTTTTGCCGGCAAGAGATGCCAACTGCCAAGTATCTTTTACCTTGACTCTTGCCAGGCTTTCTTGCGTCTGCTGTGCGCTCTCCTGCTCTCCTGGCTTCCTGTGGTCTGGCTTGAGCCAGCCTCACAATTGCCTCAACGCTTGTGGTTTTTAATTATTTCAAGCTGGCTTGGCTTTATCTCTGTCGTAATAGTGTTACCTGTACCAGTGCGTATTAGTGTTCTGCCTCTATAATACTATGCATTGTTTAATTCAGTTACGCCAAAATGAATTAATTGAAAAGTCGACCGAAAGCGCATGGCGACGCGACTGGCTATGCATAGGTCACTCGGTCATCAACTATTCTATCTAACTAACTACTTGGCCAGTCAGCTCACGGTGTAGTTGTCTATTCATTATCCCATTTCCGCTTGAATGAGCAAACTTTATACTAAATATAAACACATTCAGTCACACACACGCGCACTCTTCTAAAAATGTTATAATGCAAATTGCAAGCGACAGTGAGAAATTCAATTAGCTTCGAGCTGTCGACAATGCTTGCAAAGGGTCTGGGGAAGGGAACCCGAAATTCTCACTGTGTGTGTGTGTGTGAGTGTGTGTCGCGTCATGGCATAATTTAATTTGTACGCTGCTCAGTCATTTATTTCAGCAAGCATTCATTCAGCCAATCAGTTAGCTCGCATTGTACGCAGAATAAAAAACGTATATATATAACACATATAGGTATATATAGATATATTTATAGTTACACATATGCATATAAATAAGCATACGTATAGAAAATATAGTTATTCACTTCTTGATCTCCATATGGCGGACTTTAAACTGTTGCAAATTCCTCTCTAAAATCTGCTACATCTCTCTACTTGCTGTCTTACAATTATTGAATAATTTTTAAAAATTGAAGCTTAAAGAAAAATTAACATTTTATGAATTCATCGTATGTGCGTATGCCCGGCAAATAAAAGGCCAAGGCAATGGCAGAGCTAGAGTCGAGTTCAGTTCGGTAATTAAACTCAAGTGGAATTAAAGAAATTGCAAGCAATTATTATTTGTCATTAGTGGTAGTCCGGCAGGCGGGCATGCAGGCGGGCAGGGAGAAGCAAATGAACACTGCACGGCTTTCAATTTGGCGCGCTCAAGCCCAAGCCCAAGCCCAAGCCGAATGAATGGCCCTTCGGAGTGCGCATCAAGAATTGCACGAGTAACAATTAATTTGTACAAATTAATGATTCCGAGGGGAAAAGACTAAGCGACTAACCAAAAGATCGACCAGCTGAATGAGATAAATCCATTGAAGCTGCTGATTGCTGCGGCGATTACAGGAATATGAGGAGTGCAAGAATCCAAAGTATTGTTGTAGTTATCCCATCGATTAGGAGCGTGGAGCGCGCAGAGGGGCAGAGGGCACACTCGCTCTGTGGACTGTGGCAACGTCAAATTGACACTTGAGAAGCGCTGCCATCGTCTATGGCGGCGTCAAATCGATTAAAGCAGAACAACAAAATAGGGGCGCGATAAGGACTGAACTCAAACGAAATATGATGATGGAGACCGCAAATACTGCTACTGTCTACTGTCTCCTCTGCTGACAAGCCCTAACGCCAACAGCAGCAACGCCAACGAAGCCAACTCCATGAGGAATTTGTCGCATTGTTCAAGTAGTTGACAGCTACAGTTGTGATATGAAAAGGTCTGCTATACCACTTGAAGCTGCTACACATATCGATAAAAATATATGCTCCGAAACTTAAGCTGATAACCTTAAATCTTAGGGAGCTCTCATCACTCCCAGTTATGTTGTGTCTCTGAGTTCGAACTTCTTTTTTGCCAGCTTACCTGCTGCAAATTGCATTGTGCCAAACGCACATTAACCTGTCAATGTCAGCAGTTTGAAGGCAGCTATTAGTTACGTTTGCATTTTTGTATTCTTCGTCGTCTTCGTCTTCGTCTTCCTCTTGAAACTATGAGCTATTTAGACGCCAGTGCAACTGTACTCGGCACTCTCTCTCTACTCTTATACTGGTATACTGGAGCTGATTCTGCTCATCAATAGCTACGTCTGCTTTCTGGTTCTATTATAAACACAAGCAGCAAGAGATGCAGCTTCTGTCTTCTCTTCTTCGTATCCCATTCATTGCTGCGTTTCGTTTTTCAATACGTTTCGCTTTGAATTAAGTTATTTTCAAGTCGAATGCAATTTACTGTCCCTTTGCACTTTGGCACTTAGCCCAGCAATGCAGCGTGCTCAGTGGCAGCTCGATGTAGCACCATATGCACTGAGCTGCACTACTTTGAGAAATATCATAATAATAAAAGACATTCAGTTTAAGATTCTGCTTTGCATCTTAGTTCTTATCCAAACTTTCATTAATTCTGACAGAGATTGCGTTCATTCTCAATAATAACTCTTATTTTTCTTAGTTAACCAGTCTAGACTGAGCAGATCTCTGACTAAGTTAGTAAAAGTGAAATTCACGCGACATTAAAATAAATAATAATAGAAATAACAATGTAAGTCACAGGCACATATAGGTGAGAGCTGCTATTGTTACAGCTTGGTGTGCATATTTTAATGTAACTTTGATTGGGGTAGTGTACGTGGCCTGTTTATCGTGCATGCTGTGTGTGTGCAAGTTAATAAATCTCAATGCGAGAGTGAGAGGGCGCATTTCACGCTTTGTGTTGCTTTTTATCTAACTTTCGTTAGAACAACACAGCCACAGCCACAGCTACAGCCACAGCAACAGCAACAGTAGCTGCAATAACAACAGCAAAAGCCGCTAGCGACTGGGTGCATTCATTTGTGCGTTCATTGAACTAGGCCGGCGCATTGTATCTGTAATAACAACAAACGGAAAACATGGAAGCCATGTGCGAATTCCGAATACCCTGCAAACAAGTTGAAAACTAGAGCAGTTATTGTTACTTCACGTCTGTCTTTGACTGATATATATATACATCATGAATGTATATTTAGCTATAGATAGCATGTTGTAGTCGCATCGGCTATCGGCTATGCGCTGCTGTTCTGTTTGATGTTGATATTTGTTTTTGTAAAAGTCATTAAATGCACTTCGCCTCGGCAGCAAGCGTATCTCACTCTCACTCTCCCTCTTACTGTCTCACTGTCTCTGTCTCTGTCTGTCGAAGTATTTTCAGTCGGTTGGACTGGTGACGGAACACTCATACGACGACCTCTTGCTATATATTCTGTGACTGCTATTTGCACGCTGTAGAAACACATTTTACAGTTTTCATTCATAAATGCTGCGGAAAGCAATAGCGATGCACTGCGCGTTGCTGTTGCTGTTGATGATGCAGCCGCTCGCATTTAATGAGCTTTAGCTAAAAGCCAGCAGCCGCTCAAAGGGGTTCAAAAAATCATATCTGGAATTTAGGTTTCTAGCTTAACTAACCCGTTTTTTTCGCTTTTCGTTTTTTTTTTTTTTGTTGACTTAAGTTTTGTTATTGCTGCTTATGCAATTGCTAGTAACTCGAGCGGCGAACTCGTTTCCATGCTAAACAAAATGATTGCTGTTGTCGCTGCTGCATTTTTTAGGCTAAAAATAAACAACTTAATTGCATATTTACTGCCACAGTTGGTTTTCTCGCTCCCCATACCCTGTAACCACGAAAAAGGGGGAAACACATAATTAAGTGAAGCAAATGGGCAGCAATGGGAAAATAAAGAATTCGAGAGATTCGAGCTGTTAAGTTTATAAACCAGCAGAACTATGAATATATAAATACAAATATTATATGTATGCATATAAATAATGAAAATAACATAAATAATAATAATATATAAATAATAAAAGTCGGCATATTCTACGGTATCTTTTAGTGGGGTTCTTTTGCGTTACGCATTCTTGCTAGTTTTCATATTTTGCTGTTGCTTTTTTTTGGTTTTGTTTGTTTCCAGTCTGCGCAGCGGAAGACACAAATTCAGTTTTCTGTTTTGTCGACCAGCACAAACAAGAGAGCAATTTTTCTTTCTTTCTTTTTTTTTTTCCAGCGGATGCGCAACGCATTCAAAAATGACTAACCTAATCATGCAATTTTTATTGCAACTAATTGAAAGTCATCTGACTGACTTTCTAGAAAGTTCAGAACTTAAACAATAGCGACTTTTCACACGCTCAAAGCAATTTTCCAGCAACCCACACACACACACACGCACACACACATACATATACATAGGCGCAGTGGTCCCAGCCCTGCAGGTCGGTCGTCTGTCCCATCATTTGCGTCCGCGTCCGCTGGTCTCTGTTGGGCAAGTAATGGGGGGAGGGGGGACAGACAGCACAATCTTTTTGACCACTTGCAATGCGGCCGCCACATGAATTATTTATGCGCAGCTTCTCCGATGCAGCTGCACAAACACACACACATTTGCATAATAACTTGCGTCATCCGATGGCTTGATAGCTAAGCGCAGACATTTGCTCGCGGCTAGTTTTCCCTACTTTAAACTAAACCAAGCGCAGCATAAATTACACTTTTCGCGAGAGTCTCACAATATGTAAAAATAAACTGGAGCAGATATTCACAAGCTTCCTCTACAGGTCTTATAGATACTCCTTCTCATGAGATTCATGCAAGTTACAGAGCATGCGGTAGTCGATGACCAAAAGAGATGAAGGTAAACAATAAGTAAGCAGAGTTCAAGTCTGACTTCTTTGCCGCATAAGTCCACCCTTTACTCAATTGCAGCGGCTGAACTGGGCTCCAGCAACAACGCACACTGCCACAAATATTTGCTAACGTGACCGTGAAGTGGCATAATATGCCACGAGACGTTTATGCAGCGGCACGTGCCGCCAGCATTATTCCGATTGTGAATAATTTTGGGGGCTTCTGTTTCAGATATCAAGTTAATATCAGTTGACTTCACATACTACAATAAAAGTTTCATTATTTCTATATTCGAAAGTATTTGATATTTTCGAATTTAATTGCATTCAATTTGTATGCGCTTTGCGTAATGTTTGAATATTTGAATCATATATTCAGGCTTTGTTCGCGCGATGCGTTTTATTCATATGGATTTTGATTATTCGAAATGTGTATCCATATAGCTAAGATACTTTCAACCTATAACTTTTACGACTTTATTTTTATGACATTTTTCTAGCACTTGCTAAATTTCATATTACCTAAATTAAACTTTGCCATCTGTTAATTTTTATATTTGTTATTTTCATCGCTCGGCTGCTATTGTATTTATTACTAAGTCGTTTGGTATGCAAACTTATTTGTTGTGGTTGGGTATTAACACTTGCCTGTGTAGGCGTGAGCCGTGAGCTAAGCCAGCGACTCGACTCGGCTGGGCTCGACTCGACTTGACTCGACTCGACTCGACTCGGCTTGGCTTGGCTCGGCTCCACTTGGCTTATGTAGCAACAGTAGTTTCCAGCTGGCAAAGTGTTGTCGAGAATGTCACAGCTACGTGCTCAGCTATGTGTCATGTTCTTAATGGAATCTGAGATGGGTCGGGCCGGGCCGGGCCGGGCAGGGCAGGCCAGAGTACGGCTGTACGGGCAGGGTAGGGTAGGGTAGAGGTGTGCAGCCGGTGGAACTGAGTAGTCGATGCTGACTGCATAGCTCGCTATTCGGCCTGCTGTTTAGTTTCTTTATACAATTTATTATAGAATTAACCTTCAACTTTCAAATGTCGTAGCTGCAGTCGCTTTGTTTTGCTTGTGTGTATTTTTAACGAGCTGACAGGCCAAAAACGTGCATTTAATAGACCTTGGATGGCTTTTTGTTAATGTTTTTAGTAGCCACAAGTTTTTCTCATAACTCGATGCGGCTGCTAAGTTCATTGACACAGTTTTCCAGTATTGTAGCTTTGGTATTTATTGAGAAACACTCGGCATTAGTGGCCGAGTCGCTCAAGTCATGTGGGCATATTAATATGGCGGGGTATCTGCAGCAAGGGCTGTCCTAACTGTCAAAATAGAATTTTACTCATTTCAAATTGAGGCTCGACATTTGTTGAGGCCTGACACAAAATCAATGTTAAGAATTTAGTAAATTTGTCTGTAAAATTAGCCTAATTATGCAATTAGATTTGGTATCTACTTTCTTTTCCCTTGACTTGACAGGTGATGGCTATTATTTAATTAACAGCCCTATTCGCATTCCCTGTGTGTGTTTGTGTGTGCGTGTGCATAACGGTTTCTGACTGCTCCATGAAAAGCAATCTGATTCAATCACTCAGTCAGTCAGTCATACGTTTGCCACATTTATGCTCCAGTGACCCCAGCTCTCACGTCTGGTAATTTAAAACTCGATTTCTACATAATACCTTTGTTTGTTGTAATCTTAAAAAGAAAATACCGCCACCGAGCAATCGATGTAATTAAATACCCAATATATGTATTCATATATGTGAATAATTCAGTAAAATGCACAATTTTCAACCGATATCAAGAAGCGCGGACCTAGTTTTCGACAACTTCCATTTAAAATGGTATTCGGAAGTTATTGTTAGTTAATTGGTTCTTAAAGCATTGGCTCGTTCGTCGACTTCAATGTCTGCAGTGCAGTTTATAGCCCTATGAAAATACCTCACAAATTGTGCGAAAAACCCATGAAGTGTGTATTTTCGTGGCAGTTGGACAAATTGCAATATCATGTCAGGAGCGGCAATCACGAGCAATGTCTCAAATTTTATGAGCATTTAAGGCGCAGAAAGCAAAAATGCTGTAAATATATGTGTCACTGTAGGGTACTTATAGTCTGCGTAAATCCTCGAAATGCAGTAACTGTGCGCTACTCACATACATATACATGGATTACAAACACTCACACACACACACACGTGGGTCTTGCATCACTTAGAGAATTTGTATAAAATTAAATTGGAGCCTTGTGCGCCATTGGTGCGCTGGAGGGTGAAAGCAAGGAAATATTTTATTCTCTTATTTTCGAATTTTCCAGCATTCCTGTTGCACCCTCAAGTTACGCATTTAAAGGCGAAAGAGCATTTGAATGACAAGGCTAGCCGGGAAATGTGTGGAGCTCGCTGAGGTGTGCGACAAACACAATCACACTAAAAGGTGTAACACCACAAACGTCTTTTACGACATTCATTTCACAATCTTAATATACCTTCTGCTCCCCCTACATTACTCGAACTTGAAGGCATTCTTTGTGTGTGCGTGTGTGTGTGAGGCACTCTTGTTTGTTTATATCTGAACTCTTAAAGCATTGCATCTGTTTGTAGGGTATATTCGTATCGGCTAGTACTGCTGCTACTCAGCTTTTTGTTTCTCTGGCCTCCAGTGGCCATTTACAAAGTAACAAAACTACAAGAGCTATTACAGATGTCAGGCAGTTTGGCTCTTTCAATATTCATTGCATTTCATATTTTGCTGCTGTCGCCAAGTTTTTGTGAAATTTGAATGCAATTTTATAGGTTTGTGCGAGGGGAGGGAGGAGGGGGGCGAGGCAAGGCGACGTGTTTACGCATAAAAATTTGCACTTTCCCATTTTTCTCTCTCACTCTCTCTCTCTTTCCCTCTCTCTGTGTAACAAGGGCGTCATAAAAGCAGCGAGTTGTAAAATTTACATTTATGTGGTTTACACGATCTCCTTTTCCGGTGCGAGCCGAGGGAGCTACAAATTGTTATCCGCCAGAAATGTTTGCTTAGTGGCCGCAGCTCGGCGTGGAAATGCCAAAAAGAAAAATATAGATTTGAAATTTCAAGCTTCAGCTCAATTTCGAAAAGGTTTTTCGCAACTGCTGTCGCTGCTTTTGCGACTTCAGTTTCAGTTTCAGCTGGCACGTTTATTGAATATTTAAAGCAACCCTAGCGGCGGCAGCAGCAGTGGCAACTCATAGGAATACCATTAAACGGGGCAACCCCAAGTCGCTGGTCACTTGGTGAGCCGTTGGCCACTGATGTTTGCCATGCTAATGGCCATGTTGTTGTTGTGTCAGCTTGTGTTGCTGGTTGCTGGTGGTGGCACATAAACTGGGTTTTAATTTTCTAATTACACACGGTAAACAAATGAAAATTTATTGTGGCCACCGTAGCTAAAAATGTTTGTGTTACTGCCTACAAGCTGCCCCCTCCACAGAGGGTGTGGCGCCTAACCCTCCCTCAACATTGCCATTTATGCAAACAGACAACAGACTTTGCTAAGTACGTGTGTGTATGTGTGGGTGTGTGTCTAGGTGTGTGTGTGTGTGCCCCACCTTAGTACCAATTTAGTGAAATACCCTTTATGACTTTGTGCCCGTTTGGGTGAACGCGTCGGGGTTGCCGCCGGCAACGACAACGGCAACAGCAGTGGCAATGGCAGAGGTGGCAACATGCAACAGTCGCCGACGTCGGCTGCTTTGTTTAAAGCAGCAGCAATGCTCAAGTCGCAAGGGTAGACCCTGGCACGCACACAACACACACCCCCGCACACACACACACACACACATACACACTCACACCCCCCCAGTGAGTCACATCAAAATTTATTAAAAACGCCGCTTCACTTGTGGCAGCTGCCGTTGCCGTTGCTGTTGCTGTTACTGTTAGCTCTCCTGTGGCACGATTTGGCCAAGGTGAACAAATTTATTTATTGCAGCGCCTCCGTCTCACAATGAATGCAAAACACAAAATTATATAACAGTAAAATAAAATATTTTAATAAGTAAATGGAAGTAATTACATAACATTTACTTAATTAAATGTTGCAATTATAAAATTAGAAGCCATTGGCCTTTTCCCTTACAAAAGGGCGCATACACAAATATATTTCCCTCTTTTGTGGCACACGTTGAGTAGAAAGTTAAGTATCTGATATGGCAAAGGGCGGCAGGATTTCTATTAATATTTAAAATTTTATTTGTCTCTCTTGCGCTTAAATATAAGCTAATTTAACTCTAGATCCGTGTAGGATATATTTGAGTCGAACCCTTGTATCATATCAGCGTGTGGCACCGTATGTAAATTCGTATTTCCCTCGGAGCGTGCTACTATTTTATACGAGTCCTTTGTGTGTACTAGTGACCCTGCTGTCTGACTCACGATTCCATTCTAGAGCCTGACTCATATTTAACCACAGTTGCCACCCTGCTTAGCATGGCTAACTTGAAGCATACGACATTTATTTTGACGTGTCAATTCGGAATATATCCTAAGGGTGGCTATGAGGCTACTACTCCTCTCTGTTCTTGTAGTTTTTGCTCCACTTTTCATATCTACTTAGGATTATACTAAGAAATAGTTAAAGGAATTTCAAAATTGTATAAAATAAACCCAAATATCTACTGTCATATTTGGAGAGATTGCTAAAATGGCCTCCAAATTGTATCTCACTAATTTTTTGATGCTTTTCTCTCTGGGTGTGCGTGCGTGTGTGTGTTCTTTGTCAAACGTTTTAGCGCTTGAAGTGCGTCTGTTCATCACTTTTGTTGTTGCTCCAACACTTGGGCGGCTCTTGAAGGAGCGTCAAAGTGCAACTCATTATAGTTGAGAGTCGGGGTAGAAGCTGCAAGACATGATTAAGTGCAATGAAACGAGTAAATGGTGTTGCTAAACATCAAGGCAGATAGAAGAGGAGGATACAAAAAAGTGTCAACAGCCCTCGAAAGTGCCATTGTGTTTGCTTGTACTTATATCCTTGCAGATGTCAAACATGCCGTCATCTCCTGACTGAACGTGTGGGTCCTGGCTAGGAGGCTGTATGTGAGTGTATGTGTTTATCTTTGAGTGTTGCAAAAGTACTCAATTAAAAACATCAAATGTGCTGTGCTCATTATCACTTAAGAGCGTAGCCATCAAGTCAAATTAAGGATAAAAGTCAGCCACAAGCCTCAAGTCGTCACTTTAAAAATATGAGCAGTTATCATATCAGATAATCACATGGTAAGCGACAATGCCAGAGAAGATATGCCCTGGCACATATACACACGCCAGCCATCTCATAAAAAAAAGCAGAAACATAATGAAAAAATGGTTCCAGCAGTTAGGAAATAGTCTCTTAGCTGCTGGCACAAGAAATTCAATTTATTGCAAATATTTTTGCGCCAATGGCGAAAATTGCAAATTAATTTTTTCTTGCCTGCGGCATGGACAACAATAATATGAGCCGAAAAAACAAATCCACCTACAATAAAGTATGTAGAAACAACAAATGAAAATTAAATGATAAGGGGCAGGCACCGAAAACCCAAAGGGAAAATAAATAAAAACAAAATCAAGAGCAAGAATAAATGGCCAGTTGAAGTTGATCGACTGCGCGATATCCTATCCAATAAGACTGAATTAAATGAATGGTTTAATTTGTATTTAAATTTTGTAGAAGCAAAAACAAATCATAAATTTTGTATTGTATTTGCAACTGAGCTTGAGAAGAAAGAGTTCTAAATTCTGAAGAAAGAAAAACTATTCTTTTAATTCATTTCTGAGCTTTACGTGATATTGCTTTAGAGTGATGTTCATTCGCTTTCTATACTAATAATGTGTATTAGCTTTTCCAATTTATCAGCTAAATTATCAACTCCATGCAGTCAAACGACTATTTTCGTTTGACAAACAATTTGATTGTTAAATAAATATTGGTATTTATATATTAGATTTGCAAATATTTAAATATTTTCTTTACAAATAATAACATTGAATATATATTAATGTATTGCCTTATTTTTTGCAGGTAAGTTTCAACGAAACACAATGGATACATCAAAGAAATTTACAACTATTGCACGGCAAGATCAAGTGCAAAAGGTAGCAGAAAAGCATCGTCTGTTGGTAAGATAAACGACTCTATCTAGAGACAACAGAATTTGGTGGGCTGGTAGCTAAGCTGCTTATTCATGACACAGCCTCGACTTTATATTACAGGCTGGACAACCACCAAAGGAAAACATGATAAAACAAGAGTTTAGTGCCCAGTACTCGAGGAGGGTGTGGCTGCTCTTGCTGTCAACAGTCCACCATCAATGTCATGCGATGCAATAGCTAAAGGCGGCTACGCCTGAGTAATAGCAACCAAACACTCGGGCGGGCCGAGAACAGAAGCAGAACAGCAAAGTAAATGCCTAGTGAGAGAAGCAGTACACGCAGCAACAGCAACAGAAACTTTAGTCGGCTCTGAAATAAGATAGGAGAGAAAGATCTAACAAATTTTATGAAGCAGCAACTTTTCTAACTATCTTGTACTTATAAAACATGGAAAGGTCTCTTCTAAATCTTAAATGAACTCGTAAAGTTCTTAAAGAGAATGTTTAACATTACATTTGAAGATTTAAGTGAAACCCTAAGTTAATGGTTCTTAAACGGTTTCTTGGGCTACGTTTGCCCGCAGGTGCATTTGCTAAAGCTAACCCCGTTCTAGACTCATAAAACAGGACACGACGCCGCTCTGTATTTGTAAAGAGCACCGCAGACAATTAAATTTTAATTTGTATAGCATTAGTCCACATCAGACAGCAGCAGCAGCAGCAGACAATAACAACAAAACTGAATGCATTAAAGTATTTTTCATTTTCAGCATTGCCGCAATGCCTGCGGCTATGCAACAAAAAATTTCGCACATACAGACACACATACTCGGGCCATAGACACACATAACACACACACACACACACGCGCACACATGTAAAGAGAGAGAGAGAGAGAGGGTATAACTAATGTAGTCGTGCATGGCTTTAAAAAGGCATTTATATCCAGCTCTCTGCCTCCTGGACACGAAAACAATTTGCAAATTGCTGGCCAAAAATGGCGCCACCTTCGCCTTACCCCGCTCATTCAGCAGCAATTACAAAAGCCAAAGCAATAACAACAGCACACACGTTGCATAAAAACAATAGGCACAACTTTAACGGGTGGTCGCCTTGATCATTATCAGGTTCTGTGCTCCGGCTGGGGAGTGACTCTTTAGTGACTTCTGCGGCTGGATTTTGAGGCCGGGCTTTGGAAGTGTTGAGGTCGAATGAACAAGCACAATACCTGGCCGGATGAAGTAGGAGGCGCTCCGTTTCAAGCATATGCACAACAATCGACCTGGACGACACCTGCCCGTTGTCGTCGTCGTCGTCGTAGTCGGCGTCGCCGTCGCCGTTGCCGGCGGGCTCAGTGTGTGGAAAATAAAAACAAAACGAGCGCGAAAAGTTTAGTGCTTTTCCATAAACTAGTTGGCAGCAGGGTCCAGTCTAAATCCCGACACGGACATTCACTTGCTTCCTTTTTATGTTGGCGCCGCCTGCCTCGGCCGTTGGCCCCTTCTGGCTGCCTCTTATTATTACTATTACGATTCTTATTTTGTGGGCCCGTTTTTGTGTTGTGGCTGGCCCAGGCACAGGCACAGGCACAGGAAGCGTGCGTCGCCATATAGGCGCGCCAAGCAGACGCCTAAAACTATGCTTTGCCGTTTAGTGGCAATAACAGCAATGGAAAAAAAAAAACGGAAAAAAACGACAAACAGTCGGCATGGCATGGGCTTTCGGGTCTACCGTTGCATGTTGTCGCAGGCCTCTCTACTTCTAGCACCCATCCAAAGTAAACAAAAGAAAAGCGATATTTTCTCCTTTTGCTTTGCCAAACTATCGTTAACACGAGAAATTGCATGCGACCGAAATTTACAGCTGACAGAGTGACTGTGTGTGAGTGAGTGAGCGAGTGTGCGAGTGTGTGTGTTTGCCAACTGTGGCACTTTTTGCAGCGAAGCGCTGAAGGTTATTGTGGCAAATTGTGTTTTCCCATGAAAACTTTAAGCTGCTTACAGATTAGTGCGAAAAGCACAACAAGCTATACTCCTTGCTGCTCTCCTTGCCCCCCCAAATCACAGTTCCTTTAAGTAGTTTACATATAAGTCTCGCAAGTTCTTTAACTGAAGTTTTGTGTAACTCTTTCCTCTTTTCTGTACCATATGAAAAGAGCGCGATCGGCATTCCAGCCATCCCACATTCTATTGATCACTTTGATTGAAAGCATTTTATGCAAATCTAGTTCCAGCTGTTAGTGGTTTGAAAAACACCTGCCAACGACGCAGTCATTTAGCTATTTGTGTTAATTGTCGGTAGGCCAGAGACCTCACATTTGTGACTCATGCACATGCATGCATACACATATTTATATATCTATCTATCTATTTATATGCATATTGTACATCGCACTGTATCCTAAAATTTATTAAAGCCATACTTTTAATTTATTCTAATGGATTTTCGTTTTGTTGCCAGTTGCGAGTTGCCATTTGCCAGTTGCCATTCTCTATTGGACACCATATGCCATTCGCCGGCTGCCCATGGTTACGCAAGCAGAGCCGGTTTCCATTTTTGCATTTTGTTTTGGCTTCACTACAGAAAACATTTTATTAGCGCTGCAGCTCGCGAAGGTTGTTGCGAGCATGTCCACGGTTTGTTTTGATTCAATGCAGCCGGTTTCGCTGCCTCAAATATCATTCTTTTGGCTTTAAATCATGTCAAGTTTGTCACTGCTCATTCAGCGGGCCCCGCAGTATTATCACATACGAGGCTGTCGTCATCCACTTTTATTTTTCATAAAACGTTTATCTCTCTCTTATTGCCCAACAATTTCTCACGATTATGTGAAGATTTTTAATCTGATGATAAAAAGAAAATTCCAAAAATAAGCGCACACGTAGCACAGTTAAAATCGTATTGCAGATAGCAACGTTGGCAGCTCTCAGCGTTCAGCGCGCAGCGTCTAACCGGTTTGCACTTCAGTCGCAGCCACTTGGCTCGGCTCGCTCGGCAATTAAGCTTTTCTGATCTATCACAGATATTTGTTATTGTACAAGCGCATTTTTATAAACATCGTCATGCATAAATCACTTGCAAAGTTAATTTAATTTCACAGCCACACATACATACACCAAGAAACATACATACAGACATACGTACAGAAACTGGCTCATTCATTCAACCCAGGCTGACGTAAATTTCAATAGTTGCCGGCTTTTGGCGTGCTTCAACGAAACAAGTTTTTGTTGTTTGTAAACAGTTTCTCATACCCTGTACCCACCAAAGGCCATTAAATGGTCTATATGGATGCCAAACTCGTTGGGCCGGTGCGAGCTGAAGTAGCACGTGGCCTGCACTGAGCGTCAACCATAATATTTTTACTTGCTAAATGGGAGAGAAGAGAGTCTTAAACAAGACTCTTAAAGGGTATAGTGCAGCCTATACTTGTCTATAACATTATTCTAACTTGTTTTTGCTGCTGCTGCTGCTGCTGCTCAGTTGTTGTATTTGTTATTTGTTTTTTGCATTTGCTTTGTTTTTGTTTTTTGCTTTTTTATTTATTTTTTTTTTTTTGTACCTCTACTGTTAGGCAAACCGCGTCGGCTGCGTCGCACAACAAATGACATAATTTGATATTCAAATTCCAAGACAAACAAATTTTAATTTGAAAAGAAAACGAAATTGAATTTCAATTTCAACTACCTGCCTCCAGTTGACTGAATGACTGTCAGATTGACAAGTTGACGAACTGGAAGACTGCGGCTGTGGCCACAGAAATATGCTAATTTTGCAACAACTGCTAAAGGTTTTTGGTATTATTATCAAGATGAACGAGAAGAATCTCCAACCCATCCTCCGATGATTTTTTAAATCTTAATGCTTATGCATATTTTTGTTAAACATTCCGAGCTGCTATTGGTATAAGCATAAACATGAATAGCTTTAACTGTTAGACAAAGTGTCTATATATATATATATATGTGTGTGTGTATGTGTGTATGCTCCTATTTAGATATGATGTCATGATGATATTTTTGTGGCCAGTGAGCATTCCGAAGATTAAGAATCATACGAGCGCTCGATCCATTGCACATATTCGAGTCAAGTCAAGACGCAGCTTTATCATATAATATATATGGAATGTAGACAATAAAATGTAAACAAATATACTTAATGATGCAAGTCAGTTACGAATATAATGAACAGAGCAGCAAGCCAAATGACAGCTGACAGCGTGCTGCTATTTGTTTAGATGAAGTGGGCAATATTTGAGTAAAAAACATTCGACGAAACAGCTTACTAATTAAATTTGCATACATATATTTTTCAATAGGCCATACACACGTCCGTGCGTCTGTATGCGTACCATATACTTGAACTTTTGCGTGAGAACGTGACTGCAGTAAATGGTTGACTCATTGAGTAGCTCCTATCAATTGTGTTTTAAGTTCACACAGCAATTGTAGACCAAACGAAACAGCTGATGATCGTATAGTGGATGATTCAATGGGTGTCTGTGGGGAGAAGGCCTGAGTAAGGCACGAGTTCTCGGAAAATCTTACATTTTATATGGAATTGTGAATACATATATACATATGTATATACGTATATTTACCATGTGGCATATTGGGAATGAAATTCAAACTAATTGGATAAGTGACTCATCGGAGAATAAACTTTAAAATTGCTTTATTATAGCTTGACGACGTCTTAACTACACTTGTGTACGTAAATAGACCTTTATAGGTACTGATCATTAACATTACGGTTAACAAGTTCAATGAATACTCACCACAAGTTCATATTCATTCATATGCTCTAGTAATCGGTATCTGTAAATAAAATAAAAAATGTTTTAAAAATTAAATTATATATAAAATTTATGGTCTGCTCGGAGTAATTTGGCTAAATTTGTCATAACTTAAAAACGAATTTCTAAGCGACAAAATTTGTCAGTCGCGTGCCAGCGCGAAAAAATATTTGTATAAAGTATTTAGCTAATTAAGCCAGCAATTTGTTTTTTAGTTTCTTTTTCGCTCTCTTCGCTGCAAAGCAAACACAATAATATAAAATTTAGGGGGAAGAAGAAGAAGTCAACCATCGCATTGCTTGCTTAACCTTGAGGCTTGCTAATGGCGAGCTATAGATAAAAAAGCTCAAATAAAGTCATACAGATATGTTTGTATACATACACACTGCATCGCATTCTCAGCGATATGTAAGCTCTTTTAGTGCGGCTCAAGTGGCAGACTTTCAGAATCGGACAGCAACAGATGATGATGGGGCCAGAATTCGCATAGTGTGTGAATTATTTGCGCACTGTTGTATAGAACTTTATACATACATACATACATACACGCATACATAGAGCGAAGCAACGTGAGTAAACATACAGAAAATGTGCGAATTTATTTAGCCTTGATGATTCGAAAATTAAAATGTTCCACTGACGCGAGAATAGAAAAGATGTTTATGTTTACGTCTTATGTGTGGCAACATGGCAAAGGCTTTTCAACCGTACGAAGCAGTTCAATGCCTGCTAAAAATATGTTTAATTATGAAAATAATCGCATAAGATGAAAAAGGTCACTTCTTCCTCTGAGATAATCCGTGTCGTAATTAGAGAAAGAAACTGAATCTTCATCCATCGGGGCTGAGCATTACTTGACTTTAGTGCCTTGTACTTGGTCTCTGTTGTCTGTGCGCAAATGATGTCATTGCAAATTGAATTTACCAGTTCAAACGGAATTTATTCAGCTGTATCCTATTGCCCAGGGATCTGCACTCTGCACTTTGCGTTTTTACTACCCAATTTTTTTATGGTCTATGCATAGTTGTGTGTGTGTGCGTGTGTGTGTGTGTCTGTGTGTTGGAGAGGCACAACTCTCAAAGCTTTTGGTATTGCTTAGGACTGCCAACTGGCTCAGCGACATTGTGACTCCAGCTAGCTCATAAAAAGGTAATAAAATTTTTGTTTACCTTGGTAATAGGAAGTGAAAAGCACACATTTGAATATATTGTATGGAACATATTCCAGTTTCGTTCTTCGTTCTTCGCTCTTGTCGCCGCCTTGAGTGGCTCGGCAAGTTTATTTGCCAAACGAGGCAAAAGGATGAGGCCGAAAGGCGGCATTACAGCAAGAAAACAGCAGGATAATCGCAGTCACAGACGGAACTTCAAATTGTGGTGGCTGGCGGAGTTCACAGGAAATTGATTTCTTTTCGTGGCTTGCCCTCCCCTCTAGCTGTTGTTGTCACACAGAATTTATCGATGATTGGTTTGGTCCCTGTGCATATTTATCTCAATGCAGATCTCATGCTTCAGTGGCAAGGCTTTCATAATTGCAACTCCATGCATATAAATAACGGGGGTCCCAAGCTCCCACGCTCCCCACAAATATTGCGTAATAAACTGCTGACAATGCAAAACGTAAGGGAAATTACAGTTCAGATCAGGCCACATGATTTTGTTGTTGTTGCTTATTAACAAGGACCACATTTAATGTTGGGCCCAAACTAAATCGCGTTAGCCTAATGACTCTCGATTCAAATAACAATTTATTGGTCTATTAAATAATGTTCAATTGCTAATGCTCTACGGCTGGAACTTTGTATATTTAGCATGCACTAAGCAAGTCGTTAATATGTTATTTCAAATATCAACACACACAAACACACAGGGGATATGCATGTGCTTGTTTGCATTTTCATTTTCATTTTCATTTTCATATTCAGCTCGGCCTGCTTAAATATGCATTTGTTATTGAATTTTAGCAACAGCAGGTGTCGGCACGTCCCTGTCAGTTATCTGGCCCTCGCACATGTGCCATTAAAAATTTCTGAACCATACTTCAGCGCGCACTCAGCCGTAACTAACACTCTGGCGTATGGCGCACGTGAACTTTCACCTTTTACTTTTGGATGATTTTTAGTAAGGAAAGAACTTTTCGAACCTGGGAACTGGTGCGCTCCTAGTGCTAATATGTGTCTAATACAGCGTATTAATTTATTTAAATTCCATCCACACACACACACACAAGCATGCAGGGAGAGACGGGGAGACGCTAAAGAGTGCTACCCTACAGATGTGCCAGCATCCTTGGGTCGATGCATAGAGAAGCAGCTAAAGCCATTACAACGTTCAATGACACGGCAAAGTGCGCGCCGTGGCAACTTTTTCCAACTCGTCTGACAACCGCTCCACATGTGGCTGGATCCCTGGGTTGGTGCTGGCTCTTCCGTTCACTTTTCACCGCTTTGCTATCTATGCCCCGATGATTACAGCAACCATCAGCGTTGGGCTGCTGCCGCCGTTTGATACTGCATAACAGATACTATAGGGAGCAGGCGGGCTGGCAGGCGAGCAGCAGGCAGGTCGGCTGTTGGCAGGCAGTCAGGCAGTCAGGAGCAGCAGCATCGGCATCTCTTCATACTGTTCTAATAGCTTCTAATGCATGTAATGTCAACTCACGTCAGTTTCCGCCTTGCTTCCTCGGGGCTCTGCAGCTTCCCTATCTGCACCATTTCTTTTCGCCTGCATGCAGCAAGCAGCACATTTTAAGTGCCTGAAAAGTGTGTGATTCGATCTTAAAATATTGATTCTTTGTTGTGCTGCCCGCAACAAGGAAAACTACAACAAACAATATACAATATGCAAAGGCCTTTAAAGTCAAATTAAATACCATATTTTCTCTCGCGCTATTTGTATTCTCATTTACTCCTTTCCTAATTTTCATTTGTTACTTTTCCTAAGGGAGCTCTTACACTCGAAATACCTGTAGATGAAAGCAGCTGCGCTATCCATTTATTGCTCTTATTAAATTTAAAACTTATATGCGAAGGTAAACACAGTAAACGTTTGTTGTGCTGGCATACAAATAGACTTTTTAGACAAGCTATTTGCAATTAAATGAGAAAATTACTTAAATGGTTTCTACTGTATATTAAATACCATCCAAGCACTTCAATTTTAAGCAAGAATAAAATTTTCTTAAAGGCCAATGCTATCTAAAATTTGTTAACTCTAATCGGAGTAGAGTGTATTTAAGCCTGAAGGGCTCCTTATTTAGTCGAACATGTCGAGCTCGGACTCTACTCCCCGCCTGAGTTTTTTCTTATCCGTCGCGTCATCAAGTCGGCTGTTTTGAAAACATTTTGATTTCGAGCTTGGGCTTCACTAGTTCTTATTGTTCTGGATGTCAACATTGTTAAAGTGTCATTGTTTGGCTAAATGCTAAAGACGATAGTGGCATAATACACTACGCATTTCTATTGAAGCTGCTTGACATCCCTACGCAGACCACATTCCGAGCGAGTCGAACGTGTTCGCTCATTGAATTTTATTGCGATGGGAGCCATGAAGTATGCAGCGCTTTTATTCTTCTTTCACTGTTGCACGTTATATTACTTTTGACCTACTTTACGCGTATTTTACTAACTTCTTTTGCCTGACTGTGCGTGGCTGATGTAGAGCCATGCCATGGTGTGATTTAGTCTTGCTTTAGCACAACTTTGTTTGCCTGATTTGCTTTATTTTCTATTGATTTATGACATTTGAATTCTAGTAATATAACAGCACATATAAGTCAGGTAAGCACAATGTGCAAAAGTCAAATTAAACAAAATCTAGATTGGATGCCGAGAGTCTATGGAGGCAAGTCACCTCTTAAAAGGCTATAGTCTATATATATGGAATATATCTATAGGACTCTGCATCGTGGATAGACTGAAATTAGCTTGTCTGTGAGAATCTCGTAATCTGACTACAAAAACAGCTGGAAATGCCTGAAAGGATAGCTTTACCCCAAAGGAATCAGATATATTTTTACTGTAGAATAGTATAGAATAATACCTCTAAAATGATAAGTCAGAATCATATTTAAGTGCCTGAGTTCAATTTGAGATCTTGAAAATTGATTTGCTGTTGCTGCCAGATCAGCTCTCTTCGCTCATTGTGCAAACAGAGTATTTTGTGTTGGGAAACCTCTAATAATATTATTTGTGGCTCATCTTGTTTTTTTTTCTGTCCTTGACCTGCTTTGAGGGCCCACTCTTCATTTAAATTTTAAATAAAGCTTTTTTCGGTTGCTGCTGAAGCCGCATGGAAAAGGCAGCTGCAAAATTTGCGGGTTGTTTTGATGAAAATTCATTTTGAACTTTTTATTCTGAACTTTCTTGCTTTTGTTGTTGACGTCTGTGTTGTAAGCCTGGTTTCTATTTTCCGGCAGATATATGGGTGCAAGCTTTTGATATTTGATACGCTTCGGGTTTAGGTCGTGTTCTGTTCTGTTCTGCTGCCCAGCAAGTGCAAAATTGTCAATTTTATGCATGACCAAATATTTAAAATAGGTATAAAAATATTTAATTTAAATGTAAATTTGCTTTGGGCACATAACATGTCTCGATTAGGAAAAGGAAACTCTGCCTGCTCTGCTTATGCATGCGCATATCTTATTTCTATATCTCTATCTCTACAGCTAGTTAAGAGTTGTTGCATACCCCGCCCACTGATGAGAAGATGTCTATGAACAGCACTCACGGCAACAAGTTCATTGCAGTGTTTGCTGTCACCAGACAGTGCATGTCGTTAGTCATCAAATTAGAGGTAGACCTTAAATACCCTGTAATTATTTTCAAAGAATAATCAAGGGCATACAAGCTTACCTAATTACTAAACCACAAATTCCATCTTCCTTCACTCATTTGATTGACTATATATTATTATGCCTCTCTGTTCTCTAATAGCACATATGCCAGGTAGGAAAAATCACCCTGCAGAGTATAGGACTTCAGCTAGTCGTACACTCTCGACTTGTATGTTTTTTGTGGTGCTGTTGGCCCGGCTGTCCCGGCACAAATTAGTTGCTAAATTTTTTATGTCGCCCAGACTTTCGACAACACGCGGTGCCACATACATCTTGTCTAACTCAGGGCATTCTCCAGCCCTCGGCACTCGGTGGCGCTTGTTCTACCTGGCGACAACGGCGACCCAGAAAATGAAAATTGATGCGGGCCGTGAGATTTTTCACGCCGCATTGTTAAGCGTGTTGATTTGATTAAGATGAGGGTGGAGTATGGTGTATAGAGCATGAAGTATGGAGCTGTGGATATGTTTTGCCAGTGGCACTTGCACTTCCAATTCCATTTCTGCTTGACGCTTGGCCCACAAACCTATTTAAAGGCCAGTGACGTGTCTGGGCGGCAGTTGCAGCAGCAGAAACAGCTTTATAATTGCAAGGAAAATCATTTAAGTTACATTGTGATCTTCATTATTATTATCTGCACTCAGACATTTACCATGCCCAGTTTCATGCGGGTCCGAAGCAGCACGCAAGCCAAGGGAAATTAAAATTTCCGTTTCGCTGCCTGCGTGTGAAACTCAAATTGCAATAATAATTGCAAAAATATTTGCAGGCCTCACTCAAACTCAGACTCAGTCGCAGTCTCAATCGCAGTCTCTGTCACTGTGTCTGTCTCTATCTCTGTCTTTGTCTCTGTGTCTGTCTCTGCTGTGGCCACCTATGAGATTTCGTGAATTCAAGAATGCCGCCAGCCAGTTCAAGGCCTCACGCAAAGATCAGAATGTGCAGCTGGGCAACGTCGGACAATTGCGTGGACTCATAGTAATTGCATTGTACTGGGCCATTGTCATCATCATCATCAGCAGGGCAAGCAACTGCCGTCCACTTGTCTCGTGTGCTGTTAATAAGTTGCAGCATCTCAAGTACGTCATCTCTGGATTCGGTGCTTGTTAAGAAGGATATCCGCTCTTTCGCTTTGGCTATTTATAATGTATTCTGATCTGAAGCATTTCATAATTACGCATGGCATTATAATGCAGTAAGACGCTATTGCTGTGTGTGTTTGCTTAAGTGTGTATTCCAATTTGTGCCGGACAGCCGTCTCAAGTGGCGATGCACAATGCTCTTGGTGTCAGCTGAGTCGAGTCGAGAGTAAAGTATTGGGTTTTGATCTAGAGTTGCAAGATTCTGTGGCTTCGTATTAAATTTTACTTTTCACTCGGAGAGCGATGCAATCCATCATCATACTTTATACTTTGCAGTTGTTGGCGCTGCGCCGCAAATATTTCAACTCTCTGAGTGCCAGAGTAAAAGGTTCCCAATGCAAATACATTTGGAAAGTGCATATTTGTTATGGTGGGCGTG
Source organism: Drosophila pegasa (assembly GCA_035046225.1). Classification (NCBI taxonomy): domain Eukaryota; kingdom Metazoa; phylum Arthropoda; class Insecta; order Diptera; family Drosophilidae; genus Drosophila; species Drosophila pegasa. Next base: position 203,271 of record JAWNOD010000076.1, read on the forward strand.
CATCATAGAAGCTGGAAGAAGTGGAGCAAACGCACTTTTTTATATTGAACTCACTTCGGTGCACTTGAATGGAAACGCCACTTGGTATTGCATTGAATGCATTTTACTTGCATGCCATAAACGCTTTGACGCCATCAATCAACACGGCAGCGTTAAGTACCAGCGCGTCAGGACGCTTATTTTATCTATATTTGTATCTGTTGTGTATCTCTGCAGCAGCTCCTGGCAGACTGACGGTTGGCTGGCTGGCTGGCTGGCTGATGCCGACTCCTTTCGTCTTTTGAGGCTTGCCACGCTTCACTTGGCATCTTAAGTGCTTTTTGATTTCGAATCTGACTCGTTCGCTCAATGAGCCTGAAATCTATGAAATCCATTCACACAGCGAGCTCCCCTCAACAACTTCGATTGCACAAAAATAATTTTAGTTTCGATGTTACTTTTTAAAGCACTGCCCCGCCCATGTGCAGCTTTCGTTTTGCATAATTAATAATCGCAATTGCAATTGCAATCGCAATTGGAATAGCATTGCAATTGGGTGGTTTGGCATGTAATCCTATTTGTAAACACATCGCATTATTAATATGTGCAATTTCGAATAATGGCCAAGGCGACCGGATATGTAAATAAATAATAAATAAAATTGTTTCATTTCATAACCGCTCATTTGTATTAAAGCCCAATTCAGCAGATAATTAAAGCGTCTCACTGTGAATATTTAATTATAAATACTTAGGCTGATGCCCTTATGTTTCGATTAACACTGATCGTTCTACATTCTGTATTTATTTATAAACAAAGCTTATCCAGATGTCCAGAATGGTCTTCTATTTAAGCATAGAACTGTTTATTTTTAAATGCCAAACGCCTACTGGGGGGAGTGGCAGATAATCATTAAGAAATAAAATGAAACGACACAAATGCCGCTGCAGTCGCAGCTATATGCGTCTTTATGTATACAAATCGCATATCTTGATATAGAGACAGAACTCAGTCATTGTGTTGGCTGGCTTGGCCCCCGTTTAATTTAAATGTTCCCTGCTTAAAGGTCTCTGGGAGTGTGCGTGGGAGGGAAGTTGTTCAGCCGATATGGCAGCTTAAATACGTGCCTGGACCGAGGCGAATACCTCAATACGGCCACTGGCGCTGCCTCTTGTCAGACAGTCGACAACAACAACAATTCGCCACGAGCTAGAAATCATGTCTAGAATGCTTAAGTGCGTCGTGAAGCCAAAGTCAAGTGCCAAGTGGAATGTATGTGTATGCGTGAGTGGCAGCCCAACTCTCTCTCTCTCTCTCTCTCTCTCTCTCTTACTCTCGCTCCCTTTCTCTCTCCCTCTCTCTTTCTCCCACTGTCTCTCTCTCCCTCTCCCTCTCTCTTTATATCTTTATATCTCACTTTGCGTAGGCGTCCTATGAGCAGCCATATTAGTTCAGAAGTTTAATGAACTCCAGGCATTCCTACGCTTCAATTCATCAATAGCAGCTATCAATTGAGAGTTGTTGTTGTTGTTGCTGTTATTGTCAAATGTTTGTCATTTTCAAAATTTTTATGTGCATATCGTGAGTGTATAGAAATTCGATTTGCATATTTACGAAAAGGGCGGTTAGCGCGCTGCTACGTGTTTGTTAATTGTGACCAGGCGCACTTTATGGCAACTGCAGCTACATCTTAGTCGACTTTGCTTGATTACTAAAAGTGAGTATTCAAAATGAGCAGAGATATGGTAATAGAATTTCTATAAAGCAGAAAGAGATTTGTACTCCATTTTTCTTGAGGTTCAATGAGACAAAAACACAGTCTACATTTCTAGAAATTGGAATTAGTTATAGAATAAGCTTTATAATATCTGCAGCCTTTACTTATCTCAAAAGTAGATCAGCACAAGCTGTCCATATGAGAAAATATATATAAATTCTTTAAAGCTGTGCATTTAGTTTATATCAATATTTGCAGTGGCAGGCGTCAGACACACACACACGGCACACACACAGGCTCACTCCCCCTCTTGGCAAGGTACAAAAGCAACAAGCAGAAAGGAAAGTTGTGTAATGCCTTTACAATGATTACGCCTGCCTACAATGGCAATCGAAAGGCAACAGCAGCAACAACAAACAGAAAATTGCAACAGCAACAGCAACTGCAAGAGAAACAACAATATTAACAGCTACAACAACTACAACAACAAATCATCAGTCGACAAGCTGCCAACTGGCAGCGGTTTCAACTTTTCAAATAAACTTCATGCGGCTATGATCCGCGACGTTACAGTAGCTGTCTCTGTTTTTTTTTTTTTATTTGTATCTTTTTTTTTGTTTTGTGCCGGTTCCATTACCACCCTGTGTAAACCTACGCAATCCCGCCTCGGCCCACCAGCGCACCAAGTCCTGTGCTCGATTGTGCGTTCATTGCACCCAACAGTTTTGCTGCAGTCGCTGCTCTGATCTGCACATTGTTCGCTGCTGCAGGATATTAAAAATGAGCAACCAACTTATTACGCATACGCCTAGTATCACACTGCAATTTGCTGCTATTAGCAATTGCTGGCATTAAATATGACAGCATTTTAAATGGCTTAAGCATAGATTAAAGTGAAACTGCTTAGCTGAGTATTGATTGCTGCTTGGCTATTGAGAGTCGCTCTAACTTTCTCTATTTGCATTTTTGAACACTTAGCTTAGCTGTGATGCTACAATCATAATGTCGTTGAGGAATTTTTAATCTAGCGTCATTAAAGGCAGTCGACGAATCCTGTTAAATGCAAAATGCACTGAAATAAAAACCACATTTTGATATAAAGGCATCCGCAGCCGCACCCTAGCCACATACAGCGCAGCAGACAAAGCCGTGCAAAACTGTATGGACCAACTGCCAGCCAGCCAGCCCAGTCTGTTTTTCTGTCCTATCTGTCTGACTCAGCCTCTCAGTCTGTTTGTCTGTCTGAGGTCTGCTTGTCTCTCTCTCTACATATATATATGTGTGTTATATATACATATGCATATATATGTGTATGAGTGTGGAAGAGGCGCATGCCTTAAAGAGGTTTTGCAGCGCTTTCTGTGGCACACACACAGAGACACACCCAGCCACAAGTCAACCCTTATTGTATGGCTCAGCTCCCTGCCCACACCTCTTGAGTCCATGCACTGGATTCAAATGTAGCGGCAGCCGTGGGCCGCTGCATGTTTGTGCTTATGGCAAATCCCTGCGCTCTAAAAAATTTTTAAGTATGCTGCACATTCACACACAGTATAAACACACACACACACACACACACGCGCGCACACACTCAGAGGCACACACTAACAGTGAATCTGAATGCTACGTTTCCTCTTTGCATTTGCGAAAACTTTTGTAAAATGACAAAAATATGCCCATTAAAATGAGCAAATGTTGGAATTTATGTACATTAGAAAAGGCGGCATACACACACACACACACGGGACACACACACATACAGAGAGAAAGCACATCTCTCACAAGGGATGCTCTTTTATTTGCCAATGAGGGTTGGGGCGCTGAAGCTTTTACGTTGCGCTTTTTGCACTGCTACGCCATCATCCATTCAACCAAAACTCATTCATCTTGCTCTGCATGCGCCGGCAAACAGTAAACAAGGAATGCTGAGAGAGAGAGAGATGAAGAGATGGGAGCCGAAGAGAAGATCTCTGTAGGCCCTCGCATTTGTCAGTCACAGAGCAAACAATTAGCGTGACCTTAATCAGATTGGCTCGGCCACTTAAATGCCTTAGGATAGTTCCATAGCTTAAATGCGCCAGCGCCAGCGCCAGCCGATGACGATGACGATGACGATGAGATGCTGTGCAGCAAGTCTTGACCCCAACTTCCGCTCAAAGTTGGGGCAAACTTTAAACGCTGTTCGAGCAAACTTTGGTCGGATTATGACTAAGCGAGCATAGTGCAAAACTTTTTCAATTTTAGTGAAAACATCTCAAGACTCGGCTTGTATTGCAGACGGACAAATAAATATATAGCTGGATTAACTAGGCTCCCCCTATATATTGATTAAATATCCATGTTGTCGGATATGTTTGCTCTTATTGAAAATTCAATGTCTATCAGTTTAGTTAGTGTTTTCATATACACACGCAATTATTGTGCACTCCAGCATCAAGGAGCAGGAAGTCGATATCGATAGTATAAGAAATCTTGGCAATATTTATTCTCTAGCTTCGGAGCGAGCATAAAAATAGTTGTTGAATACGTTGTTTTGCAGCAAAGTTTATGAGTGGGCTGTCGACTATGTCGAACATTTTGCGACAACAGCCAGCACGAGCAGAGTTTTCCACACGAACATATTTTTATGTATTTATAACAAGCTGTGAAAATATTTCCACACTTTTGCCCATTTGTTTGGCCACTCGACACTCTTGACTTTAACTTGGGTTAGCTTTGTGTGTCTGTCTCTGTCTCTGTCTCCGACTCTGTGTCTGACTCTTTTCTGTTTCAGTCTTATTTTCCTGTCCTGCTTTCTATTATCCGTTTATTTTTATTTTCTCCCTTCAGCTGGTCGTCTTCTGCATAACTTTGTAGCCTGACAATTGCTGCTGTTGCTGTTGTTGCTATTGGTTATTGTTCGTATAGAAAATCCCCTATAATCGATTTTCATTGTACCTTGGCATGGCCGGGGTGTTTTTGTTCACACTTGACGCGGACTCGCCATGTTTTGCCAGGTTTTGTTTTGGTCCATGGGTGACTTGCAGAAGCAATAAAATATAATTCTTATGACGATTCACTTCGTGCTAATTCATAAATAAATAAAATGTAACTTTGGCATAAAGTTTTATTGGTTAACTAATGAAATCAGGAGAGATTCAATGAATCGGGACTTTTGTTATTGTTTTGCCCACGCCTCAAGATTTTCAGTCTAATTGTTTAAAACTTTTAACGAGCTAATTAACATGAAATGTACTTTAGAAACTTGCTGAAGCCTTGTTTTGATCCCATACCATTTCTTTTGTGCACTATAAATTATTGCCAATTATAAATTTTCTCCAATTTTCCTTTGGCAATCATCAAAAATAAGCGAAGTGACATAAATAATGTAAAAGTTGGCTTATCCCTGGCTGTCAGGTCAATAAATCAAAATCAACCTGTTTACTCAAGTAAAACAAATTCATGTTTTTTAATGACAAAGATTTAAGTTGGTCCGGGCTCAATTTATTATTGTGGCCGTGCCCGTTGCCCGTTGCCTGTTGGTAACGGACAGAATCAGACATAAATAAATCAATGCGCCGCAGATATCGTCTCAATAATTGCCTATGATAAAGGTCGCAATTGTGTGAGAGGCTGTCGGCCGACCAAAAAGCTGTCAAAAGTCCGTTGCGATAAGCCCGCTCACAACATAAATTTAGATGTACTTATTTGGCCTGACAACAGCCTAACCTTCCGAGTCTTGTATCCCGATAGCTGCTACTGGTTTAAAGTGGCATTTGTGGCTTGTAATAATTTGTTTTCCTATTCGAGTCGAGCGAACGGCGAGCTGAACTCAACTTAATACATGATCTGAAAGTTTTGTTTTGTTTTCGGTTTCGCTGCATATTTATGTGCGTCAAATGGCGAACTCAGTGCCGAGACGAAGAAGACAAATGCGTGTGACGGAAAAGAAAAATTTAATATGGCGCCATGTTTTTAGACTGGTTGTGTGTGTGTGTAAGCGGGAGGGTCTCTCTCTCTCTCTCTCTGTGTGTATGTGTGTGTAAGCGTCTAATAGGCTTTGCGCAAAATAAAACAAAAGAAGGCATTTTTCGGCGCACATGTGTGTCTGCCGTCCTATTACGTATGCTGCGCCCTGCGGCTTTTAAGCGGCTTTGGCCAAATTGTTTTTGGCCAATTCTTAAATATTTTCGAGCGCGTCGGCTTTTCACGCCTTGCGAAATATGCGCTACAAATGCTTAATAACAGCTATAAAACTTAATATACCTACGCATATATATATGTATATATTGTCGGGGGTCTACAGAAACCTATAAAGATATTATGTGTATTCGGATACACATAATGTATATTTACGTATGCATATTTATGTATACTAAGCTGTTTGGTTTTAGAGCCTGTGGTAAATCGAATTTAAATCCACAATAAATAATTGTTAATACAACTAAGCTTGTTCAGCTGGCACTTTGACTGGCGGTTTGGTGGTTTCATAATAAGTTCAATTACCAGCTAAAATATAGCGCCGTCGGTTATTGGCTTTTGCTCTACCCATTGTCGATGGAGCAAGTTCCTCTATTAGGATTATTTATTAATTTTTTGGCCTAGCCGCGGGGCTAATCCCAGCCAGATCCCACTACCTCTACATAATCAAACTTAATATAAGTACTTTGCGAAAACAAATTTATAAAGCATAGATAATAAGATGGCGCCTGCATCATTATTACCATCTTCGTCATCATCAGCGTGAGGATTTCAAAAGCACTTAAACCGTTTTGTTCGCAACACGAAGACGGGGATGGATGGATGGAGGGGACGTCCCACCCATTAGTCTATGAAGCGCTCCGTAACGGCTGTTGGCTTAAATTTTTGCTTCTGCTACTGGCGGATATTTTTGTTGAAATTTTCGGGCCCACCCACAAATCTGAGCGACCCAAAATTTACGCAGCTACTTAAAAAACTATGCAGCGTCGCCTGCCAGCGGGCAAAACATGGCTTGAGACTTGGTAAACGCAGCAAGAACCCGCACTGTAATCCAATTCATGAAGTTGCCTCAACTGAAAAGTTCCGGGCGAGTTGAAAAAGAAAACGCAGCCAGCTGTCTGCGCAAATTTGGCGTAAATTTAATTTTCAAATAAACTGCAATGCGCCAGAAGGGCTTTGCCGCCGCCGCCACGGCCACTGCTGCTGCCGCTGCCGCTGCCGCTGCCACTGCCTCAACTCCCCCGTTTGTAAGCGCAAAAAATATGCAGGGTAAAGGTTTGGAAAATATTCAATGCATTGCATTTACATCTTGTTATCGCTTGATTAATTGTCATTGTCCGTGTCAGCCTGCAAGTCGGAAATAGAGAGCGGAAATGGTTCGCTGTCTGTGAGCTGCATCCGAAAATAACATGGCCAAGAGCACACCAAGCACTTCAAACGCAGAAAGTTATGTTGATTGGCACCCGCTTGTGATGCTGCTGTAATTCGCTGATTTATTTCCTCTTGGCTGCCCGCTAATTGAATATGCGTACCGTCAAAATATTCCTTCTCATCTCTAAACCCAACAGATATCAATAAGGAATACATCTACCCATACTTTTTCAAGACGAGAGCTTTTAAGGTTGCGTCTACATTTTCTACAATCATAACTTCGTCAAAACTTAACCGGCCACTGCGTGAGGCCATTCAAACGCCACTCACGTCCTCACTCTGCAAAGACAACAAAGAATAAGCATGAAGCAAATTGCTGTATATATTTTACGCAGCAAGAAGAAAGAAATACGGCGAACATTGCAAATTTGTAACTCATTTGGAAGCAAATTAAGTTTCTAGGGCTGCCAAGGCAACGCTCCAGGCAGACCTTTAATGTGCACCGTATAAATTTTCCTATTTATTTTTGGCTGGCAGGTGCTACTACGATGGCCATTAAAGTAAAAGGGCTCCAAAGGACCAACCGAGAGACAGAGAACGAGAGAGAGGGGGAGAGAGAGAGGGAGAGAAAAGCGGCCTAACGCCCATATAAGCACAGTAAATTAGCATTAGACACGGTGGTTATTTTATTACGAACTGACACAAGGCAACCAACGAAATGTTTCCGCCGGTGGGGATGCTTCTGCCACAGTCCCGGCCAGCAGCTATATTTCAGATCCCTAATTTCAATGGCAGACAGTTTTATGAATTATTTTTATAATTTAACAGATAAGATAAGACATAATGTCGAGGACTTTTATAAGTAGTTCGTGCATTCAGTGGTCACCCTATGCATTTCATTAACATATTTTTCCCAGAATTCTTGAGTAAGCTCTTTAACTTCCACTTTAATATACTAACTCTACTTGAGCTTAGTCTGAATAAGCTGCTAATGGGTAGAACAGCCGTTGACTATTTCCGACTAAGCTTTATGCCGTTAATGAATATTTGTATGGAAAAATGGAAATGAATATATAAAAGAGTGTCTTCTTGCCGAGCCGCCTTTATCTTTATATATTTGCACTAATTTTTTAAATAAAGACTGCATATATCTTCCTTGCTTATTGTATACTATACTAAAAGAACTAACTCTATAATTTTTATTTCTTTCATTTTAGGTAAGACGAAAGCAAGTGACATATCGATGGAAACATTATTCCCAAATTCGATTACCAAGTGATTTGAGCGTAAATAAACCCTTTGGGTTTTCATAAATCATCCCCGCCAAAAGTTAAAGCCAATTATGTTAAAAGTATCCAAGCGTAAGCTCATTAATTTCAACAATAATATCTGACTTGTTTTGACCTATATCACATTGTCTTTGGAAAGACCTGTCAAAAGAATCGCGTAAGCATTTCATCAAAGTCCTGTCAGCCGTAAATAGACGAATGTCTGTGGCATGAACACATAAATTTACATGTTGAGCTGATTTCGTGGAAGAGCTTTACATCATTGTATTATCAAAGGCCAAATAGAACAACGCAAAGGTTTAATTTAATCTTGAGTGATTTGTTGTCCATATTTAATGTTTATCTGTATGTTATACAAGCTGGCGGTCTTTGTGAGAGAAAGAGGAAACCTGTTTGCCTATTCAATGCTTCACGTTGCATGCTTTGAATGTTGCACACTCAGCTTATTAGTGCAACCCACTTAAGGCAAACAAAGCCAAGCTAAACTGTTAATCGCCGGCAACACCTAAGACAAACAAGAGCAGTCGCCGGAAAGGCAGTCATTCCGAGAGGCTGTTCTACACCCGAGGACCTTCCTATAATTTCGCATCAAGCCTTACCCTATTACCCCTTATCCTCCCGCCAATTGGGACTTTTTGCATTGTTTGCACTCGGCCACGTGAATGCGTATGCACCTAGGCAAGTAGAGAGGGCGACGAGAGAAAGAGAGAGAGAGAGAGAGAGACTGGGACAGAGACAGGCTAACTGGCAGGCAGGCAACAGACAAGACAGCTCGCAGTTTGGCGTCCACTTTGTTTGGATTTGGTCTGGGATCTGGTTTCGTTTCGTTTTACGTATAAGCCTGACTGCATTTGCAAGCACCTTGCGCTAATCTTGATGGACTGCCAATTGCCAAATGCAATTGCTGTCGATTGCTGCCTGACAATGGCAGCACCACCACCACCAGCAGCATCAGCAGCAACAACAACAACAAATAATATTAGCAGCAACAACTCCAACCGCTTTCCTTGTCAGATTCACATTTCACATGTTTCACAGGTGACTCCAACTGAAGATGGGAACAGTTGGTAATGAAATTGTCTTGCAGAAAGCATCACTTGACATGTTTGAATTGCAATAACGACCAAGTCTTGGAGTTGTCAATTTTCATTATTTACAACGTATCACTAACAACAAGCATGAACTCGAAAAATGCAGTTTTTAATACGTTGTACTTGGTGGGTTTTAGGGCAAGCCAGCAAAAACAGGAATATTGAAGGGGAATTTGCATAAAATCTAAATGCTCGTTTACTTGGCAAAACGAAGATAAATAAACTGGTCGCAGAACAACATAACTATTATAACAGAGCATGTTTTATTCAGGAACAGCAGTAACAATAACAGCAGCAAATTGTAACATATGAGAGTATATCGCACAAACACAATTGCATCAATATAGAAATATAAACAAATATAGCTGCGTTTGTCTGTTTGACGGTTTGTCAGCTGACAACGCCCCAGCCCCAGGGTCGTACAATGTTGTTTGTGCCCAATATATATGTATATACATATATATATATATATATATATATATATAATAAAAAAAAGATGCGATGCACTTTCTACTTTATGGTAAATCAGATTAGGGCCACTCGCATACGCACACAAACCCACCGGCTGAGCTCTGTTTCAATTTCAATTGCAAAATTGCAGATTGTTTTATACGCAGTTGCTGTTGCTGCATGCTGAAATTCTTATTGTTGATTTAGCAGTTAGATTTATTGCATATTTGATGTCATGGCACAAATTGCCTGCCTACCACAGGCGAAGCCAGCACGCACAACGATCCCAACTTACTTTCAGGCTTTATTCATATTTATTTTCCCTTTCTCATAAAGATTATTTTACAATTTGTAATAACATTTTGCGAAACTCTTTTATAATTTATAAAAATCTCTCACATTAAAAGCAACTTTTTAAATTGAAGAGATGAATTCTTAAAGATTGTCACTTAAATAATATATACTCGACTGATAGTATTGCTTCACATGAGTCAAAAGATATAGCTGAGTCTAAAGTCTGACAAGGAATACCTGAGCTAAACTCATGCAAATTATCAGAGGTTCATTTTTAAAACCAAGTAAATATTTTGAGAAAGATCTGTGAATACAAATCGAATTGAGAAATAGTAATTTAAGTTCAAACAAAATAGCTTTCTTGACATTTTTGCTCAAAATTCGCACTCATGCTGTGACTATTTTGTATGCGGCGCCGTTTTTACACATGGAACCTTTTTAATACCTTACTTTTTCAACAAATAGCTTACAATAATTCGCACATGGCGCTTGAACACAAATAAATTATAGGGACACATCGAAACCGACAGCCCACACACACACATAGATACAACTACGAACAAATGGTGGCCATATTGAAAAAAGATTGGCCGAAAAAACAAGGAAGGACTAAAAAATGGGCAACTGAACTGCCCAGCTGTGCATCCGAGCGGCGCCAGACGAAATTCCTTTTACAATGGCATCCCCTCAGAATACCTGTATGAAAGGCCGTCAGAAGCGAAAACAAGGAAGCAACTTTGATGGATTTCAACGCGCTGTTGAAAAAGAATTATCGAATTGATCGATGCTCATAAATAATATGCCCCAGGTAGCATATAAAGGCAGCACAAAGAGCTGCTCTCCCAAATATGCAACCAGGTGTTGCCACTAAGCTGTGCATGAATTAAAAGTGTAAACTATAGACCTTGATGAAGACGTGCCCAATTTTACTTCCGCAACAACTCGGACTGATAAACACTAAAAATGTTCATTCATATTTATATTTTTATTGAGTTCTGCCTCGTATGAAATGGCGAAAATGATGTGTCAGCGCCCTTAGCAAAGCAGCAAGTGTGTAATTGCATATCATGCATATCGTTGACGTAGTCCTGGTTTTGTCTGTTAACAAATATTACGTATACGCAACAGTAACGAGAAGGCAGGCGAAACAATTTCAGCAACTGCGGGCGGGCGGGTGGTCGGCAGTTCAGGCTGCTGTTTTATTTGAGTTGATGGAATTGGAATACGTCCAAAACGAAAATTAAATTCAACAATTTGCGGTTTTTTAGTCCAAAAAAAAAAGGAATGACCGGACCCGGACGGAGCAGGCGGTGGTGTGTGTGATGCATCATCAACTAAAGGCAGCATATGAGCTCCCTGTCGGTGTCTGTATATGTGTGCGGAAGTGTGCAATTTGCTATGCCACTGATTGTTTTCTCTTTTATTTTTTCAGTGGAATAAAAGTTTTTTGCACTTCTCCATTAAATGTTTATACCTAGTGCAAATGAAAAGCACAAAAAGTACAAGAGAAGCGTGGATATTCCAGCATCGATTTGGACTCGCAACTTTTAATTATATTTCTCAGGTTTTAGGAACTAAAGCAACTACATAAATAGTGTGGTGTTTATTTAAGCAGAGCTTTCAAATGATTAGACACTTCCCAGACCATTTACTATGCGATACGAATAGCGAATATTTAAACAAAATATTAAAATGCATATGGAAGTGACCGAAAGCAGCGACAAATTGTGCACATTTAATCCGTGCGTAGCTGCTGCTGACGTCCAATCGGCACGGAGTTAGTCGTGGTAGCTGAAACACACACGTGGACAATTTTATGGTAATTACCTTTTTACCATGTTGTTGGCATTTTAGCAAATTTCATTGTTAGCATTAAGCTCAACCATTGTCTATGCAGCTGTTGTTGTGTTGTTGTTGTTGTGGGAAAACAAACCGCAGCGGGAATTGCCTTTGTCATGTTTTGTTGTTGTTGTTGCTGGCGTTGGTTTTGCGACGACTTCACATGCAGGCGAGTGCCAAAAATTTGTACAATTTTCAGACGATGCCGCGCCAGCGTTTCCCATGTGTAACGAATGTGAATGCCATATAAATTAAGTGCGGCGACAACTACAAAAAAACAACAACAACAACAACAGCAGCAGCAGCAGCAACGGCAGCAATAACAACCACATGACAGCGGTGCAACGCAAAAAGGTAATTTTGTGAGTGGGAAATTTGAGTCCAACTACAGCAACAACAGTAACAACAACAAAAATGGCAAACAACAAATTCTGGCGGCGGTTTCGTGGCGCTGGCGGTGAAGGCAACGGTTAACCCAAAGTGAAACTGCGAAAAACATTTGCGTTTGACAATTTCTGAGAGTGCGGAGCAGAAGGAAAAGTTTGCAGATACTTGGGTCAGCGGGCGGATGGCACTTAAAGTGTGAAAAAAAGTATCCAAAACAATTAAAAGTATATAGCCGTTTAGAGTCTATTTGAAGAAGCCAAAGCCAACGAATTACCAGCAGTCATCAGTTGAAAAGAGGCGGGTGGGTGCCCCAAGTAAAAGCAGCTTTAACCAGTCCCAGTCCTTATTAAATTGTTATTAATGATCAATTTATTGCAAGCATTTATCATTTCAGTATTTTGAGTATTTATATTCAAAAGAGATATTAATGGTTGTTTACGAAATCCCAATACCTAATGCGTAAAGAAAAATTGTGCTTGAAATATGGAGCCAATCAGCGTGGCATTCGCAACAGAATCAGATTCAAATTTTCAGGCCAAGCAAATGCAATAAATTAGGTTGGCACAAATCGGAGCCACCTTAAGGTGCCCAGAAAGCAGGAGCCGGTGCCGGTGCCGGTGGAAGAAAACCCATTAACAATTACTTTGGGTGTTTTGATGTTTCGACTTTGACCATTTTTTATGCCGCGAATGGAAAGGCAGGAACCCAAATGATAACCTAATTAACCTGTTCACCTTTTATGTGTTTTTTTTATGCCATTCCGAGCGGGCGTATGACAGCTGGGTCCGTTTCCCTTTGGCAAGAAGTAACAGCAATAATAATAAACTGGAACTGTTGTTACAACCGCATTACAAGAAAATGTCAAACAATTGCCGTCAACTTACAGAGGAAACTTTTGTAAACTCATTGCTCCTGATGTCCCCATAATTACACACAGACCAAAGAGAATCTAAAAACCCAAAAAAAAAAAGAAGAATGTCAGTCAAGGACTACACAGCGCGCATTCAGCATTCCGCATTCAGCAACGCGGCTACAAAAGTCTCATAGGGCCATGGCATCTACAGCTCATTCCGGGCGCTTGTATATCCAATGCATACGCGCTTTTAATTTCCCCACAGTTTATCGCTGCTTCCTTTTCAATTTTGGGCCCAAGAGCTGCCATTCAAAGCCATTCCGTTAACTTCCGTTTTATTGGTATGGAACTCGACACTCGGATTCGGACTCGCCGTCGCCGTCGCCGTCGCCTTCACAGTCACAGTCGGACCCTGTATCTGTCTGTATCTGTGCTGTTCTGCGGCTTGTAATTGCTAATATCCGCTTTTAATTAAGCAACTTCCTTTTCAGCATTGTGGTACGGACGGTTGGGTTTGTGGACTGTTTTTCTTTTTTTCGAGCTGGCTTTTGGGTTTCAGCTTCGGGCATTGGGATTCCTTTCTGTTTTGGCTTAGTGTTTCCAGCTGCCTTTTCGTTTATGTATGTATATTTACTTTTTATACGTTTTTCTTCTTTTATTCTGGCTCGGGCTCCAACTGTGCATACCAAATATTATGATATTGACCCAAAACTCAGGCGTAGTCAGAATAATTTATATTTTCGTTTCATATTATTTTCTCTGTAAGTTGAAGCTTAAAGTTTAATTTCAATTAACTTAAACAAACAATGTTTACGTAATTTCGAGCAGCTTTTCCAAACAGCCGAATGCAATCGCGCATGCGAAAACCAAAACAGCAACAATAGAAAACATTGGTCAGTCGTGTGTCGCGGTCGCTTGCCCCGCCATCAATAAAGATACACAGAGCGTATCGAGTGCCTTGGCCCAGAGCCTCGACATGTCCTATGCACCGTAACGTATGCAATACAATTGTGTAACACGAGCCGGTGACGATGGCTGCTAATAGCAATAGCAACAACCACAACAGCAGCAGCAACAGTAGCAACAGCAACAGCGACACGTTTGATTGGGGTCAATTCAACATGGCAGACGCAACAACAAAAAACCCTCCATGACCATTGCCATTTTTCGACCGTTTTTGTTCGGCGCAATTTTTGTTATTTGCTCTTGGCTTGGCTTAGTTTTTCAAGCAATTCTAATGGAGCGAAGGGCTAGTACAAAGTGCCAAGAATTGAGAGGGGATAAATACTCGTGCTGTGTTTTGCCTTGCAATAATAAACAAAGCATCGATCTCTGTCACAAATCTTAAATTTATATAAAATATTAAATTCTATAGACATTTTCTGATCACTCAAGAATTAATCTCATAAGCTAAACAGTTTTAAAATCTTGTCGAGTTTTATTATGAGAGACTGTAACATGTCTTTACGAGCAGTGTCTACGTTTACATATTTAAATGAATTTTAGCACATCTCGATATCACAGTGCTGCATGGAAGTATGAGCATCATTATCCTGCGGCTGGCTAGCTGCATTGAGGTTTTATTCATGAGTTGGGCGCATCGACTAATAACACCTAATGGAGGTTGCAGCTGGAGCCGCCTGCAACGTCGAATCAAATTGGCATTGTTCTCGCTTAAGTGCCAGCAAGTAGGCTCAATCTCGCATTCGCAATTGCGTTTTAATGACCAAACAACAGCAACAGTGGCAGCAGCAGCAACAGCAACAGCAAACGTTTTCGACTCGACTACCTTAGCAGTGGCTGCTGGTAAGAGGCTTAGACAAGTTGTTTTTGCCCAGTAGTTGCTGTTGCTGTTGCCGAAATGAATACTCAATGAGTGCAAAATGGATGCAAAGCCTGGCCCGTTGAATGGACTCGGACATGCGTGCTAACAAAACGATATGTAAAGCAGCTGTTAAGCTTGCTTTTCGACAGCTTTACAGTTTAAAGGTGAATCGATTGTAATTGTATTGCTTGACTTTTACCTGATGACTTTTACCGTTGCACTCAATTGAAAAGTAAATAGAACTGTGCACCCTCTCTTATATAGGCCAAAGCTCTTGAATATCGTGTCGCATTAATATATGATATTGTTCACCTGTCTTTAAATCCCCAAGTGTTGAGTTAAAGCTGAGTGGAAATAGTGGCCAGGGCATTGACCGTCGGCAAGTGAGTTGTACTTTCTCGTATATTAAAACTAGTTGCATTTGCTTTGCTCGCTGAGCGTTCAGTTTATTGTGACAACAATCGGCTCACACGCATTGCTACGGCTTCGCACTGCTTGTCTTGGGAATCGAGTTCTAGTTAACGCACCAGGCGGAGCCGAGCCGCAAATAAATCTGAAAAACTGCAAGCTGATACTCTCGCCGTACTGCTGCCCAGGATATCAACGTGCTGACTGCCACTCCAGGGCGATTCGGGCAGGTAAATCTCAGTCGCAGTGGCAGCCAGCACTTGTGGCACACGAATCACCCCATTCATTGCCGTCGCAGCAACCAACTGTTGCCGTTGTAGCCTGTCGGCACTTTTTCAACAATTACTCAGCTTTACGATTCATTAAATCTTTATGTTGCCAGCAGAATGGATTAAAATGCAAGGACAGTCTGGCTCGCCTGCCCTGCTACTGCTGACGGTACTCTGTACTGATACTCTGATGCTGTAATGGATGCGACTAATGGTGCACAACGCTTCAGGCAAAGCCGAGCGAGCCGGGCAGAGACGCAATAGAATTGCAAATTATCAGACAAATGTTGGCCCTACGAAAGACTCTGAAAATCGCTCTGTGGACAGGACAATAACTTGTCAATTTGGTCACAATTCACAAAACAGAAGTCTCTTAATAAGACAAATTACGATTCCTTGTTTAGCCTGCTCAAAACAAATTCAGCATCCAATGATGTTTACGGACATCAAGGATATACGCTCATCTGCTGTGTAAATAGTAAAATATAACCATAAAGTTATGCGTGCATCACATAAACATTAAATGCCAGGCTGCGTTAAATAAAATCATATTTTAGTTAACGGACGAGCACTCAGATAAGCTGCCTCTTCTGCTTATGCCGCTACGGCTGACCCGCCCGAAACATATGCAAATTTGGGTAGGCGAGCATCTGGAGGGTCGCACACAATGGCCAGTGTGTCAACGTGTTCATGTGTATGTCCGACGCTCGTGTCGTGTTCACTCGGCGATAGAGAGCCAGCCGGCAGACAGAGGCAATTTTGTTGTTGTTATGTAATCTTTTATGTCCATTGGTATATTTATGCTGGTAGTTGGTGTAACTTTATTTTTCCTGCTTAGCCTCGGCAATTTCGGCCAGCTTAGCTTGTTGCCATTGTTTTATTGCCGCGTATCTTGGCCGAAGCTGTGAATGGAAATGGAATGTGCCTAACATTAAAGTCTGGTTGCTCAAATTATTTTCATTTGCAAACAGCATCTGCGAACGTCGCTTACACAGAAGCAATTAACCTCTTGATTCCTCCTTGGCCTGGTTCACACTCTGCCTCGCAGATGGCAATAAGAGCAAAGGACTGGAATTGAAATTGCATCTGAACTGGCTTTAGGGTTTCTTTTTCATAGAGTAAAGGAAAATAAAACCTGCTTTGTATACAATTTTGCCATTTACCGCTTCCGACAATCAATATAAAGGGAGCCGATAACAATCTACGCATCGCACACAAAACTCAAGCGAAGCAAGACGGCTCCTGCCAGGGCTGACCAGCTAAAAGCTACCCTCTAACAAGCTTATCAACCCAATACCCACAGACAGTCGGACGGGCTTTACTATATCGAAATTTGATTGCTTCTGGCTCTTGTGTAGATAGCCTTTCCTAATTTGTTAGACCCTTTCTGGGCGCTTCTTCAATGGGTATCTGCCTTGTCAAAATGAAGCGTTTTCCTTTGCACAAAATGCGTTGTTAAACATGCTTTGGGTCAATATCATAAGCCGTGATATTTGTAGCCGACAAAATGTTAGACAAGCACTTCTGTTGTCACAGAGGCAGCGCTGGCGTTGATGAGGAAGGCGGCCCTTTACCCCTACCAGGGTAATAGACATTGAATACGTTCCACCTTGTGCGGGTGCGGGTTTTTGGGGCTAGCCATAAAATGTGAAAGCCACAACAATTGCATTATCCTGTCTCGACAGTTTTTCTTCAGCCCCTTTACTCGTGTGTGAACGTGCATATACGCCGTACAAATAGCTTTTAGAATGTGCTTATTTTGTCATTTATGTCTTATCTCTATGATATTTACCCAAAAAGCATTAGATTTTATTGTCAGGCCCGGAGATACAGGAACCGAACAACTATCATGAACGGAATGTACTGAATACAACTAGGCCTTCGCTTTCTGCTCCAAAATCAATAGCTTTAAGGCGTCTGCAATTAGCAAAAGTATTTACTTTGCTCTGTAGCTGACAGCGCCTAAAAGATGGGAAGATCTATAGATGCTGGAAATAATTGGTTGTTAAAAAGCCTAATCTTAGTTACAGTATAGGAAAAAGTGAACTTTCCTGCTCACGCCTACAGCATGGCCGACAGTTGCGCCCTCGAAGAGCGTTAAATTTATTTATTATCATTGTCAGCATCATCATTTGCGCAAAGTGTCATTTAGATGGAAGAAACAACAACAGCAGCAACAGCAGCGGCAGCAGCAGCCATGGAGACGGAAACAAGGCGGCAACATGCCACAAAATGACAAAACGAAGCGTAAAGAAAAAAAAACAGGCAGCAACAAGAACGTCGCAATTTGCGTAAGGCACACAAATGCCATCAAGTTCAAAGCTAATGGCTAGGGTGTTGTGGCCGTGGATTCCAGAATTCGTGAATGCCACCACGACTGCACGAGCCCTCGTGGAATCGAACATAACAGAACAGAACCGAAAAGCGGACTGCATATGGCAAGTAGCAAGTGGCAAGTGGCGAGTGGCGAGTGGCAAGTGGCAAGTGGGAAAACAGAGTTTGTATATCTAACAAAAGTAAAAGCCCAGGCCGGTCGAAGGAGCTCGTCGCTATTGGGGTTGCTGCTATGAGGGGTGACGCTGGCAGGCGAAAGGCGACCAGAAATAATGTACGCATTAATTCCTCATTTAAATTCAACGGCGCGTACGACGCATTAGTTGCGTCAAGCTCCACAGCTCCCCATCCCCACTCCCCACACCGACTCTGCCAATCTGCCAGAAGTATCCAAGCAACCCTGTGATGCCTTTGTGTGTGTGTGTGTGTGTGTTGTGTGTAGCATACTTTTTGGCACTGGCACTGCGACACTTTTTCGTATTGAAGTGCTTCTCGATTGCCTAAGAGCGAATTCCGGGCGAAAGTGATCAACGTCGTCTCTCATTTTCCATCCTACTTGCTCGCAGCTGTTTCCTTGTTTCAAACTACTTATGTGAAAGGTTGCTGCCGCTGTTACTGCTTGAGCAGTCGGCAACTTTTTAAATTAGCATAATGCCTGAAATTATGCAACGCCTTTTGTGTCAGACACTTAAGTTGGTTTTCAGTTGTTGCTGCTGTTGCTGCTGCTGCCGTTGTTACTGTTGCTGCGACTGCTGTTGATGTTGTGGCACTTTAAGTGCACTTTGCGCCCCCAAAAGCAAACAACAGTTGCACCAGAAGCAAACAAAAACAACAACAGCAGCAACAATAACAGCGCGACATCAGCAGGGTGCATTAGCTGGGTCCAGACCCATCCAGCGAAAACCAAGAAGTAAATCAACGCATTACACTTTATAATGTGACTGCCAGAGGGTGGCGCAGAGGCGAGTGGGGTGCGGGCAAAGCACTGATAATGCCAATAATTCAATTATCCGTGTTGTATCTCCTGCTATGCCACTCTAGCTTTTAGTAGCCTGTCGTTTGTCTTTGGCTTATTGTTATTGCCAAACGAACTGACTTACTGATATTGTTTTTGTTACTGCTGCTGCTGCTGCTGCTGCTGCAGTTACTTACAGCCAGACAGATAACAAGCAGCAGCCACACAGTGAGACGTCAATGGCAACAATCGTTGCAATAATCCAAAATTGCACAAAATTTATCAATTGCTGTGACAGTCTCCGCTTCAGAAATTCGTTGGCTCCACTTTGCTGAATTTAATATTTATTTTAATTTCAGATTAAAAACATTCTCTTCTCATACAACAACCAGACAGACAGTTGTTTCCTTGTCTGTTTTTATGTGCCCCTTTCATTTCTCAATTCCCGTTGTTGTGCTCAAAAGCTTCTTAAATTGTTAAGCTTAAAGTGCCTGGTCACGATGACATTAATTGTGGGTATAATTTCATTACGTTTCGTTCATTAAAACTTTCAAAATGGCAGCCCCAAAAGAGGCGCAGAAACAAAAAAAAAATTAAATGTGAGAAGAAGAAGAACAAGAACAAGAAGAAGAAATGCTGAACACATCCCAGGGGGCTTATGAGGCGAAGCTCTCTGGAATTATGGCTCATTAAATGACATAATGCAGACACACATACATACATAATGAAAATTTGGTATATGGTGTGATTGTGGATAGCATACTTTCCAAGTAAGTTAGCAGCTGCTTCTCGGGGTAGCAAATAAAAACCGCAGGCTCCGCCGCCGCTAGCTGGCGTCTGCTAATATCTTTCTAATACACAAACACGCACAGAATATTACACAAATACACAATCCCAGAGCTCAGAGGAAAGACAGCAGGGCGCCCAAGACATGTGCCGCATAATAGCCTTAACAAGATTTTTTGGCGTTGCCGTCGCCGTCGTCGTCATCGTCGCCTTCGACGTGCCTCTTAACTGCCGCTGCGTCTTTTTCAATTACACACATAATTAAATATGTTCAGTCTGTCTCTATATCTGACTCACTATGTATCCCGGGGGGCGGCGTGCCATAGCCTAGGTAAACATTATCCACTGTGTGTATGTGTGTGTGTATGTGTATCTGCCGGCAAATACTTAAAATCTCTCCCAATTGTGCAATAGACTCAGCCTTAGCTCATATCACATTTTGTAGATTTTAATAAACATGCTGATAATTAAATTTAATCGCAGGCTTTTATTTAACATTAGCATTGAAAACATTTGGGCGCACATGTTCGCCTCCCTCTCTCTCTCTCTCTCTCTCTCTCTCTCTCTCTCTCTCTCTCTCTCTCTCTCTCGCAATCTGTATTTGCTGTGGGCCAAATTCAATTTAATTTCATCCCAAGCGCTAAAGAGTCTAAAGAGAAGCTGTGCCGGCAACTGGAGGCCTTTCAATTTGTGCAAACATTGAGTTCGCTTTGTTTGTTTCAGCTTATGTGTCTAGTATCATTCAGCTGCGGCATATTAAATGCCTATGCGTTTCTTTCCAACACTCAGGGATCTTTTTCGAATTATTAAATCGATTTTCAATTAATGTCAGACTTGAAGCCACTTAAGACGATTCCTATTTTCCTATTTAGGTAGGTAAGGACCCCAATTGGAAAAAGTAAAACAAAAATAAAAACAAAAACCAAATGCTGCTCACTGTCGCCCGTAAGGTGCAGAGCATCTTGAGCGGAAGTGAAAAGCTCATTTTAAGAGCGAGCAACAACAACAACGTACACAGCGAGAAAATGGGGTGACACAAAAAGCAAAGCTGAAATGGACGCAACGGAAATTAAGACTTTTTTTATGCGGCCAACTTGGGCCATAGATTAAGCCATTTGGCTCTGACATATCCTTCGTTCAGTTGCGCCCTTGTTGTGCACTTGCCACATAAATTGCTGGCAAAAAGTGTGCAAAAGTATTTCCCACCCACGCCAAGAGATAGCAGCGCCGAACGAGCGCTGCAAATAAATTTCTATTAAATACAAATGAGCAAAAACTTTTTTGCTTAGCCGGAAACTTTCTGAAGCCACACACATCAGCGGGATTATAGATTGACACCAGCTTCCCCGACTAAGTATCCATGAATGTTTCCCACAACTCAGCCATATCCACCATTTCCACATCTCCAATTATGTTATTTGTGTTCAGACAGAGATGGAAAATTGTCGCAACTAATTAAGTTTAAAGGGCATTAAGTCGAGTGCACTACCACAGTAGGCAGGCCTTGTTGGTTATCTATTGGCAAATGCCCGAACTCTGTACACGCCAGCCATCAATCATTGGTGCTTCAAGGCGCTTTCGTTTCAGTTGCCCATATATAGCCGAATGTAGTCGGATATTTGGCGATTTGCTGCTGATGCTGTTTGGCTCGCCACCGTGAGCAATTTAAAAGTCGCGTCCTAATCTTCCTGGCAATGCTCAACGTTTTGGGCAGGTGATTTGTTGGCAACGCCGTTGGCGGCAAAGCACATAACTCAAAATGCCATTTCTGATAGCATCCTGGAGGATGGCGCTGGCGCTGGCGCTGGCGCTAGCTATGGCTATGGCGATGGCAAGCTTAGTCTCCGACTCAGAGTCAGACTCAGATGAGCCTTAGCTCAGCTGGCATTTGCATTTGTTTTAGATGTAGATGTACGCCTTGCGTGTGTGTGAGTGTGTGTGTGTGTGTGCGTGCTTTGTCGGGAGTGTTTAAACAATATATCAAATTCCGAACAGCGGGCATGCATGTTACATTTTATTTAGATTTTTGCACACAGATAGCACTGCATTGTCTGAGTGAAGTGTTGCTGGCCAGCAGGAAATGGAAACTAAGTGCAGCAGCCGCACATTAATCATGGACTCCATCCCCGCCTCGTTGCCTCGCGCTGAGACGCCAACGCCGCACTGCTGATTCATAAACCATTTATAGTTTTCTCTTCTTGTTCCTGCTGTTGTTGTAGTGTCTGTTCGTAAATCGCACACGCAACTTGTTTGGCGACTTGAAAGGGTTAAGAAATTTATGTGTTGCAATTATTTTCTTGAAATAACACTTAAAGTGATTTACCGAGCATGTTTCGAGACCGGGAACGAAGAGCAAAATAGCAAACCTAAGTAAATGTGGAATGCGCAACTCGAAAGAGATCCTGTGGCCACTGCGATTTATTCCAGCTCATTGATTTTCCGCTTTTGTGCTGCACTTAATAAGATTTGTTAAGCACAAATGGGTTGCCCGTCTCGGACCAGCCGAAGGCCAGCAATAACAACCCATAATATTGGTCATGTGTGCAATTTGTAGCACCTTTAAGTGCCTGTTGCTGCACCTTTTTAGCCGCAAATTGTTTCGCATGAGAAATGCCCATTTTCCACTGTCACTTTTGAGACCTGTTGGCTTCTTGCAATGAACGCCAACGCAGTGCAGCCAGCATGACTGCAGCTCTATTAAAATCTTTATTACTAAGCAGGCGACGCCTGACGCCTGACGCCACACCAGTGGCCCGACCCAAAAACAAACTAAGTTCTTTTATTTACGCCAGTTGTTAGTGCTCACAGCAGCAACAGCAACACCAACACCATTAAGCAACACGTCGTTATTCGGGGCGTTTAAGTGAGCTCTGGTTCGTTCTGGCTGGTCGTGAACCTAAAAGTATGCAGTGCTTATAAATCTGCTGTACACAATTTCAACATGTAATTGCGTCGGAATCATTTATCACCTTACACATCTCACTATTACACTGTAAATATCTTTTCCAATAACACACTACTACAAATAATATTCAATCCTGACATTGACACTTTTACACTGTAAATATTGTTCCAATAACACACTACCACAAATAATACACAATTCTGATTAGGTTAAGTTGCCAAAATGGTAACAGCACACTAACCATTGTAAATAAAGAACCTACATTTCTATAATTAAAAAAAAAAAAAAAAAAAAAAAAAAAAAAATTGCGTCGGAACATAAAACATAACTTACAATTAATGGTTTCATTCGCCCGAAAACAACACCGCCACAGGTCACTAAATTATCAATTTAATGTTCTTGAAAATTCTCGAGCATCATTGAAAATTCTTTAATAAGGGCACAACAATTTATAGAGTATCCGAGCTGAAGTCATGCAAAGTTCAAGAGGTCTATCTTTGAACCAAATGAAAATCGATTCAAAGCTACAAAATCACATCCCATTCAAGTTTCTATAGACTGCTAACAATATTTCTTGTTGTTCTTGTATTTGCAGACATGTTATGAACTGGAGCGCTATCTGCGCGACGAGCCCAAGCTGCAGAGCTACAAAAAGATCACAGAGCTCGATTCTGCCTGGGACATATTCTCAACACCGGCACGCTTGCTGGAGGAGCTGAAGATAAAGGAGAGCCTGGACACGATATCGACTACCTCATCCGTGTCTTCCAACTGTTCGGGCATATCGTGGGACAGCAATGGCTCGCAGGCGCTCAGCTGTGCCGTCCTCGTCAAGCAGGAGCGCATCGACGAGGACGACGAGGAGGCGGCACATGTACTATCGTGCAATGACAAATTGGACGTGCTCTTCGCTGCGCCCCCCTCAGCCATATCGCCCAATCCTAGTATCTGCAGCGCCGGCAACATGACGCCCACTAGCAATAGCAACTGCACCGTCAGCAACAGCACCGTGAGCATAAGCAGCAGCAACACCAGCTGCAATACTATCACCCTGAGCTCAAGTAACAGCAGTGCGCCGGCTATTAAGGTTCGAGTGGTGCAGGCCAAGTCGCAGCGGCAATTTCATTTGGGCCAAGGTCACGTGCATGACTTCCTGCTTCCTCCGCTAACGCCGCCGTCATCGCCCGAGTCGAACCTTCGCAGCCACAACTATGCACAGCCGCCGCAGCAACGACCGCAGCAAATCGATGCCACCGAGTTCGCCGCGATCCTCAAGCAGCAGCAACAGCAGCAGCAGCAGCGACAGCAGACTTCAGCAGCGGCAACAGCAGCAAATTCCACACCCGCGTCCGCCATCCTGCACTTTAGCAGCCAAACGCCCGGTGCCAAGAATTCCTCGTTGACGCAAGCCACAACGCTGCAGCTGCAGCAGCAGCAGCAACAGTTGGCAGTGCAACATTTAAGCATATCGCCGCAGGTACTAAACAAAACTAGCAACAGCAGTGCGGCAAGCAGCAACAACAACAAGAACAGTAGCAGCAGCAACAACAGCAACAGCAGCGTTGATCAGTCGTCGAACAGCCACCACAACAACATTCCGCGCAGCACAATCGTGCGGCTGACCACAGCCAATGGAACACCTGGAGCCGCTGGCATTAGCCTAGCACGTGTAATACAAATGCAAAACAATGGCAATGCTAATGTTGCTGCCGTGCTCAGCGCTGCGGCCAACAACGCCAACAGCAACAGCAACAACAACAACAACAACAGCAGCAACAATCTTGGCACTGCAACAGCAATGCAACAGCAATCGGCTTCGCAGCAGCAACAGCAGACGCCACAAATTGTTGCCGTCGTCACATCGCTGTCTGAGAAATCAACAACTGGTGCGTATTGCTCAAAGCTCCTGTCCACTGTCCATCCCATGTCTGACCAAGTTGATTCCACAGCTTCTACCAAAAATCATCACCCGCGCCAGCATCACATCGATCACAGTCCGGACGCCAAACGTCGGATACACAAGTGCCAATTTCTGGGCTGCAAAAAGGTCTACACAAAGAGTTCACATCTGAAGGCGCACCAAAGAACCCATACAGGTGAGACGAGTCACTTGGTCAACTGAACTGACATAAAATATGAAATAAAATACCATAACTACGGCACATTAAACGGTTCGACAATAGTATCATTAAGTCGACTACAGGCTTTAACATTTTTCCGACCAAAAAGGGCAGCAACAATATGAACATAAATGTGTAAACTCGGGCTTCGGGTTGCTGCTCCCTATTAATAAATCAGAGTGCTGCGACAACATAACAGCCCCAGAGAGCATCGCGTCGGTGACCTGAACAGGAGAGCAGGAGAGCAGCACAGGACAGGACACAAGTGACACGCTGCATTGTTTTGCTGCCATTGTCCCAATATTTCCACAACCAAACACACAGCGCACATATATGCATACATGCAAATATATATACATATATATATATGTAAATATATATATGCATGTACAAAGTCAAGTGCAGGGGGCGGGCAACCAAAAACATCCTTGAATGACAGCAGACGAGGCTTGAAATTTCAATAAAAATCGCATAATTCAAAAATGAATTATTGGTTACACGCACACATACTCCTGCATTTGCACACAGATTAAACCCGCCGATGAAATGTTATTTTATTGCTGCCACCATCAGAGCACCAGAGATTTCAGAGCGAGAGCAGGGAAACCATTGATTTGTGTGCAGACCCGCACATATGTATTCCCATCTATGATAATGCGTTTTACAACAGTTCAACTCGTAAAATATAGCAGTCGAATTCTTGTAAAACAAATACATTAACTCTGCATATGTCATAGGCTGTTAGCACTAGCTGTTAATGGTAATTTTAATGAGCAGGTCTCGTTTATTTAATGCATTTCCATGATAAAATTTAATGAAAGTAACAAGACTGAATCAGCATAACTCTACGTCGGGCACACTTCAGCACAGTTTCCTCTCGACCTAACAATACAATAACTGATTTACAAAAAATCTTTAACAATCAACAAGTTTAAGTTTGTTGAGTGTTAAAAGGCTTATAGGCTCTTAGTTTTCCGTTTATCTTTGGAAGTGAAAAGTTGTAACTTTATAAAAACAATAGACTTGGGGCATCGGATGGCATGCCTAATTGAGCCCCGTTCAGAAATGTTTGCTCTTTCAATGTAAGTTGTAGTTATTGTTGGCCTTGTTGATTGTTTGTTTATTTTCGTTTTTTGCTTCCATCGTTTCGGGGTGTTAATTTATAAGTAAAACTTTTGTGCTCGAGCTTAAAGGTTTCAGCTGTGCTTACCCCAAGCTAAAGGCAACTGATTAAGCTGTGCAATTAGTTATATGTGTTCCACACGCACACCGAGAGCAGACAAAATAAGTCAAAGCCAAGATGTCTTCAGACGATAAGAGACTAAAACATCTGATTGCCCCAACGTTACGCTTACAAAATGTAAATTTTTTCTACCTTTGCTTTTCAAAGGACCCGCAAAAAATGTAATTATTTTAATGTCACCTTAGAGGGCATGCAAAGAATTAACATTCGTGAATGCTGATTCGTTTTGGGCAGAAGTTCTGCTTTAATTTGGAGAAGCAGCGCAACGTTATTGATGATCAGCTATTATTTAGATGTCCAATCGGGGTTTTTTTCTTTTTATCTTGGGGGGTTTGGGATAGGGACACGTTAGAGGTCAGCTGGGCATACATTAATTTAAAGCAGTCCTGATTGCGTTTCTTGTTGTCTCCGGCCGCAGCTTGAATTCAATTAATTAGAAAACAGCCAAAATGGCGCGAATATTTTACAATTGATAATCAATTAAAACGCAGCGCATAAAAGCTGGCAATAAATGTGCGCAGTGCGCAAAAGATTTCAATTAGTTAAACGCTCTGGCCATAAAAAAAAAACAGCAGACAGAGTTGTGGGCAGCCCGAGGTTTGTAATAGCTGGTGGGGGAGTACGGCACGGCCGTTAAGAAAAGATTACTAGTGCAATCAAGCGGATAGACGCAAGCAGACCATAAAAATTGTGTTGAGTGCAAAAGCCGAGAAGGCGCACAGCGCATAAAAGAAAAGCTAAAGAATTGCGTGCAGCGTACAGTGTGCACTGTGCAGTGTGCACTGTGCGCTGTGCGCTGTGCAGTCTGCAGTCTGCAGTCTGCAGTGTGCAGTGTGCAATGAAAGGAATGCCGAAACCTCTTTCTACACCGCGCATTGCATGTCGCTCGCCAAGGCATTCTTTCTCTCCTATTGGCTGCTGACATTAAAACCCAACGCCAGCAAAATTTATAAAATATTAACTGGCTCGGGGCTATACGTTAAGCGGCCGCTGCCCGCACTGCAGCTGACTGCAATTGCAGCGCCCTGCCCTTCGCTTCCCCGACTTCCCTCCAACACCTTACAAATGCGCTAACAATATGGGAAGAAAGGAGCAACTTTATGTATAGAAACAAATAGCTGAGGTTAAGTTTTAACTATGCTGGCTACAATAAATTAACAATGGAGCGATTGAAACAAGAATTGGAAAGTCTTTAGGAAAAGCTGACTCTAACACAACTTTAATACGACCACAATCTGGCTTTAAAGCTGATTTAAGAAGTTCATAAGATTGATTGCGAGTGAAGATGTTCGCTGACAGCTAAAAATTGATTCAATTACAGATCGAGAGCAACAAATTTGTGGCGCTTTAATCCATCTGGTTGTAGGTCCTATTTGTAATCCAAGGTTCGCTGTAGGTCGTTCAGTTGCACTTTAATATGAGCCTCTCGGGTCCTAACTGTAGATGTAGCTGTAGCTGTAGCTGTATCTGCACGCCCAGTGCTTTGTGCACTTGACTGTGATTTACGCAGGCTAGAACCGAAAAAAGGAAGCGGAAAAAATGCCAAAAGTCAATGGCAAAGCATTTTACCAGGCGCCCAAACACACAGTCCACCCACATAAGCGCACGCTGCTTGTGGGTGTAAGTGTTTTTCGGGCACCCTATTTATTTATAGCCCTTGCTTCGATGTCTCGCTCACAGTTCTGACAACATGCCAAAGTGCAAGTGGCAGGACACCCGCACACCCCCACACCCTTACACCCACACGCAGGGAGTGAAATGTCCCATGTTGCAACGCCGCGACGCATCGCTGGACAGGGCCTCAGCAATGGGCAGAGAGTAAACAAATGGAAATTAAGAGAGCGCTGTTTGTTGCCTGGCGGGTCGTTGGCGAGTCGTTTGTTTCGTCAGGCGAGCAAGTTGGCCGCAAGTGCATAATGTGAAATTGAGCACGGAAATATCACACATTTCCGCATGCATTAAGTTTTAAGCTGTGTATATATACTATATATATATAAATATATATATTTGTATGTGTAATATATGTATATATACGAGCTGCTGTGGTGTGCGTTACAAAGTTTTCCACTCAGCTTTATGTATTTTTCTTGGCTGTCGTCTACTTTGCCGGTTATCTGGCTCCACTTTCCACCGCTTTTCTCCACAGCGGCAACGGCGAAGGCAACGCCGGCAATTTCCTGCCTTGGCTGCTGTTTGTCTTTTAAACTCAAATAATTTTGCCATTTTTTCTGGCACAACTGTGTACTGTGTACTGTGCTCTGTGCTCCACTCTTTGTGCATTTTTAGGTTTTATACTTTTGTGTGAAATTACAACTTCTGCATTTCCTTTTCCTTTCTGCCAGGACTGCCTGCCTGGCTGCCTGTCCTGCCTGGCTGCCTGGCTGGCTGGTTGGCGCTTTTGAGCTCTGCAACTGGCACTGGGTCTGTAACTGGCTTTCGGCGCATTGGCCACTGTTTTTGCCGCATCCTTTGAGGCTTTTGGCACGCATGAAAACTGTTGGCAAAGGGATTCGCGATTTGGCAACCCGTTTCACTGACTTCGATCTTAACGTAAATTTCGATGGCCGACATTTCATTATTCCTGTTGTTTTTTTTTTCAATTTTAATTTTATTTTTTTGCATTTTTAATTGTCTTCCATTCTGCCGTTTACTCATTCGTTTGCATTTATTCATTGTGGCCCAGTGGCTTTGAAAAAATGGGAAAAATATATATATTTTCAATACTTTCACAATACAAGTGTGCTTGATACTGCATTCGTCATGAAAACCATTTGACTGCAATTTAAAAAAAAAAAAGAAAGAACAAAAAAAAAAACTACAAATTATAATTTTAAGCATTTCAGCCACCATGCACATCACTGAGAGTCTCTCAGCCAGCTGAACGTTGATAAAACTTTTTTCATTTCGCTGCCGTAAAGTATAAAAATTATGGCATCCTATCCCTGCTACCTTTTACCCACTAGCTATTTCGTTGTTTCGCCTCGTCCCTTGGAATCTGCTCTATATATTTTATATTATTTTGCTGGCTGCAACAGGAAAGAATGGCAACAACTTATACTGCATTCAACGCTCTCAGAGAGTAACTTATTTAATAAGTGGAAACTAGCGATTTTGATGCATTTTCATTAAATCTTCTTAACAAACTTCTGTCCTTGCAGGTGAGAAGCCGTACAAGTGCTCCTGGGATGGCTGCGAATGGCGCTTCGCCAGAAGCGATGAGCTAACTCGACATTATCGCAAACACACTGGCGCCAAGCCCTTCAAGTGTCGCAACTGTGATCGCTGCTTCTCGCGCTCCGATCACCTGGCCCTCCACATGAAGCGCCACATGTGAAGAGAGATCTGAATCGACAGTGAGCATTACAGCAACTGTGTGCCATCACAAGCAGCGACGATAGAGTTAAAGCGCTAATTAATCAAAATCACACATCACACAAGCACAAGCAATGAAAAAAGAAGCAAAAAAAGAAAAAGAAAAAACAATTTGAGAAGTTAAAGTCCGATACAAATTTGTGTTTTCGTTGCTCTTATTGTTTTGTTAATATTTTTATCCCCCTTCATTATCGTTTCGCTTCAACAATTCATTTGTTATTTGTTTGATTTCATTTTAACGCTTAAGCATAAATCAATTTTACTTCCATTTGCATTTAAATTGTTGACATCAAATATTTACCAAAGCAAAATAATTTTTTCTAGTAAAGTATAAAGAAAAAATACTGAACAAAATGCAGTCATGAATGAACTTACACATAAACCGACACTCAAAATATAAATTAGAAAACAAAAAAAAAAAAAACAAAAAACAAAATGAATATGATAAAAAATAAATTTATGAATATATATATTTTTGTTTTGTTTGTAGCGAAAACAACAAATATTGTAAACACTGCCAAAACAAAACAAAACAACATTGAAATGATTATGAAAATTACGACAAATTGTTAATATACAATACATATACAAAGATTTAAATTTAATTAAGGAAGTGCATCGTACTGGCTTAGGTACAACAACAACAAAATACAACAAACACAAGTGCAAAATATGTTTTAAACAATAAACGAAATGCTTATATTTTCTTACTTTAATTTAAATATATTTTAAATTTGTAAATTAATTGTTGTAAAGGTTGATTATATATGTATGTAGTATGTATGTCGAGCAGGTCGAGTGAATCGAACTGCTAAGTAAATACCACTTTTGGCGCTACAAATCGATATTTCCCCAATAGGTCCTGTAAATGTAATTCTATTTATAACGCACATTTCTGTTCTTGTGATCAAAAGTATTACGATGAGTTTTTTATTTGAAAAAAATCTAAACGCTCTTATTTTCTTCTGTTTTTTTTTTTTCTATTCGACCTAAATATTATATTTTTGACAAATTTTTACAAATTCTTCTTAATGTGCCTCATTAATTTAAAATATTGATATAAATAATTTTAAAACCTATTTTTTATATGACAAGTTTTAGATGTATTTCCAAATTTCAGCAGGTCACAATTAACAAAGTTTAGGTATTCACTAAAAGTTCCAAAACAAATCAAAACAAAATCTCTTGGAACTGCACCGAATACGTTTTTAGAGAAACGTGTAGAAAAGTTTTTTACTTTCCATGCTGTGTGCTAATAATATTTTCTTAGTTATGTGCTGCCTTTATTATGTAATGAACCATTTCATTTTGTTTATTATTTGATTATTTTTAAATATTTTTAACAAAAATAAATATTATAAAACAAAACGCTTTTTCTATATTTTCATTTATATTTTTTTATTTTCATTGTATTCCCCACGTATATGCAACACAAGGTATACAACATGATCGAACATAAATTTACATTCGAGCATTATGATTTGTGTGATGAGATATTCTGTGATCCAGACAACAAGAAGTAGCTATGGCACCAAACACGTACCCACACGCGAATGTCGAAAGTTTACATACATACTCATAGCTTTGCCCTTTATAGTTGTTTCTTGATTTCGATCGTAGTTCTCAATGATTGTGAAAGTGATTGATTGATCACTTTTTAAAGGTTTGTGTGTGGCTTGTGCTATGTGTCATCTCAATGTTAAGAAGAATAAAAAAGAAAAAAACAATATATCTATAGTGTCGTATATGGATAAGAAGTTATAAACTAAAAGTTCCCTCTAAGATTATATTATCAATAAAAAGGTACAATTATACTGGTTCTCAATTGCCAGTATCCTTTTTCGGCTTCCATGCGAACAAACCCAAGGAAATGCACTAAACAAGGTTATGATGTTGATAACGCAACTATAAATATTTAAACAAAACAAAAATGTGTACGATGTGTCAAAAAAAATTCAATCAGTTTAGTGTAACTTTTGAGAGTCAAAACCAAGCCCAAATCAAATATTTTGTATAGAAAATCCTTAAACATAAAAACCGAAATCCAAAAAGAAAAACCAATTAGATTATAATATATATGGGGGCCTAAATATGAATAACATCTAAGTAATTATGTATGTATTTTACAATCCAACATTCAAAACGTAAACGAAACATGTATTTTAAAAAAACGAAAGCAAAACAAAATTATAATATATATATATATGCATGTGTACATATATATGCATGTGTATAAATAATTCTGTAAGCATTAAAACACAATAAAAGACTGGTCAACGAGGTGTTCCGCGTTTATGCAACAATTGCAACAAAAGTAAACAAAATTTAAAAACGTTAAGTAAAATGGAAATAAAACTCAAAACACAAATCCATATGTACACATTTATTCAAAAACACAAAAAACCCCTAGCGTATTGATAAACTCATGGCGAGTGCGGAAATTTGAACTAGTTGAGATTGATCCATTTGATGTTCAGGTTGACTCTTCGTGCTTGTAAAACTTATTTTTGACTGCAAAAACAGTCCCACTGACCCGTATATATATATATTGTCTACTAGTAACCATACGTAAGCTAACCGTAATGTTAATATTGTACGAATTTTAAGAAACGCTGAATGTGAGTCTAGAAAGTACTAACAACAACAACAAAATATTAAAATCAGCACAGACGACACACATACTGATTACGTATACACACATATTATAGTCTAAATTTAACAGTTAAACAGTTCGCATATACACCAAAAAGAGAGCAGAAAATTAAAGACGAAACCCCAGGGCAGACGATAATTCTCTAAACAATTTTTTTTATCAATTTACAGTTTATCAATAATATTGGATAGACGATTCGATAAAAAAAAACCCGAAAAAAATAACTAAAAAGAATTTTTTCTTAAACTTTTGTTTGCATAATGCTTGGCAAATTTGTAGACTATGATTTAGGCAAGAAACTCAGCATATATATGTATATTTATTTAAATTGTATAAAATATATATATACATATATGTGTGTATAGTTAAAATATAAACGTTTTACATAGCAATATAAGCGCATCAACTTAAACATTCTGTGTATAATTTAGTGAAATGAAATAGTTTAATGTTAAATGAACTCCAGTGGAAAATCAAAAAATTAACTATTAAAAGGAAAAACAAAACAAAAAACAATAAATAATTTTATGTATATGTAAAATAAACATTGTGTCTGGACAAAAGAACATATTTAAAAGTTGTGTATGTACTAGAATATAAGAATTGATGAAACTGATGAATTGAACGGGGCATGCGAAGCATCTATATATTAAGACAAAGCATTTTGTGGCGGGATAGAATATCGAAAAAGTCAGTGTCAGTGAGTGTTTTGGGTCAGCAGCAAATGGTGATTTATATAGATTTTTATAAAGATCTTAATTTAGCTTTTTTGTGAAATGTAAGTAAGCCACATACACATACACACACACACACACATACACAAACAAGAACATGAACATGAACATGAACATGAACATGAAATTAAATTAAATTGTACACCTAAGACGCGTAATTGATATCAAAATTCACAAGTTTCAGCACAGGTAAACTAAAAATACATTTGAAAATAAATATCTATGTAAATAAATAAAATGCCATCAGCAAAAAAAAAAAAACAAAAAAAAATACAAAGATGACTACGAGACCCGCTTGTGCAAAGAAAACAAAAAACAAAAAAAGAAAACCAAAAAAAAAAAAAAAACTCGTTAAAAGTCAAATCCTTAGCTAAATAGCAAATAGCAAAAATCTAATTGTCAGTGTTTATTATCATCATTATTATTATTATTGATGTGCATTTGATGTTAGCGTATTTTTACGCTTATTCTGAACGCAAATCTCTCCTTTTGCCATCAGTGCTTATGCTATGTGAGTTGATTTCGAAAAAGTTGCGAACGTAATTGCTTTAATTTAATTATTGTATAACTAACATTGGCGTGACTAACTGAATGTTGAAATAATTTAAATGCAATTTTTATAGAATTTAATTCAATTAGCATCTTTTTGCCGTCATATTGTATATTCTATGGAAAATATACCAATTATTATTGATCATTATTATTATTATTAAATTGCTTGTTTGTTGCGGCTTTTGTCATTCTCTTTATAATCATTTTATATGAGAAATTGTAAGAAACATTTAGAAAATAATATTGAGTATAATTAAGGCGAAATGCATAAAATACATAAAAACATGGCAAATCGATTAGGTAAAACGCCCATAGAGAAAATCAGATTCTTACATTAAGTATTAGTTTATTATACAAAAACAACAACAACAGCAAGAGAGGAAAAAGGAAAACAACAACAAACCATATACGCAAAGAAAAAAACGACAGAAAAATTAGAAATGTTATTTTACTCTTGTATAAGTATAAACTGAAGGCATTTTCAACGTATGACAACTATATTGTACGTAACTTGATATTTTGATGAGAATTTCTGTGAAAAATATAGAAAAATATAAAATGGACACGAATTGCTATTTATTTATGGGGCAACTAAGAGTGGCAAAAAGTGCTATGGCTGCGCTGACGCATATCAACGTTAACACAAACAGCAAGAAAAACAAATAAATTTGTTGATGCATTTTAATAATGTTGACTTTGTCTGTGCAATGGCAAGCGGAGACTGAGGCACGGTAGGTGCACATATGTATTTGACTTTAGTGATTGCAGGCGGCGTTGAACAAACAGTTCACATCATTAGCCCCGAAGGAATGGCCAACAATAACAACAACAGAAAGGATAACGACGATAACCATAATATGCGAGTGCATACGTTTTGCAACCACCCGTACACCTGAAAGTGCATAAATTTAAATTATACTTTATAACACGCATGTAAACTTTTATTTACTGTACTCTCTGTACATAATTAAAAACTTGCAGCTGCTGCGCGCTGTCTTAATGGCACCATAACATCCATCGACAGCATACTCTAACCATCCAAAGGCAATTATACAGCGAATATTCCAGTCAATTTAAGATATGACAAATGCATTTATTCCGGTTGGTATATTGAATGTTATAGCTATGTGATATGCTATATGATAATATAAACTTACTTTAAATATAGCACACATGATTCTTGACCCTAATAGAGAACAGAACCTCTTTGATTAAAGAGAAATATAAAGAAAGAGTATATTTTTAATAGATTGCCTGACAGATTGTTATTATAATAAAACTATTGTTGGCAGCTGCTGAGCTTTTACCGCAACTCTGACTCCTTTTATTTACGAAGGCTAAATAAAGGCTCTGTCTATTGTATTTAGTTTAATTGGCATTGATTTAATGCCGTGCTCTTGCGGAAAAAGTTAATTTATCGAGAGAAAAGATTACAAAGCTGCTCTGCAGGCAAGCAAAGGCAAAGAATAGAAGTTAGTTAGTAGGGAGCGCAGCAGAATATTACATTGATTTGCTTATGTATAGAGCGAGGCATCAGAAGAGAAGACAAATTTAAGAGAATTTATTATAGGAGCAAATAGCCATATTAAAACCATTTTAACTCCTTTTTCCATTCTACATTTCCATATTTTTTAATCAGCGCTACAATTTGGTTAAAAAGTATATGAGAAAAGTGCAATATTCCTCGATATTGCTGGTCATTTTAATAGAGTTTTTTCCCCACGTATGAGCGAATAGCAGACAATGTCCAGTCGAAGTGCCACCGATCGATTCTCATTTCAGCCGTGAACCCCTTGCAATTCCTTCATTTTCACCCGTTTCAAAAGGAGTTCTCGCTGCAAGGAAAAGCGAACGAGAAAACTTTTCATATTCTTAATTTTGTTGTGCTGCCCGGCTGCATCTTAACTCTGTGCTAGCAGCAAAACTTCTAATTGCGTACATGACTAGCAGACACAGTGACACCCCCACAACATGTGCTTCTGTCTGGCTGCATACACTGAGAGAAGTTTTAAGTAACTGCTGCTGCTGCTGCTGCCACACTACTAATAAAGTTAACCTTTCAATATTATCTGATTATTGCCAGATCTGAATTGCTGGCATATTATCTGTTAGGTGCGTTCACAACATTGTGTTCGAAAGTTTATTAAACATGAAAGCTCAGTGTAGATCAGGCTGACAACATTTGCTGAAGCCGCTTCTTTAGGTTTCCCACTGCATCTTTATCAAAATGGTTTCTAAAGTTCAAACCACTTTGTGAGTGGCGCGAGGGGAATATGACTTTTAAAAAGTTTTCGGTTCTCTTCAGCACATGCTTGCGCACACACGCAGCTACACAGGAGTCTACACATACCAACCATGTTGTGCTGTGTTCTGTTGTGTTGTGCTGTGTTGTGTTGTGGCTGATGTGTATCCCGGTCTTCTTTACATTTGTAGCTTGTCAAAGTGGCTCAACGCCTCACATGTTAACTTATTTTGCTTGCGCTTCGCTTGCAGAGCAGACACCCGAAAAAAAGAAGCAACGGTAAACGGAAGGATGCAAACAAACAGGATGAAGCTGCTGCTGCTGCTGCCGCTGTACCTGCACTTGTATCTGTGTATACGTCCGGGCGAGTTCATTACGAAACAAGCTCTCAGCTCCCTTTGTTTAAATTATAAGCAGCCTTCCATTTCGGGGTAGCTTCTTCAACTGCGCTTCTCAATGGTCAAATGGAATTGCTCGGAATATTTCGAAATGCAATTTCTGCTTAAATTGGCAAATAACGTAAATATTAGCAGAAACAAACGCAAATTGGGAGCCTAAATAAATCTCATAATTACAATCGTTCAGAGAGCCATTTGTTAGAATATTTGGTGCAGAACGTTTAGGGAACGCTTTAGCTTGACTCAAAGTCAATCTCAGGGCCAAATGGATAATAATAAAGTGCTGGAGAGACACGTCTTGTAAAGGGGCATGTGAGTGGCTGTTGCTTGTGGCAACTGCCAGAACAAGAACTGGCACAAACTAGCAAACACCCACGCACACACACACATACACACACCCATGAGATAACACAGCGCCAGCAACTGTCAATGACAATGACATCAACTGCAGACGAGCCCATAGAAAATGGCACATAATGAAATGGCTACAGAGCTCAAACTGGCTACGAATTCAAGAGACAGCCCTGTCTGGGCATTGTTAAAGTACACATACATACGCATCAGCCCGGAGAACATGGGACCGCACTGTTACAGGCCAGAAAATAAGAAATCGTGTTGCTGCGACGAAGGCAGCTCAGTTATTATTAATTCGAACATCTTTTAAGTTTGAATAGCTAACTGAAAAAAAAGGTTTCAAGGCGACTTGAACCGGAAATCTGACTATAAGAGTCGTAGCTTGTACCAACCACACTTCATAGACTTAAATGCATATTTAACAAATGTTAATATATATAGAAAATTTAAATGGTGTCTGAGCTTTCGGTTTAAAATTATTTGCACATGGTCAGGTGTAGTCCGCACTTGATTGCCGGATATCGAGATGAAAATATCTTACTCACTGAACAAACCGGGAATAAGAGCAAAACGAGCAAATCAAATTAAATGGCATCGAGTCAGACCGACGAGCGATGCAGAGACGACCGCAGGTGCACAGCATGCAGCAGGCGCGAGCCGAGCTCCAATTTGCCAACTGGCGCCAAGTGCACTTGAAGTGTATCGAATTTGTATGGATTTCGCTACAGCCAATAATTTGACACTTGCATTTGCACTCCTCGTGTTCATACTCATTTCCATTCTCGTTTGCTCGTGCTCGTGCTCGTGCTCCAACTCGTGCTCGTGCTCCAGTTCCAGCTCGCGCCTAGGAGAGACAATGGGAAGCCAAGGCAGGCAGCAGGTTGTGTGGCGGGACTTTAGCCAAGCGAATACTTGAATAAAGTTGCAGAGAACCTTGGCAGGTATCATTGACAAGCAAGGGGGCCATAAACGGCGATACGTGTGGGAGGTGTGGAAGGTGTGGGAGTGGTAGTGGCGTGTGTGTATGCGGAATGCTTTGTTGCTGGATGTGTGCATAAATGCATGTTGAGTAAGCAACAATAACAGGAAAGGCAAACAAACGCAAACGCAATTGTCATCACCATAAAAATAACATAAAACTCTTTTTACGACTTCGTGGTTGCGTTCAAGTGTTAAAGTTGGGCTCTGAGTGGATACTCGGGCTTAAATAATCAGAAATTACATTAAATTGTCTAGGGCTCTACTCGAAGTGAGCTGAAATGCCAGCCAACGTATCATCCTTGTTTTCAATTAAAAGTAAATCTTATTCGCTGCAGCAGAAATCGCACATTGTTGCATGCGCTGTGCATCCTCTTCCTTGTTTTTTTACCATCTGCAGATATATGTATATTGGAGCCCATTTAAGCAATAACTCTTGTTTGGCATAAGTGTGTGGGTGCGTCGAGTCGTAATTGGTAATGCACTCAATTGGTGCAGTCAATTTGCTAAAGTGCCTACAAACGTTGAACGGACTCCAAAAAGTGGCTCGCATCCGCGCCAGCGCCCAAATAGTCTATTATTACCATTACCATTACCTGAGTACAGATTTAAAATCAACAACAGGCGTCGCACGATAGCAGCAACAAATAAAAAACAGGCGACAAACGACAGGTAAGCAGACACAACAACAATGTCTGGACCGTATTTACACACACACACACACACACTCTTATTTGCACTAAAAGCGGCATAAATATAAACAGACTTCGCATTAAAAAGAGAGCTGCGCCCAAGCGCCGCTGCTGATGCTGAAGTCGAGCAAGGGCGGAGCGAAGAGAGCGGACGCGTTGGGGGAACGAACTATTTTTGGCTCTGGCGGGCGGGTCCATACTCCCACTGCTGCATTGCAGTCATGCAAAGGTATGCAACGGCATCCCCAAATTGTAATTCATACGAACGTGTGCAGCTTGTTGCAGTTGCAAATTATTTGGCGGTGAATGCATTTTATGTTTCCAAATGCTGTTGACATGATTGGAATAGCATGCATTATATATATGAAGCATATAGTTTGACGCATCGTTAGTATCTATAGCCAATTTATTGTCAATGCTTAGCATATTACTATGCCGATATATCTTACTAAATTTGTAATGAGCGAATGGGTTGGCTGCTCGACTTGAATATAACCTGAACCCTGCGAAGAGTTGATTTTTCAATCAATCTGAAATTCTTTTATACAGATGCAAACGGAAGAATAGAACAGAATCTCAGGCGGACAACAATGTATACCTATACATACCTATGTTACGCCTTCTTCTACCCATTACACATATATGATGACTAGATTCGCTCCGTATCGTCCTTGTTAACCCACTTTTCGTACTTCACACCTCACCAACAATACTCGTCTATCGTATTGTCATGAATTTTTCTATCTCTTTCTTAAATTTGTCTACAATAACTTTCAGGACTTGTTCAGCTTGTCCTCTGCTCTATGAATTTGCGCTCGCATTTCTTTAGCTATTTAAGTACACACCTAGCTGGCCCGTCTTAAAGTCGATTCTTTGTTCTTTTTCAGGTCCAACTGCTTTACGCTTGTTTATGTCTCTTCTTTCATGTTTGGTTGCTTCCACTGCTTCCACAGCTTTTTTTGTTTATTGCTTGTTTTGAACCTTGTTTGAACTGGTTTAAAATTTCTTGGCACAGGCTCGACACGGCTCAGAAGGGACCACTGACTGCCATGCTCAGTCGGAAAGCCAAAGATGCAAGCAAAAGGTTGGGCAACTATGAGCCCATAACTTTGTTACACACAATTAACAATTTGATGCTTTGCCAACTTGCCTCCCTCTTCTGCTCCTCCTCCTCCTTCTTCTTCTTCTTCTTCGTCTTGTTCTGCCTGGTTCGCTCGTCCGCTATTGAGTGAGGCAGGCTTAAGCCCCAACAAACAGTTACATTATACTTGCGGTTGCTAAACACGACACATGTACTTTTCGGGTGGGTGTCCCTAATTAAATATTACACAAACCGGACGCTGACCCGACCGGACTCGTGAGGCAGCTGTGTCCTAAGCTGCGAACATTTCGAACTTTATTTTGCGTGGCGATAAAGCTGCAACGTGCAACTGCAGCCACCTCGCTTATGCAAAAACTTAAGGTCAACTTGTTACTTAAAGTTTGCAACCCCAGTCGGCTAACAGAATCTAGAGATGGCAGCGTGAATACAGGGAATATCTAATTCAAGCTAATAACTGAGCCCGCGTTAAAGGACTTTACAGTCTTGCCTACGTTGCAACAAGGATTCAACTTTAAGACTGAGAATATAGTATGTATACGGCCTCGTTATATTCATGCATATCCTATACTATCGTCACACTTATATTCATCTATTTCTGATATCATCTCTGAGTGTCCCTCTCCTGTAGAGGGTCAGCAGCTGCTGGACCACCGCACAGCATGCAGCAAAATTAGCCAAATAGCCGCTAAGTGCTCGCTTAGTGTTTAAGCGGCATAAAAATGTGGCAAGTTTCGTAAGCGGCAGATACCGTAGTAGTAGTCGCCGAAGGAATTCCATTTGACCTTCACCTGGAATGCCAATGGCCAGCAGCTGCCGACC
The DNA here is from genome assembly GCA_035046225.1 of Drosophila pegasa. Taxonomy (NCBI): domain Eukaryota; kingdom Metazoa; phylum Arthropoda; class Insecta; order Diptera; family Drosophilidae; genus Drosophila; species Drosophila pegasa. The sequence continues at coordinate 243,242 of JAWNOD010000076.1, forward strand.
ACACTGGGGACGAAGATGACTATGTGAAGATGGTTTCCAGCTTGCCGTCTGCAAAGGATTTAAAAAATTTATTTCGAAAATATTTGTGCCCGTCAACGATGCAGAGACAGTGAAGCCTCCCTCGCTCCGCCCCGCCTGGCATGGCATGGCATGAGAAATAGCTACGTTTACTAACAGGATATGCTGCCAAAAACATTTTTAATAATTTAACACACATATTTTCTCATTTTTGGCAACATTCACTTTGAAGACCATGCACAAGGTATTTTTGCGTCCATGCTTGGAAGCAGGAGCAGCAGCAAGGAACAGGCGGTGGCTGGCAACTGTCGATGTACCACACGAAGCAACTGGGAATCAGCGCCAGCGCCAGCGCACGAGTGTGTGTCGATGACGGAAGTGTTGAGTAATATGAAACCTATTTTCCACAGAGTATCAGCATTATTTAAAATCTCAACGTGAGACACCACCTTTGGCTTTGATGTGAAAAGTCGTTGCAACAACTTTGTGAAATATGAACAGCTAACTTAATGCTCCGGGCACATTATTAAGCTGAGCGCCGTCACAAGGCACTCAAATTAGTGGTATGCAACCGCAACCAGGATTGGCGCTCCGAATATCTGTTAGCGGCTTTTCGCAATCTGTTTACCTATCGCTTTGATGTTGCCCACAGATGTGCCGTGGGTAATAGTGGGCCGCAGCTCACAGTTTCAGCTTCAGTTCGACGACAACTCGTTCGCTTTGCTGCAGGAGCGTCTGTCATGGCATTTTAATTGAATTTTACTTCAAAACGCAGAGTTATTATGCGCCAGGCATGTACTAATGCTTGAAAGGCACCCACGCTGCCTTCAAACACTTAATATTCTGTAATCCAGTCGGTAGCTGTATTGCAAGCTGCGTTGAGGTATTCACGTAACTCGTTTAAGGACACCCCTGGGGCACAGTCGAAAATCCGCTTTGACATCTACTTAGTTAAGTAACAAAGACAAAATATCCCATACTCAGGTACCCTTTGCATAGGTTCGTTCATCACAGATGGCTCAATGCATTGGCATTAATCAATATCAGCCAAATTAAGTCCGATCTTCGAGCTAGTTCTTGCTCACTTTACAAAACTAGACAGAGATTAAGTATCAGATTCACTGCCAAATGACATTCAATAGATTCATGCACCTCTAAAAATTTCAGACCAGGAATTCCCTTTTGCTATACAATCCTTTCTTTCCTTCGCTCAAATAGCGCCTTGACAATGAAGCATTTACGCTTCCAGAGTGCACTCATTTGGCATAAAAATGGAATTATCATCTAGTTGGCTTTGGCTGTCGAGCCAGAGGCCAAATGATCTGCAAAAGTAAATCTATTTACCTGTCTATGCACTTAACGTCAAGAACTTTATACTACGTTCATTGATTTCCTAAATAAATTTGCCAACTGCAGCAGCAGCAGCAGCAGCAACTGCTGAAGCTGACTTCTTTCTTTTTATCTCATTTGGCGTTGTTATTTATTTACAAAAATGCATTTGCTTTTTCGCTAGTTTCATACTACTACTACTACTGACCCGCTGCTATTGCGCCATGGAGCAAAGGGCGCACTCGCAAGAAGGCAAGTAAAAAATTTTTGAAATTAAATTTTCAAGTAACTTTCACTCGAGCGCAGTGCAAACTAAATAATTCATGGAAGGAATGTTAAGAAGGGCGCGCAACCTGGTGGGCGTGCCAGACAAATACTCAATACAAGCACAAGAAGCAGCGCAGGTGTGCACATGTGTGTGTTTGTGTGTGTGAGCACATTTAAATAAACAGCATTCAGCGTCAGTTCGCATTCTCATTTCCCTGTGGCGCCCGCTCAGTTAACTTTTTGCCAGCTGAGGAGGAGTTGAAGTTGGGGCAGCCGTAGCACTGTTGGCCATATGATAACAGCATTGAAGAACCCTTTCGGCGGGGGCTTTTGTGTGTGTCCTACGTTGCCATCGTCATGCCAAAATAGGCAAGTTCACTCAGGCAAAGCAATTGCACAAATGGCCAATTCTACTCGTAAGTAGAATTTTGTTCGTTTCGTTGAACGGGTTTCGGTTTAGGTTTTTGGCAGTTGGCAGTGCCACTGCCAAAAGGATAACTAGGGGGAAAACTATCTAAAGCACTACAACTGCAACTACAAACATGTGAATTTGAGGGAGTGCTCCATCTGTGTAACTCTTCATGTGTGTGTGTGTGTGTGTGTGTGTGTGCTGGTGTGTAACGAAGCATAGATAAAATAAACAAAACATACAAATAAATATGTACGTTGCCTGCTGCCTGGCTAAAGTTTAAAGTGCCAAGAAAAAATGAAAATAAAAAGTTTTTTTCTGCAACGTGAACTGATTGCATTCAAGTCGGAACCAAGCAGATCGACCTGACCCCAGCTGCTCTGCTCTGCTGCTGCTGCTGTGTTAAATAGAATTGTTTATACATTTGAGTAAAATTCTTTTACACTTACACAAAACTAGACCCTAAATGAAATTTCAAATTGGCCAACAACTTTTCGTTTTCGTGGCATTGCCTAAATGATTGCCTCCATGGACCCGATAGGTTTCAGCTCTCGCATTAGCCCCACTCTTGTTACATCATTGTGTGTGTTGCGTTCGCAGTAAATTGAATTTAACGCAGTTGCCGTCAATCATAATTAAATCCACGTTCGAAGTCTCGTGCTGTTGGTTCTTTCGATTAACTTTAACCTGGGCGGTACGGCAGTACGACTCCATATGGCTGGCTTACTGGACATCGGGCAGCGCTGGCCGAACACTGTGCACCGTATTTGCCAGTGACACTTAAACACATGCGACCCAAGCTGCTTTATGCTTAATTGAGTATTATCCTTGTTGCACACAGTCGCCAATGGAAAGCAGACACTGTGGGTGAGATGCACTGGCAGCAGCAGCAGCAGCTTCAGCCTCTGTTTGCTTAATAGCATGGTCAGTAAATTTAATTAACTTCCCTTAAGGATACATGCAACATATAATAAAAGCAGTGCACACTGCCAACACGAATAACACAAAAAAGCCAACTTCAGCCTGACTGTCCCTACACTGGCAGCTACTTTTGCCGCATCTACGTCGCCCCCTCACCGCCCCCCCCCCCTTTCTCCACTGCCTATCGTCTCCATCTTTGGCTTCAAGTTGCACTGGGATTACACACATGTACGTTGTCGCACGGACACAAGTTGACTGCCTGGCTGCTCCGATTGCTCCGACTGGCTGTGTGGCTCGCCTTGTCATTGTCCTTTGAGATGTTGTGCAAACAAGCAGCTTAATGTCAGTCGACACAAGACAAACACAAACACACACGCACACGTATACAAACACACACACACACACACTGCAGAAATTAACTTCTTTTTGATGAGCATATGTTGCCCAGACGAAACGAAACGAAAAGAAACGTTGCCCAAAGAGTCCTCCAAGCAGACTGCGCTATGCGAAAAACATCGCCACGATATCATTGCCTTAAAATTATAGTCTCTTTCTATTACTGGGCAACAGCTGGCGGCATCGCATTGTGGCAGAATATTCGATCTCTGCCGCTCGCTTTGCATTCCTTTTTTTGGCAGGCGCTCTTAACCCGCGTTTCATAATTCAAGACATGCTCACTTTGCATGCCGGCCAACACGTAGCCTCGTCGCAGTTGCACTCTCTGACCCGTGGCATTGTCTTGTCTGGCCACGTTTGTGCCATAACAAATGATGCACTCGACATGCTGCACATCCGGGGGATTTTCGTGCGAGTTGCGATTGAAAACAGACTGGCAAATGTATTCAATGCAATGCAGTAATTGCGAGCCTTTAAGTCAACGGACTGACTTGTGTGACGCTCTAATATCTAAGGGATCTCACATTGCTAGCACAAATAGATTCTAAGATTCCAGAGTTGGATTTAAATTAGTTTTCTTGACTCGACTAAGAGATATGCTAGCATATGTAGCAATAATGGATATTGATTTTTTTTTCGCTTATGAAAGTATTCTTCTACCAGCTCTCTCTCTCTCCCTTTTTCTTTCTCCCTTTAGTTTCTCTCTCTCTCTCTCTCTTAGCATTGCATTTATAATGCTCATACGTAACGTTGGCCAAGAGCTTAAAAACAGTTTAATTATGGCCGCAGCGGAACGTGCCGCTCGGCAAATCATGCAACCAGCTGGGTGCCACAGCTAACCCGTCTTGATGCATGCAATCAAAGTCAAGCAGCCGCAACTGTTGGAATAAGTCATTTTGTCAGGCCATCAGCAGCACATGTACACACACACACACACACACACACATGACATATGTCTGGCTGGGGGAAAAAGTGGCATTAATACGCCAGTTAACATTGCGGTTAGCGGCCATTTTACGTTGTCGCAGTGCCTACAGCACCATTGCCATTTGGGGGCGTGGCCGTGGCTATCATGTTGTTGCGCTAGCTGGCAGTTGGCAGCTGCATTTAACACTCGACCAATGTTTCCTTCACCCTGTCAGAGACAGCTAATGTGCGCCAGCGTAAAGTTTAAGTTCACTGCCAGTAAAAGCCATTTAAAATTACGTGCTTGGATTTCTGTTCGCCGTTGCCGTTGCCGCTGCCTCAGCCACTGCCTCTGCCGCTGCCTCTGCCGCTGCCTCTGCCGCAGCCATTGCCTGTGCCGCTATTATTGAGCGCTGGTGTACGTGGCCAACTAGCAGAAAACCCATAGCCAACCAAACGAATGGCATGAGAAGTTGCAGTCAGTCGACCAGGTTTGTCACTTTGCCACTTTCGGCTACAATTTCTCAGCTGCAAGCGCCATATGTGCGTGTGTGTGTGTGTGTGTGAGCAAGCAACCTGGCGACGTTGCACATAATTTTCCCATAAACGAAAGCCTAATATAAAAATTCTATGGAATCGTGACCAGCAAGCTCAAATCGTTTCACCCGAAAATGTAACCAAAGAAAAAAGAAGTTAAGACTATGCTCAGGGCTCAATAGCCCTTTTAGTTATACTATGTATACAAATAGTATATATTCGTTTCCTTCTAACTATAATTTCAACAATAAATCGAATGAATTGCACTTTTTCAAAGAACTTAGGCAGACTTGAAACTAATAAGCAAAGTATCAAGGCGGAACGTTGCTTCTGACTTTATTATCTGTACAATATATAAAGCATAAATTTATTTATTTATTTTTTTTTTCTTTGCTAGCCAATTTAATGAGGACAGAGCATACGGAATTTCGATTTTTTCCGCCTTAATACGCATTAAGCCCTTAAAGATTAATGCGCAGCAAGCATTTGTGCTGCCATGCAATAAATAAATCAGCATCGAAAGTATAGCAACAAAATCGACGTTTTAAGTGTTCCCATTGACTTTTGATTACTTTTGGCTTTAGCTCTGCTGGGAATACCGATTCGCAGCGGAATTGCTATTTGCAGCAATAAAAAAATATAATGAGCTGCGAGTCAACAATACCTAGTTGTGTTCTGCTCCTTTTTTCTGGGCTTTTTTCTGTGTTTATGTTCCCACTTCCTGTTGTCCCTTTTTGGATAACTTTCGTGCAGCCCCGAAAACTATTTGCACCCAAATTTGTCAAATTAAATTGCATGTACAGAGGTTGTCGTGGCGCTGCTGTTATTTCGGGCCAGACGTCCCAAAGTCAGGCCGCAACTTTTCTTCTTGAGATTGAATTAAAAAGTTGACGGCGCGCGTCCAACAAATGCCGCAAATTAATGTGCATAGTTGCTGTCGTTGTTGTTGTCGTTGTCGTTGTCGTTGTCGCTGTCGTTGTTGTTGTTGGCTGATGCTGGTGCTGGCTTTTAATTAAAATTGTTTACTAAATATGCTAGAATTTGTGCGGTCGAAAGGCTGTGAAGCTGTTACTCATTATGCTGCGAGCGGCTTCGGCTTCGGCTTCGGTTCGATTCAGGTCAATGCACAATACAATTTGAGACGAATCCCTCGGAGCTAGGGCCATGGCATCGGCGCGCTGCTCGCTGTGTGACAAATGTTAATTATGACATTACCCTCATCCCTTTCATGGCCTTGGCTTGGCTTTGATGCATTTAATAAGGGTCCACGTCAGAGTGGCAAAAGCAAAATGCATTACAATGATTATGTTGTTGTTGTTGCCGATGCTGCTACTGCTGCTGCTGCTGGTGCTATTGCTGCTGCCGCGCTACATAATTCAGCATGACATGAACTGACAATAAAATTTAGTGCTGAGCGCGCATAATAAAGTCAGCCATGACAGGAAGAAGGCCCTGGCAGCAGACTCTGACTCCAAGTTGATGCCATTCCAGCTGGCCATAAGCAAAGGGCTAAAAAACTAAAAGCAAAGTCATGCGGCCGGCAGTAATGAAAAGCGTGCCGAGTGCGAAGGAACGAGAAGCGAGATGGGAGCGTGGGAAGGAGGAAGGAGGAGCAGCGGCTCTACGGCTGCTACCGCTGCCAGGCTGTAAAACAGTAAGTTGGCATTAAGTTGCAAGCATAATGAAATTATTTCTCTGGCCCGGCGACGCATCGCTGCCACTTTTGCGTTGCTACTGTTGTTGCGACTGTTGCTGCTTCTCCAGCTAAGAAGCGCGTCGGCACATAAATACTTCATGCTTAATTGTCCTTTTGGGTGCAATTTCAAACGCTGCTACGCACACAGCAGCAGCAGCAGCAGCAACAGCAGTAACAATGGCCATAGCAACGCACGAGTTGGAGACGACGATGACAGCTCCAGCTTCAGCTTGAGCTTTTAAAGCTGGGCCACTTCTTCTTGCGGACCACTTCGCACCAACCCGCACCACCCCGCACCACTCTGCACCCTGCCTACTTTTAACATCCTTTATCCTTTTGCCTAGCCCTTCCACATACACACACATACTAAGTGTAATTTTATCACTTGATACAAGCGCTGCAATATTTTAGCGTTTATGTTGTGCTTATGGAAGCGAAATGGTGCTGCCTGGCGGCTGATGGTTTCGTTAATCCGTTAGAGAAATGTGAGGCCAACAAATTGAGATTTCAGCATCAACCCGTAATTAGCACTAATCCATAACATCGCAATCTACGTACACGTACACAAAATACAAAAATCAAAAACCCAAATCTCCAAAAGGGTCAAAACCAGAAACCGATGAAAACAACACAAACAGCTTCGCTAAAGTCCCATACAGAACCCACAGCAGAAATAATCATCAATTTTTAAATTTTATGGCATAAGGCGAGGCGAGCAACTCGTTTCGAGTTCGCTTGGAGTTCGTTTCGAGTTCCAAGAGCAAGAGCTGTGTGTGTGTGTGTGTTTGTGCCATGGAACATACATAAATACATGCTCGAATAGGTAGGTCTCTGTGTGTGTGTGTATGTGTGTGCCTCAAATGTCGACACAAATTCGCTTTGGGAAATTAAATACTATGTGATTGAAAGTCACTCGCAGTCAATTGCAATCAGTGAATCAGTGGCCTTTAGTGCTCGATTGCTGCTGCATCAGCAGCCGGGGCAGGCGTGGCCGCAGCGGTTGAGAGAGTTGTGGCCCAACTGGGAGGAGATGCTACCTAATTATCAGGCTTTACCCAATTGCCAATTGACCGCATGCTAAAACTTTTCCCATTGCTTATTTGCAGGTGTAAGGTTCATGAAATAGATCGCAAAGTTGCTGAAAAGTCACAAACTCCATCCATATTTATGTATTTAAGCAGTTCCTGCTTCAAGTTTATTTGAGCAATGTTATAAAATACGAATTTGAAAATCTGAAAAAGCAGACGCTATATACATTTGTGCATATATATAGGGAAAAGAAGAAAATGCATGGCCAGCTGGTCATTAGCGGTAACATTTTGCACGCCAGTCAAACAACTTTGTCTCCAACTCTGTCGCTGCTTATTTCCTGGCATAGCAAAACTTTCGCGCTGCCATTCATAACTTTTTCCAGCATTTCAATACTCTCGCTCCAGCATAGAGTATTCAAACAATTCATGAAGCACACGACGGCTCTACATTAAAGAGAAATATTCATATTGGAGCTATCAAGCTTGTCTCTGTTCTCTTATTATTGTTATACTCGAACTCAGTCTATGAGCTGAGCTCCTCAGCATTTTTGCTCCAATTTATATCGAATATTTTTTGAGGACATTTAATCTTCGCCACGGTCAATATAACTTCTGAGGATCCCTTTCTATTTTTGTTCAAACTACTCTTTGTCATCGTCAGTTTTATTGCTTGCTTAATTATGGAGTCACTTTACATTGACACGCTGCCTGGGTCGCTCTCTTTATGAAGCTGAAAATGATGCAAAATAAATAGCAATAACTTCGCGCCAAGCCGCTTAAAAGTTGACAAACGAACAAGTTACAACAAAGTTTAACTTTGTCATAACCTCTTTTTGTGAGCTGCTTTGCCATTTTTTCACAGCAGCCAGCAGCCGGCAGCTAGCAGTGGCCTTCCACTCGCTGTGAGGGTATTTTTAGCCTTAAATGGTTAATTAGCAAGGGCAAGATGCCATTAAAATTGCCCCTGAATTCACAGTGGGGCAACCGAGCAAAAAATTAACGGCAAAGTTTCAGGCTACATAGATGTGAAGTGGCGCATACCTTTTCCTTGAATAACTCCGACTATTTCTCATTTTAATGACGGCTGCCTTTCGATCAGCCGGCAGAAGCCAAATAAAACCGCAAACCCTTTTTCGCCCTTATCAATAACGGTTGAAAGAAGCACAGATAATGGTTCACTTACTGTGGCTAACTAGCTGACTGACTGCGTTGGCTGCGTCAGCGTTAATCATACGACACGTTGCCCCAAGTGGCGCGTCGCGACGCGTCGGTTTGTCCGAGCATGCAAAAGGTGCGAAGTAGTCCCATAAGTTCAGAACCTAAAAACAAACCACAATGGCCCATTAGCTGGTTCACAACAACAACAACAGCAACAACAACAACAGCAACAGCAGCACGACAACAACAACTGTCAACAGTCAGCTTGTGGCCAGAAGAGGCGAAAGCTGCGGTGGCGCGCGCGCCTCCTGCCTCCTGCCTCACCTGACAACGGGCGATGATGATGCCATCTGTTGTGGGCAAAGGCAGCATTTAGCCAACAGTTAGCTACCATCAAGTCAACCGACACTTCCGTCCGACTCAGCGGGCAGAGACAGCCGAGCCGAGCCGTACTGCTTGATCTAAATACAGGCTCTTCCTGCTAGGTGTACATTTTGTCACTGTCAACATATTCAGTGAGCCACATTTCCGGATTTGCAGACTTGTGCATCCGTCTACGCTGCACTGCCTACACACATTGCTCTCTACCAATTTCCTCTCCTCACTTCCTCCAAGTCAAATAGCCACACTTCGCCCACGAGCTTACCAAAGTTGCCTTTTTTCCCCCAATTTCAGCATGCAAGTGTTTACACATCGTTTAGCCGGGCAGCAAAAATAAATGCCAAAGCTTTTTTAAATGCTCAAGCTAAACATTTGACTTGGCACTAACTATTGCCGTTGCTGGCTCGCCTTTGTCCAATTACAGAATAACTATTTTTTGCTGCTGGCAGACCCGAGTCAGCCGTGACAGCCGAGTCAGATCAAAAACCCCATGGCCACATGATGGGACCAGAATCTACTTTGGTCAACTCGCTACAGTAATGAATAAATCAACATGGACAGCATTTCCAATGCACCCAGACACACACACACAAAGAGGACTGGTAGCTGGTGGCTCACGTTCAGGTGCTACTAACAAAGCACTAGTCTCTGCGCGACGTGCGCCATCATTATCGCCAGCTTCATTATCACCGTCATAATTACGCAGAGGAGCGAGCGTAACGAATCGCTTCGCTCTGGCCAAATCAATTACGTGGTGGACAAGAACAGTAGTGTCTCATTTGAGCCGGCCACTGCTCAGCTCTCTTAATTATGCGTCGATGCTGACTTTACAGTTTCCATGACAATCAAAAGTTATTTAATGTCCAGCGAGCACATCGGAGACATGCATACCGAACAACTTGGGCGACATTAAAAAATAACACATAAACAGAAAGCATTTACAATTTACAGTTTACAGTTTACAGTTTACAATTTACAATTTGCAGGACTCCAGGACTCGGTTGAAAAGTTAAGAGCATGCCAACACCTGTCCACACACAATCGCCTCACTTACAATCTGGAAAATGCTGTGGCATTTTACCTGATTTGCTTTACACTCGACACAACATTTTGACAGTTAACGAATTTTTGGTGCAAAAGTTTCGCACATGTTTTAACATTTCGAGAGAATTATGCTGCGCAGAGCCCTGGCCCTGGCCCTGGCCCTTACTTGGGGTCGCTCTGGTATCGGTCGGGTCGGTATAAGGTAGTTAATGCCGGATAGCAGTTGACAACAAAATTAAGCGAGGCAGTCGTGCGTGCCCGGCAAAGGTTAGCAACTGCGTGTTCGCCGCCATTTGTGAGTGGAAAAGTGGAAAAGTCTCTTGGCAGCAACTTTCACAATTGCGTGTTGTTGGCATTGTGGGTTTTAACTAACATTTTATACTTTGATAAAGTTATAAACCCTGTTGCCTATGAGTCTTGAGTTATTACCATAAGCTAAGTCTGCTCCGAAACTGATTTTCCACCAGTTCAACTTGGCTAACAATAAGACTATTTGGCTCGAGGGCTCAATTAAAACTAAAAACTGTCTGCAAATTGCGGTGCAAAATAAGTCGTGCACTTGACTTCGAGAAGTAGTGCTCTGGCTCTGGCTGACCATCCGATTTCTCTCTTGTCTTTCCACTCGCTGTATGCTGTGTGCTATGTGTTTGCCGGTTATCCATTGTGCGCCGGCCATGGTCAATGGCAACTGCCAATAACTGAAATTGAATTACTGTTTTTAAATGCATACTACGACCACTTCAATGTCTCTCCCGAACTCTCGGAGCTGCGAAAAGTCTCTTTGGAGGCAAGCACATGCAAAACATGGCCACATGTCCGGGGCAGAGGCTTCAGATTCGAAAAGCACAAATAGGAAATTAAGTGCTAACCATTTCTGGACATGGCGTCCAGCTCCCTTTTTCGGTCGTGCATTCAATTTACTTTGCACTACTTTCGGATTAAGTCTGTGTCTGTCATGCTGATTTGTATTTACTCTTATGCATGTGTGTGTGTGTGTGTATGCGTGTGTGTATGTGCGTGTGTGTGCGCATGTATTTCTGCGGTTGCAAGCGCGTTGATTTCGGCATAAAGTTGAACAATGCCATTGACAGCGGCTGCAACTGTTGCCGGTGCGATGAGTGGGACGCGGAATATTGTTAATCCTATTGATTTGTGTTAATGATTGTCACTGACACTGTTGACCAAACAACTGCGGCCCAACCTAGCTGCGGCTGTCATCGCCCTGGTCGGCGCCCTGCTCTCTGACCAAGCGAATTCGTTTTCGTTTTCGGGCTTTGTTTAAATTTACTGCAAACGAGCGATTGCAGGCCCAGCAGCACACACGAGCGGCGCAAGCCCAACTTGAGCTCTCTCAAGTGGACTTTGAGGTAAATTGTCACATCAATTCTGTGTACACGTGTGTGTTTGCCTACCTCCTTGTTGTATTGATATTTCACAAGAAATCAACACACAGAGCACAAGCAGCAAGGCTCACATACTATTTCAAGTCTCACGCCCCCCTTGTCACCCTGTCACCATTTGCAGCGGAAATGAAAAATCAAATCGAAGAAAGGCACAGGAAATTCAGCTCTTCGTATTTCACCCGACTCTGTGTGTGTGTGTGTGTGTGTGCGTGCGTGTGTGTTATGGTGGGTTCGGCCATCTATGTGTATGTGCTGTTTAAATTTAGCCAATGTCTAGCATTTCTAGAGAGCTCTCCACTCTTGCCTATTTATCTCTCTTTCATTTATATGTGTGTGTGTGTGTCCGTGTGTGTGTGCTTACCTACTCAGCCCTGTCATAGACATAAAATCGCATTTTTATTGTTTCTTCCTGCATTGTTTGGATACACTTGTCGAGTTGTTGAGTAGCCTTAACTTTAAGACAAATTTCGTAACTGAGGAAAAAGTTATTCTCTTTATTGTTATTTTATTATATATTTAATATAATACCACTACGCGCTGAAGTTCAGTGACGAATAAGGTATGTAGGAAGTATGTAGAGTATTTGAAATTCAGTGCATAAATTTGTTCTTGGCTTATTGTTGGCATTTGTCTGCGCTTGAGACGGTTTTATCGTCTTGGCCATAAGCCTAAACAAATACAAACAATTTTGTCTCGATAAAAATGAAGAAAAAAACTTAAAAAATATATATATATATGGGCAAAGCAATTGGCAATGGAAATGGTAAGATGCCGGGAAATAATCAATTGATTCAGTTTAATGAATTTGCCGAGGAGTGGCGGAGCTTTCCAGTCCCTCACCACACACACACGAGATGCTGTGCGAAGATGTTCCGAAGTTGCACTAATTTATTGAAATCATTTACCACAAATCAGACAATTCTCGCACTGTGGAAAAGGAAACTAATTAAATGATGAATGCGTCTGACAGCAGCTCAGGGAGTTGTTCTCATTGATTAGTTACCTGCCCATCCACCTGCCGCCTGGCGCCTGCCGCCTGGCGCTGTGTGCATGCATGCAAGCTGGGAAAACATTCAAGACAGCTGCAACGCTTCTCACTGGTCTGATTGAACAATGAATGATTTAATTAATAAATAAATAAGTGCGTGTGTGCGTGCGTGCGTGCGTGCAGCAGCAATCGAGTAATTGCAATGCAAAATACATTACACAAGTGTGACAAACAATTAATTATTGAGCCCCGATTGTCTTCCAACTGAGCTACAGCTACAGCTACAACTACAACTGCGCTCCCATCGTGCGCTTGGCAACGTCTTTGAGATACTTAGTGACAATTATACTGCGACATTTGCCATTTGTCATTCGATATTTGCTTCTTTGCTATGTCAAACGGACCACAAATTCGCATGGACAAAGACAGGCTGCTCCTTGACATAACTTCAAAGCAAATACAATTAAGACACATAACACCACACGTTTACATAAAATTAGGAGTAAGTAAAATGTAGACACAGTTCAAACATCGTCTTGCAGAATTTAGTCGAGCAGCGCACTCAAATTTCAAATAGGAAAACTTTTTTTTCTTTTCTGAATATCAAATCATTTCTCTTGTTCAAATATGGCAAATTTGGTGAATATCGTGCAAAAAAGTGTGAAATTAAATTATCATATCGCTGGGAGATGAGGCTTATTTGAATACCCAACACCAACACAGGACCGAACTCTATGCAATTTGCCTGCTATTGTATCACATTCAGAGAATTTCAACTAAATTTCATATTTATTGCGGTTCGGCTTCGGCTTCGGCTTCGGCCCCAACTCAAACTCGAACTCAAACGCAAATGCTCGAAACCTTGTGGGCCATTTAAGATTTGAAGTGAGGGCAACCGCAAACTAGTTTCCTCTGAATCTGCACAGTGCGCTGCATATGCCGGCGGAAGTAGTAGCTGCGTAGTGGTTCGACATGTGGCTTGGATAGGGCTGGGTGGGCCGGCATGGTGGGCCGACCGCAGCGCACACAGAAACTTTCACAATCGAAAATGATAGCTTTGGGCGCTCAAGAAATTTGCCAGTGAGCTGCAGCTGCTCGTTCTAGCATTCACTTCCACTGTCAATTTCAAATTGTTTCATTTTGTTTCGCGTCTAAGCTGCATAAGCACAATATACTACCAAATTTTACGGATATCCGGTCGTCTGCTCTGCGTTGGTTGAGCTCTGCTGTGCTGCTGCTATGCTGCTGCTGGGTTGCCGCTGTGTCGCGCACATTCGTATAGCATACCTTGAGGCACTTCATTAAAACGCAATTAGTGCCGATTTGAATATTGATGCCGAACAGCGAGTTCTGCTATTGATATTGAAATGCTGATACCGAGGGCTTAAAACTTTTCGCATCCGCCCTGCGGCATTTTGACAATTCAATAATAATTTTATATTTCAACCAGGACGTTAGCGCTCAGCGTAAGACAATCGAGCTGGCAGCCCGCTCATTACTCATTCAGGGCTTCTTTGTTTTTACAAATCAATTAAATTGAACCATAAACGAATTACACTTAAACGGTTCAATCAAACGTAAAATTTGTTCATTTGCACCAGCCGAGTGCATGATCAAATGCATGATTGAGTGCATCAGCATCTGTGTGTGTGTGTGTGTGTGTGTGTGCGTGTCCTATTGTATGCCTGTGTGTATGTGTGTGTGTGACATTAAAAGGTGTGCCAAATGAAATTGAAATATAAATTCAAATCCATTGGGCGCATAAGCGGCGCAATCAGGCGCGAATTATGCGCGAAGCGATGCGTAACTGCAGCGGCAAGGGGTAGTCATCCCTGTCAATTGAAATGTGTAGACACCTGTTAAGGGCGACAGGTGAATACACAGCAGTCAAACAAACAACGGCCACTCAGCCCAACAGCTCGGTCTCCTCCATTTTGAATCCGTGGCATTCAAAGAAAAAACAAAATGGCGCACCGACTGCAATTGAGCATATTCAAAGAGCAAAGACCCTGCGTTAGTGACATACGAATCATATTGCAGAAGCAGCTAATTGCAGTCAATTGACATCAAACGGGCTGCTTATATCACACATGCCCTCAGATATTGAAATCAACGTCAGTTTTGACAAGGCTCAAACTGTCATTAGGAGAAGGTGACTAGTTTTGTAAATTTTGGGAAGGGCACACAGAACTTTAACATCAATTGCGTTGCTTTCATATCTGTAACATGGCTTCTGGAGGCAACCGATTTACGCCCCCGACTCCGAATCAAGTCCAGTTCGCGCGAAACTTTCTGCGCGCCGTGAACAAAAATGAGGAGATGAGGACTCAGAACTTGATTATTTCACCCGCTGGAGCACGCAGTGCCTTGACTCTCGTCTTCATGGGCGCAGCCGGTAAAACAGCCGACGAGATACGCTCAGGACTGATGTTGGGGCCTGCCAAGAAGATGACAATCGCCAAAGAACATGCCGACTTCATAAAGAAGGATTGCGTGTGCAACGAGAAAGGAGTCTCGATGCGCCTTGCCACTGGACTCTACGTTCGGATGGATCAGGACGTACACCCCGACTTCGCCTCACAAGCCGACGAATATTTTAATACTCAAGCAAATACCCTAAACTTCTTGGATGCCATCGACTCAATGCATCGAGTCAATACATGGCTGCAGCGCCAAACCTTTAATACTGTGGGCAAATTGCTCACGGTGGATGCGTTCAGCTTGAGCTCAAGGATTTTTCTGGTCAACACGGTTTACTTTCGTTCAAGGTGGGCCAAGAGCTTTTCAGTGAAAAACACTGCGCTTGGAGACTTCACGATAAATGAATATCAGAGAATGCAGCTGCCCATGATGCGACAGGTAGATCTTGCATGAGTGCTCAACCGATGGTTGTAACCGATGTTATCTCTAGATATGTCAATTCTCATTTATATTTTCAGATCGGTCAGTTCCGCTTCGGCGAGTCTAAGAAGATGAACGCGCGCATTCTCCAACTGCCCTTTGAAGAGTCGGACTTGAACTTGATGCTAATTTTACCTCTAGGAGAAATGGGAATTTCTGAACTTCAATCAAAGCTCACGAAAATGGACCTCAACGAGGTGGCGATGAAGTCAGTAATGCAAGAAGTTGACGTAACTGTGCCCCGATTCAAGATCGAGGGTGATGTCGATCTGATGGAGCCACTGCAGAAAGTGAGTAAACTAAATTTCTTTATTCAAGTGCAGCCCACTATTAATCTACAATTGACGGTAGTTGGGAGTAAAGCGAGTATTTAAGACAGGAGTTGCAGACTTGAAGAAACTGTTTGCTAACAAGTCGACGTACCCCATAACTGAGGCAAGGCAAAAGTTGTTTTTGAGCATAAATGAGGCTGGCTGCGTTTCCGGGGAGGGCGAATGTAAGCATCACATCCATCAATAGCGTAACTAAAACTCTCAACTTTTTTACTTTTCAGCCTTCAGAGTGCCAGCTTTTAGAGAGAATCCGGAGCGCAAAGTCTTTGTAGCTGATCATCCGTTTGTGTTTGCTATACGCAACAGTAAAACCGTTTATTTTGTCGGTCATTTTGTCAGACCCTGATTAGCCGAAGCGCGTGGTGTAATTTACAAATAAATCCATGAAAGCAATTGCAAATTTATTTTCTCTTTTTTTTCTGGTTTGCTCAAATCCCGTGACGCTATCAATGGCAGCATCGCATAGCATAGGGCAGTCTGGGCAATTGCAACAAATGACAATATCCCATGAACATCAAATTATTGCCGCACAAATGTACACAATGCACAGCGGCACACAGATACGCGCAACTACGACAAACACAATGGCAGAATCAAACACAAAATCATGTTGCTCTAGACAACACATACGTCAATGGGGTATGCACAGCTATGACTAACTAGCGCCAAGTTGGGCGGGTTCTATATTGAAGTGCTGTCTAAATAAAATCGACATTTTATTTTTTTTTTTTAATTTAATAATTTAAATTAATTCTAAAAGATATGCTCGGCTTAAATACTCTTTGCTTCTAGGCATTGTAGGGTATACAGAAACAAAACAAAAATCACAACTGTTGGCCAACGAAAGCAAGAAAACAAATAACAAAATGGCAAAATGGCAAAAGAATTCAATGAAGTGAGACCTAGGGGAGCACATGAAGTTATGACGGGAGGTGCCGCATCGACAGATCATTGAGAATTTCGCTGATATGAAAAGAGAGCCAACTTGCCACACTGTGACTCCGACTCCGACTCAGCCTCTGACTCTGACTCTGAGTGAACAATGGACGCGAGGGATGGTGGCATGCGCCATGGAGGCTGGAAAAACTAAATGAAAAGTTAAAAGCAGCAAAAGGAGCGTCGCGTCGCGTCGCGTCGTTCGCAGCGCCCATTGCCCTCATGCCCATTTCTTTTGGCAAATGCTGTACAACTTGTTAGCCAATTTTAAATACAACTGCTGCCACTGACAGTAATCAAGATTGCATGGCGGCGGCGGTGGCTACAACAATGCCAAATGCCATTCGAAGGGGGGAGCCAACAATTGAAAAATAAGTAATTTTCCAACTGTAGTGAACTATGTACGCAGAGCCCCAACACCAATATAGTAGCTGAGACAAGCACAAACCAGGAGTTGGGCTCCTAGCTGAAATAGGAGTTGAAGTCCGCGCGCTCGAGTTCGCGTCCGCGTCGGCGTCGGCGTCGGCGTCCGGTTGCAAACTTTGTCGTCCAATTCATCGATGATTGTCGTGGACTACCGTATGCCATTGGCATTGCCATTCAGAGCGTCTGCCATTGATGGCCACTGCCGGGTATTCTGGCAAATGTTTATCTTTCGGTTCGGTTCGGTTCGGTTTGCGTTTGCGTTTGTGTTTGTGTTTGGGTCTGCCCTGCACAGCGCATCTTTCTTGATTTTACTTATGCCTCTAGGCCGCTGGAAGCGTCGTCATCAAAACGGATGTGCAGCTGCACAAACTTTGTTCCGTCGGAGCGACGCAGTGGAGGGACTGAAAATTGTGCTCCGGCCCCGGACAGTTGTGTAATTTGGAAATGCTAATGTAATGTCACAGTAATGAAATTACCGAAATTGTTACTACAAAATAGCACAAGATAAATGAAAAATGAAATAAAAGTTTGCATTAAGGCGAGCAGCTGCTGATAAAGACAACTAGTAAAGAGTATCCGACTAGGAAATACCCAGATCTGAGTGTCACCCGTCAGTGTGTGTAAGTATACAAATGAGTCAAGCCAACACTAGACAACAGGACAGAAATGTTTTTATTAATTACTAACATTGCTTAAAGCAAAATATTGCGATGACATTCGTTTTAGATTTTGTTTTATTTATTTAATATGCGAAATTGTAAGCTTTGTAAATTAGTTAGGAATGCAAATTAATCAGTCCAATAAACATTTAGAATATTTAACACTGCAATTGTTTTGGCTTTGTATTTGTTTTGAGGACCGGCTACAAATTGTTGCTGCCCACTCACAAACGTTTGGGCATAATGCATATAAGCATTTCAGCCGTCACATAATTTTCAATAGCAACACAATAAATCAAGAACTGCTGGCCGAAAATGTAATTTAAAACCAATCAAACGCATCCACATGCAACAGCGAGCGCCAAATGCCGGCGGTCACAAAATCTCTATTAGGCATCTTCATTTGATCGCATGCCAAACAGCGACAGGGGGCCATTATGCACATGCGTATGCGTATACATATATTTACAGCATATATGGCACGCACACAATTGTTTCATAAATTGCATAAACAAACCAACAATAAAAACGAAGCATGAATCATGAGAATTGCATAATCGCCACCACCAACCACCCACCGCCCACCACCCACACACGCACACAAAACACTTGACCATCGAATCCGATTTGCTGATTTGGTTTTATGAATTGCTATTTCTACTTATACAATGTATTTATATGTATATATATAATTTGAATACATGGCATGGAACATTCAAGAAGCACAAACTAAACATTCTATCCAACTCGAGTTCTGTCTAAATTCCATTTGCAAATCTTCATATATTAAGTGGTTCGGGGCATTATTAGCATTATTATACGTGTGTGCTACGACTGCATGGCTAATAGCTACACTTGTGTGTTGCCCATGATGAAAGCAGTTAAGACCCATTCAAATAAATACTCACTTTAAATACTTTATGCTTTGCACTTTCATTTAACTTTTAAAATGGTTTAATAATTGAATCGCATTCGTAGCGTAAACAAAGCGAATTTATTACATTTTTTTTTCTCAGCTTTGGCTTGTGAAAATTTGCTTTTCCTTAAGTGTTTACAGTTTTCTGCATACGTGCGTTGCATTGCAACGAAATTCCGGCTCTCACTCTTTCTCTGGGAAATTATTCGTATGCATTTTTAGTGCGCAAGAATACAAAATGTTGAAGCTCTTGACTGTTGTATGATGCCTGGTCATACATTCATTCTGACAAAATTACATTTCAATTTTAAAACTGACTTTAATTGCCTGTTTGCACAATTGCTGAGGTGTGTCAAGTGAATGAGGAAGTGGCAGAGCCAGTGGCGGTGGCAGTGGCAGTGGCAGTGGCAGCTCAAAAATGGCTTGCCATGAGCGACGCTTATCGTTCGGCTGCAGCTTAAGAGCCGTTTAATCCATCACACGACAAGTGCAGCAACCATGGACGGCCACTTTTTCTCCTCGCCTCCGCTTGTGGCACGCGTGCAAAGTGCTGCCCCTGCTTGATAATAAGCCGTCATGCTGCCCAACAGGCAGGACGGGTTTTCATTGTGGTTACGCATACGCCACGTTGCATCAGTCCGTGTAAGATATGCGTGCAAAAGTTGGCTGTTAATTTCAAATGCGAGCCAACGAATTGCCAGTCAGATGCCCTAACGCAAAAATCGGTAACAGACAAGAAAGAACTGAAAAAGACTGCAAAAAGTGCAACGAGTTGGACAGGTGATTTAAAAACCATTTGTCAGCAGGAGGCAGCAGGCAGCAACCAGCAAGCAGCGACCAGCAACCTGCAGCCAGAAGGCAGCAGGCAGTAGACAGTAGACAGTAGAGTGAATGGAAATGATGATTTTTGCTACTATGGCTTTCTGGAGTTTGGGTGATTGGCTTGGGTCAGTGAAATTATTCAAATTATCTTGTGCAAGATTTTACTGTCAGGTGCCGCCGTCAGGCAATAAGAGCAACAACAAGATAGGGCAGCAGCAGCAGCAGCAGACGCTTGCACCAGCAGTTACCCCAGGGCAGCGATCAAGCTGCTTTAGTGCCATTCTTTTATCGCGCTGCCTCCTCCGCAATCCAAACATGAGAAGTTGCTAAGCACACCCTGGCCCCGGCTCCGGCCCCGGCCCTAGACCCGGCCCTAGCCCCGCCCCATGCCCCCAAGAATCAGCAACCGGTAGCTGACAGCCGACAGGCTGCTGCGCCTTACTTCTTGCTTCCTGCCCTCGCCCTCTGTCTGATTTCACTTTTGTTGTTCTTGCCCTTGTTGACGACAATTGTAAATCCCATCTATTATAAGTGCTTCTTACCACTTGCCGTTGAGCATTGACATTTGGCTAATGGCAAAAATGTCACCAAAATGCAGACGACAAACAAGCAGCTGCCATGACAGCCATCCAAGACATGGCCACGACATTAGAACAGCTCTGCTGCTGCCGCTGCTGTTGCTGTTGCTGCTGTCGCAGAAACTCCCTACTTTCCCAGATCATATCATGCGCTTTAATGTAGGCATTACCATTGTGGCATTTATTACTGTACACAAAAGCATTTCGCCAGCAGCTTATATATATATACACCTAATATTATCGACTTCCGAAATGAAATCCCACTGATCCCTTTTCACACACACATGAGTGAACTTGGAAAATAAATAGATAAAATTCGAGCAAAGCTGCACAAGGAACTCTTCGTAAATTTGACATTTTCTTTTTTGTTTTATTAAATTGAATTATAGAAGCAATATAAGCCGAATGAATTGTTTTACACATTAAAAGATCTAATCAAGTAGTCGTAGTGGACGTAATTTAGCAATGGCAAAACGCAAAGGAAAACCTATTTTTTGGAACGCAATACATAATTCATTAAGCAGCAGGAGGCCTTAAAGACTGAGAAGCAAATCAAAGGCAATCATAAATCAAATACAATTTGATTCGCTGATTAGAGTGGGCTGCAAAACTACACACACTCACACACGCACACATATACACTCACTATACACATAAAGTAATGTTAGCAATAGGTGTGAGTATATACATATGTCTGTGGCAGCTGCTTTAACGCTCCTATTTAATCAACCCAAGCCCCAACGACCATTGATTAATAATGACGCACAGCATGGGATGCGCAACTAAATTGCTTACCTAAATATGAGCTTTGTCGAACTGGGCGAATCTTTCGCCAAGCTCCGATAGGATATTCAATGCACATACAGGTTTCAGCAAGAACCTTAAAGCCTTATCGAAACAAAAAATATTTTCAATGGCAACAATTTTTAATTGTCTTCCTCTCTCTCTCTCTCTCTGCACTCAAAAGCAATTAATTCTCCTATTTGATATGATATAGTCCTTAATTGAAAAGGACATGCAAAATGGCGCTGCAGCAACTGCAAAAATGCCCTAAAAATATACAAAATACTTATATAAAACGCAAAGTGCCATCACGTTGTCGGTGTCAGTGTCCGGGCTGAATTTGTTATGACAACTGATGTCGTTGCCGTTGCCGTTGCCGTTGTCGTTGCGTTGTCGATGTCGATGTCGATGCTGTTATTGTTTGCTTTTTGCAAATTTCTGAAATTGTTTCTTTGCTCTGCGCCCAAGAGAGCAAAGGTCGGCAATTGACAAAGACAGCCGCAGTTGCACTTGCTCAGTTGCAGCAGACACTTAGTTGCATACGTATGCATACAATAACTCATTAGCATAACATTTCCGTCTCTCCATTTGCAACTAAGTCGAGTAACATATGCGCCAACATTTCGTTCTGTCAATCAGTGCAAATTTAGCGACAAGCTACGAAAACTTTTGACAGTTGCAAATGTCACCGTCGCATGATGGATGCGCCCAGCATCCTCGCTCCTGTCCAACTGCCTACCCCCGTCAGATGGCAGTGTCAAATGTTCTTAAAAGGCTTAAACTGCCCCTCTTCACCCACCCAGACACTTGAACAACTGCAGACCATCTAATTAGAACTCTTTTGGAGTTTATGGTAAATTGAATTTGGGGCGAGTACCGCTCGTAAATTTCGTTTTACACGACAGTTAAAGTCAGGTTTCAGGCACGAATAAGACAACCAGTTGATTAGCTAATTCTTCAAGCAGCATTGCGCTGCTGCTTTCATATTTCATTTAAATATTTCGTTTTTTACTGAGTGCTCGAGTGTCCGCCAAACAAAAACAATGGCAAAGAATAATTGTATAAAATAAAAAACGGATTTGCATATTAGATTCCCGGCGTCCACCTTTTGCATACTGTTGATTTTTGTTTGTCATTAGGGGGAAACATCAGCCGCGGCAGCAACAACAGCAGCAACAACAACAACAGCGGCAGCACCGGCAGCAACTCGAGCAGTTACAACAATAATATTTCGTTGTGCACTGACAGACGAGCTGAGGGACTGCGAAGCTCGGAGCGTCGGAACTGGGAGCTCAACCTGGACGCACAGATAAGAAGCCCCCAGCATAAATGCAGCAGTAGTGAGTGGACACTGAATAAATGTCAGCGCCGGCTGGCACCTTGTCACAGACCAAAACTAATACTCAAGACAATTTTTTATGACAGCATAACACCCTGCACTATCCCCGTCAAGGGGAGGGTTCGCAGCCATTCTGCCCTTCTGTCCTTCTGCCAGGCGCCTTGAGAAGAATGATTTAAAGTTTTGGCCATTTTGTTGCTGGTTCGCTCTCCCTCTGTCTCTCTCTGACGGACTGTGTTTTCGGTGTTTAGTTACATTTTGTCTCTTTATTGTACGGGAAGGAGGGTGGAGGGGTGTGATGAAGTGCCGGCATTGCTTTAAAGTGGGCAATATATATTTTTTGTGATTTCCTGCCTCGCTTAATGAGATTTGGCTACGCCATTTTTGTCGTAACTTTGTACGTTTCTTTTTATTTGCGCTCATTTTGAGGTAATGCGAGAAGTTTTATGTGTTGTGATTTGCTTTTGATTGATGCGTCTTATATACTTTTTTTTCTCTCTGGCCAGAGACAATGTGGACATATCCTGTCGAAGGCAATCAGCAATCAAGAGTCACAAAAAATACCCAAATTATTATAGCTTGGAAGAATTCGAAGCAAAAATGTCATATTATAAGTATATGAAGAGTATAGCGAGGAGTATGAAAACAACTAATTTCTTTTTAACAGCCACAGAGCAGTGATCACCCGTCGAGTGGCTTCGAAATGAGCCCACATTTGCATATATAAAACGATTTCAGCTGGTGTCATTGGGACGTTGACGTTGCAACTGTGAAACCGCAGCGTAAATAAATGCGAGCTTCTGTGGGCCTGGCGGTCGCTGTTGGTGTTGGTGTTAGAGTTGGCAACATGCAAATTTTCATTTTGCAAGTGAAAAACATAAAAAGCAGCGGCAACTATTTGCGCAAAACAGCATCGCAAACCGAACAGCTTGTCTAATTGTAATCCGAGTTGTAAGTCGTTTAAAACAGACAACGAGGACGACGACTGCTGCTGCTGCGACGACGACGACGACGACGACGGCGACGAGTACTCGAATTAATTACCCTCGGAAGTTGCTTGCTAACAACGCACAGCGAAACGGAACGGCACACGGAAATGGCAGAACGGGTCGACGGGACTGGACTCAGGACCGGACTCTGTGTGCACTCAGAGCAGCAAGCTCCGTTACAGATTCAGATACAGATTCAGATTCACAGCCGCAGTTGGACGATCGCTCGCACTCTACGCTACGCCGTGCTATGCGATGTGGACTTTGCATTTTGGGAATGTCATCATCAACGCGTTGAAGTTCGAGCTTGTGTGCACGATGTAGCAACGTTGAAATGATGGTCCTGGCCAGAGCTTGTGGCCACAGTCCAATGAAATTGCGACCGCAATGTCTCTCTATGTGTCTTTGTGTGTACGAGTGCCTGTCCCGTGCCAGTGCCTGTGCCTGTGCCTGTGCGTGTCTCTGTGTGCCTGTGTCTGCGTGTTGGTGACGTGCAAATGAATGCAGCGGAAATGAAATGAATTCGTTAGAGGCCGCAAAAAAACGCTGCGTGCAGCGTTCAACGAGCTGCGAACATTGCAAACGGTTTGCAATTAATGAGTGCCTGCCGCTATGCAATAAAAAGCTGCATATATATAGCTGTGAAAAGTGTGGAAAAAAGCGAGCTTAAACTGTGCGTACAATTGGACATGGCTGCCGGACTACATAATTAAAGCAACGCTCGACTGCAGCTGACATCTGCACATCATAATTATCAAGCCAGCGCAAATTTAAATAAAACGTGTTGCTAATGTAACACAAACGTGACGTCAATGCAAACCAAAGCGCCAGCTTACACATAAACTGCTCTAATTTCCAGCATTCCCTGAAATGTAACTTATCCAGTTAAGACTGTTACAGTAATTACAATTTTCAGAGTTGAAAATGTCAGTTGGCTTTCTCACTCGATTCGAGATTCTTGTAGATATGTGTTTAATATTATATACTATATATTATTATATTATATATATATTACGGTATGCATCTACATCTTTCCTTGTCCACCTTTGATGCTTATTTTAAGGTCTTTTGTCTTAGGCATGCGCCTTTGAGCAGCTTAACATAATGAGCTCAAATTAAAATCTTGTTAAAAGTGCATGCAGGAGAAGAAAAAAGCGGAAATCCAGAAATAGTACGCACGACATTTGCGAGACGCTGCTCGTGACTTTGCTCGCAGCCAAGTCAGTTAATCTTGGCAAGCTACTTAAAAGTCAATGCAATAACAACAAAAAACGGCACAAAGTGCAAGAAGAAGCAGCAGAAAAGCTAACGAAACTTAATTAGAAAATTATGCGCGCAACTTCAAAAGCTGCAGCCACTTTGGCATTAGAGATGCTTCTTCCTCTGCATATATGCTGGAGTATGTGTGGGTGTGTGAGGGTGTGTGTGTGTATGCAACCGTGTGTCTGTGTGTGTGTGTGTTAAGGCAGACTTTAGTGCTTATAATTTGCATATTAAATGCCATGAAGTGATTTTCTAATGAATCAAAAGCCATCAAATTCGGCAGCAGCCCGCCGCCGTCTTGAACCCAAAAATCTCTTACAACTCTCTCGTGCAGTTTTAATGATGGCTTCACATTAATGGCTGTCAAATTCGTTGCCTTGGCTGCACTTAGACACAGACTCATAGACCATGCTTGCCATATGGAGCGACTCACAACATAAGATGCAAGCATCTCTCTCTCTCTCTCTCTCTATGTAGAAGTTCATGCCCAGCACTTTTTACTTTTTACTTTGCTGCTGCATTTTTTATAGCATTCATTTTTAGCAGCAAGGCGAGGAAAACATCACGTTTTTGTCATACCTTTCTCTCTCTCTCTCTCTCTCACTCTCTCACTCTGTATTATATTTAGTAAGTATATGAGCAATGTCAAGTCTTACTCGAGGACTGTTGCTCGTTGCCGTAGCTGTTGGCGTTACTGCTGCCACCGTCGGCGGTCGAAGGCAAAGTTGCCTATTAGTAGCGACAACATAGTTAAACGCGAGCCGCGTACCTGTTATGTTGATTTGCAGGTAAACTTTCGGCATCTGTACATGGAAACGATAATTTCACACATATTTGCAAAATACTCACATAATAATCATAATTTTATCACGCGCGTTTGCGCTCCTTGACTTTGATTAAGTTGTGCTTAAAGTTTGCCAGGGAAGCAGGGCAACCGGGAAGCCAACGCATAATGAAGACATTCGCGCGTAGTTGCTGCAAAAACTTTGCCAGCAGACACTGCGAGGGGAACGACATAAAGTTCCGAAGGAAACAAGCGCTGAAAGTAGAGACGATACTGAAAACTTGCCATGCAAGTGCCGGCAGTGGGGGGAGTGGGGCGCATCAAAGACCAATAAAGTTCACATTAAAATTCATTTAATGGTCAACGCACTCAGTGGCAAACAATAAAACCAACACTTGATGAGTGTCGCATATAGCATGTCCCTGTCCAGCGGAAGCAACTCAGATGGAAGCTGTTTCAAAGCGGATAACTCGACTAGCCAATACCATGCATAAATTATGCTCTTAATCCCAATTGCAAATTCTCCGACTGTTATTTTATAGCCAGAGTAAATGATTTGGTATATACAAAAAGGATTAGAGCTATTATCAATTGGAATTCCCAATTAATTGGATCAAAAAAAGAGTGCTATAATTACTTGTGTACCGAGTTTTAATGCAGAAATGCGTGTCTGGTGACGACAACGATGCTGCCTAACTTTTAATTGAACTTTAGCGAGTTTCACCGTGAACTTCAACTGCAAGCGCCAAAAAATATTAGTCAAGCAGCAGACTGAGACGGAGAGCGCAAGAAAAAATAAGCCAATAAAGATTGAATAAAAAAGGTGGTGAGCCAACTAGTAGGTAGGTATATATAAATATATTACTTTAATGGAATAATAAAGCATGTTTGCCGCCCTCGATGAGGGACTCTGACATAAAGCGCAGCGCAGCGCCTCAAGTTTGTTTTCTTAGTCTTCAATGCCATTGTGTGGCATGCAAAGAAAAGTCTTTGGCCTCGCGGCTACTCCACATCGGCGTTCAGTATGCAACGCGCATAATGGCCAACGCAATTGTCAAATACCAGTAGCCAGTAGCCAGTAACCAGTCACTGCGCTGCCTGCCCATAATCGTATTGAATGACAAATAATTGAGGTTAGTTTAGCCAGTGAGCCGTGGGAAGGCGAGGAAAAAACTGTTCGCAAATGGCAAACACGTTTCAGGGCTCATGAGCAAGTGTTGATGGCACCGACTGAGAGTCGATGAGTGGGTGGTTTGGCATGTGGGTGGATGCCCATAGTGGTTGCCCATAGACGGACCACACGTGCTGATGCTGCTGTTGCCAGTTTTCCAGTACAAAAGCGCACAATTTTCTAAAGGAAAACTTTTGTAACGGAAAAAGCAAAAGTTTTGCCTTCGACACCGCAACGAGAATTGTGTTTAGCAGCGCACAAAGCGTAGGCACCCATAGAACCGAAGGGAAGCAAGCACTAAAAAAAGAGAGAAGACGAAAGAGTGCCGGGCACATCCTGCTGACTGCTAATCCATAGTCATAGTCACACTCGGCTAGTGATAGTTTTAGCCGTACGTGTGGAACGTTTCAATTTAGCACTGCTGCTCCCGCATCGCACGAGTCGTGTGCGCAGCAAAAATTAAATTTATTATCATTGGAATTGATTGTAGGAGCTGCGACACACTCCAACCCCAACAGCAAACAAGACCTTCACAAATATTCTAATTGTGTGGTTGCCATACCTTCTCTCGCTCCTCACTCCAGGCCACATTTTAATCATTTTAATTTGAAGCACTGGCTCTTTTTATTTGGCAGCGCCATCCCAGCTACTGATTACACTTGTCTCCGGCTCAGTACGTTGCTTTATCGTACATGTTGCTGGAGCCTGGTCAGAGTCGTTAAAGGTTCATTTCCGGTGCAGCCATGCATGTAACCGAGCATTGACCGTAGAGACGGAGGCTAGACATTCAGTCATCTCTGATGATCCAGCGCTGATGAGCGACCATTGTCTGCCGCATCTGCTGTGTTGACTCTTTGGCGCCGCTTAAAGTGCATAAATTATGCAATTTAAATTAATTAAAACTCTCGTCACCTACACAAATAGCAGGCAGACAACATTTCCCCAACGCGCCCCACAGACTAAGTACAGCTAACGCAGCTACACAGTTGCAAAAATGGGCTTAATCTGCGAACGCTCTATTTTTTTCGAGAGTTAAGTTGAGCATTAAATATCCATCTGCAGACTTTGCCAACTAACATTCTTGGCTGAATTGAGTTTTACTTTTTCGCAGTGTGTACGCAATGTACGAATGCACGAAGGAGCCGCAGCAAAACTCTGTGTGATTACGGCAAACACTTTCATTAAAATTATTATTGCAGAAAATGCTTTTTGCTGTTGCAATTGTTTCCACTCGTCGAGCTGCACGCACATGCAAACAACTCCCGGTGCATTTACATGCATCGAGTTGTTTCTGTAGCTGTTGCTGTAGCTGTTGCTGTGGCTGCGGCATTTGCTGTTGCTTTCTGCTAGCCAAAGGCAACAAAATGAATCCTGTTGAGGCTGTTGATGCTCGTGGTTCTCCTCTAGGTGGTTTCAACCAGCACCAACAGCATCAGGCAGCGCCAGCACCAGAACCAGCACCACGTTGGCGTTGGCGTTGCCGGTGTTTGTCTGCGGTGCCGCGTGTGCTGATTGCTTGGCAGCCAATGCCAAAGGCGCTGGGTCTGGGCTGACTACATGAAAATGCAATGTGCTTGAAATGAAAACATTAAAAATTTAATTGCGATAATACAAGCGCATAAAATGTTAATGGAGTGTATGTAATCTGACACAACAGAAAACCCGCGAAGAGACGCCGCGCGACGACGCAACGACGCGACGACGTCGGGCAGGACGCAAACTGCGACGAAACACAACGAAATAGCCATAGGGAAGCAGCTGTAATGAAGGATAAAAGAAATTAAAATGCTTTGTGTGTTGGCAGCGCCAACAAGAAGCTGCCTGACTTGCGCACCCAGCTGAATGAATCTCTGAATGCGAATGATGTGCCACCTTCAACGCCAGGCAAACCAAGAATGCAAGCAATGCATATTAAAGTCTCAAGATACGAATTGATACTGAAAGCAGCTTCGCCAAAGTGGAACGATAAAGCACCTACAATAACAAAATACAAGCAGGTAACATAAGACGCTGGCAAAATCGAACTGTATACATATATTTATACAAATATATATATATTTTGCTCCTCTGCAAAGGAGTAAAAAGCGAAGAGCAAAACTAAAAACGACTTGAAGCTAAACCCTGAACCTGCTTCAGCAATAGCAGCGAGCAGCAGCAGCGAGCAGCTGCAGCATTGCAAATTCAACTCGACAACGTCGTCGCAGTTGACGCCGTTTTTTGTATTGGCAAAACAAAAACAGGAAGTGCTCTGCGTTGCTCTTAAGTACTTCCTGCTGCTCTAGTGCTCATTGTTGGGCGACGCCATTGCTCCATTACCAAGCTATTGAGGCCATGCAGCTCCCCCAAGCCCCAAGCAGCGCCAGCAAATAGTTCTCGCATTCGCCCTATAATTGCTGCGGGCGCTTCTCCGCTTTTCCACCTGTCAGAACAGCAACGGCAATCAAAAAGTTATAAAAACATACAGCGCATCGCAAGATATTTTGTTTACCATATCGAATGCTACTAATGCCCGCGGCACAGTCAACAAATTGCACCTACTCCAGCCTTCAGATCCAGCTAAGCGCCTCGAGCACTGATGGCTTTCATAATAATGTGGGGTAAGCCGGAGGATCCACATGCCCAACTTTGTGCAGCTAAGCATGTTTCTCATTAATACAGTTTACATGCATCGCAACAGATTTGAGATTTTTCACAATTTCTGGTTATAATTTCGCAGGGCGACCAACATCGATAGTTTAGCATCATCAGAAGCTAATGTCCCGTTCTCCCCTCCCTTTCTCCCCTTCTCTCTCTGGCATCTTCTGTAAATCCCACTATGTAAATTTCCAACTTTATTAGCCATATGCTGTTGCTGTTGCCGTTGCTGTTCTGCTTTTAGAATGGCCACCTTTTTAAAATGCAAAACAAAACTTTCGGTTAACAATACTAATCCGGCAATTTATGCAGGGGATTTCGACAGCTGGACCACAGCTGCTTAAACAAACTTCGTGGCTTGGTGTGGAAGGACGCCGCCCAACTAGAACACAAAATGCGACAAATACAATGCGAACAGCCGGCTACTATAATAAATAAGTGCCTGAGTGGTTACGGTGCCACAAAAATAGCGCAGCCCCGTTGAAAGATACCAAATTATGCCAACAACAATGCCAAAAAAATCTAAAAAAAAATTTAAAAAAAAAATAATTTCCAAAAAAAAAGGAGCAAAAACAATAACAAGAAAAGTGCTTAGAGAACTTTGCATGCTCTTATCTCTGTCAGATAAACAGGCTGGAATATATTCTCACCCCCTCCACTCTACTCATTTGGCAAGGCAGGGCCGGGCAGGGCGTATACGCAACTTTTGATGCGGCCTCGATGTAAATTTTCTCTCGTTAGCCCACAAAAACAATTCATTACAGAATTAGAAAGTAATTCGAACGGAAATTTTACTTGTGGACCGCTGCACAACATAAAGTTCCCCCCAACTGCCGAGAAGGCAGACCTGGCGCTGAAGCTGGAGACGTCGACGTTGTCCGTGTTTGGGAATGGAAAAGTGGGTGTGTGTGTGAGTGTCTGTGAGTCTCTCTTTGTGTGTGTGTGTGTGTGTGTGAACAGCGGACCGCTAGCCACCTGCGCACCTCAACATAAAATTTAAGGCGATTAAAATGTCAAACACGACAAAGCGTGCGGTATTAAAAACGCCAACAGCGTGGCAACAATCACACACCCATGGACACTGACACACACACCCACACACCCACCAATGCTTTGGACCGTTAGAGGTGGCAATTTAGATTTGGGGTGGCAGCATCAAAATAAACGATTTGATGCGCACAGACACTGAAATCAATACATTTGGGACATAGTTATGGACGGCAAATTAAACATTTGGTCTTCAAACATGCAATCCAGAGTATGAGTACTCAAGAAAACGAAGAACAGCCACTAAAAATCATTTCCTTTTGAATTAATTTGTGTTTTCAAAAATATCGGAAATTTGAAAAAGTTTTGTCGATACTTGAGCTCAAGGAAAACCACGATTAGCCATTCGAAGCATTCCTAAAATTTTAGTTCTTTCCATTCCAGTTTTATCTTTAATCGACCGTTCGATTGTGTGACTGTTGTGTGTGTCTGTGTGTGTGTAGAGGGGTGGTCAATGTTTCGACTGACTCCCTTGATTTTTGACTTCTGTTTGCCTCTGCATAACAGCTCCGACTACTGCTACTGCTGCTGCTACTGCTGCTCTTGTTGTTGTCGCCTGCTGCCCTGCTCTGTTACTCTTTTTGCTGTTTGCACTCTGGGTTAAGTACTTAACGGCATGTCAGCGCTGCTGGTCAGCGCTGCTGTTGTTTTGGGCTGCTCTCCATGCACTGCTGCGGCACAGGGCGTGGGGCGGGCTTTTAAATATTGAAAGCGAACTGTGGCCGCTTTTCCTGTCAATTTGTTTTTAGTTATGCACTGCAGCTCGAACAGGCGATTGTAGTAAATTTTGAACACACTTTAAGCGGCCACCGCAGAGACTGACTAAATTTGTTCCTGCTTGCTTGGCTGTCTCTCTGTCTGTCGGTCTGTCTGTCTGTCTGTCGGTCGGTCTGGCTGTCTGCCCGTGTGTCTGTCCGTGTCTGCCTGTTTGTTACGCTGGGTCGTCGCGAAATTGCAAAAGAAATTGCGCAAATTGTGTGACAGCGTGTAAAGTTGGCACTTTCACACATAACTCATAACTTTGGTGGCAAAACTTTCGCTCATGCTAGCGGGTGGTTAGATCGGCAGAAAGTAGAGCGAGAGAGAGGGAGAGAGCGAGAGACGGAGCGAGTGGGAGACAGAGCTACATGCCTTGCATTGGCGACTATTTGGACGCTCATGTAGACTATTTATCTCCGCAAGGATGCGAGGGATGAAACTGGGGCTAGTGGCGAGCTTGGCTGGAGTTTTGACAGCTCATATAAAAGACCATAAAACAAAAGTTTTTGCTTTAACTTTCATCGTTGAAGCAACTGTAACGCCTACAAAGCAACACACAAACGTGTACAACCACCGAGCCGGGCAGCCAGTCTAAACTATAAACTCTTTGCGGCATTAGGAACGCAGAGCAAAACACAGATTCAACATTTTTTAGCTGAGGTTCGTTTTATTTTCTGTTATTTTACTCAGTTCAAAAAAGTTGAACGCGGTTTTTTGTGTGTGCCAAACAAACGTCAGGCACAACACCACACGAGTGCTGCAGCAGGGGCGCATAACTGCGGGAGGACGCAGCGCTCATGAATTATGAAAATTTAAAACGCTGCGACGACAACAACAACAACAACAACGAAAACTTTGCAGCTCCATCGCAATGAAACTTTGTAGCTGCTACCCAGCTTTTTTTCTCTCTTTATTGTTTACGCTTGAAATTAACTGGCAAATGACGAGTTTCAATTGCGAAAGGTACACATTACCCGCACACTTTTTTTCATCTCTAGTCGCACTCCCCTTCCCCTTCCCCTTCTACTTCTCCTTCTCCATCACCTTACCCTGCCCCAGTCCCTGCTCCCGCTCATTCCTCTTCCCCTGATCCATACATATGTTACAAACGTGCCCGCAGTTTGCTCGCTTGACATTAATCATTGTATACTTATGAGCCCGCCATGACTTGGTTGGGTAACCAGGGCTGGGAAGCAAAATATTTCCCATAGAATTGGAGCAGCATTTTAAGTGAATCTAAATCAATTTTTACCTTACATCTAATTCTTATTGTCTATAAAGTAATAGCTGCGTATCAATTGGAAATATTTTCCAGCCCTGTCACAAAAATACTCTAAATATAGAGCTTCCTTATGCGCAAAAAAGGGATTGTCACACCCACGAACACACACACACACACACACAAGCACACACAGGCAGGATTGCAGCAGAGCGAGCGAGTGCATTTTGTTTGCGCTTGCCGCGTCTAATGAAGTAATAGAAAATGCAAAGTGCTGCATAAAAAATGGAGGGCTATTTTTCAAAAAAGCACACAATTATGCTGGTTGCAACTGGCAAACAGCAGCAGCAGTAGTGGCAGCAGCAGCAGCAGCAATGGCAGCAGCAGTGGCCAGAAGGTGGCCAACGTCACGCAGCACGCAGCGTGCCGCTTGCAGCACGTTTCAATTCGAGGCTGACGTCACAGCCGTTGCCATCGTCCTCGTCCTCGTCGTCGTCAGCGTTGCAATTGCAGCTAATAATAATAACAGTTCATGAGCACTGACGTCTGACGAATGGTACACCCAGGCGGAGAGCGCAGCCATTTAACATGCAAACGCAGCGGCGCGCAGCTGCAGCGGGCGCGAGTATTCCACAGACATTACTTTTTATTAACAGCAGACAAACATAAATAGCTCCAGGACCCGCCCGAAACGGGAGCTCATCAACCAAATGGGAAACCGGACTTAAGTCGATCGGCCATATTGACAATGGGACGAGTCCCTTCCCAACCACGACAAATGTCAAGTCAACGCTTAAAACCATCTTGAAGTACTTGTCATTGCCCATGCTGACAACGCACCAATGACGATGGCCATGGCCATGTCTATGGCTATGTCTATGGCAGTGGCAGTGGCAATGGCAACAGAAGTAGCTTTTCCTCGTCATTGTTAGACTGGTCAAAAGTTTTGCGTTGATTTTCTTTCCTTGTTGTTGTGTGTTTTGTCTATTTATTAAAAAACTTTTGTAATTATAGCAATGCGTCTGGAGAGCTGCGCCACCTGAACTGGACACATTTTTCTGCCGCCGCTGCGGCTGCTGTCATTACTTCAAAGTAAATTAAAATCAAACAAGGCGAACGACTCCTGCCAATGCATTACTGAAATTATGAAAGCTGTTTAGAACACAAAAGGCTCTCAGACAGCTCATAAAAGTGGCACTTTCAACACAGCACCTTGTATGTCGCTCGTTTTTTTTTGCCCGAGCTTTTGTTTTTGTTTTTTATTTTTATATGTATTTGCAGCAAACTATTGTAATTATTTTGAACAGCCAATGAGGGCAATGAAGTTTTGGCCAGCCACATGGCTATGGAGACACACACACACACAGCGACAGCTAATGGGCAAGCAGAAATGACCTTTACTACTTCTGGGACATGGACACAAACACAAGCACAATCACAGATATGGATACTGTTGCTTGTCGCCCGTTCGCCCGGCTTGTTGTAGCTGCTTCGTAGTTGTTTTCAAGAATTTTGTGCAGCAAACACAATATGGCTGCCAAGTTGTGTCCAGGACACCACCCAGTGCCCTGCACTGCCCCTACTCGGTGCTCGGTGCTCGGCGCTCGGCGCTCGCTCCTCGGTTTCATCATGTTTTGGCCCCAAACATGACACTCTCTGTATTTGCTGTTTGCCGAGGAGCATTTTGTACAACATTTTTGGGCAAATTACATAAACAAATGCCGTAGCAAGTTTTAGAGGACACCGGTCACCACTGGCCAGTTGATAGCCGAGTCCAACTACTGCCCAATCTTCCACACATGGCCAAAATAGTTGCTAAAAATAGTTTCTCGGGCGTTCACTTTCACATAGTTGTGCTGGCTCTAGCCAGCATGATAAGCACATTTGACTGTGATAAGAGGTAGATAAATTTTAACAGCATAATTGACTAACACACTGTTGTAAAGGAATTGCCAAAGAAATTTGGAGCGTTACAGCTTTTGAAGACCTCAGTTCAGCTGCTCAAGATATATGAATATCAAATTGTTATTAATGTTGATTAAAACAACATCAAGATATGTACAAGATATGTTGGTTAATAAACCAACATCTGCTCAACTTCACGGAAGAAAACAAAAGTGCATATATTACTTGCGGCGGGCAAACCACATGCAAACAGAGCAACAGCAGCTAATTAATTTTAATAAATTGGCCACAGACACACATACACACAGCTACAGTGAAGCAGCGCTACCGTTGCCTAGGCTCGAGATTTTCAGAGGTGCCTCCTTTTGTCTGTTGGCTAAAACGAAAATTAAATAAATCCTGCGCCGTCAAATTAACACACGCAAGTCCTCTGCGCTGGGCGCCCCTCGGTAGACTACAAAAACGTTTCCGCAGCCATGGCCACGCCTACTTGCTTCGGCGCCCGCTCGTGATAGAGCGCCGCATATGAATATTTATGTGTGCGAAATTGATGCCGCTACAATTACCGTTACCGCTAACTACACACAGAAAAACCCACGCACACTCTCACACACACACACCAACACATTGCTTGTAGTAGCAGCTGCAACAACTACAACAACAACAACAACAACAACAACAAGAACCGAAACAGCCACTGCCAATTTACGGCACTTTTGCTGTAGAGTTTTGCCGGCGAATAAATTATTGACAGCTTGTAAATTTCACTAAAGTCAGCTGCGGCTTCTGGGTGTGTGCGAGTGTGCCTGGTAGGTGTGTGCGCCATAAAATCTGGCAGACGCACACATACATGTGTAATGAATTGGGCACGCATAAACTAAGTAAGTCAGATTGCTAAAATATAGTGTCCGACTATGGGTTATACTAAGTTCATCATTAAATTTATGTAATTTTTTCCTATTTTCTTAATGACCCAGTAGCCCCAACAGCCGCCGCAAAGGGGGGCAAATCTAGTATCAAACTTTGTGAAAGCAAAATATATTCTTATGGCATTAGAAACTTTATAAATCTGTCGAGCTGTGGCGTGTGGCGGGGAGCAAATGTTTAAACAAATGGGCAAATATCAAATAAAACGATTATTGTTTTTTACTTCTAGCTGAAGCCTTTAATGCCGTCACGCCAGCCTTCGCAGTGCAAACGGACTACATTTGCATATTACACAGAGAAAACAGGAATAAAAGGGATTGCATGGCACTCTTGCTTAACAGAGAGGGAGAGGGAGAGAGAGAAAGGGAGAGTGAGAGAGCAAGGCGTGGAAATGGCCGTCAGAAGCAGCGTTAATTTCTTTGCACTTTTACATAGCTTTACTAATTTTTTATTTTGCAGGCTTCCGTTTTTAGCACACTTAATTCCATTTGGAGCTCGCATGGGCAGCAGCGCGAGCGGCGATGATGTCGCTATTAAGGACACATTAGCCGGAACACTCTAGAATTATGTGTGTGGCCGCCGCCACCCATAGGGAAGGCGATGCAAGCATGCATGCTAATGACACGGAAAGATACAAAGACTCTCATGTATGTGTACATACATGCCCACACACACACACAAGCACACACCAACACCCCCATTCCCACTGACACTCAGATAATTGCATTAGTTTGCAAAAGAATTCAATCTGCATATTTGCACTTGCACTTAAATCCGGACAATCTCCCACACATACCCATGTCCTGCCCTCTCGTCCCCCCTCCATCCTTCATCCCGTTTGGGCTTACACAGTTTCCATCTCGGTCATTGCGTGCATTTAATGCGTGACATTGTGACAGTAAGTGGGTTACGTTTTTTGTTGAACCCCACCAACGTCATCAATAAACAACAAAAAAAATGCGAGAAGCACTGTCAACTGCCTGCTGAGCGCCTGTAACTCAACGCCAATGCCAGTTAAGACAACATGTGGGCCGAGCGACAGCGAGCGGGCCCACGAACGGGCCAACGAACCGCTTAAGCGTTTGTTGCTGCTCGCCAAGTGTAATTGAAATAATATTGTTGCCCAAATTGTACAATTGCTTTCGATATGGCCTGTATATTTAAGCATGATTAATGACGCCACATGACGACAAGAAACGTGGTCGGCCACGTTCGAATTCGCAAATGACGAAATCCTTTCGAAATTCTCCATTTTGGTATTCTCAAATTTGAGAGAGACTCAAGAGAGCCGCGTGAACATAAGAGAAACTGCCACTCTCTCTCTTTCTCTCTCTCTCCAGCAATGCGCCATAAACTGTTGCGCGTATAACAGTTGCTAACATGCCACTGTTAATCAACAGTAGAACACCGCGTACACTCTGTTACCTAACAGCAGCTTCCTAACAGAGGCTCATCACTTGTTAAATATGGTATTTATTAGTCCTAGTCCTAGGAAATATCTACAAATAAGATAATTGTTATATTCCTTTCCTCCCGATATCTTCGTGTATATATATATCCTCATTATATATACCTCTGTGTATATACACACTGCTTATAGACTTATAATTTGCATAGTTCAAGTTAATTAGGGCCAAACAACAAATTAGAATAATTCGATTTGTATCTGGCTTTGCTGCAAGAACTTTAATTGGCGAACGAATTGCTGCGAGCGTGTAAAGTGGCTGTCAGACTGTGAGGCACAAGTTCTGTAAAAAGTTGAAGAAGCTTCTCACAAACCGAAAATAATAATCAACAACAAATACTTCTTACACAGACAGTCAGTCATCCCACACGCGCGCACACACACACACACAGACGTAGACTTGACTTCGTCTATGAACTGCTACGACAATGTTTTCATTACGATCCCGCTCTCAGAGTGTGAGTGTGAGTGTGAGTGTGAGTGCGGGCATGAGTGCGAGTGTGAGTGTGTGTTAGCGTCAGCCAAACAAACGAATATGCTTGATGAATACTCGACATCACGTACGCTTGAGAAATGTACGTGTTTCCATTGTAAGAAAAGTCAAGGCAGACAAAAGCGAGTATATCTACTGCTGGGTGCCCGGCCCGACGCGGCCCGAGGCCCGGCCCGGCCAGCCCAGAGCAGGAAAAACAGTC
The DNA here is from genome assembly GCA_035046225.1 of Drosophila pegasa. Classification (NCBI taxonomy): domain Eukaryota; kingdom Metazoa; phylum Arthropoda; class Insecta; order Diptera; family Drosophilidae; genus Drosophila; species Drosophila pegasa. Next base: position 280,276 of record JAWNOD010000076.1, read on the forward strand.
AAGCGTGCAGGAAACTGAGTAACTGTTACTCCGTTAGCAAAAGACGCTCGCGGTTATGCGGCGGCGGCCAAGTGCGAAATCCAGTGCCAAAAAGCCGACCCACAGCGACGAGCGCCATAAGAGCTTGGAGAGCTTGGAGAGCACTGAAGTGCGGTGCGGAGAGTGCACAATACAAAATGCCATTTATCATATTCGTGGGCTCCTCTTTTATTTCTATTTTTCTGGATCACGAGTGTTTTATTGCAATTTATCATTAGATGACAGCACTCGCACATACACGCTCGCTCACCCGCACAAGGGGGACGCACGCACATTTACAACTCGTTACATCTCGAACCCCTTACCAGACCCAACCCCAACCCCAACCCCAACCAAGGAAAAGGTGTTCCTGCAAGCGCAGTTAATTTGATAAACTGCGCTTGTCGCTATTAACTGTTGTTGTCGGCTGTCTTCTGTTGTTTTTATTTGTCGCAGCTGGCACGCCCCCACCTCCACCACGCCCCACTGCTACGAATAAGACAGTTTAATCACAATTTAAGTGGGAGTTGGACAAAAGGGGCGTAACCGTCAGCCTAATAGATATTTTGATTTGTTGGCTTTGTTTCTGGCAACCTATTAAATATGAGCTGCAGCAGCAGCAGCAGCAGCATTAGCCTGAACTGTTTCGAAAATGAACAATAACATTCCATCAAAGTCATTAGCAAGACAAATATTTGTGCAGCTAATTAGTTTTAATTACAAGCAAATTTCAATTGTCAATTTGGCGACATTAATGGGCCGCATTTCCACAGAGAGGAAACCACGTAAAGCAGAAATATGAACAAAAAAATAGGTATAATATAATAGATGATTATAATGGGCGTAATAGAGACGAAGACAAGAAGAGAATCTGTCATTGAATTAAATTTTAAATTGATTTGGCGCAAATTAAATTTAATGCACAAGTGGAAGCTGCACAAATGAAACGGCTGCGGGGCACAAGCTGAAGCGAAAAATAGCAAATAATAGTGACATGACGAAATACAATCATAATCATGCTGCAATGCAACCGCACAAAAACTTTCGCCATCAACAATGAGCAGGGAGCGACTGCACTGGCACTAGCCATAGAAGAATCTGAAGCAGCTCCAGCAGCAGCAGCAGAAGCACGACCAACAGCCACAGCGGCTGGAGGAGGAGGAGGAGGAGGCGAGATGCAGCAGAGCAAATAACAAGCAACATAATAGAAGAATAGTTGTTGCTGCTTTTGCTGAAAGAAAAACTAAGATACAAGCGAGGGAGAGAGGGAGAGCGAGGAAGGCAGAGCGAAACAGAGACAAGGGAAGAATGGATACGACAACCACAACAGAAATAATAATGGCATATAAATGAAGTAACAAACATTGTTTTCCTTTGACATAACTCATTAACCAGCAGAGGCCACGAAGACGAATTGAAGCAAAACCCAACTCGGAGTTGCACTTGCAGTTGGAGTTGGAGTTAGAGTTGGAGTTGGACCCACTGCCCAGGAGTAAGATGGGATTGAGTCTGCACAAAGCTAGCTGACAGCATGTAAATTAATGTCTTGTACTGGTCGGCAGCTGCAGCTTTAGCTTTGGCTTTAAGTGTGGAAGATTTTAATAGACCCGAAGCTAAAATTTCTTAATTAAAACAATAAGCAGGCGTTGGGCCCGGCCACAAATGTCTGCAATTATATGCATGGCACACACACACACACACACAGACAGACAGACAGACAGACGCACTGAGACGGCAGCACCAGCAGCAGCCGTTGCCATAAGGCAACATCAACAGCTGCCAGTTGGTTGGCAAATCTATCCGCAGAAACGCGACCGCAACCGCAACGCGGCGCTTTGGCTGGGTGTCCTGTCAGCAGTGTCGGGCAGACACGACAGGAGCGTCGAGGATGCTCCCGTAAATGAAGAAATTCCGCTGTCGTCTGTTGTCTTCGTGGCTGTCGCTGTCGCCGTCGCCCTTTGGCACGTCGCCTGCTGTGCCTTATGACTAATGATTGAAATTTCATGCTCCATATGGGTGCGAAGCTTGCCGAGTTGTCAGTTCATTTGGCTGCCATGATATGGCAAAAATATCGTGAAGCGCTGCCACCGCCTCGCTGCCTAATTAAGGAGCAGCAGAAAGGAGTAGTGTCCCCCGCTTAGCCCCGCTTAGCCGAAAAACTACGCAATTAAATGCTTGCTAGCACACTTTTAGGCGTGTAAACACGCGCACAAACGCCGAATCCTCAATTGGCAATCAGGAATTGGCAATTGGCTGTACGTGATTTGGCAAAAGTTGCACGCACACACACTCGCTCCCTCGCCCCCTCGTTCGCCCACACGCCCACACGCACATGGGCGACAGGGGCGTGGCCGTATAATCGATTTTGAAGTGTGAATACGTTGCCACGCCTAGCCTACTTTAGGGGCGCCCCGACTGGCCGCCCCGCCCGGCCACCCGACCGCCTGTCCGTCTCCGAGCGACGCCTAAAGTTATTTGCGGCCATTTTTTAATCTACACTTGAACGCCGGCCTAGCACGCGGCAGTATTTGCGCAACGTGATGAGATTTTGCGGTTGCTAACCAATCGAGGGCCTTTATTTACATTTTTCTCAGCTTTTGCTTATCGATCTCTGGCTTTGGCTTTAGCTTTGGCTTTTTGCCCGTCTCTTGCTGCGCATTCGATGCGGTTTAATTTTTTATTTCTGCCCAAAAGCAGGCGACAACTGAAACTAGGTAGAGGCGCTTTTCTTACCAGCCTCCAACAGCCTCCAGGCCCATAAGTTTGCTTGGCTGGCGACAACAAACAACAACAGCAACAAAACATGAGCAGGAAAAATGGTGTTATAAATAAGAAATGTTTGTCTGGTGGTCCACAGAAATGGCTGGACTCTTACAACAATATGTCTTAAGTTGTATCCTTAAAGTGGCGACAGGACATGGACAGCAGAAATCATGTATCGATCAAATAAACTGCAATTCGTATTCATTAAACCTTTTTCGAAATTAAGTGAAATGTATTTACGCATGGGCAGTTCCTTTGCAAAGTCAATCATGTGTGCATAAAACTAAAACACAATAAATATCGAACTGGAATTATAAATAACTAACACACAGCACGCATCTCAAATTGAACCTTTAATGGATAACGTGAAATGAAATGCGAACATTTTATGAAATAAACTAGTTAAAGTGCAATTATCATTGCAATGTGTTTACGCATCTACAGCTCGCTCGCATCACTGAACCGAAGGGAAGTCCCTTGCATACTGTGAATGCCATCAGCTGCTTTACCTACACCACACAGTTGACCATTGGCTTGGTTAACACTGCGGCTTGATTTAGAAATTGTTGCTTCTGCTGCTGCTGCTGCTGTTGCTGGTGCTGGCTAGACCGCGTTCTCAATTGGTTTTTGCGATTTCGCTTTTCCATTGAAATTTTGCCACTTAGCTGGTCGTGGGGCATTGGTAAGCAGCTGCTCAGACCCGACCCGATGCATGTATATATGCGATGCGATGTAGATATATTGAGCTGTAGCTCATAGCGCGGCGATTCAAGTAAATGGCGCTAATGGCCGATCGAAGCGAGCCCGCAAAGCGTCTCCGGCTCCACTTATCTGCATTTCGAGTGCATTTCGCGCGGCAATTATTTTTGCTCAATACCCGCACTTGACTTTAAATTGTCGCCGACTGTGTCAGTCCCACCTGAACTCCCATCTGCCGCCATCTTCGTCCGCTTGCGAGGAAGGGCTTTTGCCCCGACGATTTTAATTTGTCGCCCTGTGCCAATTGTTAAGCAAAAGTGGCTAATTTGAAATTCTTTTGAGCGAAGTGCGCACATTTGTGAATGCCAAGTTGACGACGTCGTTAGCCCAGCTGCGCCCACCGCCACCGCGAGGGGATTGGAATTAGTCACTGGGACCAGAGGAGCAGGGAGCAGGGAGCAGAGCTGCGAACTGGAAGCTGGGAGCTGGAACCTGGGAACTACGAGCTGTGAGCTGTGAGCTGCGAACTGTGAACTGTCTCTCTGTCTGTCTGTCTGTCTGTCGGATGTCGCTGCGGCTGTTGCTGCTGCTGCCTGCCTTTGTCTTTGTGTCACGCGGCATGAAATTGAATTTTGGTCTGCAGCAGTTGACTGGCGACGAAAGCCAGCCAATTGGCCCACCACTGAACCTCATTTGCCTCCTCACCTCGTCGCCCGTCGCCCGTCGCCTGTCGCCTGGCGCCTGGCGCCTCATAAGCCTTGCCTTCAATTATGGCTTACGGCCAAACGCCGCCATTTTGACACTCATACAGCGTAATTCGAAATGAATGAAAATTCTTTATAACTACCGTCAGTTTTTCTGCTGTTTTCTCAGTTGTTTGTGCTGTTGTTTTGAGCGCTTGAATTTCAATTTACATAAGTCTCTGCATCTGCACCCAGCACCAGACACCAGAGAGCTCTCTCTCTCTCTCTCTCCCTCTCTCTTTCTCTGTCTCTATTTCTGTCTCCGTCTCTGTCTCTATCCCATCTCCATCCTTTGTTCAACTTTTATCTTAACTTTGTGCCTCGTTTTTCTCCACTTTTTGTTGTCAGTCGGCAAAACTTGAGTTGTTTTTGTGGTTAAATGTAAATTTTATTGAATTTAACTCTTTTGTGTCTGTCTGGCTGAGCGTTAAAGAGGAAATTGCATAATTATGCCTAATCTTGAGACCTATTGCAGCGCCACTTGCCAAATTTATGCAATGCAAAGCGAGAATCGACTCCCCAATCGCTCTGGGAATCAGTCGAGCGCCGAAAGCTGCAACTAAGTGGCTCCCCTGTTCTGTTCTGTTCTGTTCTGACAAAGTGTATTTTTATTGGAATATGTAACGCTTTCAATGTCTGCTGCTCTTATCTGCCAAATTATTTGCCCCTAGGCAAATTAAAAGAGAGCCATTGAGTCCCACAGAGAGAGAGAGAGAGCGAGAGGGAATAAAATATTTATCGTTACATTTATGCAACATTTCAATCATTAATAAATCAATTAAAATAAATTGGAATTTTGTGCGCTGATGTTGAACGCGAAACGGCTTTTTTCCAGGGCCTTTCTTCGATTGTGGCGCTGCTCTGTTCGGTCCGTGTGATGGGCTCGGTTCCATGCCATTTAATGCAATTACGCAAAGCTCTCTTGGTATTATTGTTTTTGTTGGCTTTTCGAATTGTTGCTGATATAAATCAAAAAATGAATCATTTGACGCGCTCGACGGATCGACGAATCGACGAACCGAGTCCCGCCAACAACTTAAATTATTCATTTGATTTACGGCGACACAAATTTGCAGCCAAATGGAATATTAACTGTGCGCCGTGCGCAGGTTTCGCAGCCTGCGAAGCAGCGCGACATTCGCTCAAAATGCACTTCCATAAGCAGCGCACAGAAAAAAATTATGTTTTCCCAGACAACACACAAAAGTACCGAGCGAGTCTGTTGGCACAAGACATCCTTTTCCAAATCTGGACATAAAACTACTTTCAGCGCATTACAAGGCAGACATGTCAAAAGTTGTACGACGGCTGTCGATGTGCCTGCCAGTATAAGGCTGAATAAGAGGGCCGACAGGAAGCAGCAGCAAATCCCAGCACCCACACGCACACATTTATATATCTATATATATGTATACATATATATATATAGGGACACACACACATTTTGGCACATCAATAAGCGGGTGGTTAGACATAAGCGTTAAGAGCATTAGAACTTTGCCTTGAACTATCCACTCCTTCCCTCTAATAGCTGCCAAACACAAACTGCTGGCTTCAAATCAGGATTTCGACTAAGGCAAAGTGCAAGCAGCTACCATCACACTGTCACGGAGAGCCCCTAAGTAGCCCCGACAGAGGACGTCGCAGCGGCATGCATAACTTCAAACAATATTCTGTGTTTGCCATACGAATTTAATAAAGTGTTGGGGTGTTATAAGGAAGGCTAGCGCCAGCTAATAGGTAAATATGTTAATTTTGAATATACACAACGAACAACATCTATTTATAACATTAAATTCCATAAGAAGCAGTTGAAGTGGGTGGAGCTGTAGTTCCCTCATCCTTGCCCTGGTCCAAGTTGAACTTTTCCGCTTCGATCTGCTGCGTGCACTGGTGAATCTTGTAGGCCGTCTCGCACTTGTTGGCGCCGCGAAGAGAGTGGCAAGCGCGCTGTGGCCACCAGGTAGGCTTCAGTGCATCCGACATATGGCCAATAAAGTCTTGCTCCACAAAGACACCGTCGTGCATCAGGCCCATCTGCTCATAGAGGCAATGGGTGAAGCATTGAGTAGCCTCGCTGGCATTGCTGGCATCGTTGGCATGAAACTGAAGCAGCTCCTTCAAGGACAGCTCCGTCTGCTGCGCACAAATTCGCACATGATCCGCGCTAAGCTGACGCGGAGCCTCCTCGAGTACAGTCAATGCCAGATTCGCTTCAATCTTCGCATATCGCGACTGCCAAATGAATAGAACACAAATATTTCAACACAACTCACAACTTCAATTCAAATTAGTTCAATTCAATTCGAACCTCGGCGCCCACAAAGAGACCAACCACAACCAGCAGGTAGAAAATATTCATAATTGTTTCACAACTGATGAGTGAGGAGTCGTAGCATCTCGTTTATATAGTCCAGATTCGGCAATTTGCCTTATCATGTCATTAGATCTAGATCTAATTGCAAATATCAATTCAATGAGCCGCATAAACCGCTTAGCCCGAAATGTGCTTTCATTGCCATTGCCAGCAATGCTCCAAGTTTGCTGCTCGAAAAGTTTAGCCCGCAGTTTTAATAATGCAAAGTAGTCGAAGGAGCCCAAAATTAAATTGATGCCAATGTCGATACTTCGAGAGCGGCTTCACAAAGTTTCCCCCGAAAAAAGTTGCCAAAAAGAATTAAAACAAAACGTGAATCGCTGACAAATGCAGTTGGCCTGCAACGCACCTGAAATACACTTTTTACCTGTTAAACGAGATCGTGGATATACATAAGAATAATAGAAGTATTTCATATATGTATATCCAGATACATATATATCTAACGTATCCTATGCTCTAGCAATCTATATATGTATCTATATATGTGCATGCCTTGCCTTGCAATACTTCCGCTAAGTCTTCGTCTGCTGCTGCTGCTGCTGCTGCTGTTATGGGCTACGACTATTTCCGCTGGTCGCATTAACTGCAGGCGCATAACTTTTCCAATTTGCTTTTGGCAATTATTGATATAAGCCAACAGCAACAACACTTGAGCTCAGTTTTTCTCCGACTCTCTCTCTCTCTCTCTCCCTCTCTCGCTTCGGCTGTCTCCCTGCTGAATTTGTGTATGTGAGGCGGGGCCGTCCAAGCATATTTTCTTGCATTTTGCGCATATTTGTGCAACATTCTCAAAATTCTTCAACAAAGTTTTGTTATTATTGCCGTTTTGCTCGAGACTCGAGAGTTGAGAGTCGAGAGTCGAGAGTCGAGACTTGGTTTTGCTGCTGACTGCCACTTTGATTACTTTTGCAGTTGCCGTTGCAATTAGTTTGTTCATTAGACGAGGCAACAAACAGCCCATGTCGAGGGAGAGATAGGCAGAGGCCAGAGCTGCAAGAGTTGCCTCGAGTTGATTGGAATTCACACACTTAATTAGTTGCATGCCCAGTTAATTTCCTCTTTGTTCCTGCCACTGTAGTTCGTAATTGCGAGCACTTTTTGCTACAATATATCTTTAAGATGCACACGTCTGTGTGCCCTCCCACCAACTCCCAACTGCCCCTCGGCGATGCAAATAAGTTAACAAGCAAACAGTGCACACAGCCCGGCGTACGAGTTGAGCAAAGTGATTTGCAGACTGCTCGGCACTGAAACTCAATACAGTTTTCAACTGCTCGAACTCTTTTTAATGCTGCAGCCACAACGATCTGGCCCAGCTTGTCTGTAAGGCAAAAGCCTTAAACCTGGCGCTGGACCAGCTCCAGGATTGTCCGACCAGCTCCCCGCCTCGTGTTTTGTATCCATTACACTCTGCACATATTTGTTGCATAATGCCAACTTATGTACTGGCACATTGTTGACCAGTTGTTCGGTATTCTGAGTGGAGTCCGCTCTGCCCATCCCCTCCCATTTGCATTATCCCCCCTGATAGTCTAATGCCAAAGCATTTTGGTTGAAAAATCTACAATTCGCATGCCGCAAAACAAAAGCAAATGCCAGAGACAAACTCGTCAAGATGAATGACTGTGAGCAAATCCAGCGATTCAGGCTTGCATACCAGCATTACTCCATGTCAGTAGACCCCGAGCACCCGCACAGCCTGCACAATTCAAATTGCACATGTCCAGCCTCCCCGTCCTCTCCAGGCCCCCCAAAAAAATAGGAAAAAATAAGCAAAAAAGAAACGAGAGAGAGAGAGAGTATGTGACTCGGGGCAGTTTCTTACTGCTGCTTGGGAAATTCTCAAGTAAATTTCATTGAATAAGAAATAAATAAGTAAATACTTCAGATAACTCTAAGATTCTCCCTCTTTCCCAGCACTGTGACAATTTTCTGCGGCGCTTTCAATTTAATTTACTTCCCCCCAAGCGATCTTTGACCATTGTTGGGGCGTTGTGTGTAATTTAAAATCCCCTCAGCATGCAAAACACATCCTCAGCCGCATTTAGGCGCTTTCACTTGTCGGAGACCGAACTGAAATCAGGAATGAAGCAAACCAAAGACAAATCCACACAGCCATAGAATGTGTGGCCAAACCAAATACGAGCAAGTATGACATGCCCCAGCACCAGGCACCAGTCACCAGGCATCAGGCATCAACGAAACGACGACGTGGCCTTGCAAGCCAAGCAAATAAATGTGGGAAGGCAAAAATGAAACGTGCCAAAGTCAGTTGACAAAGCATGAGGTAACCACATATATAAATACTTATTTAGTAGTAATGAAAGGGGGGAGGGGCCATGCCGTGCTACGGCCATGGCAAGAAGTGTTAGACTGACTTTTCACTCTGCTTATTGAATTTGCCAACTTTATTTTCTCCTTTGTTAAGTTGAAATGTTGGATTTAAAAAAAAATAAAAAAAAGAGGCCAGACTAAACGAAAGTCGTATCATAAATACCCTTGTGCAACGTAATTCAATACAAAAATGTACTTCAAACAAAAATTTAGCAAATTTATATATATATAGATAGATATATTGATATGTAGACACTTACCACCTTATACACAGCTTTATATTGCAGCACAAATACTGGTAAATAAAAAACAAACACACACAAAGCACATTCACTTGATTAGGCTTATGGTAAGCCGACGCTTGCACAGAAAAAAAAGCAAATAAAATGGAAGAACTTAATAACAGCTCTCCCCTTTTTGCGAAATGCACTTTTTATGAAAGAGCTTTTTGCATTACACGCAGCACATGTGGATCATCTAAATATGTAGATATAGCACACAAATGATTTACACACGTGAACGAAAGCTCACGCACGTCGATTGACTGCTTAGCTAGCATTCGCACAAGAACAATATCACAAAAAGAAAAAAAATTAAAGAGCTTTCGCCCTTACACAAAAAGAAAAAAACTAAAAAGCTTTTGCCTTTACTCTGTTCGCAGAGCAAGCATTTAACTAAATACATATAGACATGCGCAACGCAAATAACAGGATCAACTTTGCATGTGAAGCAAGCAATAAATTAATACGCACACACAAACCGAACGTCAATTTACATATACACGCCAACGATACGAACCGACGAACAAAGAAAGAAAGAAGGAAGAGCGTAAGAAGAACGGAATCTGCTTTGTATGTCAAACGACCATCTAGAACAATCGACGGAGCGACAAATTGTTTTAGATGGCCAGTTTGACATACAAAGCAGCTCCGCAACTGCATTATGCATTCGCGGTCGCATTCACACTCACACTCTGCATACGTGCAGCTTGCTGTGCAAAATTCGAACGGGATCAAAAGCATTTTTTCTTTTTCTCTTTCTCTTTTTGTTCGAAAACTAATTAAATAAAGAATGCAAGCATTTCCAATTAAACACGCCAATTAAACGAGCAGTCGAACAGCTTACACGAAAGTGAGATATTAGTCTAATTTTACAATATTCACTTTTAAATGAAACTGCAATTAACATAACGGGATCTGCTTTGTATGAAAAAATTAAAATGCGAACACCCGACCGCCCGGCTGTAACGTCAGAGCACAACTGATCCTTTATGCTCCCGCGCTCACCCACGCACTCTTTCTACATTCAGTCTACCAACAGTGCTGCAAATTTGGCTACTTTTTTAGCCATTTATTGCATATATTTTAGCAGGTGGGAATTATAGCTATTAATTTTTTTTTGTCTTTATCTTTATCTTTTTTTTTGTTTTGTGCAGCAATACTGGAATTATTTTTCACATTACGTTTTTGATTCGATTAATAACAGTTAATATTGTCAAGTTAAAATAAGGAAATAAATGAACATGTAAGATGGCATGTGGCATGACATTTTAATGTTAATTTTTCTTTAGCTCTTTTTCTGCACAAGCCCAGAAGAGTAGGCAACACTACCTGCAAAAAGTCTAACGGGATCGAAAGCATTGAGTATTCATTTTCGTCTCTCTCATGCTCTCTCTGTCTCTTCGTTCTCATTTTCTATGTCTCTCTGTGCAATTCAGCTAAAATTGTAATATATTTTAATATAAGCATATAAAAAGCGAACAAATGAACGTTTAGATACATTTCTATGTACTAAAGTCGCAATTTGTATAAATATTTTCTTATTCTGTTCTCGAATAATTGCATTAAAATAGGAATTTTTCAATTTGCGAAACCAAAGGCTGTCACATAGACGAGTACATGCTGGCGGGCTCTCCACTCGCCGCTCTCCACTCTCCACTCCCCACTCTCTCCACTCTACACGAAATGAAGTTGTGGCACGCATTGTTTGCGAGCCGCCATGTGCGACAGCGCGACAACTTTCCGACGGCCATGCGAGATCCCAGTGACGTGAGCGAAGTAGACGAAGACAGTGCAGGCTAGGCTGACTTCGGGCTGAGTGTCTATCTGACTGTGGCATTCTCTGGCTGACTTCGCAGCGCGCAATTGTTTGATAATGACACTAACATGATGCTGTACTGACAACCAGCCAAGAGAAACCTACTACTTGCCATTTCATTTGTGTGCGTGTGTGTGTGTGTGAGTGTGAGTAAAGCCCCACGAAATTATATACGAAAATTATTTGTAACGGGCCGCCGCTAGCAAATTTTGGCATCCTGGTCGCAGCTGTCTCGCTGAGCCGCAGCCTAGGCTGGATTTCATTTCGGTTGGCGCTTGTTTAGCTGATTTCCTCTGGCTGCGAAGGGCCACTGCGAAGCGATTGTAAATTAAGTTTTAAGCAACATGTCTGCAAAAATCATGCCCGAGGACAACAGCCTCGGCCTTTGTTGCGCTCTCGCCTCGCCATCTCTCTCTCTCTCCCCCTCCCCTCCTCCCTTTACTAGCACTGTCGCAGGCAGTTGCAAGATGTCTTCTTTCTTTTTTATTCGTTCGTTCGGTTTTTTTTTTTTCTTTTGCTTTGTATTCCTATTTGAAGAATGGAAATTGTGTTTTGTGTGTTTGCTGCAGTGGCCGCAATCGTCGTCGTGCAGTTCCTTGAGGAGCTGCCTTACTATTTTCGCATCGTGCCTTTTCTGCTTGCATTTCTTTTTGTTTTATTATTCTCTTTTTTTTATTGTATTTTGCTATTTACACTGCCACAGTCAACAGTCGGCGTCGCCGTCGCAGTTGCAGTTGCTTTAGCTGCGCCTATTTATATATGTATGTGTGTGTGTGTATGCGACGTTGTTGCTGTAGCCCGGGCAGGACGTCTCGGCGCATTCGTGTTTGCGTTTGTATTTGTATTTGTATTTGTCTTTTAGTTTATTGTGCTGGGGCCACAACAGCTAGCAGCGAACTTTGGCAAGCGAGCGAGCTCCGTATTTGGGCTCCGCTGAGGCAAGGAATTCAATTTTAGAATCGCAAAGGACTCGGCGCAATTGTTGTGGCGGTCTCCTCTCCGCCTGTCTGTCTGCCTGGCTGACTGACTGCATTTGATTACAGCTCGTTTCATTTAAAATGATTTGCGCAGTTGATCAGCTTACGTGCAGCCGGGCCAGAGCCTAATTAATGCCACCAACAATCGATAACATGTGTAAGCAGCAAGTGCCCGACCCTGAAATACCCTACCTTAACTTAATTTGCACTGTGAGGCAGGTCTCTCTATACTGTTGTCATCTTTTACTAAATATTACAAATGTTTATACTGAGAGCAATTTACAAAAAACGCAGGGCATCCTGACTGCCAGCCAGGTCTGTCAGGCGGCCAGTCCACACAAATCCTGTTCACTGGCTTAGCCGGGCCGAGCAAGAACCGACTAAACACTTGCCCGGCCAATTAATTAAGACTCAACAAAGCTCAGCAGACAGCTTACAGCAAAACAGCGAGTGTTAGAGCCAGCTGCCATCATAGAGTCTCTTTGAGATCGGCCACCAGCTGCTGGATGGCCACGGTGCAGCCGACGACGCCGAAGACGATGCCGATGATGATGAGCAGGATGTCGCGGATCAGCTTCCAGCGCAGCCGGCCGTAGCCCGTCTGGTAGTTGATGAAGATGTCAATCAAGGCGGGACAGAGCAGGTTCAGGTTGCACAGGGAGAAGGCGCCCTCCAGCTCGGTCAGAGCGGCCAGGTTGGGCACCAAGGCGGCCACAATGCCTAGTGGGAGGAGAAGGAGGGGCTAAGGAGGCAGGGCGAGACGCTCGAAGTGCTCCACCTACCCGTCAGCAGCAGAAAGGAGAGGCGCACCAGGTACTCCACTGTGGTGCGGTGCTTGGCCTGGGGATTCTGATCGTCGTAGTCGCCGAAGACGACGGTTATGAACACGAATCCATTGAGAGGGTAGCTCAGGAAGATGCCAGAGGCGATGGATATCTTGATGAGTTGTGAGAGGCTTGCAGAGAGGGGAGAGGGGGGAATGAGAGGAGCTAGGGGAGGAGACCCTAAGGACTACTTACATTTCACTTTGCGGAATGTTGAGCGTAATGCTGGCGTTGACCTGCTCGCCGTAGCGCCAGTAGCCCATGATGCCAAAGAAGATGTTGGAGCAGAGTATGCAGAAGACGGCCAGATTGAGGACGCCGAAGAAGCCGAGATAGCTCTGCGGATGCGCCATGTTGGCCTCCACGACCAGCATCTAGAGGAACTCGAATATTTAGGATCGATCAAGGAGCAATCTCCGAGCTGTACGCACCGAGCCGACGGCCGTGAGGGAGAAGGCGGCGATGCCGAAGAACATCATGTAGTCGACGGGCGGCTTGAACATCTCGCGATCCTGCAGACGGGGCAGGCCCTGGAAGAGGTAGTACATGATGCAGAGGAAGCCCAGGTAGAGCAGCACGTTCGAGACGAGGTTCAGCGGCACCAGAAACTTCAGCTTGCGTATCATGAAGAAGGGCAGCTGGAGCACACAGACGCCGACGACGTAGTAGCGCTCGTGGTACTCCTTCAGGTAGAAGTCGCCGATCTCCTTGAAGTTCTTCGCGACGAACACAATGTACACGCAGCAGAGGCCGAACTGGCCAAAGACCAGGACGCACGTGGTCATGATGCCAGCCGAGCGCGCAAAGCAATGCACACAGGCCGGCCCCAGCTGGTAGGCAATCTGCACGGCCTGCGGCATGGAGACCTGCGGCGCGTGGATGCGTCGACAGCACTCGGTCATGCCAGTGATCTGTGCGGGAAGGCTAAATGCGAGTAATTGCTTCGATTTCGAATCGATTTCGAGCGGGCAGCTACTCACCAGCAAGTGGATGCAGTAGGTGAGCAGGACCATCAGCAGGACGCTGAGCAGCGAGCCGGACAGGATGCCGGCGTAGCGCATGGCCAGCGGCATGGCCAGGATCCCAGTGCCAATCACGCACTTCAGCAGCGAGACGAAGGCATCAAAGTTGCTGTCGGAGCAGATGTGGCAGTGGAGGCCAGACGACTAGAATAGACCAGACTTACGTGAGGGGCACCTCCACGGTGCGTTTCTCGTAGGGATTGTAGACGTAAATCGAGGAGCGCGACGGGCTGGGAAGAGGACTGCGTTCGATTAGAGCCGCCTGCGACACGACACGAGACACGAATCCAACAACTACTCACATCAGATGCGGGCCCGGGGTCGGGGCAGCCGGCGGGTCCGCCTGCTCTGGCTTGGCCATTGGAGCCAATTACTTGGGCCGTGCGAGAGCCGTTTATACTGAGCCAATGCTGAATAACAAATTTTGATAACAAATTCAAATGAGCGTAGTCTGTGGGGAAGTGGAAAGTGTGGAGTGGGGAGTGGGGGGAGTGGGAAGTGTCGTCTGGGCCGCCGCTCACATTCAATTCACTTTAAACTAATCAGTGAGCTTAGCCCCACAATCGGACCCGCAATTGCTGCACATGCGCGACGGCCATTACCATAATATGCGCGAATTATTGCATACTTTGCAGCGCAGCGCAGCCGGAGACAGTTGCCGTGGAGAGAGCTAGAGCAGGAGGCGGAGGCGGAGGCGGAGGCGGAGGCAAAGGCAGAGATAGCGCCAGAGCACACAACTTACAACAATTGTTAAAGCAACAGTACAGTACTCACCAGCAATAGCAGAACTTCACTGAATGTATACGGCTGGGCATCTCCAAGTGAGAGAGATATATATGAAAATAGAGGGAGAGAGATAGAGGGGGCTGTCAGTGGGATAGAGAGAGGGAGAGAGAAAGAATGAAATGTATTGATAGTGAGAGATATATATGAAAATAAAGGGAGAAATGGAGGAGTTTTCAGTGGGATAGAGAGAAAGAGAGAGAGAAAGAAAGATAGAGAGTAACTAAGAAAGAGATACAGAGTCATGGAGATAGAGACATATAGGGAGAGAAGGAGATAAGGAGAGAGGAAAAGAGAAAGAGAGACATTCTGATGGAAACACTGAGAGAGAGAGAGAGAGAGAGACTAATAAAGAGATACAGAGTCATGGGGATAGATAGATATAGGGGGAGAAAGAGATAGAGGGATAGAGAGAAATAGAGAGAGAGAGAAAGTGACTAAGAAAGAGATACAGAGTCATGGTGATAGAGAGATATAGGGAGAGAAGGAGATAGGGAGAGAGGAAAAGAGAAAGAGAGACATTCTGATGGAAACACTGAAAGAGAGAGAGAGAGAGAGAGAGAGAGAGAGAGAGAGAGACTAATAAAGAGATACAGAGTCATGGGGATAGATAGATATAGGGGGAGAAAGAGATAGGGAGAGAATGAAAGAGAAAGAGAGACACTCTCAGTGGAAACACTGAGAGAGAGAGAGAGAGAGAGAGAGAGAGAGAATGAGGCAGAGAGATAAAAAGAGATATGTATAGAGCGAGGTACTAAGAGCGAGCGAGTGAGAGACAGAGAGACCTCACCTCAGTTGATCATAGTAGGAGAAAGTGGAAGAGACAGAGATACCTCAGCTCAGTCGATCACAGTGGGAGAAAGTGGCAGCATAAAGTGGAACTAGAGATGGGTGAGGAAGCAGAGTTGAGCTGAGTCTTACCATATATCTTTATCCTTCAAGCAGATTGGACAGTGTTCATATATAGTTGAGCAAGATCTCTGCAGTAGCTATGCTATTAAAGAATAGATGCACAGCCTGCGAGGCAGTACAGTACGCACTCGCTGGAGAAAAAGGATGATTCCAGAGAACTCCTTTCCAGTCGATGGCGGAGCGACAGGCTAAAGAGTCTCACAATGGCAGCTGGCACTGTATCTCTGTATCTTGTATCTAGATAACCAGGGCAGTGCAGCTCTCAAATTTCAATTCCAGCTGCAGGATGCAGGATGTCGAGCTGGCGCTGGCTCTGGCGAGGGGAGGAGGAGGAGGAGGACGATTGTCATGCCAGAATGTGCACTTCCGCGTCCGCTTTTAGTTGTGTGAACTTAACAGTAAATTGAATTAAAATTTATTGTGAAAATTGCAAATTCCAAAACGCCGCAGCAGCTCGCAGCAGCAGCAGCAGCAGAAGTGGGCTTCAAGGAGACATCAGCGCAAATCCAATACAAATAAAATTAAGTAAAAATGCACACAGAGAGCGGCGCACATGGAGTAGGTGGAGGTGGGGGTGAGGGGTGCGGCGTGGGGCGCCGTGTGTTTGCACAAAAATATGCAAATGTGATATTGTCGCTGGCGACATTTACAACAATTACAATAACAACGAACGGAACGGAACGGAATGGAGCGAACGGACGGGTGGACGGGTGGACGGGCGGCAACTACTAACTGCGTGCGACATGTGACACGATATTCAAATAAAGGCGGCCCAGCCGGCAGATAGGGCGAGGCGTAGGTGGGTGGGCGTGGCATTTATAGCATATATTTTGCATAAAAAGGGAAATATGCAGCAGCAGCAGCAGAGCAAGAAAACGAGCGAAGCAGCAGCAGCAGCAGCACAGAAATCAAATAAAACAAATTTGGAATTTTACAGCAGGCGAACAGGAGAACATCTTCTACACACACATGTATGCCCCCATGTGTGCGTGTGTGTGTGTGTGTGTGTGTGTGCTTGGAGGAGCCTCGCAGATGACTTCGACTTCGCCTTCGCCTTCGCCTTCGACTTCGACTCTCCCTCCGCTTCAGTCTCGCTCCGTCCGTCCTCTCTGTTTTTTCTACGGAGACAAACAGACTGACATTCAATTTAAATTCCTATACAAATAATTGCGTGCCAGTTCCGAATCCGGGCAGAGGCTGGAGCACTGCAGCGCTTAGATTATGTTTGCCTCGCCTCCATGCCCTTTCTCCTTTGGCGGCGACACTGCGACACTGCGACGTTTGCCATAATTTGCCTAGCTCAATGTCAGTGGACACAGACGCTAATAATTATGCATTCCTTGCCACGTTCAATCCCATGAAATTATTCCGTCCTCATCACCTGCTGTCGCTAAAACAAAGAGCGCGAGCGAGACAGACATAGACGACGGCAAGTTGCCCTATGTGAAGGAAGAGTAATAATTTTATAAATTTTTTATATATTTTTTATTTAATTATTTTTAAACAATTTCTTATTTTTAGTTGCCATAAGTTGCCTTCATCCATTTCACAGGGTATTTAATTTTTATATAGATCAATTTTGATATATATATTTAAAATATTATTATATAATTATATTTAAACAATTTTTTATTTTCAGTTGCCATAAGTTCATCCATTTCACAGAGTATTCAATTTTTATATAGATCCATTTTTATATATTTATTAAAAATATTTATTATGAAAATTTCTTCAACTTTAAGTTACCTTCCTCTATTTCTCATTTATACAGGGTATTCAAATAAATTTCACCTCAAAGCAAAATTTCTTAATGCAGCGCACGCACCTGAGCTGCGTGTCTCCCTATCTCTCTCTTCCTATCTCTCTCGATGCCTCCCCGTTGTTGACTACGGTTTACCTGACTGTGGCTTCGCCTATTATCGCAGCGGTTATCTCTCTCTCCTGCGCCCCTCCCTACCCGCTATTATCATCAATGTTATCAACAGCTTAGCTTAAACTTTGCGCGACTGAAGGATGCACCACGTTCGACGTTCGCCGTTCGACGGCGTTCGGCGCTCCAAGCTCCATGCTCCATGCTCCAAGCTCCACGCGCCAAGCGCCACGTCTCGCTGCAGCTACTTCCTCATGCTTTGCGCATCAATGATTTTGATCAGATTTACTGAAGCTGTCCAGCGCTGATGCTGATAAAGAAGTTGACGATGATGACGTGGATGACGCTGATGACGTTGATGATGACGACGCGGCCACAGGGCGCGCTTAGCAGCCCTTTTATCTCGTTGCCCGCAATAATTTTTGCATTTATAATGAAATTCATCGTCATTTTTCATACTTTCACAAAGTGGATTTTTATTAGATTTGCATTTCTTGCAAACCGTCATACTATATATATATATATATAAAGAAGAGCTTATTGTTTGCTGTGCGTGGGCAACCATATGGTCAAAGTGGCTTAAATGCATTAGAAGTTTGCTTTCCTTCCTTATTTTGTTTTCGTTGCATTTGCTAGGGACAATATCATGTGCACTGCTATTAAAAATGCAAAATTCATGAATATTCATATTAATTTTCGTATTTTCCGCACAATTTGTCAGGGGAAATAGGGGGAAACTATGTGTGCCTCGAAAAACACAACGTGCAGAAAATTTTCTATTAGATAAACTGTCAGTCATTGGCGTTGACACGGGACGTGAGCTCAGGAAGCCCCAATGCGGGAGTCACACGATGATATTTCACATTATTTTAAGCCCCTCGTCAATAGTGTGTCTTTGGAGCTGCCATCGGATACCCTGTATATGTATGTGAAGCGTAACTATCTCCTGACATCTGCAGACACGAGACAAAGAGCATTGCGGTTCGTTTGATAATTAAATTCTACACGTAAAATATTAAAATATTAAGAGATACAGTCGGTGCATAATGCGGTGTCAATACGTGAGCGCAGTCGATAATGGCAGTCACTACGCGACTTGATAACCAACTGAGAAGGTCAATTACAAAAAGAAGACTTTTCACACTTTTGAATTTCTGCAAAAGCGCGCGCAACTCTGCTTCGAGGTGGGTGAGGCGCAACTCTTAAGCGTTGACCAACACTTGCTTGACACTCGAATATATCGACTATCGAATCGTCAGACCTCCACACTGAAGCGGCGTGTTTCACAAGTTGGCGTAGAATAAATAAAAATCTTCAGGAAACATGGATGATGAGGCGGAAACGTACAAACTGTGGCGCATACGCAAGACGATCATGCAGCTGAGCCACGATCGTGGCTACCTCGTGACCCAGGATGAGTTGGACCAGACGCTGGAGCAATTCAAGGAAATGTTCGGCGACAAGCCGAGCGACAAGCGCCCCTCGCGGTCCGACTTGATCGTCCTGGTGGCCCACAACGACGATCCCACCGACCAGATGTTCGTCTTCTTCCCCGAGGAGCCCAAGATCGGCATCAAGACCATCAAAACCTACTGCACCCGTATGCAGGAGGAGAACATCCACAGGGCCATCGTCGTGGTTCAGGGCGGCATGACGCCCTCGGCCAAGCAGTCGCTGGTGGACATGGCGCCCAAGTACATACTGGAGCAGTTCCTGGAGTCCGAGCTGTTGATCAACATAACGGAGCACGAGCTGGTGCCGGAGCATGTGGTCATGACGGCGGAGGACAAGCAAGAGCTGCTCAGCCGATACAAGCTCAAGGAGAACATGCTGATGCGCATCCAGGCGGGTGATCCCGTGGCCCGCTACTTCGGCCTGAAGCGTGGCCAAGTCGTAAAGATCATACGCTCGTCTGAGACAGCCGGAAGATATATATCCTATAGATTGGTGTGCTGAGCGGACGACAGAGCTAATAAACTTAATACAAATATACTATTCATTCAATTATAAATAATAATAAATATATATTATTATAAGAAGAAAATATACTATTCATTCAATTATAAAAAATAATAAATAATATATTATAAGAAGAAAAAACATATTGGTTAATAATATTTACATTTATTATTTAGAGATGCACAAAATCTGCGTGCCTTGCTACACGCGTGCCCGCTAATCCATCGATAGTTGCTATCGATAAGTTTCGCGGTACAACAGTGCGAAGAGAAAAAAGCAAGAGACAAATACAGAAAACACAATTATACAATCCAGAGGTCGGCTGTGAGTGCCTGGTCTCCCGTATAGAGCCAGTGAGATGGCTATGCTGACGCGCCTGACCAGCAGCGGCACAACAACAGTGGCACCCGGTTCGCCAAAGGGGCTGCAACGCTTTCAGAACTACCTCAGCGCGTTCCTCTGGCCGGGAGCGTCGCAGCGGCAGCAGCGCAAGGCGTCCACGCAACTGGATGCCATCGATTGCTTCACTAATGAGCTGGTCAACCGCAAGACCCAGAAATGGGGCGAATTGCGCGAAAGTCTGATGAAGCCCGCTGCCGAGGAGGTCAACTATGGAGCGGGCGGCTTCGGCCAGAACGTGGGGCTCATGTCCAAGGGCATGATGAGTGATCTGAAGACGCTGCGCTCCCCGCAACTGGGCCTCGACATACGATCTCTGTCACAGCCACAGCTGGACAACTTGCTGCTGGCCACGCTGGAGATTAAGAATAAGCTGGACTTCCTCTATTTGATCCGGCAATGCGTGCGCTGGCAGCAGCTGCCCTGCAACGAGGTCTTCATCTCCTGCCTGAAGTATTTGAGCTCCTTGGGCCGCATGCAGCAGCTGGAATCGCTGGCGGACACCTGTCGCCAGCTGAATCATCCGTTTGCCAGCATGTACTCGGATCTGGCGCCCTTCAAGGCAATCGCGCTGTGGCACAACGGCAACGCAGATGTGGCCCTGATGACCCTGCATCGTGGCTATGGCGGCAGCCTCAATACGGAGGAGGGCAGGCGCATGATTCGCGTCGCCTTTCGCACCATTGTGGAGGAGACGCTGGCGCAGAAGAGCGAAGCCGTTCTCATCTCCCTCATGGAAGTCGCGCGTGCCATACACACCGAGCACAAGGACATCTTTGTGGTGGCCTGTGTGTGGAAGCAATGTTTCGCCAGCGATTGGTTCAGCGATCAGAAATCTGCGGGCGAGCTGTTCGAGCACTACAAGGAGCTGCAGCAACTGGTGGATCGAAGGTACCCAAGTGTAACCAACAAAAATTCATTATATTCTATATTTTTATTGACTCAATTTTAGGGCCAGTCCCTTGTGCTCCTCATTCCTGAGTCGCCACAACGTGGACGCAGTGCATCGCCTCATTGAGGTATTTTTGCAGCACAATCAACGCAATGCGTGCGCCAGCTGCCTCAGCCTGCTCTTCAACTATCAATGTATGTCGCCCCCACACAAAAGGATTTACTTGATTTAGATAATATAATTATTGGTCCTTTGCAGACTTGCGTAAGGACTTGCGTGCCTGTGCAGAAATCGTGAAATCCTGCAGCGAACTCGAGATGCCACTCAATGAGCTACAAAACGAGCAGTTCCTCAGCCTGTTCCTGGATCAGAGCGAACCATACGATACAGCTGCAGCTGCAGCCGCTGGCAATCGGACGACGGGCAACAAGTACAAAACGAAATCGTTCCAGTACAAATTTTAGAGGCAATCGTATGCCCCCTTGCCCACTTGTTGCATCCGTAGTCCGTAATTGTAGAGCACCCTATGAGGCAGCAGCCCAGGTCAGGCTGTTGCACCCGTCACATAGCAATACGCACATACCCCTAGCACACTTAAATAAATGTTATCTATCTTGTCAATCAGAGTGTAAAGTGTCCCCTGTTAGCTAGTGAATATGTTAGTTTTTATCTATTTTGTAGGGTCTGGCAAATTGCCCTCGGGCACCTGGGATGTGGTCAGACCCATGCAGTCGTAGCAACGCCAGATTAGATGATTGCCACAGCGATGTGCCTGGCACTGCTGGCAGCGCGACCTCGACTTAATTTGGCGCTTGTTGCGCGCGCAGGGCTGGCAACGACGGAGCTTGTCGCCATAGCGACTGACCAGGGAGACGCCTTCTGGCGGTATGGAGTGGGACGAGCTGAGGACACCAACCTCACTCGATCGCCTGGCCTCGATGGTGGCCTCACTCAACAGTCGCTGAGTGGATTTGCCCAGAAGTTCACAGATTTGCACACGCATCGCAAGTGTCGTCGCCGTCGATGGATTCTTGAGGAGCTTCTGTAAGCGCTGCTGTGTTAAGTAGAGTCCCAGCTGCCGCTGGAAGTCGCGCTGGTCTATGTCGGGGTCGCCGTTGAGCGACAACCGCAGCAATATCCACGCATTGACAGCCGAAACATTGAGTATGAAATGCAGCATCTGCATGAAGGAATTGGACTGAGCTGAATCCGGCAGCGACAAGGACGTGCTGTACCTATGGGCCAGCTCGTGGAATCGTACACAGGCGTCGGCAGTGTGCCGCTGTGTTTGCCAGGCATCCAGTTGGCCATTCAAGCCACAGGCGAGCAGCGCCACGCCCGAGTGCTGGGCCAGCTTCATAGCGCCGCTTGTCAGTGGTTCTCCCGACCAGGCTGTGGGATAGTCCGGTGAGCTGGAGGGCAGCGTGCACAGGCTGCTCAAATTGCACTCGAGCAATTGCTCGCATTGGCTGACGCCGGCGTAGCTTGTGCCCAACGTTACGTTACGTCCTGTGGTCTTGTAATCGCTTACGAGGTCTATTAGCTCCCGTCCGGGATTCCTGCTCCTTCCAATTATCGCATT
The DNA here is from genome assembly GCA_035046225.1 of Drosophila pegasa. Classification (NCBI taxonomy): domain Eukaryota; kingdom Metazoa; phylum Arthropoda; class Insecta; order Diptera; family Drosophilidae; genus Drosophila; species Drosophila pegasa. The sequence continues at coordinate 302,530 of JAWNOD010000076.1, forward strand.
GGTCATAAAGAGCGTCTTGGCATCACAGCACATGCTCAAGGACGTGCTCTCGGAATAAGCCAGCTCATCCACACAAAGCCAGCCGCTGGCTCCGTAATAGGAGCGACAGTTAGTCACGAGGTCATCCCACATTTCCCTAGGTGAAGTCCAACTGTCCATGCTGATGAAGCGATTGGTTATATGCTTGAAGCGCTCCAGCGACATTGACACACGAAAGACGGGAATTCCCAACTCCAGCGTCCACAACTCCTCTATGGATGGAGATAAAAATATGGATGATACGGCTGACATGGATGTCTAGTTACTTATCTACCCAGAGGTCCATTGTACTGTGCATTACGAAAGACGCCGCTCAAATAGCAGAGGCCCAACCAGGAACGCAACTCATCGAGGCTAACTGGCACCTTATCTGGCGCTCTAACTGACAGGAGCCGGTGGAACGAATCCAGAATATCATTATCGAACAGCAACATCCAAGCCTCGATAGCATTGGAGACTGACTGCGCAGGGCCTTTGCCGCAGGCCTGTGGGAGGGGTACCGGCAATCCTTCCTGCAGTGGAGCCTCCCGATCCGAGTTCCAGACGTGACCATTGCCAGACTGGAAGCTGGTGTTGCTGCTGGAGAACCGCCCACGTTTAGCACGACCTTTGGCAGGATTCATCGACGGAACCGTCTCGGGCAACTGTTCATCATTGAGCAGAAGTTCTTCATCCTTAAAGCGCCAAGGGAAATTTGATGGCGGCGAAGTTGTTTCTTGCAGCGGATCGACGTGGCTATCGAAGTTACTCTCGACCTGCGTCTTTAGCTCTATTTCCAGAGTCTCCACATCCGTTTGGTTGCCATTATTTGCGGGCTCATTTGTGCTATTTCCTTTTTCCATTGTTTACTCGTTTTCCATAAACAATATTTACATAAACAAATAGTGTGAAGTTGGCTGCGCGCACATTTGCGTCGCGCATGAAGTTGGCTGCGTGCGCATATCGATGCTACGGCCAGTGTGTACATATTGAGTCACAAAAAATACATAATTAAAACTGCAGCAAAACAAAACATTTATATTTTAATATACGCTTAGCTGCAGTGACGGCGTTTGTGCATATAGAAACATAATTCAAATGACTCGTTACTCGCTCCGGCAACAAGTGAACAAAAATTTAGCACAACACAACCACATACAAACGAATAAAACCATTTCTGCGCTGCAGGCGAGCCAAGCATAGCTGGCATCGGGAGGTTATAAGCCAGCGAAATAAGCCATTTAAAGATCAACTTAAATAATAATAAATCAACTGGCGGCTATAGTGTTTACGCTGAGTGAATTGTGCGCGCGTATTAAGCGATTTGTCAAAAATCCTGCTTCGCAATGTCAATTTGACATATTATACTGTCACGTCTTCGAAAAAGTCTTATACGCGCTGCTGTCGATAGGCGACCCGAACGATACATTTCGATGCCGAATACCTTTGAGGCGAGCAATTTCAAAATTAGTGAATATGAGTAGGCCATGCTGGATTTGTGGCAGCTAGATAATGTCGTCTAGTCAAAGTTAGTCTAATTTCAAAGCCGGTGCTGTGAACACAAAAAAGCGGAAACGGAAAATATAAATAGTAGATATATTTATTACCCATCAATTTTTTTTTTCTGTGAAAAAAATCGTTTTTTCGAGGAGCTGCAAGTCATCCTGAGCTTGTACTCCTTTTTTTTTTTTGCTTGCTCGCTTGGTGCTTGTATGTTGTGATGATCTCCCCGGAACAACATGAAGTGGATATGGTACTAGATCGCCAAGTGCGCCGGAATATACAGGACATGATGCACGAAGCGGATGTGCAAGCGAATTTATTGGAGAGCGAAGGTCAGTCCCGGCCTTTGAGGCTAATTAAGTCTGTGCGAATCAATATTGACGCAATTCAGCTTAGGTGTTTCAGCCCGTCAGAGATACAACTCAGAGTCCAGCATCGACCAGGACCAGCTGCAACAGGACGCAATGGCCGGGCTGGGCACTTTCTCTGCGGACGAGATTGTCGAGGAGGATCAGGACTCGGAGCAGGCGGTGCAGGAGATACAGAACTACCACGACATGCTCGTGGAGACGCACATCGACGTCAACGGCTCGCTGCGCAAGCGCCGAGGCAATCTGCCCAAGCACTCCGTCAAGATCTTGAAGCGCTGGCTCTACGAGCACCGCTACAATGCGTATCCCAGCGATGCTGAGAAGTTCGCCCTGTCGCAGGAGGCCAATCTGACCGTGCTGCAGGTCTGCAATTGGTTCATCAATGCGCGTCGACGCATTCTGCCCGAGATGATTCGCCGCGAGGGCAACGACCCGCTGCACTTCACCATCTCTCGACGGGGCAAGAAAGTGAGCCCCAACTCCTCGGGCTCCATGGGCGGCCTGAGTCTCCATTGCACACCAAATCCCATTACGGGCAGTCCGGCTTCGGAAGTCGTAAGCTGTTAATGCAATCCGATTGCTCGAGTCTCTTATCTTTGTCTCATCCGCACAGGTCGTTGGCGCCACGGAGGAGGTGCACAGTGCCGCCGAAATGCACGAGGGGATCGCCAACGTGCTCACCAACTTCGATCAGTACGTGCGCACGCCCAGCGGCCAGATGGTCAAGATGGAGCCGGAGTTCGACGAGAGCGTGATATACAGGTAAAGCCCAGCTAGAGCAAGCTAGCAACTCGCCCTGTAGCCTCTTTAAATGCATATGAGTCCACCCAATTGACCAAACTGCTCCCCCCACACAAGTTGGCAACAAGCAATTGCAAACAACCCGCTGGGCTTTCAGAGGCTGCACACCTCGTTGCAGGCCACCATAATCGATAAGATACACAGCTACCAACTGCGCAAGGCGGCCTTGGGCGATGGTAGCGCCAACTGCACCGCCAGCAACGAGAGCATCAGCAGCAGCAGCAGCACCTGCAGCGCCAGCAATTCCTACAGTCCTTACGGCCAGCTCTCGGCCGACTTCGATGAGGAGAAGCCGTCAAGAAAACGGGGGCGCAAGCGCCAGAACGAGTCGAGCAAGACATACGAGACTATGCCGCCAGATAAACTTGCTAAGCAGGAACGCGGGCACGAGTACCAGAGATCCGTGTATCTGTCGCAAGCAGAAGCGTTTGCCAAACAGGACGATTGCGCTGGTGGTTTTGTGGCTGCGTTTAGGTAGCTTTTCGCTTCATTTAGCTCATAAGTTGCGAGGGCGCCTTAGCTGCAGTCGTCCCTAATGCCGCCGTTCTCGTTGCAGGTCGGAGGGCGAGGAGAGCGGCCACGACTACGAGTCCTGCGAGCAGGTCAGCGAGGAGGAAGTCCGCTTCGAGACATCCGACGACTGGCAGAGTGTCATCAAGTAAGTACAGCTCGCTGCAACGACCAAAGGACTCTGGCCTTCAAGCTAAGCGTTCTCTTAATGCTATACAGGACCGTTTTCAGCACCGAGGAAGTGACCACCACCAAGACGAATCCCCTCGGCAGCAGCAATGCAATCAATTGTGATCCAGTGACCACGCAGGTCGTCAAGGGTGAGGGTATGTCCTCCTCTTCAGCAGCAGCAGCAATTGCGGGCAACCAGCATTTGCTGGATCATATGCTGGGCGCCGAGGCGACAATCATGACGAGTACGAATGCGGATGATGGCATTTCGTGTGTACCCGAGCCGGAGGAGACTATCCCAATTGCAGAGCATGAGGGTGCACAACTACAAGCGCAAACCCCTCCACGTCCAGGTGGGCTAGCAATGCATCACCAGATAGATTCCTTTATTAATCGAGTTTCTTTTTCGCAGCTTTGAGTCGTGAGGAACGCGATAAATACAAATGTCTTTATTATCTGGTGGAGACCGCTATGGCTGTGCGCCAGAACGATACTGGACAAGACGAGGACCTTTCCTACATGGGAAACTATTTAAATAACTAGCCAAGGATTTATATTGTACATAACTATATAGTATTTGATTGAAACACATTTCAAGCGTCTGCTTGCGCTTGCTAAACTTATTGATTATCGTTTTGTACAAATTTGTTAACAGAAACTCCCACTCAATAGCTGTCAAATACACCTTGAGTAGGCCCGCGACAAATTCAAATCCTCAGAGTTTTATTGGCGCACAAATTGTAACGGACGTTTAATTTCAAATGGTGCAATATCAGGGATGCTAATTGATGACTATCGATAGTAATTTTTGCGATTAGTCAGTGTTACTGTTGCGATATGTGGTCACACTGGCAATTTTAGACAAATTTCAGAGTGGCCACAGCTGGACGTATAAAATTGAGCTGAGCGCAGAGAAATGCGAAATTCGTGTAAATAAAACAAATAAGAATCAACTAAAATGTGAATGTGAAATGTGAAATGCTGTGGCAGCCTCACGTAAACGCACAAAACCACCAAGGGAGAGAACGTTTCCAAACGCTGTGAGTGAAGCCACTTTCCGCACCTTAACCTGTCGCGCTGCCTCCGCCTGCGCCGCTGCCGCTGCCACCGCCTTCGCCTCTGCCTCTGCCGCTGCCGCCAGCAGCCAGCCAGCCAGAAAAACAAAAAAACGATTTCGAGATTGCGGCTAAGCTGAGGAAGCTTTCCTATCGCTGCCACAGACCAAAATCAGGACATGAGAAGAGCATTCCAAGCTCTGCTGTGGGTCAGTACCTAAAATGCTCTTCTATCTAACAAATTCTGCGTATTTTTAACTCTGGCCTCAGACTTTTTCGACAACTCGAAATTTTACTTTCGTTTTTATATTATTTTTTTCTTTTGTTTTTTGTTATTGTTTCCTGTGCTCGTACTTGCGTCACCAAAAAGCTGTAGTTGTGCTTGGCTCGTGTACATAAATATATAATTATGTACTTGTTTATCTGCTGCTCTCGTGGTTATTGAGCGTTGTTTCAGCTGCTGGCAGATTGCTAAAAATGTTTTTGATGTGCACCTTTTTAGATAACGTGCTTCCGTTGGCTGTGCATAGCGAGGGCGGTCTGAAAAGTTGCCATAGCTTATCAGAAATGTCTGCTCTTTAAGCCTCGTGCTCTTTAAGCTCTTCGAATTGTAGGTTTTCCAGTTCGATGCACAAAATAATCGAATATGAATATTATCATTCCAAAACATATCAGATATTCCCATATATCGCTTTTGTATGCATATCGATATTTGAGCATTTTTGACTGATTTTGTCATCTTATCTTATTGCAATTTTAATATTAATTATTATAAATTAATTCTGATATGTATATCGATAAGCATGTCTCTTATAATTTGATCATTTTTGAGTTTTCCAATTATAAGTCTAACATGATCTATTATATTTTCTTTTTAGGTAGATCGTTTTATTTTCGTAAATGTCATTCTAAAACAGAGATATATATACTTAAATGGGAACACCTTTTAGTTGCAAGGGTGTCTATATTCCGTCACACTTAAAAACAATTTGTTCTCTCTCTCTCTCTCTCTCTCTATCTCTCGCTCTCTGTTTTTTTTCACTCAGCTGCTCACTTAATTTGTCGCTTTGCTTTGCTCCCATGGAACCCCCACTGGCTATTTTTAAGCACGTGCCGTTTCACTCTCAGGACCCATTTGATGTTGGGTATGATGGGTCTCGAGCACACACACAAACACCACACACACACGTAGCTGCTCCCCAGTGAACATTATACTTTTTAGCTCGTCATATTTTGGAATTACAAATTGAGAGCAATAGAACGCTGCAAGGGATGCATCGCCATACGTTTGTCAGTTAATTCTTATTAATAAGTGGAAGCGCCACCTCCGCACACCTCGCCGCCTCCGCAGCAGTCAGAGGCAACCCCAACGACAAAGGGTCAAATGGCTGTCGATGCCGCTGCGCAATTAGTTGTGGCCACCCGCCATCCTCCCCTGCCTCTGGCTCTCCCAGCAAGGCATCGTCTCATGTCGTCACACAGCTCGACAATTTTCTATTTTGTCTAGCTCACGTTTTAGCACAGTTCCCGCTCTCTCACTCTCTCTCTCCTCTCTCTCTCTCTCTCTCTCTCTCTCCATGATGTTGTCTGTATTTGCTCAGCGACTGTGGATGCCTCACTTGTTGTGCCACAGCGCGGCAACGCATCATTCTCAGTTGCAATTATAAGCCACGCGGGTTCCAACTGAATGTTGTGAGTGAATTCCCAACAAGTTTGCGTCGTGCGGCATAAATATATAAATACAAATAGTCGGTGATATTTTGTGCATGTCTCCGGCATGGAAACAAAGAATTCGTTCACATAGTTCTTACAAGTGCTTCTCTCGACGCGGCTGATCGAAATGCTGCTGCTGCGACGGTATGTGCTAGCCGGAAGGTGTTCCCAATTTGTGTTTTCGACAACATTTAGAGAGTCATTCATGGCATTCCCATTGCCTTTTGCCATTTGCCATTTGGGTCACGCATACGTCATGTAAGCCGCGGATAATCCCATTGTTTGTTTGCCATTTGCCATTCGCGAGTGGGTCATGAGATCATGAGGCATAATGCACATCGAATAGCCTATATAGACGGAGCTGCGCGTCTGCGGTCGGAAGTGCTGCCCGTCTGGGTTGGGACTATTTTTAGTGTTTCGCGAGCGAAACGAGTGAGACGAGCAGCAGAAAGACTCTCCTCTTCGCTTCGCTTCTGCCAAGTGAAATTGAATTCCAGAGCTAAAGTCTCTTTTTAGGCGAATCTAATTACATTGGCGACACCGAGTAGAGCTGTCTGTGTGGCCCTTAGTCCAGCTAGTGATACCAAGCGGAGTAATAGCTGTAGAGAGCGGCTAACTAGCTGCTTGTTATCAAATTTAGAGCAGCAAATAGGTGGGCTTCGCGCCGAGCCTTGGCGTCGCATTACGTGCGATTTGCTTGCGGCCATCTTTTTCTTTATTACCCCCAGGAGCCAAACAAAGCGAGGTAAAGGGAAAACATGTGTCTGCCTGAGAGGGTGTGCGGGTGAGTCAGTGCTGACAACTGCCTATCGTAAAGAGGACAGAAAAATGGGACAAAAGGCAGCTAAAACAAGTCGGGTGCTACCGACTGCATAATACTCGCTCGTGACTAAAATAAAAGAGTGAAATCGTTCTTGGTAACACTCAAGAAAGAGCTCTAGCTCTAAAGATGATTGTCGCGCCCCTAATGGACGTTGATATATATAGGGCTTCTTCACAATTAAATATTATAATTATATATTATAAATTGCAGGTATTTAGAACATTTACTAATAAAGTTTCTCGTGCTGATTTGTCACGCCCCTGGTGGGCATATCGGTAAAGCCTTGACCTTTTATTAGAAAATGATAGCAACGTGTAAATCTAATATACTCTTTTAGCTCGTAATATTTGGTTGCTAATGCATGCTAATTAAATATCTTAATTTTTTATAATCGTGACACAGTCTGAAGGCAATTGTCTGAACTACTTGCGATTTCAATTGCGATAATATTGAACATATTGATGATATACACTAGAATTACTGATACCAAAATAAATAGGATAGAATATATTAAACAAGTAAGACAGCTGGAGTTGGGAGTGTCCGTCTAAGAAATGTGGTTGTAGTTGATAAGATCGCGCTTTCATATCTAGATTGACTCAGCTCTATGTCCCAATCAAGCATAGTATATAATGTATGGGATCTACCGTGCAACATTAAGCATATTACATACATTTTCACAAAACCAATACGCCCTGAATCAACATTTCCAATGGGTTCATGAAATGCCTGCTGAGTCAGTTAAAAAACCAAACATCTCTCCAGAAACAGTGCATACACAGTATTTTAAAAAAGGCTAAATGCGCAGCACTGGTGTGTGCCCCACAGCCATCTAAGCCACCTGCCCACACAGGTATTTCAGCGAATGGGGGCGCTTTTCACGGTTAACCGTAATGCTCTGGCCTCTCGCTTGTTAGGCGTTATGTCACTCTTGGTCTGCTCATTCGTTATGTTTAATACGAAATCAATCAGATTAGGCTTGATGAGCGTGAAAGCAATGGGCACGAGTATTGCGGCTAAGGTTCCGTCAAACGCTTCGATTGGGCTACATTCAATTCAAGTACATTTTTATTGATATTTTGATGCGGGTGGCAACCGTCCCAGCTGCTCGGATATGTATGCTTACAGTTCTAATGTCTAGAGTTAAAAATACATTTGTATATTAGTGTGAGTGAGTGTGTGTGTGTGTTTGTGTGTGTGTGGGGCTGACTAAAGAGGAACCTTTTTTGGTTTTACTTTTTCTTTTTTTTTTTTTTTGGGGCTGATACAAAAGTAGCGCAACTCGAGATCATGATTGAAGCCATCGAAGAAAGAACTTCAGAACAATTTGTTAGGATCGTTGCTATGATACCATAAATTGGGAAATTTCCTAAGTACAGCTAAATATGTTCTGGGGGACACCTGCTCGTTGATATCTTATAAAATAAAGCACATGTGTGATACATTTCGATATTCGCATTGGAAATTTGACTGGGAGTTGGGAGCTGCTCAGACATAGCCGCTGGACTCGAGCTTGAGGGCGCCCTCGTATGTGGGCAGGCCCGATATGTCAATGATTTTGCTCATGTCCAGGCTGATGATGCCATTCTCATTGATGTTGTTGATATCCAGGTCGGCAGCAGCTGCATCTGCATCTGCTTCAGCTGTCGCAGCTGTTGGTGATGGCGCTGCTGCGAGCTGTGCTGCTGTTGACGTCGCAGCTGCATTGTCATTTTCGTCTATGTCGATGTCTGTGTCAGCAACAGTTGCCGCTGCAGCTTCAGCCACATTTCCATTTGCTGCATCAGCATCAATTTGATGGGGATTTTCGCTGGCGGGTTGCAGCTGCAGCTGCAGCGGCTCTGCACTTGCCACATTCTCGTTGGCATCGCACTGTTCCAGGACACTTTCGACAGATGCCGTCAACGCCTCGTCCTCGGCCGCATAGCGAAACTTGCCGCACAGCGGGCAGCCGCGTCGGTAGTGGCTGTGCTGCTGCTGGTGCTGATGCTGATGCTGACTGTACTGCAAGTAGCGCCTGCCAAAGCTGTTCAGCCGCATGGCCGCCTGTGCATGCTTGCGCGCCTGCAGTGCCAGCGGCAAGGGCGGCGACGGCGACGACATCGGCATGGGCACGGACATGGGCATGGGCATGGGCATCGGCATATATGTGTCCAGCTCCTGGCAGTGCCCGCTCCGAGCCGCTACAGCCGCCGCGGCTGCATTCCACATGTTCTCCACCTCGGCACGCTGCAGCGAGCAACAGGACTGGGCATTCAGCGTGCGCTGCAGCTGCTTGTTCGCCATGAGTGCTGCTCCGTTGTTGTTGCAGCTGCTGCTGCTGCCGCCGCCGCTGCTGCCAGCCATTCCATCGGCATTGGGGGACTCCATCGCTTGCTGGGCGCTGCCCATGTCCAGGGCCAGGGTGGAGCGATAGCCGGGCGGCGGCGAGACGCGCTGCAGCAGCAGTTGCTGTTGCTGCAGTTGCAGTTGCTGCTCCTCGAGCTGTTGCTGCTGCTGCTGCAAGAGCTGCTGTTCATGCAGCACGACAGCGTCATACGACGGCGGCGGCTCGTGGTGCAGCGCCGGCAGCGTGGCCAGGCCGTCCGTGGAGTCGCCCAGGAAGAGGCCCGACGTCTCGTAGCACTTGCAGAGGGAGAGAGAGAGAAAGAGAATAATTAGACAATGAAAGGACGCCCGCTAAACACTAAATATATCGTGCTCACTTAAAGAAACGGCACATAAAAAAGTTTAAATTGCACACATTATAAATTGATTTATTTGCGGAGCAGCCACTCCACGACCCGTTGCTGCAGCCCGTTGACAACTCGGACATGGAGCAGGCTAACGTTGATTTACGCTCTGCCGCTGCCGTCGTCGTCGTCGTCGTCGCCTTTTCCCACAGGGCCAACAAACCACAATCTAAGCGCTGTGTAAATGAAAGTGGCCTGTACAGAGGCCAACAACTTATTAAGAGTCGAGTGTCTAATGTCCCTTTCAGCTCTGTGTGTGCTTGGCCTTTGCTTTTATTTATTTATTTCACTCTTTCTCTCGCATCTGTTGAATACTCTGCATTAATATTCCCTATCAACGTTGAGTGCTTGGGTGGAGACTAAGGAATCGAATTTTAATTGCTTACTTCCGGACTGGAATTGGCTAATCAATTTACCATAATTAATTAAGGTCACGAAACGTTTAATGCAAAGGTAGGACTGTTGGAGTATACTCTTTCCTAGCTTAAACTTAGATCCTTTGCGCTCTCAACGAGAAAGGGAAGGATCGTAAAGTCATAGGCGAACTAGCGTGATATCGACTCTCTCTCTCTCTCTCTCTCTCTCTCTCTCTCTCTCTCTCTGTCTTTGCTCTCATCTTCTCTCTCTCTGTCTTTGCTCTCATCTTCTCCCTCTCCATCTCTCTCTCTCATTCCCTTTTCCACTCTGTCCATTTTATCTTTCCCTTTTCTCTCTCTCTCTCTCTCTCTCTCTCTCTCTATCTCCCCCCGTTCCCCCTTCCATTCCATTCCGTCCTCTTTCTATCTTCCGTCCGTCTCTGTTCTTTCATTTTCCTCTTATTATTAGTTCAGTTTCCAAAGTTAATTCCCACCTCAGCAATATATGCTTCAGCCTTGCTACTTAAGCAAAGTGAAATATTGAAACTTTGATAGTGCAGCAAGCACACAATTTTAGCTTCAATTTATATGTCCTCAACTTATGAGTTATAGACCGTAATTAATATATGTATAATTACCTGCTCGACACTGTATATTTCCATGTTGGGATCATTTTCCAGCCACTGATGTTGCTGCTGCCTGTAGGCGGCCTCAGTGCGCTTCTTAATATTGCGATGGCAACAATAGCAAACGACACACAAAATTGTCGTCACCAGGCAGAGCATAGACCTACGAATAACAACAATAATGAAACACATAGAAATATAAATACTTCATGCAGTTGAAGTCGAGTATAAAATGGCCTGAAAGGACTTGCATTGTGAGTGGAGCACATAGCAAATCCAGCTAACATGAATATGTTTGGGCCATAAACTTGCTCCACAATGCCTTGTTAAGATGTATATGTGTGTGTAGATGGGTGTGTGGGTGTGGTCATTCCATTTGGCTTTTGTTAATCGGAACAACAACTAGTCGTCTATCGATTGTGAATTACAACGTTTCGTTTGTTGTTGCCTGCTGCCCCAAAGGCATTTCGACAATATTGGCTTACAAATAGATTAAATAGTTGCCAAAAACAAAATGTTACTCGGCCAGCACATTGTTTACGCCATGTGGCCACAAATAACAAACGTCCATATACATGTGCATATATATGTGTTAGTCAGCAACTGTTGTGAATACATTTACATACGTATTGCTGGAGGAATTGTCGAAGTCGCCTTTGCAGCCGCAACCTAGATAGCGACAGGTCCTGCAGCACAGTAACCTCGTTAATCTGTCTCTGAAATCTGTTACACATTACACAAATCAATGATGTCACTTAATCCACTTTAAACACAATATAATGCCCTTTGTCCTCTGACATGTTGGCGCTACCTATGTCCCTGCCTTACCCTCTCCTCCACTTTCCTTCACTTTTTCCTTTCGTTTTGCTCTGCTCATTTTCCGCAGTGCCTCACGCAATTTCTCGCATGTCAGCCGTTCATTAAAGGCCCCAAAAAGCGTTCGATAGTGTTGAGCAGCAGGGAGGAGGGGAAGTGGGAGTGGGAGTGGGAGGCGGCAGGGACAGGCGAAGGAGGAGCAGCTAAAACTATCATCAGCATGTGTAGCTTTTATTTTTGTTAAATTTTATTGACATGCTTCCAGACAATCGATAAGTAAGCAAGAGCGTTGAAGTTGGTTGTATTCGACTGCCTAATACTCGCTCGAGGTGTTCCATATGAGACTTAACTGGTTGGGAGCCCAACTATGATGGCTGTTGCCATATCACCCTGACATTTTAATTTGCCAATGGTTTCATAGGTGCAATAGCACTCCTGACACCTGGGGACTTCGTGACGACGTTTTAAGAGTCAAGGAGTTCAGACAAATTTCAAGTTATCATAGAGAACTTGTCTCACAACTAATATACTCTCTTTACATCTTGGGCGTGCATAAAAGTGTATAAAAAAGTAGTTAAAATAAAGTTACGGTCATCGAAGCGCGCGCCGTTTGCAGACATCAGAACTTTGCTGTTGTCACTTGAAGCATTTATTTTTACTAAACCCATTTCATGGGGCCACTCTGATCTGAGTTTGTGTAGAAGAGAGAGAGGAAAGTATTAATTTAAGCGGACGTCACTTAACAACAAAGAGGGGAGCAATTATGAATATGATTACTCTGCCAGGGCCTAGGGTGGGAAGCGGGAGCACGAGCGGAGGCAGAATTTTTGATGTTATTAATTCGCAGCTGTCCCATAAATCATGAGGATAACCACTTTCCAGATGATCTATGGAGCTGTAGCTGTAGCTGTAGCCGAGAGATGATGAAGTATTCACATACAGCAAAAGTGTTTAGCATAATGAACAATTAGAAATATTACAAAAAGCCATTTCGTTTCAGCTAATAGAACGTATATATATATATATGAGTTAATGCTGGCAAGTTTTATCCATGGAATCCCTCCCCAATGCAGGCTACTTTCCGTCCCGCCCATTCATGTTGATCTTGCTTAAGGCTTGGCGTGCCTTAGTGCACTCTGATTGCAGCATAAATGAATAATTTGAAATGAATAAGGCAGCAGTGGCATCGGGGGATGCCCCACTCACTCACCCGCCCAGCAGAAGATTCACGCTGCCATTGACGACGTGAGCGTAGGTCTGGGAGCCGCTGCCAGTGCTGCTTCCGCTGCCAGAGCCGGCGGCGCCATTGAGCAGCGATACGCCAGCTCCAATGCCGCGCTGCTGATTATAGAGACCCATGCCGCCATTGTAGTACGTCGTTATCGAGGAGCTGCTGGCGAGCTCCTGCGAATGCGAATGCAGCAGCTCCTCCTGCCCCTCCTCCGCCTGCTCCTCCTCCTCGCTGGTGGGCAAAGACGTTGTAGTTGATTCTTCTGTTGCTGTCGTTGTCGTTGCCGTTGACATGACTGTTGCATTGTTTAGCTGTTGTTGCTGATGTTGATGCTGCTTCTGGTGCTTGCTGCTGGTGCTGAGTGACCGCCGCGATTATTGCATAACGTTTGAGAGACATTTCGAGCTACGTCTTGAGGCTAGCGACGATTGCATAACAATTAGCCAAGGCGCATTTTAGAATGCCCATAACAGAAATTCACCAACACACATGACACACACACACACGCAACACACACACATCTATGCAGGCCTTTAATTGTGGCACACGCAGGTATTACCGCTGGCCGACGCTGCAAGCGCTAGACTGAAACACCAAGGACAACGGCCCTGCCTACTTAGTGTTATCCTCGTGTACGTTGTGCACGTCAGCCTGGCACGCGAACCAGCGCGAGGTGCGATCGATGGCCAAGGTAGCCAGCCCAGGTACCAACAACAACAACGACCACAACAACAGCAACAGCAACTTGTTCAAGTGTTACTATTTCTATATTCGCTGATTGTGGCGCGCGTTCCGTGCGAGCTGCGAGCTGCGGCGCGTTCTCTGTGTGCGCGTCTTGGCAAATGCGTTGCGCTGTTGGAACTGAGTCCCGGCTTGACTTGCTGACTAGCTGCCAGGCAGGCTGCTTGGCTGTTTGGCTGCTTGGCCAGGCTGACTTGGCTTATCCTTTTGTTGTGCGCCACGACGAAGTTGTTAGGCAACCGACAACGACAGCAGCTTCGGCTGCCTTTGCCTTCGGCTGGCAACAACCACTTCGTCTATGCCGTTATTTCTGTTGCTGTTGCTGCTGCTGTCACTGTGCGCCTGTTACAATTCGTGCCGCCATTTTGCTGTTGCTTTGCTGGCTGCCTTTCCCTTCTGTCAACGGTAATAATGGGGGCCGAAAACACGGTTATTTGTATTGAGCTTCCTCTTTGTGTGTTCGTCTTCGTCTATTATATACGTATGTGTGTGTGTGTGTGTGTGTGTGCGGTTCCTGCACGTTTCACATCAAATTGAGCGCCAACTGCTTTTGTTGTGTGTGCATGATTGTTGTTGTTGCTGCTGTTGCTAATGTTGTTGATGTTGTTGTTGTTGTGGCAACCGTGCATGGCATTTGCACAACACTTGTCGCCAACTGTCGTTTTTCACGGCATGCGACCATAAATAATAACGCGACTCTAAGCAACAGTCGATGCACTGCATATTGAGCACGGTGCGTATGCGTAATATTTGAAATGTTACATATTAGCATTTGGGTCTATTTATATATGAGTTAATATTAAGAATTACATATCAACGTTTGAAATAATACAATCAAGCAGCAGCACTTGATAAGCCTTCCTATGTGACATGCCGTGCGCACAACCGAGCGTATACTTAATATTTGATATAACTAGTCTATATCTGTATATACTCCGCACCCAAGAAGCCCCGTTCACACCGATAACTTTATACTAATCCTCATCAGTTTCCACTTCAGAAATATGTAATAAAGCCAATTCTCACACTAGAATTAAAGTTCTTAGGAATGAATCTAAAAAGAAATAATCAAAATGTAGTAAAAAAAAATTATAATAAAACTTTAGATTTGTGCTAATGGAACTCAACATATAATAGCATAAAAAAATGTATATATATATCTATATATAAATGTTTGCATATGTAAGTAAGCTTAATTTCTTAAAGCGATATCAATCAGGGGCCGCTCTCAATATCGTTAGCCGGCAGTGTAAGTGTGTCCAGCAGGCGGCTGGCAGGTGGGTCAAGAACATATGTAAATACTATATATATGCACGCCATTTTTGGGACCAGCGCTAAGCTGAGCCCACGACGCCAAGCAGCGCAAACTGGAAAGGCTGAAAAATCCGTGCAGAGTCGCGCTCAGTCGCAGTTACTTACACCTCGACTAGGACGCCACAGTTGTCGGCCGCAATGTGCCTTAAATACAAATATAGATTTGTGCTAAAATAAACCAACATATAATAGCATAATATACAGCAGCAGCAGCTGCAGCTGTAGTGGGGTCCTTCAACAGTTGGCAGACGATTTGGCGCCATTAGCGCCAGCATATTCGGATGATGGATAGTTTTCGGCGCTTCTGCTCACTGAGCTCATCACTGCGCACGCGCTGCAGGTAAGCCAGGCCAGGTGCGAGGCATTGGAACTGTGCTACAGTTAGTCAGTCTCAGCTCTAACTATCTCTGTCCGGAAAAAAGGCTAAACTAGCAGCACTGTCGCTGACAGCGGACGACTAATGAGCCAGCCGGCGATAGCCTTTCTTCTGTCGCATTCGTATGGATGCCGCTTGATTTATTATGCACAGACCATCCGATGTTCGTTTGACGATGTTCCACAAAAAGGTGCACTTGTTTGCTTATGAATTTAACACACTCAACACGCTCCCACTCCACTCACCTCTAGTCGCACTCCACGTGCTCTGCAATTGCACGTTTTCCTTACCTGCGCGAGTATTTGGCACAGCGAACAGCAGCTGTGTGGCACGTGTGCGGGCGTCGCTTTCATTGACTACCCACGACATTTATACATATATATAGGGTTCTATATATCTACGCTTATATGCATATATAGTTGTTATGTTTCGCATTCCCAGCTGTAATTCAACTAATATTTTAGTGACTCGTCCCGCTCTGAGCATTCGTGCACTGGAGGGTGTGTCCCCTGCTGGCAGTGGGGCAAGTGAGCGGCTCCCACAATTGCCCACAATGCGCTTAGTGTGTCAGCGACACATTAGTCATTAGTCATCAGTCAGCAGGCACGACGGCTCGGCTCGGCTCGAAGGTCTTGTGTCTTGGCCGTGTGGACTAAATTGTTTTCTGTTTGCATTTGGCAGACTTTAAACTCATACCCCGAGCACCAATATTGACTTGATTTGTAAGCACAAGCAAGGCTCGAGGTGTCGAGGTGTGGAGGGGCTTCAATTACTTAATTAGAGTCGCCTAATGACGTGCACAATGGATTATAAAAGAGAATCAATGTGCCCCTTATTATTATGCTTTACAAATACAATTCCCGAGTTGAGTAACTAGAGCATATATGCTTGCTATATTGTGTAAGATTGATGTGATAGTTCTATGATATAATTTCAAGGGATGTCAAATAGTACTTAAGATCGGGTATGAAAGGCAGGAGGTCTGTGCTTAAAGCTGGAGTTACAGGAGGTGGCCTATATGGATAGATTAATGTAATAGTAATATAATCTCATAAGTTTTATGATACTTTTATTTGGAGTGGAGTAACCGAAGGTGTGCTACGCCTGGAACTTCAGCACATTCGAATTTGTATAAAAATGTATCCAAGGCTATCAAACCTAAGGCTGTTGCACCTCTGCAGCTTTAGCACCGCAGGAGAAGTCATGCAACGAATGATATGGTATTCATCCGCTCGCATTCGTTTAGGGTAACTATAATTCTCGATATGTATAAGGTCAGACCCCTTTCCTCTGCATTCTCTTGGCTTACTTTATAGCCGTTTTACACTCTCCATCATGTGGCGCGCACACACAGACCGTAAAGCTAGAAGGCGAGCCCTGGCTGGGGCATGCATTGCGTGCCAGATGCTATATATGAAAGACAAACAATTTGCCCATGGGCTTTATGTGTCGTAAAAGCCAAAGCTAACAAGTTTAGTTCCGCAAGGAGGCGGAGTGCCGCAGGGAGTGGGCTGCCTTTGATTTTATTGATTGTTAAGCCCCGTTCACTTTAGTTTCATCAGCCAAATTGCTAACGTTAATTAAAGCTCAATGTGTTCGTTGATTTGTTGTTGCGGCACGATGTGTAATTTATTGAGTTCTGGCCCTAATTGTTGTTCTTCTGCAGCTATTGTTGGCCGTCGAATAGAATTTACATTTGACTGTCGCAAGCCTTTACTAAATATCTCGCGGATCCCTTCTGTCTTGCAGCCTACGTTATCTGTTTAAGATGTCACTGGCCGTCTCGCTGCGCCGTGCCTTGCTGCTGCTACTCTCGGGAGCCATCTTCATACTGACGGTTCTGTACTGGAACCAGGGCGTGATTAAGACACAATCCTACAGTGAAGCGCAGCTGCGTCCACACAGTGATCACCGCTCGCGAGCAGCCATGTGAGTATGCCATAGTGATGTCCGATGATTGAATTGAGTTCAACGAATGTTTTTCATCTCTTTGCCCTAGACCGCTGGAGAGGTCGTGGACCTATAAGTGCGACAATGACAGATGCGTGCGCACTAATTATCATCATGGGGCGAACGTGAAACGTGTCTCCTTCATCAGCTGCTCAATGACGTGTGGCGACATCAACATTTGGCCCCATCCCACCGCCAAGTCGCTGGTCAGCGGGCACACGCTGCGCTTCTCCGTGGAGAATTTGCAGCTGCGCTTGGATACGCCGCATCACGATGTGCGCAGGCGCCTCAAGTTGGCCTTCGATGTGCTGGTCAGGCAGCTGCGACAAGTACAGCGGTTGGAGGTTGCATCGCCGCATCCAGAGGAGATGGCAGCCGCCAGCGAGCCAGCGTCGAAGTCGGCAGACGCCGCTGAATCGCCACTAGCTAGCAGCCTGTTCAGCTCCACTTTCGGCTCCCATCGCTCTGGTGACTTGGACAGGCTGTATGTGAAGCTATCGGTGCATGAGTCGGACGAGCTCAATTTCAATCTAGACAATGATGAAAGCTACGAATTAGTGACAAGTCGTAAGCACACCAGATGATTGACTCTTGACTACCTTTAGTTAACCTCTCTCTCTCCCTCATCGCAGTTGAGCATCGGCGTTTGACTGTGCACATCACGGCAAAGACGTTTTTCGGCGCACGTCACGGACTGGCCACGCTGCAGCAGCTCATCTGGTATGACGACGAGGAGCAGCTGCTGCGCACCTATGCCAGCTCAGTGGTGAATGATGCGCCCAAGTTTCGCTATCGCGGCCTAATGCTGGACACCTCGCGCCACTTCTTCTCCGTGGACTCCATTAAGCGCACCATTTCGGCCATGGGCTTAGCCAAGCTGAATCGCTTTCATTGGCACATCACCGATGCCCAGAGTTTTCCCTATATTTCGCGGCATTATCCGGAGCTGGCGGAGCACGGTGCCTACTCGGACAGTGAGACGTACAGCGAGCAGGACGTGCGCGAGGTCAACGAGTATGCGAAAATATTTGGCGTGCAGGTGCTCCTGGAAATCGATGCACCTGCGCATGCGGGCAACGGCTGGGACTGGGGTCCCAAGCGCGGCCTGGGCGAACTATCGCTCTGCATCAATCAGCAGCCATGGAGCTTCTATTGCGGCGAGCCGCCGTGCGGCCAGCTCAACCCGAAGAACAACCACACCTACCTCATACTACAGCGCCTGTACGAAGAGTTTCTGCAGCTGACGGGCCCCACGGACATATTTCACCTGGGCGGAGACGAGGTCAATCTCGATTGCTGGGCCCAGTACTTCAACGACACGGATCTGCGTGGCCTCTGGTGCGACTTCATGCTGCAATCGAATGCCAGGTAAGCCAGCTTATACACTTGCTTAGACATGTCTTGTTAATTTTGATTTGAATTTGCGCAGGCTGAAGGTGGCCAACGGGAATGTGGCGCCCAAGCACGTGGTTGTCTGGTCGAGTGCGCTGACGAACACCAAGTGTCTTCCAAACAGTCAATTCGTGGTGCAGGTGTGGGGCGGCAGCACCTGGCAGGAGAACTACGATCTGCTGGACAATGGATACAACATTATATTTTCCCACGTAGATGCTTGGTACTTGGACTGCGGCTTTGGCAGCTGGCGCGCCACTGGCGAGGCCGCCTGCTCGCCCTATCGCACCTGGCAAAACGTGTACAAGCACCGTCCCTGGGAGCGAATGCGTCTGGATAAGAAGCGACGAAAGCAGGTACGAAGCGCGACTGGCGCTACTGAGAGGTTGCAGAGGCAGAGAGCAGAATGAACAAATGATTGGCTTTACAGGTGCTGGGCGGCGAGGCTTGTCTGTGGACCGAGCAGGTGGACGAGGGTCAGCTGGACAATCGACTGTGGCCCCGCGTCGCTGCGCTGGCCGAACGGCTCTGGTCAGATCCGAACGACGATCACGACTTCGACATTGTGCCGCCAGACGTGTTCCGGCGAATCTCCGTGTTTAGAAATCGCCTTGTCGAGCTGGGCATCAAGGCCGAGGCACTGTTCCCCAAGTACTGTGCGCAGAATCCCGGCGAGTGCATTTGATATTTTATGTAAAAATATAGATGGAAAGGTGCCCCTACGCCCCCTCCCCCATCCCCCACTCTGTGCGTTAATTAGTTAATAGTGTAATTGTTATTTTGTATTATTATTACAATACATATTAAGCGTCCACTCAACCATGCATTAGGAAGCGAACTCAGCCATCGAGGCGACGACACACTTCAAAGACATTTTGCGACCAAGTGGTTTCCGGCTCCAGCAGCCATACGTAATCACGAATTTAATTTCGATGTAGTTACAGTTCTGTTCAATTCACTCATACATTACAGACTACGTTAGACTCGTGAGCATGAACCGATTTTGATATTATAAAAGCTTTACTCGCCAATTGTAAAGGGCAGGAGGACGACAGCAGGAAGCAGTAGACCATGACTTGACTAGACACACTCACACGCACACCTATACATACGTAATGTGTAGTGACAGCAAATTGTTTTATGTTTCGTTTCGTGTTAGGAATATTTTAAATTACATTATCAGTGATACAAACAATGTGACCTTATGGAGAATTAAATAAATAGGAAGCGAAAGAAAAACAAAAATTACAAATTATAAAAATGCAAGAAGCGCCTAGGGTTAATATACACACACTCACACTCACTCACACACACACCTAACATATGTAATCGTAGTTGTAACATGAAATTTTTGCACGCATTGGCACGTTATTGATAAGCAGAAGAGGAAGCAGGAAAACCTAGTAAACTAATAGCTAATTTTTAATAACAATTGTAATAGTTATAGTTATAGTAAAGCTGCCACACAGTGAAGCAATTGATTGGCGACTCAATCTCTCCCATCCGGCATACTTTGGCACTATCTTGACTCGACTATACTCCAAAAGCTCGTTGATGATTGCTGCGCTGTGCAGCCGAATCTGATCTAATCTTAGTTGATCCAAATAAATTATGTTTAAGCTTATTTTGTACTTAACAAAGAATTTGCAAACTATGAAAATCATGCGTTAGTTTTAAACATTTTGCTGTAACTTCAAGTCACTTTTTCAACAAAATATAAAACGTCAAATCGAAATCTTTATTCGCATTGAGAATCTTTTGGCTGCCAAATGGAATGCAGTTCAGTGTTTTTTGCCTTTTTTACAGCTTTACTCTTAAACAAAATCGGTTAGATCGACGCTGTGGAAGCGATTCAAGGAGCCAAGACGTGTGTGCAGCGCGGGCTTCAAGCAGACGACGCACTCCTCGGTGCTGTAAGAGATCGGCATTAATGTAATTGATATGATTCAGCTCGCTATAATTTAGAAAAGGTAATACTTTAATAGTCTGTTTAATACATTACTTATATACAAATGGATTTCTATACATATAACACTAATATAGTTATTTAAAACGGAAATCTCAATGGCGTTCGGTATGTACACATAAATCATTCTAAATGTCCAGCGGGCACGGGACTTGTCGAAGTCAGTCTACGAAAATGATAAAAAGTTGAGGGTAATAAAATCAATAAATTAAAATGTGTACAGAAAAAATACAAGCAATTCAGGTCAGTTATTAAAAGAATAGAAAACTTTGTAGTGGAGCTCATTATACTCGTTCACTCTACAAGAAAAATTAAATTTGAAATAGGAGCAAGTCTATGATAGGAGTAACTCTATAGAGGTAAAAGATAAATCAAGTGCGGAAATTTTTAATCGAAGGCGTAAGGCTTTAAGATAAATAGCCTTTGCTTCATAGTGCATAACCTTATAGGGTTAAGATCAGATATCCCAGATCAGAGAGACTACCAGCCAACATGTACAATAGACAAAAATTCCGTGAACGAGCATAAAGAGAATTTGATGCATGCAGCACTTAGTAGGGGTTAGTTGAGGCGAATAGTGAAGCGGGGGCGATTGGGTGGGGGAGAGATGGCACTACAAGTATAAGCGGGAGTATTGCGTATACGCACCGTAGACTTTCAGTACGCGAGCGCTGCGAGTAGTCTTTGGATGTGCGATGTCTGAAATGGAAATTAATTTGTTTAAGCGACAACAGCGAGTCACAGCAGAAAAGAATCGAACTAAATCGAGATGCAGTGAAAGGTGATAAAGACAATAACAGGCCAGATACATAGAGAGTGATCGAATGTCCATATGAGGATTTGTGTGTTTGGTATCCATTTACAAAGCTGATCAAGCTGATCTATAAAGCCAACCCACCTGCGATTCTTGCGGGAGTTGCTGCGATGAATATTCCGACTCTCCCGCCATATGACGAAGCGATGTCGCAGCGTCTGCCTCACTTCCGAGTTCAGAAAGCAATAGAACAGAGCCACGAAGAAACCCTAGTGGGAGATACTTGATTATAGACTATGCCGGGCAATGGCTGCTACCAATGCAATGCTCCTACCTGTGTGCTGAGTAGGAAGGCGCGCAAGGCCTCAAAGAGATTTCGACTGATGCCCTGCTCGGGTCCAGTTAACACCAGCAGATAGGTGATGCCAAAGAGGGGTATTAGCACCAGCAGAGCCTTGGAGGCCTTGTAATACTGTCGCGTTTCAAATGTCTGCGTCGAGCGCAATTTGGTGATAAGCACCTAGCATGGGAGGACATTTGATTAATCTTATGGAGTGCAGAATGTATTGATACAACGAGGACTCACCCACATAATACGTATGAGAAAGACTAAATTAACGAGAATCGCCAGCGAGGCGGGCCCTTTGAATATCCAATCAATGTGAGATTCGCGCATCCAGGCGCATTCAATTTCCAGCTGCGCACACACACACACAAAGAAGCTGTCAAGGATTGCAGAGGGAAAACGGGTGAGGCACTTACCCCATTGAAGTGCTCGTTCTCCAGGTGCGATGCGAACGCCTTGGCAATGGACCACACCAGAATGCAGAGAGCCGGACAGCCCCAGCCAATCAGAGCGTAGATAATGAAGCTAATATTCTCGCTGGAGAACGTTTGCACCACCAAGATGTAAAGGTAGAGACCTGCCAGGAATGATTGTTAAGCAGAATGCGAATGATACAGATAAGAGTCAGGTGGAAAACTAACCTTCGACAAACATCCAGAAGAAGTTAGTCAGGTAAAAGTATTGAAACATGATGACCAGCGTGATGCAGCCAGCCTGACTAGATTCGGTGGTTATCTGAAAAGGAAATAGTGTATCCCTATAGACTATATCACGATACATCATAGTGCGCACCCACCACTTGCAGGAAGAGTGTTAGGATCCAGAGCAGCGCCGAGGTGATGTAGGTCAGAAATAGATTCGCATGGATTGTGTTTCTCAGGCAGCGCAAGTCTCTGCAGCAAAGACAAGTTAATAGAGGGGGCTTTAAAGGGGCTCGCTCAGGCAACCCAACTCACTTAAAGCTTAGGAATATGATTAGCGCCACCACCAAAGTTGCAAAGCTTATAAAATAACCACCAGCATAGATGATGGCGGGCAGATCGACGCTGGCCGAGAAATCGGGCACGTCGGCCACGGAGCCCGACTGCTGGTGGCATCTGCTGTAGTTGGAGTAGTGATTCCACGTCCCATTCGCATGACAATAGCGCGTCGCGTTCTCTATGAGCGGAGAGACCAGGCCATATAGGTACACTTTCAACTGGTTACTGGTATCCAATGCTCACCTGTGGTATCGTAGTGCACCCCTTTGAACTCCTCGAAGCAGGACAGCACCGCCCAGCTGTTCGCCTTGGTGCGAGGCCAGCACAGCACCGAATCAAAGGAGGTGCCGCAATGCAAGTCCTGCTAGATTATAATAAATATATAATAATTATTACAATGCAGACAGCATAATGATTTAATAAAATTCTAATAAATTATGATAAATATACCCACACAAATATTACAATAAACCTACAACTACATATTACAATATATTATATTAAAATATAATAAGTTATATATATATAAGTGTATGGTATACACATTCCAATAAAATATTACAATAAATTATAATAAATTAAAATATTTACAATAACATAAAAAAATTCTAAGAATTTTTATAGATGATCTAATTTTATTCGAAATAAATAAATATACGTTTTCTATGTTATTTTGCTTTGCATAATGCGTTAAAGAATCAAAGGAATTTCACTAAAAGTCAGATAGATTCAGCTTATAGCGAGGGTAGTTTGAAGCATTGTAAACTTAACCTATCGTATCATAATTATATATACATTTTTTATTTTTCATATTTACTTGCTCCCATCTTCAAGCCAAACACTAAAATTAAAATATTATGAATTTTCTTGAAGTTTACATAAATTTCCTTTATTTATATTTATTTTATTATTATAATTTATTTGTATTTCACTTTTGATTTACTTTTGCACTTGTCGCGTCTATTGAGACTCTTCAAACTGCCCTCGTTTATTCTAAATAAATCGAAGCTGTTTCCTTTTGGCCATTAAGCCCATTCGCAAAAAACCAAATACAATAAAATTCACCCAAAATAAATAAGCAAAAGCTCTTTTTTCGAGTGCTTGCCATAAATAATCGATCATTGATATTGGCTATTGGCCATGCGTATGTCCAAGTATTTGTTTATCAACAACTAAAGCAGTAAAGTAGTAAAACATATTGAAACACTTCGTGCATCATCGCTGTGACTTAAACCTTCTTATCGGGCGCGCCAGTTGGCTCCGGCTGATGTCACGGTTTGTGCCAATGTCCGCAATCGATTAGAAATAATGTAGATACTATGCTTTGATTAAATTCGCCAAGAAATAAAGTTAAATAGTCTTTTAAATATTTTATATATATATTTTATATTGATGTTCAGTTGAATACCTTTGCTTAAGAGAAACCCTGCATACTATTAAGTTAAAGATATGTTCAAGTAGCTAAACCTTGACCTTGATCGACATACATATACTACTATACTACTTATAATATACTATATAATACTGTCAACTTAAACATTTAAATTTAAATTGCAACTTCTCTACTACTACTACTCATCTGCTATACTATACTGTTGCTCCACATAATACAGTCAACTTAAAGCCTTTGGGAGCTGTCAATGCACGCACAGCTGCCGTAATCAAACGATAATTAATATGTAATCTTATGAAGCTTGTGCTCAGCGCGAACAAGTGACAATTAATGATTCGCTGTCCGCTATATAGTACATAATATATAATGACAGCTCTTAAGGGATCCAAATTGACTTTATTTACAGTATATTATATTACAAATAGTACAAATACAAATAGTATAGACAGTACATGTATACAAATACTACATATATGATTAGATACTGCCGGCATACTATACATTCAGTACTATATACATACATAGCCATATAACCAATTTACATACTTTTCAGAGGTGTTCACTAATTGAACGCTACTTAGTTTCTCTTTTATGCTATGAGCCACGCGCCGTCTGAACATGATCAAATTGGCTTTGATCTAGGCAACTGCCTAGAGAGAAAACGGTGCGAATTACTGTAATCTCTGCACATAGCTTAACATTAATCAAAATCAATATACCCTTTTCTATATACATGCAGTGCAAAGTCAAATATCTCAAAATACTTGTGCCGAGTGCAATACTTAAGTCTTAGTTTACTCTTAGTTTATTCACTATGTTTCGTTTAGCTACACATTAAAATTAGTAAATGTATTTGAAGGCTGCCAAAGAATTTAATTAGTTCACAGCATCCACACTCACCGGCTTGACACTTGATGATGCACGACTGCCGCTGCCGTTGCCGTTGCCGCTGCTGTTGCTGGTGCTGTCGGTGTAGAGGCGCTGCTCCAGCTCTGCTTGATGCCTGCACTGCTCTTCCAGGGTTCGATTGATGAGCAGAGCACCGCTGTGCGGCTGCTGGGTGCCAATTAGGGCGCTGGCGCGCTGCAGCATGTCCAGGGAGAAGTTCGCAATGGCACTGGCGATGTTCTCCGCTGAGGCGCCGTCCAGGCTCTCCACGAGCGCTTGCAGCTCGTCCTCGGCCATGCGAAGTGTGTGTGCGACTAACTGCCCTGTCGCCCTGTCGCCCTGCCGCCCTGGCGAATGCGAATGCGTATCGTAGAGGCTTAGCCCTTCACTGCACTCCTGCACATCTGCTGCTGCTCACTCTGCGCCCGAAGCTGAGCGTATGAATATGAATATGACGTATCTCGTGCCGCCCACTGCGAGCATGTCAACAGGAGGTCACCTGCGGGTGTCCACACGGACAGGGCACACACTTCCCCCTCCCCTTCGCTCCACTCGCTTCTCGCTCCCTCTCGCTGGGCTGCGCAATTAAACAGCTCAGAATCGGCGACAGACAGCAATTGTTGACGAGCTGAAACGAACCACGAGCACCTCTGCTTGATGATGATATCTCTTTGTCTGATTAAATCAAGCAATGAACCTATTCACGCACTATTCAAGCCCCGAAAGGCAGGGCCACGAGGCCTCCGAGTCTCAGTTTGTATGGCACACATATCTAAATAGCGCTGAGTCGTCTTATTTGATTTGCTCGCATACAAACATGCATACATACATACGTATGCATATATATGTATATATATATAGAACTTATAAAAATCTGTACAAATAATACATGCTTTAATCACGTGGCTCTCCTGTGGTTTTCTCTCATACATACATATGCAGATAATGTGCAGATAAACAAACAAACAACAATCTTTATGGCCCCTACACTTTTGGGGCGGGGCTACCGTGACTCTTGCTCTTGCTGGGATTGCGACTCGGAATGCCATACACTCGGATTCAATAGGGAATATCTCTAATTGCAGGTCGTCTGAACAGATGCACGCAGAGGCTATAGCAAACCTGATCGTCGACAGAGGCTGCAACTCGGTAATAATTATCTGCGAATAACGCCTAACTATATACAATTATATAGAATCTTATCTCCGGCAGCTATTTACATCCATTTCAGCTGAATCTGGCATTCTAACTGAGGCAGAGATTGTTGCCCCGATGATGACTAATGGCTGCAGCACAATGCAATGAATAGATGAAAAGCTCAGCTAATTGAAGCGGCCCCTAATTAACGGTGCTCCAGGTAGGTAATTAGATATGCATGTGCGTACTCATTCCGTCGAATGACAAGCGACTCAAAGGGACACAATTGTTGTCCTTCTGAGGCTGCAGGCAAAGCAGCAGCTCGCCGCTGACAGTGATAAAAACAAAAACAAGCCAATTATTTATTAATGAGTAAGCAGCAGCCGAGCGGCAAATCACAGTCGTAGTCACCAGCTAATTAAAGCTGTATATTTGTCATGGCTATCACTCTCGTGCAGAAATCTTGGAGTTCCACTTGAATGTGGCCAGATAAAGGTCAATCAAATTATAATTAACTAATAATAAAGTAGAACTCTTAGGCATTTCATGAAATACATGATAAATTCATATAATTTAATATTCAATTCAATATTTAATAAAAGGAATTCAATAGATATTAGGTTGCATACCATATATGAATCTACCCAAAATATTAAGTGTATCATCCTTAGAGCTTCATATGCTTTGAATTTCATTCCTGCCAATAACTTCCGACTATCATCCTAGTCCAAGTCCAAGAATCCTACTCTTACTCATGCTCAAGTGATGGACTTGTTGATTGACAAATCCATGCAGAGCTCTGGCTCTGACTGTGGCTGTGGCAGGTGGCAGGTGGCCAATTAGCCAAATGCCAGTTTGTGGCGCATGCCGTGATTAAATATTTGGCGAGCTGCGATTTATTTATGACGCTACGGGGCAAACAAGCGCAATATTTGTACGGGTGCGTTAGATTATGATTTTTATTTTGTTGTTAAGGTCTGCGATTCCATTAAAGCAGCGTCGTCGACGCTGGCGGCGGCTAATTTGGCTGCTAATGCGCACAATTAACAGCTAAAGCTAAATGCAAATAAACAGTCTTCGCAGCTGCCTCCAATGTGTAAATAGAGCAAATAATACTCTCCTGCTGCCTGCTGCCTGCTGCCCGATGCCTGCAATGGGTCTGTAAGCGCTATAATTATATTTGCCAGGCTGCGCGATCTGTAAATGATTTATGAAGTGTCAAAACAAATGAAAGCCAACTAGGTAAACCCACAGACATATATATATATATATATATATCCGATATTTATTGACAGTGCACACATGTGGAACGGTCATTAGATGGCCCTATCAGGGCTGTAATGATAGAGATAAAGAAAAGGCCAACGCGACAGCGGCTATCATAAGACCCTATCAATTATATGTCTCTTTTGCGGCTATTATCGGCCCTTGGGCATGCCATATGCCATTTGCCATTTGCCATGTGCCATTTGCCATTTGCCCGTTGTCATTTGCCAGCTGCAGCGTAATAAAAGCCGCGTAAAAGCCAGCCAGAGTTTTATGAATGAATAAAGTCCGAGTGGAAGCAATTGAAGCACTTGGAGCTGGAAAAGGGTGCAAATCAGAGCCAGATGCAGTCGGGCGATGTGATCGATATTTATGGATACCGGAAAGCAAATAACTAGTCCCCTTCCCGCCTGCCTGCCGATTGAATGGCCGTCTTCCTGCTGCGGCGCAATCGACTCGCCCAAGACGCCGCACAAAAGCCAAACAAATTAAGGCCAAAGAAAACAAGCACACACATTTCATTTAGTATGCATGCGCCCGCAGCTATGTGGCCGTAGGTTGGCAAACTAAGACAAAAATGCCAAGACTCGATGACGATGGCGCTGAATGGCCCACGCGGCGTATGCGCAATTTCCATCAGGCATCAAGTATACGCCGCGCTGGCAAAGCGGCACGGGAAATCTGTAAGCACGGTTTAAACTTCAAACAAATTTCGTCCGATAAGGGCTGCGCCGTGCACAAAGTTGTTTCATGTGGGCCGAGCCCGACAAATTTCATTTGCAATTATTATATAAATAACAAAGGAAGCTGCAGGCGACTTTATTGCTGGCAACACACGCCATGCCGCGCCCCAGCCACAGGTCAGAGTTCACGATTCGCGTTTCACGACTCACAATTCGCTGAGAAGACCCTGCAAACAATATGTAATATCTTGAGCAAATTCATGAGTTTACAGAAGCCAGCCCAAAGTTTGTTTTATCTCCTTTTGTAATGCTTCCCAGTCCCAGCTACAGCTACGGACACGCAGCTAGCAACGGCCCCCTAATGGAGTACCATTGAATTCAATTAGCCTAATAAGGGCGTGGCACACATGTATTGCATTTGGAGTAAGCTGCAGCCACTGATTGCACTCCTCCACAGAGCAGTTGGAGTGGACTCAATTGTGTTAATGCAGTCTCGAAATATTTTGCACTCGCACTCAGAAATCCATTTGGCTATCTGCTTCAACTATTCGCTCGCCACTTAAGTATAATTAAAAGTTTCTATTTACTCAATAATTCAGAATCTAGAGCTATAAACAAATACGTTGCTGCTGCATTCTGCCAAATACCCTCTCCCAGGTGATACGAATTCAATGATATGAGTTGGCGCAGGCGAAGCGCAGCTAAGCAAATAGAAGATTTGAGAATGACCAATTATCTTTGGCAACTATTTACGAGCTATAGGTAGATATAATGATGATTTCATAAGGCGAATTGAAGAGGGAATATCCTTTAGTTACTACACCATCCAGGCTAGGGACATAAGATAAGAATGCAATACAAACGCCTCTCATTGCAGTATGATCTCTTGTCTCTCATTCAGTGAAGGTATTTCAAAGTCGAGTTGCCCCATGTTTGTCTATGTTTTAGTTCGCTGCTATTTTCATTTGAAATATCGTTGTTAGCGCTTTTCGATTTTTTATTTAATGTTTATTTTGAGCGCTGGAGGCGACTAAAAACTCGCTGCAAACTTTTACATTGTTTATCTTTGGTCAACAGCAACAGCAACAACAAAGACAACTGCAACAAAGAGCGTGGGCGAGGGTCTCTATGTATTATTATATATATAGCAAATGTATACATATATATATATATAGGCATATCTCGATATATACAAAATGATCTTATGTGATTTAATGGCCATGTACATGAAAGATCTTTCCAAGGAAGATGAAGATCACTAGGCAAACTAGCTATTCGTGTGGAAGCTACAATTTGGAAATTGTTTATCTGATGGGACTAATCAGACGTTTATTCATCAATTTAAAAGTCTCATTGTGTGCCAATGGGGCGAGCTGCTAAGTGATCAACAGCCTGGCGGGGCTCTCGAACTCGGTTGGTTAGGAGAAGATCGTTTTTATTGGTTGTTTATTTGCCCAATGTGCTAATGCAGTCTATATATACAGAATTGAGGCAATTCTTTCGGCGTCTTCTTCTTCTTCTCATTCTTTTTATAATTCAAGTGTGAAATCAGCCGCTCTTGAGCTTCAGCCCAGCCAAAAGTCAGAAGTCAGAGCAAATGTTTAAATTGCCGTCTCACCCACATCCACTCGCCCGCTAACATGTTGTCAGCCTCAAATGTTTATCGCCTTTATCATTTTTTATTACTTAACTCGCACACACACACACACTCACACACACATACGCGATTATTATATATTTGTATATATATTTATTAACATATATTCAAAACTCACGCGTCGCCGCTGGGCACATTTAATTTTGGATCGCACGCAAGCATAGAATTTTTTAATTGCAGATAGCAAAATGATAAAAAAAATGTTTATTTACTCACAAATTAAGTGCAATAATAAAGTATATTAAATTGACTTCTTTTTATATTTTTTATTTATTTTTTAACTTTTTTTTGGTTTGCGACTTTTTTCGATTTCTGTTTTCGTCTTGGCGCTTCGAGAATCCGTTTCCGTATCTATAATTTCATAAAGGTTGCGGAGGCTGCGACGAGATTCGCAATCAAGATAACGGAACCTAGCGACGCGACGCTGCCGCAGCAAAGCTCACGTCCAATGACGGCAAATGACAGCGATGTACTACGGCCGGGCGGGAGCTTTCGCGTCTGTTCGCTCGGCATTTCTTACGGCGCTACGGAGATATGGCGCTACGGCACTGGAACGAAGCCCACACACACGCAAACTGTGCCCTGACGACGCCCACAGATAACGACAGCACAGGATACGTTTGGCTCGTCGCACAGTGGGGCGAAGGTATGAATTGCAGCAGATGCTGTTGCTCATCTAATCTTTATTTATCTCAAGCTAAATATTCACACAACCTAAATCAGGCGGGCTTAAAAGAAAACAAAGTTTATTATTCATTTAAGTCTAATGGAAAGATTTATCACTTCTATTTGAGCTACAATATTTTTATTGCCTCCTTTGTACATATTCATAAAGCGAATATACCCTGAACTCCCATTTTCAATTCCCAGTTCAGTCCACTATGTACTCTATGCTCTTCCGCATTCCGCTTGAAGGTGTTCACATTCCGTCTGATTGATTTGACCCAATGGTTTCATCAAAAGAATTTTAAATGTATACAAACAATTTTGTCAAATATTTAAAGAATCAAAAACAAGTTGTTCGACTTGTATATAAAATAAGAATGACGCAACTTTTGCTCGCTCAGATTCGTGTAGTTTTTGATTAAGTTAAATGGAATTGAAAACATTAAAAAGGAATATGCAAAATATTAATAGATGTTTTTTTTTTTTGACAATTCCAAACATATTTTTTCACCATAAACCTTTTGAAACACTTTGAACTAATTTTCATATAATGTTTACATTTTGAAACTTTTTCTTATGACTTTTGCAGCATTTGCCTCACTGTGCGATGCTCGCAACAACTTGTGGCTATGGCAACCTGATTGGGTCTGGCAATGTGTGAGTGCGGAGGAGAGCAAAAGCTTTCGCCTAACTGAGACTGGCATTTGTATACCCCTTACCCACAGTCAAATGCGAGTATATTGGCTTTATGCAATATGCCTTTGTTCTGCTAAAAAACTGAATTTAGTTATAGCTGCCTGCGCCTCTGTTGACATACTCAGCTCTTAGTGCCAAAGGCGTTCTCTTCCTCTTGGCTATTCCTAAAACAGAGTATTTTTCACTCGAACTACTTGATTCAGTCTAGATTGCCGTTGTCGTTGCCGTTGCATTTGCATTCAATTGTCATCGAGTGTGACGATGTCGTTGACTATGCCTTAACACGACGCCTGCAATTGACAATCAAACTGAATGGGCCGTTAAATACTTTTTGTCGATTACTTATTGCTACGCTTACTATGAAGCGAACTGAGCTAAGAGCGCCTCAAAAAACACATTTCATGCAAAACTTTAAATGCTCAAAAAAGTGAATATCCCATGGAAAAGAGAATGAAACATATTTGAATGCAAATCAATGCTTCAATCGACAGCAGGTGAATCTTCATTTTGTATCACAATTTTGTCAAAAGTTTGAAAATAATGACATTTTTGAATACCGATCATAGGTCAGACTAGTCAAGAAGACTCCAAGACAAAACGGTATGAAACCTAGTATTTGTCATTTAATTGAGAGCTGGCATAGCGTTTGGGATCGTCGCCAGAAAATCTTTAAGTGGAAATATTTCAACTCATGGTCAACCATCATATGTCCAGTTTAATAGCAGATTTAAGTTTGTTAGTCTAGATTTTAACTAGATTTTAAATGCAAATTGTGATTAAATTTAAGGCGAAATGTTGAAAATAAACAACAAAATAAAGAAGTTGAAAGAACTGCATTTTTTATTTGGTTTTTTAATGTGGGATACTTTCGGGGGCTGCCGATTCCGCTAATTTCCACTCAAATACCAGGCAAACAGAAGGTAAACAAAAGGCTGCCATGAAAAGGAGATTTTTATTTACAATGGTTGTTCTTTATTATTTTGTGTAGCATACTTTCAGGACTGAACATTTGAGATATGAATTATTGGATCAATGTTTACAGTGTAAAAGTGTCAATACTCAGAGGGAATTTATTTTTAGTAGGCCTCATGGAAAAATATTTTCTTTAAATTTTAAATGTAGAACGAATATATTTTAGGCTGATCATTTGATGTGTGAATATCATGTTTTGTCTGGCCCAGGGCAACCTGACCATGGGCAGTTTTGATGCCATGGGTCTCTTTATCTTACAGCGGATAGCTGCCGCCGCCGCCACCCAACGGGCCCCAGTGCTGCCCTTACCATGCACCCTAATGCACATGCGCTGCCGGCAATCAGAATTGTGTATTATTTGTAGTCGTGTGTTAGTGGAACAAGATATTTACAGTGTCAAAGTGTCAAATGTCAGAATTGAATATTATTTGACAGACCGTTTACCCCAGCTATCTGACCCCGCCGCTCAGCCTGGCCCCAGGCAACCTGACCATGAGCAGTCTGGCTTCCATGGGTCATCATCATGGGCCGCCACCGCCGCCGCCGCCGCACGGACCGCACAGTGGACAGCTGCCGCCAATCCAATCACAGAGATTTATATGTAACCATATATGTTTAGTTGCTTGAGAGTTTTAGTTTAGAGAATTCCATCGTTGTAAACCTAATTTCTATTAGACCCCGGAACAGATCCCAGCAGATCAGACGTCCCAGTGAATAAAAGTTCTTTCGAATCATCAGAAAAATAAGTCAAATAAATAGAATTGTGTCTAGAAACAGAATTTCGTGTCCAGCGGGGGTTGAATTTAGAGCCCTGGCTTGGTTTATTTATTTCAAGGCAATTGCAAACGTTTCAAAGTAATTTATTTCATATTTGATTAGAGCACGGACAAAGAGGAGAATATTAAATGGAAACAAATGCAGGTTTAAACTACTATATACTTAATTTTGAATATATGGCAATTACTTAGCCCAGTTTTTATATACAAAGCGCAGCCACTGACCACAGCTGTCAGCTTTATATAATTTATTATATATTTTTACATGTCCATTGAGTTCAGTTTACTTAAAATTATGACAATAATAGTATAAAATAATAAATGTATGCTTAAATTTCAGTTTAAAATTTAGTTTCTTCAATCTTACCACAAATTTCGAACGTAATTGTGGCGCCATCTATGAGTCCATTGCAATGTACAAAATACGATAATTCTGCTTGAACTGCTTGCTCGAACAAGCAGTGCAACACGTTTCAAACAATGTGAGCAAATGGGCTTATCGAGCTCTTCTGTGGCATTATTTATTAATACAATGGACTTACATCTGATATTATCAACAACTCGCAGTTAATTTAGGCAATGTGCTGAATTTTTTGCATCCTAAAGATATGCTCCAAAATACAGAAACACTCAAATCAATTGAGCAGCAAAAAGACTCGGCAAATAAATTTTTAGTTTTCATGGCTTGGCAAATAATATTGCTGTAGAGTCTGTGGTATTTTAGCAGAATTTACAATTCATTTTGGAGTCTACTCAGCATGTGTATGTGTATATATGTGTTTCTCTATGCTCTAGAGCCTACTCAGCATGTGTTTGTGTGTTAGTGTTTTAGTGTGCAGGTGTTAGTGTATTTATGCGAATACGTGCATGTGTGCATGTGTTTATGTGTTTATGTGTCTTTTTTCTGTGCTATAAGACTTAAGAAATGAGCGAAAGTCTAGCTGAAACACCAGGCAAACAGAGTTGAGCAGCAAGAAGCCACAGAAAATAGGTTTTAGTTATTATGACCTTGAAAATCATTTTGCTGTGGAGTCTCTCGCTGCTGATCTCTGTCCTCTTGGCATTTCAGCAGAATTTACCTCTCTCTAGAGCCTACTGAGCATGTGTTTGTGTGTTAATGAGTTAATGTGTTAGTGTGTTAATGTGTTAGTGTGTTAATATGTTAGTGTGTTATTTGAGAAGCCAGTATTTCACTTTGAGTTTCTATCAGAAGTCGTTCATTTTGCATATTATTGGGTATTTTTCATCCGATTTTCAAGAGCATTACCATTTCTGATGCGTATTGAAGCGGGAAAGCGATTTTCTTTCAAAAATATTCGATACCATTAAGAGTTTTTGAACTGTGCACACAATTCCGAAAAAATGTCTTGAAATTTGCATGGCCATAACTCGACCATTTGTCTCCCGATTTCGGAATGCTATATCATTTTCGACACGTACGACTGAGGCCTTTCAAACGGCATCAAGAAATATCCATTCTGAAGATTTTGCATTTTTGGCCAAAAATGTGATGTAACCCCTTGTCTTTTTGGCCAAAAACGGGATGAATCAGAAAATCAAGCATATTTTCGACTTTGACTGTCCATAACTTGGGTATTTTTCATCCCATTTTCAAGAGCATTACCATTGCTGATGCGTATTGAAGCGGATAATAGATCTGCATTCAAAAATATTAGATATTTTAAAAAGTTTTTGGACTGTGCACACAATTCCAAAAAAGAAACTCTTGAAATTTGCATGGCCATAACTCGACCATTTGTAGCCCGATTTCGGAATGCTATATCATTTTCGACACGTACGACTGAGGCCTTTCAAACGGCATCAAGAAATATCCATTCTGAAGGTTTTGCATTTTTGGCCAAAAATGTGATGTAACCCCTTGTCTTTTTGGCCAAAAACGGGATGAATCAGAAAATCAAGCATATTTTCGACTTTGACTGGCCATAACTTGGGTATTTTTCATCCGATTTTCAAGAGCATTACCATTTCTGATGCGTATTGAAGCGGGAAAGCGATTTTCTTTCAAAAATATTCGATACCATTAAGAGTTTTTTAACTGTGCACACAATTCCGAAAAAAAAGTCTTGAAATTTGCATTGCCATAACTTGACCATTTGTTGCCCGATTTCGGAATGCTATATCATTTTCGACACGTACGACTGAGGCCTTTCAAACGGCATCAAGAAATATCCATTCTGAAGATTTTGCATTTTTGGCCAAAAATGTGATTTAACCCCTTGTCTTTTTGGCCAAAAACGGGATGAATCAGAAAATCAAGCATATTTTCGACTTTGACTGGCCATAACTTGGGTATTTTTCATCCGATTTTCAAGAGCATTACCATTTCTGATGCGTATTGAAGCGGATAATAGATCTGCATTCAAAAATATTAGATATTTTAAAAAGTTTTTGGACTGTGCACACAATTCCAAAAAAAAAACTCTTGAAATTTGCATTGCCATAACTCGACCATTTGTTGCCCGATTTCGGAATGCTATATCATTTTCGACACGTACGACTGAGGCCTTTCAAACGGCATCAAGAAATATCCATTCTGAAGGTTTTGCATTTTTGGCCAAAAATGTGATGTAACCCCTTGTCTTTTTGGCCAAAAACGGGATGAATCAGAAAATCAAGCATATTTTCGACTTTGACTGGCCATAACTTGGGTATTTTTCATCCGATTTTCAAGAGCATTACCATTTCTGATGCGTATTGAAGCGGATAATAGATCTGCATTCAAAAATATTAGATATTTTAAAAAGTTTTTGGACTGTGCACACAATTCCAAAAAAAAAACTCTTGAAATTTGCATGGCCATAACTCGACCATTTGTAGCCCGATTTCGGAATGCTATATCATTTTCGACACGTACGACTGAGGCCTTTCAAACGGCATCAAGAAATATCCATTCTGAAAGTTTTGCATTTTTGGCCAAAAATGTGATGTAACCCCTTGTCTTTTTGGCCAAAAACGGGATGAATCAGAAAATCAAGCATATTTTCGACTTTGACTGGCCATAACTTGGGTATTTTTCATCCGATTTTCAAGAGCATTACCATTTCTGATGCGTATTGAAGCGGATAATAGATCTGCATTCAAAAATATTAGATATTTTAAAAAGTTTTTGGACTGTGCACACAATTCCAAAAAAAAAACTCTTGAAATTTGCATGGCCATAACTCGACCATTTGTAGCCCGATTTCGGAATGCTATATCATTTTCGACACGTACGACTGAGGCCTTTCAAACGGCATCAAGAAATATCCATTCTGAAAGTTTTGCATTTTTGGCCAAAAATGTGATGTAACCCCTTGTCTTTTTGGCCAAAAACGGGATGAATCAGAAAATCAAGCATATTTTCGACTTTGACTGGCCATAACTTGGGTATTTTTCATCCGATTTTCAAGAGCATTACCATTTCTGATGCGTATTGAAGCGGATAATAGATCTGCATTCAAAAATATTAGATATTTTAAAAAGTTTTTGGACTGTGCACACAATTCCAAAAAAAAAAACTCTTGAAATTTGCATGGCCATAACTCGACCATTTGTAGCCCGATTTCGGAATGCTATATCATTTTCGACACGTACGACTGAGGCCTTTCGAACGGCATCAAGAAATATCCATTCTGAAGATTTTGCATTTTTGGCCAAAAATGTGATGTAACCCCTTGTCTTTTTGGCCAAAAACGGGATGAATCAGAAAATCAAGCATATTTTCGACTTTGACTGGCCATAACTTGGGTATTTTTCATCCGATTTTCAAGAGCATTACCATTTCTGATGCGTATTGAAGCGGATAATAGATCTGCATTCAAAAATATTAGATATTTTAAAAAGTTTTTGGACTGTGCACACAATTCCAAAAAAAAAACTCTTGAAATTTGCATGGCCATAACTCGACCATTTGTAGCCCGATTTCGGAATGCTATATCATTTTCGACACGTACGACTGAGGCCTTTCAAACGGCATCAAGAAATATCCATTCTGAAAGTTTTGCATTTTTGGCCAAAAATGTGATGTAACCCCTTGTCTTTTTGGCCAAAAACGGGATGAATCAGAAAATCAAGCATATTTTCGACTTTGACTGGCCATAACTTGGGTATTTTTCATCCGATTTTCAAGAGCATTACCATTTCTGATGCGTATTGAAGCGGATAATAGATCTGCATTCAAAAATATTAGATATTTTAAAAAGTTTTTGGACTGTGCACACAATTCCAAAAAAAAAACTCTTGAAATTTGCATGGCCATAACTCGACCATTTGTAGCCCGATTTCGGAATGCTATATCATTTTCGACACGTACGACTGAGGCCTTTCAAACGGCATCAAGAAATATCCATTCTGAAGGTTTTGCATTTTTGGCCAAAAATGTGATGTAACCCCTTGTCTTTTTGGCCAAAAACGGGATGAATCAGAAAATCAAGCATATTTTCGACTTTGACTGGCCATAACTTGGGTATTTTTCATCCGATTTTCAAGAGCATTACCATTTCTGATGCGTATTGAAGCGGATAATAGATCTGCATTCAAAAATATTAGATATTTTAAAAAGTTTTTGGACTGTGCACACAATTCCAAAAAAAAAACTCTTGAAATTTGCATGGCCATAACTCGACCATTTGTAGCCCGATTTCGGAATGCTATATCATTTTCGACACGTACGACTGAGGCCTTTCAAACGGCATCAAGAAATATCCATTCTGAAAGTTTTGCATTTTTGGCCAAAAATGTGATGTAACCCCTTGTCTTTTTGGCCAAAAACGGGATGAATCAGAAAATCAAGCATATTTTCGACTTTGACTGGCCATAACTTGGGTATTTTTCATCCGATTTTCAAGAGCATTACCATTTCTGATGCGTATTGAAGCGGATAATAGATCTGCATTCAAAAATATTAGATATTTTAAAAAGTTTTTGGACTGTGCACACAATTCCAAAAAAAAAACTCTTGAAATTTGCATGGCCATAACTCGACCATTTGTAGCCCGATTTCGGAATGCTATATCATTTTCGACACGTACGACTGAGGCCTTTCAAACGGCATCAAGAAATATCCATTCTGAAAGTTTTGCATTTTTGGCCAAAAATGTGATGTAACCCCTTGTCTTTTTGGCCAAAAACGGGATGAATCAGAAAATCAAGCATATTTTCGACTTTGACTGGCCATAACTTGGGTATTTTTCATCCGATTTTCAAGAGCATTACCATTTCTGATGCGTATTGAAGCGGATAATAGATCTGCATTCAAAAATATTAGATATTTTAAAAAGTTTTTGGACTGTGCACACAATTCCAAAAAAAAAACTCTTGAAATTTGCATGGCCATAACTCGACCATTTGTAGCCCGATTTCGGAATGCTATATCATTTTCGACACGTACGACTGAGGCCTTTCAAACGGCATCAAGAAATATCCATTCTGAAAGTTTTGCATTTTTGGCCAAAAATGTGATGTAACCCCTTGTCTTTTTGGCCAAAAACGGGATGAATCAGAAAATCAAGCATATTTTCGACTTTGACTGGCCATAACTTGGGTATTTTTCATCCGATTTTCAAGAGCATTACCATTTCTGATGCGTATTGAAGCGGATAATAGATCTGCATTCAAAAATATTAGATATTTTAAAAAGTTTTTGGACTGTGCACACAATTCCAAAAAAAAAACTCTTGAAATTTGCATGGCCATAACTCGACCATTTGTAGCCCGATTTCGGAATGCTATATCATTTTCGACACGTACGACTGAGGCCTTTCAAACGGCATCAAGAAATATCCATTCTGAAAGTTTTGCATTTTTGGCCAAAAATGTGATGTAACCCCTTGTCTTTTTGGCCAAAAACGGGATGAATCAGAAAATCAAGCATATTTTCGACTTTGACTGGCCATAACTTGGGTATTTTTCATCCGATTTTCAAGAGCATTACCATTTCTGATGCGTATTGAAGCGGATAATAGATCTGCATTCAAAAATATTAGATATTTTAAAAAGTTTTTGGACTGTGCACACAATTCCAAAAAAAAAACTCTTGAAATTTGCATGGCCATAACTCGACCATTTGTAGCCCGATTTCGGAATGCTATATCATTTTCGACACGTACGACTGAGGCCTTTCAAACGGCATCAAGAAATATCCATTCTGAAGGTTTTGCATTTTTGGCCAAAAATGTGATGTAACCCCTTGTCTTTTTGGCCAAAAACGGGATGAATCAGAAAATCAAGCATATTTTCGACTTTGACTGGCCATAACTTGGGTATTTTTCATCCGATTTTCAAGAGCATTACCATTTCTGATGCGTATTGAAGCGGATAATAGATCTGCATTCAAAAATATTAGATATTTTAAAAAGTTTTTGGACTGTGCACACAATTCCAAAAAAAAAACTCTTGAAATTTGCATGGCCATAACTCGACCATTTGTAGCCCGATTTCGGAATGCTATATCATTTTCGACACGTACGACTGAGGCCTTTCAAACGGCATCAAGAAATATCCATTCTGAAAGTTTTGCATTTTTGGCCAAAAATGTGATGTAACCCCTTGTCTTTTTGGCCAAAAACGGGATGAATCAGAAAATCAAGCATATTTTCGACTTTGACTGGCCATAACTTGGGTATTTTTCATCCGATTTTCAAGAGCATTACCATTTCTGATGCGTATTGAAGCGGATAATAGATCTGCATTCAAAAATATTAGATATTTTAAAAAGTTTTTGGACTGTGCACACAATTCCAAAAAAAAAACTCTTGAAATTTGCATGGCCATAACTCGACCATTTGTAGCCCGATTTCGGAATGCTATATCATTTTCGACACGTACGACTGAGGCCTTTCAAACGGCATCAAGAAATATCCATTCTGAAAGGTATATCATTTTCGACACGTACGACTGAGGCCTTTCAAACGGCATCAAGAAATATCCATTCTGAAGATTTTGCATTTTTGGCCAAAAATGTGATGTAACCCCTTGTCTTTTTGGCCAAAAACGGGATGAATCAGAAAATCAAGCATATTTTCGACTTTGACTGGCCATAACTTGGGTATTTTTCATCCGATTTTCAAGAGCATTACCATTTCTGATGCGTATTGAAGCGGATAATAGATCTGCATTCAAAAATATTAGATATTTTAAAAAGTTTTTGGACTGTGCACACAATTCCAAAAAAAAAACTCTTGAAATTTGCATGGCCATAACTCGACCATTTGTAGCCCGATTTCGGAATGCTATATCATTTTCGACACGTACGACTGAGGCCTTTCAAACGGCATCAAGAAATATCCATTCTGAAAGTTTTGCATTTTTGGCCAAAAATGTGATGTAACCCCTTGTCTTTTTGGCCAAAAACGGGATGAATCAGAAAATCAAGCATATTTTCGACTTTGACTGGCCATAACTTGGGTATTTTTCATCCGATTTTCAAGAGCATTACCATTTCTGATGCGTATTGAAGCGGATAATAGATCTGCATTCAAAAATATTAGATATTTTAAAAAGTTTTTGGACTGTGCACACAATTCCAAAAAAAAAACTCTTGAAATTTGCATGGCCATAACTCGACCATTTGTAGCCCGATTTCGGAATGCTATATCATTTTCGACACGTACGACTGAGGCCTTTCAAACGGCATCAAGAAATATCCATTCTGAAGATTTTGCATTTTTGGCCAAAAATGTGATGTAACCCCTTGTCTTTTTGGCCAAAAACGGGATGAATCAGAAAATCAAGCATATTTTCGACTTTGACTGGCCATAACTTGGGTATTTTTCATCCGATTTTCAAGAGCATTACCATTTCTGATGCGTATTGAAGCGGATAATAGATCTGCATTCAAAAATATTAGATATTTTAAAAAGTTTTTGGACTGTGCACACAATTCCAAAAAAAAAACTCTTGAAATTTGCATGGCCATAACTCGACCATTTGTAGCCCGATTTCGGAATGCTATATCATTTTCGACACGTACGACTGAGGCCTTTCAAACGGCATCAAGAAATATCCATTCTGAAGATTTTGCATTTTTGGCCAAAAATGTGATGTAACCCCTTGTCTATTTTGGCCAAAAACGGGATGAATTAGAAAATCAAGCATATTTTCGACTTTGACTGGCCATAACTTGGGTATTTTTCATCCGATTTTCAAGAGCATTACCATTTCTGATGCGTATTGAAGCGGATAATAGATCTGCATTCAAAAATATTAGATATTTTAAAAAGTTTTTGGACTGTGCACACAATTCCAAAAAAAAAACTCTTGAAATTTGCATGGCCATAACTCGACCATTTGTAGCCCGATTTCGGAATGCTATATCATTTTCGACACGTACGACTGAGGCCTTTCAAACGGCATCAAGAAATATCCATTCTGAAAGTTTTGCATTTTTGGCCAAAAATGTGATGTAACCCCTTGTCTTTTTGGCCAAAAACGGGATGAATCAGAAAATCAAGCATATTTTCGACTTTGACTGGCCATAACTTGGGTATTTTTCATCCGATTTTCAAGAGCATTACCATTTCTGATGCGTATTGAAGCGGATAATAGATCTGCATTCAAAAATATTAGATATTTTAAAAAGTTTTTGGACTGTGCACACAATTCCAAAAAAAAAACTCTTGAAATTTGCATGGCCATAACTCGACCATTTGTAGCCCGATTTCGGAATGCTATATCATTTTCGACACGTACGACTGAGGCCTTTCAAACGGCATCAAGAAATATCCATTCTGAAGGTTTTGCATTTTTGGCCAAAAATGTGATGTAACCCCTTGTCTTTTTGGCCAAAAACGGGATGAATCAGAAAATCAAGCATATTTTCGACTTTGACTGGCCATAACTTGGGTATTTTTCATCCGATTTTCAAGAGCATTACCATTTCTGATGCGTATTGAAGCGGATAATAGATCTGCATTCAAAAATATTAGATATTTTAAAAAGTTTTTGGACTGTGCACACAATTCCAAAAAAAAAACTCTTGAAATTTGCATGGCCATAACTCGACCATTTGTAGCCCGATTTCGGAATGCTATATCATTTTCGACACGTACGACTGAGGCCTTTCGAACGGCATCAAGAAATATCCATTCTGAAGATTTTGCATTTTTGGCCAAAAATGTGATGTAACCCCTTGTCTTTTTGGCCAAAAACGGGATGAATCAGAAAATCAAGCATATTTTCGACTTTGACTGGCCATAACTTGGGTATTTTTCATCCGATTTTCAAGAGCATTACCATTTCTGATGCGTATTGAAGCGGATAATAGATCTGCATTCAAAAATATTAGATATTTTAAAAAGTTTTTGGACTGTGCACACAATTCCAAAAAAAAAACTCTTGAAATTTGCATGGCCATAACTCGACCATTTGTAGCCCGATTTCGGAATGCTATATCATTTTCGACACGTACGACTGAGGCCTTTCAAACGGCATCAAGAAATATCCATTCTGAAGATTTTGCATTTTTGGCCAAAAATGTGATGTAACCCCTTGTCTTTTTGGCCAAAAACGGGATGAATCAGAAAATCAAGCATATTTTCGACTTTGACTGGCCATAACTTGGGTATTTTTCATCCGATTTTCAAGAGCATTACCATTTCTGATGCGTATTGAAGCGGATAATAGATCTGCATTCAAAAATATTAGATATTTTAAAAAGTTTTTGGACTGTGCACACAATTCCAAAAAAAAAACTCTTGAAATTTGCATGGCCATAACTCGACCATTTGTAGCCCGATTTCGGAATGCTATATCATTTTCGACACGTACGACTGAGGCCTTTCAAACGGCATCAAGAAATATCCATTCTGAAGATTTTGCATTTTTGGCCAAAAATGTGATGTAACCCCTTGTCTTTTTGGCCAAAAACGGGATGAATCAGAAAATCAAGCATATTTTCGACTTTGACTGGCCATAACTTGGGTATTTTTCATCCGATTTTCAAGAGCATTACCATTTCTGATGCGTATTGAAGCGGATAATAGATCTGCATTCAAAAATATTAGATATTTTAAAAAGTTTTTGGACTGTGCACACAATTCCAAAAAAAAAACTCTTGAAATTTGCATGGCCATAACTCGACCATTTGTAGCCCGATTTCGGAATGCTATATCATTTTCGACACGTACGACTGAGGCCTTTCAAACGGCATCAAGAAATATCCATTCTGAAGATTTTGCATTTTTGGCCAAAAATGTGATGTAACCCCTTGTCTTTTTGGCCAAAAACGGGATGAATCAGAAAATCAAGCATATTTTCGACTTTGACTGGCCATAACTTGGGTATTTTTCATCCGATTTTCAAGAGCATTACCATTTCTGATGCGTATTGAAGCGGATAATAGATCTGCATTCAAAAATATTAGATATTTTAAAAAGTTTTTGGACTGTGCACACAATTCCAAAAAAAAAACTCTTGAAATTTGCATGGCCATAACTCGACCATTTGTAGCCCGATTTCGGAATGCTATATCATTTTCGACACGTACGACTGAGGCCTTTCAAACGGCATCAAGAAATATCCATTCTGAAGATTTTGCATTTTTGGCCAAAAATGTGATGTAACCCCTTGTCTTTTTGGCCAAAAACGGGATGAATTAGAAAATCAAGCATATTTTCGACTTTGACTGGCCATAACTTGGGTATTTTTCATCCGATTTTCAAGAGCATTACCATTTCTGATGCGTATTGAAGCGGATAATAGATCTGCATTCAAAAATATTAGATATTTTAAAAAGTTTTTGGACTGTGCACACAATTCCAAAAAAAAAACTCTTGAAATTTGCATGGCCATAACTCGACCATTTGTAGCCCGATTTCGGAATGCTATATCATTTTCGACACGTACGACTGAGGCCTTTCAAACGGCATCAAGAAATATCCATTCTGAAGATTTTGCATTTTTGGCCAAAAATGTGATGTAACCCCTTGTCTTTTTGGCCAAAAACGGGATGAATCAGAAAATCAAGCATATTTTCGACTTTGACTGGCCATAACTTGGGTATTTTTCATCCGATTTTCAAGAGCATTACCATTTCTGATGCGTATTGAAGCGGATAATAGATCTGCATTCAAAAATATTAGATATTTTAAAAAGTTTTTGGACTGTGCACACAATTCCAAAAAAAAAACTCTTGAAATTTGCATGGCCATAACTCGACCATTTGTAGCCCGATTTCGGAATGCTATATCATTTTCGACACGTACGACTGAGGCCTTTCGAACGGCATCAAGAAATATCCATTCTGAAGATTTTGCATTTTTGGCCAAAAATGTGATGTAACCCCTTGT
Source organism: Drosophila pegasa (assembly GCA_035046225.1). Lineage (NCBI taxonomy): Eukaryota > Metazoa > Arthropoda > Insecta > Diptera > Drosophilidae > Drosophila > Drosophila pegasa. The sequence continues at coordinate 346,494 of JAWNOD010000076.1, forward strand.
CTTTTTGGCCAAAAACGGGATGAATCAGAAAATCAAGCATATTTTCGACTTTGACTGGCCATAACTTGGGTATTTTTCATCCGATTTTCAAGAGCATTACCATTTCTGATGCGTATTGAAGCGGATAATAGATCTGCATTCAAAAATATTAGATATTTTAAAAAGTTTTTGGACTGTGCACACAATTCCAAAAAAAAAACTCTTGAAATTTGCATGGCCATAACTCGACCATTTGTAGCCCGATTTCGGAATGCTATATCATTTTCGACACGTACGACTGAGGCCTTTCAAACGGCATCAAGAAATATCCATTCTGAAGATTTTGCATTTTTGGCCAAAAATGTGATGTAACCCCTTGTCTTTTTGGCCAAAAACGGGATGAATCAGAAAATCAAGCATATTTTCGACTTTGACTGGCCATAACTTGGGTATTTTTCATCCGATTTTCAAGAGCATTACCATTTCTGATGCGTATTGAAGCGGATAATAGATCTGCATTCAAAAATATTAGATATTTTAAAAAGTTTTTGGACTGTGCACACAATTCCAAAAAAAAAACTCTTGAAATTTGCATGGCCATAACTCGACCATTTGTAGCCCGATTTCGGAATGCTATATCATTTTCGACACGTACGACTGAGGCCTTTCAAACGGCATCAAGAAATATCCATTCTGAAAGTTTTGCATTTTTGGCCAAAAATGTGATGTAACCCCTTGTCTTTTTGGCCAAAAACGGGATGAATCAGAAAATCAAGCATATTTTCGACTTTGACTGGCCATAACTTGGGTATTTTTCATCCGATTTTCAAGAGCATTACCATTTCTGATGCGTATTGAAGCGGATAATAGATCTGCATTCAAAAATATTAGATATTTTAAAAAGTTTTTGGACTGTGCACACAATTCCAAAAAAAAAACTCTTGAAATTTGCATGGCCATAACTCGACCATTTGTAGCCCGATTTCGGAATGCTATATCATTTTCAACACGTACGACTGAGGCCTTTCAAACGGCATCAAGAAATATCCATTCTGAAGATTTTGCATTTTTGGCCAAAAATGTGATGTAACCCCTTTCCATTTTGGGCAAAAACGGGATGAATTAGAAAATCAAGCATATTTTCGACTTTGACTGGCCATAACTTGGGTATTTTTCATCCGATTTTCAAGAGCATTACCATTTCTGATGCGTATTGAAGCGGATAATAGATCTGCATTCAAAAATATTAGATATTTTAAAAAGTTTTTGGACTGTGCACACAATTCCAAAAAAAAAACTCTTGAAATTTGCATGGCCATAACTCGACCATTTGTAGCCCGATTTCGGAATGCTATATCATTTTCGACACGTACGACTGAGGCCTTTCGAACGGCATCAAGAAATATCCATTCTGAAGATTTTGCATTTTTGGCCAAAAATGTGATGTAACCCCTTGTCTTTTTGGCCAAAAACGGGATGAATCAGAAAATCAAGCATATTTTCGACTTTGACTGGCCATAACTTGGGTATTTTTCATCCGATTTTCAAGAGCATTACCATTTCTGATGCGTATTGAAGCGGATAATAGATCTGCATTCAAAAATATTAGATATTTTAAAAAGTTTTTGGACTGTGCACACAATTCCAAAAAAAAAACTCTTGAAATTTGCATGGCCGTAACTCGACCATTTGTAGCCCGATTTCGGAATGCTATATCATTTTCGACACGTACGACTGAGGCCTTTCGAACGGCATCAAGAAATATCCATTCTGAAGGTTTTGCATTTTTGGCCAAAAATGTGATGTAACCCCTTTCCATTTTGGCCAAAAACGGGATGAATCAGAAAATCAAGCATATTTTCGACTTTGACTGGCCATAACTTGGGTATTTTTCATCCGATTTTCAAGAGCATTACCATTTCTGATGCGTATTGAAGCGGATAATAGATCTGCATTCAAAAATATTAGATATTTTAAAAAGTTTTTGGACTGTGCACACAATTCCAAAAAAAAAACTCTTGAATTTTGCATGGCCATAACTCGACCATTTGTAGCCCGATTTCGGAATGCTATATCATTTTCGACACGTACGACTGAGGCCTTTCAAACGGCATCAAGAAATATCCATTCTGAAAGTTTTGCATTTTTGGCCAAAAATGTGATGTAAAACCCCTTGTCTTTTTGGCCAAAAACGGGATGAATCAGAAAATCAAGCATATTTTCGACTTTGACTGGCCATAACTTGGGTATTTTTCATCCGATTTTCAAGAGCATTACCATTTCTGATGCGTATTGAAGCGGATAATAGATCTGCATTCAAAAATATTAGATATTTTAAAAAGTTTTTGGACTGTGCACACAATTCCAAAAAAAAAACTCTTGAAATTTGCATGGCCATAACTCGACCATTTGTAGCCCGATTTCGGAATGCTATATCATTTTCGACACGTACGACTGAGGCCTTTCAAACGGCATCAAGAAATATCCATTCTGAAAGTTTTGCATTTTTGGCCAAAAATGTGATGTAACCCCTTTCCATTTTGGGCAAAAACGGGATGAATCAGAAAATCAAGCATATTTTCGACTTTGACTGGCCATAACTTGGGTATTTTTCATCCGATTTTCAAGAGCATTACCATTTCTGATGCGTATTGAAGCGGATAATAGATCTGCATTCAAAAATATTAGATATTTTAAAAAGTTTTTGGACTGTGCACACAATTCCAAAAAAAAAACTCTTGAAATTTGCATGGCCATAACTCGACCATTTGTAGCCCGATTTCGGAATGCTATATCATTTTCGACACGTACGACTGAGGCCTTTCAAACGGCATCAAGAAATATCCATTCTGAAGGTTTTGCATTTTTGGCCAAAAATGTGATGTAACCCCTTTCCTTTTTGGCCAAAAACGGGATGAATTAGAAAATCAAGCATATTTTCGACTTTGACTGGCCATAACTTGGGTATTTTTCATCCGATTTTCAAGAGCATTACCATTTCTGATGCGTATTGAAGCGGATAATAGATCTGCATTCAAAAATATTAGATATTTTAAAAAGTTTTTGGACTGTGCACACAATTCCAAAAAAAAAACTCTTGAAATTTGCATGGCCATAACTCGACCATTTGTAGCCCGATTTCGGAATGCTATATCATTTTCGACACGTACGACTGAGGCCTTTCAAACGGCATCAAGAAATATCCATTCTGAAGGTTTTGCATTTTTGGCCAAAAATGTGATGTAACCCCTTGTCTTTTTGGCCAAAAACGGGATGAATCAGAAAATCAAGCATATTTTCGACTTTGACTGGCCATAACTTGGGTATTTTTCATCCGATTTTCAAGAGCATTACCATTTCTGATGCGTATTGAAGCGGATAATAGATCTGCATTCAAAAATATTAGATATTTTAAAAAGTTTTTGGACTGTGCACACAATTCCAAAAAAAAAACTCTTGAAATTTGCATGGCCATAACTCGACCATTTGTAGCCCGATTTCGGAATGCTATATCATTTTCGACACGTACGACTGAGGCCTTTCAAACGGCATCAAGAAATATCCATTCTGAAAGTTTTGCATTTTTGGCCAAAAATGTGATGTAACCCCTTGTCTTTTTGGCCAAAAACGGGATGAATCAGAAAATCAAGCATATTTTCGACTTTGACTGGCCATAACTTGGGTATTTTTCATCCGATTTTCAAGAGCATTACCATTTCTGATGCGTATTGAAGCGGATAATAGATCTGCATTCAAAAATATTAGATATTTTAAAAAGTTTTTGGACTGTGCACACAATTCCAAAAAAAAAACTCTTGAAATTTGCATGGCCATAACTCGACCATTTGTAGCCCGATTTCGGAATGCTATATCATTTTCGACACGTACGACTGAGGCCTTTCAAACGGCATCAAGAAATATCCATTCTGAAGGTTTTGCATTTTTGGCCAAAAATGTGATGTAACCCCTTGTCTTTTTGGCCAAAAACGGGATGAATCAGAAAATCAAGCATATTTTCGACTTTGACTGGCCATAACTTGGGTATTTTTCATCCGATTTTCAAGAGCATTACCATTTCTGATGCGTATTGAAGCGGATAATAGATCTGCATTCAAAAATATTAGATATTTTAAAAAGTTTTTGGACTGTGCACACAATTCCAAAAAAAAAACTCTTGAAATTTGCATGGCCATAACTCGACCATTTGTAGCCCGATTTCGGAATGCTATATCATTTTCGACACGTACGACTGAGGCCTTTCGAACGGCATCAAGAAATATCCATTCTGAAGATTTTGCATTTTTGGCCAAAAATGTGATGTAACCCCTTGTCTTTTTGGCCAAAAACGGGATGAATCAGAAAATCAAGCATATTTTCGACTTTGACTGGCCATAACTTGGGTATTTTTCATCCGATTTTCAAGAGCATTACCATTTCTGATGCGTATTGAAGCGGATAATAGATCTGCATTCAAAAATATTAGATATTTTAAAAAGTTTTTGGACTGTGCACACAATTCCAAAAAAAAAACTCTTGAAATTTGCATGGCCATAACTCGACCATTTGTAGCCCGATTTCGGAATGCTATATCATTTTCGACACGTACGACTGAGGCCTTTCAAACGGCATCAAGAAATATCCATTCTGAAGGTTTTGCATTTTTGGCCAAAAATGTGATGTAACCCCTTGTCTTTTTGGCCAAAAACGGGATGAATCAGAAAATCAAGCATATTTTCGACTTTGACTGGCCATAACTTGGGTATTTTTCATCCGATTTTCAAGAGCATTACCATTTCTGATGCGTATTGAAGCGGATAATAGATCTGCATTCAAAAATATTAGATATTTTAAAAAGTTTTTGGACTGTGCACACAATTCCAAAAAAAAAACTCTTGAAATTTGCATGGCCATAACTCGACCATTTGTAGCCCGATTTCGGAATGCTATATCATTTTCGACACGTACGACTGAGGCCTTTCAAACGGCATCAAGAAATATCCATTCTGAAGAGTTTTGCATTTTTGGCCAAAAATGTGATGTAACCCCTTTCCATTTTGGGCAAAAACGGGATGAATTAGAAAATCAAGCATATTTTCGACTTTGACTGGCCATAACTTGGGTATTTTTCATCCGATTTTCAAGAGCATTACCATTTCTGATGCGTATTGAAGCGGATAATAGATCTGCATTCAAAAATATTAGATATTTTAAAAAGTTTTTGGACTGTGCACACAATTCCAAAAAAAAAACTCTTGAAATTTGCATGGCCATAACTCGACCATTTGTAGCCCGATTTCGGAATGCTATATCATTTTCGACACGTACGACTGAGGCCTTTCAAACGGCATCAAGAAATATCCATTCTGAAAGTTTTGCATTTTTGGCCAAAAATGTGATGTAACCCCTTGTCTTTTTGGCCAAAAACGGGATGAATCAGAAAATCAAGCATATTTTCGACTTTGACTGGCCATAACTTGGGTATTTTTCATCCGATTTTCAAGAGCATTACCATTTCTGATGCGTATTGAAGCGGATAATAGATCTGCATTCAAAAATATTAGATATTTTAAAAAGTTTTTGGACTGTGCACACAATTCCAAAAAAAAAACTCTTGAAATTTGCATGGCCATAACTCGACCATTTGTAGCCCGATTTCGGAATGCTATATCATTTTCGACACGTACGACTGAGGCCTTTCAAACGGCATCAAGAAATATCCATTCTGAAGGTTTTGCATTTTTGGCCAAAAATGTGATGTAACCCCTTGTCTTTTTGGCCAAAAACGGGATGAATCAGAAAATCAAGCATATTTTCGACTTTGACTGGCCATAACTTGGGTATTTTTCATCCGATTTTCAAGAGCATTACCATTTCTGATGCGTATTGAAGCGGATAATAGATCTGCATTCAAAAATATTAGATATTTTAAAAAGTTTTTGGACTGTGCACACAATTCCAAAAAAAAAACTCTTGAAATTTGCATGGCCATAACTCGACCATTTGTAGCCCGATTTCGGAATGCTATATCATTTTCGACACGTACGACTGAGGCCTTTCAAACGGCATCAAGAAATATCCATTCTGAAGGTTTTGCATTTTTGGCCAAAAATGTGATGTAACCCCTTGTCTTTTTGGCCAAAAACGGGATGAATCAGAAAATCAAGCATATTTTCGACTTTGACTGGCCATAACTTGGGTATTTTTCATCCGATTTTCAAGAGCATTACCATTTCTGATGCGTATTGAAGCGGATAATAGATCTGCATTCAAAAATATTAGATATTTTAAAAAGTTTTTGGACTGTGCACATAATTCCAAAAAAAAAACTCTTGAAATTTGCATGGCCATAACTCGACCATTTGTAGCCCGATTTCGGAATGCTATATCATTTTCGACACGTACGACTGAGGCCTTTCAAACGGCATCAAGAAATATCCATTCTGAAGGTTTTGCATTTTTGGCCAAAAATGTGATGTAACCCCTTGTCTTTTTGGCCAAAAACGGGATGAATCAGAAAATCAAGCATATTTTCGACTTTGACTGGCCATAACTTGGGTATTTTTCATCCGATTTTCAAGAGCATTACCATTTCTGATGCGTATTGAAGCGGATAATAGATCTGCATTCAAAAATATTAGATATTTTAAAAAAGTTTTTGGACTGTGCACACAATTCCAAAAAAAAAACTCTTGAAATTTGCATGGCCATAACTCGACCATTTGTAGCCCGATTTCGGAATGCTATATCATTTTCGACACGTACGACTGAGGCCTTTCAAACGGCATCAAGAAATATCCATTCTGAAGGTTTTGCATTTTTGGCCAAAAATGTGATGTAACCCCTTGTCTTTTTGGCCAAAATCGGGATGAATTAGAAAATCAAGCATATTTTCGACTTTGACTGGCCATAACTTGGGTATTTTTCATCCGATTTTCAAGAGCATTACCATTTCTGATGCGTATTGAAGCGGATAATAGATCTGCATTCAAAAATATTAGGTATTTTAAAAAGTTTTTGGACTGTGCACACAATTCCAAAAAAAAAACTCTTGAAATTTGCATGGCCATAACTCGACCATTTGTAGCCCGATTTCGGAATGCTATATCATTTTCGACACGTACGACTGAGGCCTTTCAAACGGCATCAAGAAATATCCATTCTGAAGGTTTTGCATTTTTGGCCAAAAATGTGATGTAACCCCTTGTCTTTTTGGCCAAAAACGGGATGAATTAGAAAATCAAGTATATTTTCGACTTTGACTGGCCATAACTTGGGTATTTTTCATCCGATTTTCAAGAGCATTACCATTTCTGATGCGTATTGAAGCGGATAATAGATCTGCATTCAAAAATATTAGATATTTTAAAAAGTTTTTGGACTGTGCACATAATTCCAAAAAAAAAACTCTTGAAATTTGCATGGCCATAACTCGACCATTTGTAGCCCGATTTCGGAATGCTATATCATTTTCGACACGTACGACTGAGGCCTTTCAAACGGCATCAAGAAATATCCATTCTGAAGGTTTTGCATTTTTGGCCAAAAATGTGATGTAACCCCTTGTCTTTTTGGCCAAAAACGGGATGAATTAGAAAATCAAGCATATTTTCGACTTTGACTGGCCATAACTTGGGTATTTTTCATCCGATTTTCAAGAGCATTACCATTTCTGATGCGTATTGAAGCGGATAATAGATCTGCATTCAAAAATATTAGGTATTTAAAAAAGTTTTTGGACTGTGCACACAATTCCAAAAAAAAAACTCTTGAAATTTGCATGGCCATAACTCGACCATTTGTAGCCCGATTTCGGAATGCTATATCATTTTCGACACGTACGACTGAGGCCTTTCGATCGGCATCAAGAAATATCCATTCTGAAGGTTTTGCATTTTTGGCCAAAAATGTGATGTAACCCCTTGTCTTTTTGGCCAAAAACGGGATGAATTAGAAAATCAAGCATATTTTCGACTTTGACTGGCCATAACTTGGGTATTTTTCATCCGATTTTCAAGAGCATTACCATTTCTGATGCGTATTGAAGCGGATAATAGATCTGCATTCAAAAATATTAGGTATTTAAAAAAGTTTTTGGACTGTGCACACAATTCCAAAAAAAAAACTCTTGAAATTTGCATGGCCATAACTCGACCATTTGTAGCCCGATTTCGGAATGCTATATCATTTTCGACACGTACGACTGAGGCCTTTCAAACGGCATCAAGAAATATCCATTCTGAAGGTTTTGCATTTTTGGCCAAAAATGTGATGTAACCCCTTGTCTTTTTGGCCAAAAACGGGATGAATTAGAAAATCAAGTATATTTTCGACTTTGACTGGCCATAACTTGGGTATTTTTCATCCGATTTTCAAGAGCATTACCATTTCTGATGCGTATTGAAGCGGATAATAGATCTGCATTCAAAAATATTAGGTATTTAAAAAAGTTTTTGGACTGTGCACACAATTCCAAAAAAAAAACTCTTGAAATTTGCATGGCCATAACTCGACCATTTGTAGCCCGATTTCGGAATGCTATATCATTTTCGACACGTACGACTGAGGCCTTTCAAACGGCATCAAGAAATATCCATTCTGAAGGTTTTGCATTTTTGGCCAAAAATGTGATGTAACCCCTTGTCTTTTTGGCCAAAAACGGGATGAATTAGAAAATCAAGCATATTTTCGACTTTGACTGGCCATAACTTGGGTATTTTTCATCCGATTTTCAAGAGCATTACCATTTCTGATGCGTATTGAAGCGGATAATAGATCTGCATTCAAAAATATTAGATATTTTAAAAAGTTTTTGGACTGTGCACACAATTCCAAAAACAAAACTCTTGAAATTTGCATGGCCATAACTCGACCATTTGTAGCCCGATTTCGGAATGCTATATCATTTTCGACACGTACGACTGAGGCCTTTCAAACGGCATCAAGAAATATCCATTCTGAAGGTTTTGCATTTTTGGCCAAAAATGTGATGTAACCCCTTGTCTTTTTGGCCAAAAACGGGATGAATTAGAAAATCAAGTATATTTTCGACTTTGACTGGCCATAACTTGGGTATTTTTCATCCGATTTTCAAGAGCATTACCATTTCTGATGCGTATTGAAGCGGATAATAGATCTGCATTCAAAAATATTAGGTATTTAAAAAAGTTTTTGGACTGTGCACACAATTCCAAAAAAAAAACTCTTGAAATTTGCATGGCCATAACTCGACCATTTGTAGCCCGATTTCGGAATGCTATATCATTTTCGACACGTACGACTGAGGCCTTTCGATCGGCATCAAGAAATATCCATTCTGAAGGTTTTGCATTTTTGGCCAAAAATGTGATGTAACCCCTTGTCTTTTTGGCCAAAAACGGGATGAATTAGAAAATCAAGCATATTTTCGACTTTGACTGGCCATAACTTGGGTATTTTTCATCCGATTTTCAAGAGCATTACCATTTCTGATGCGTATTGAAGCGGATAATAGATCTGCATTCAAAAATATTAGATATTTTAAAAAGTTTTTGGACTGTGCACACAATTCCAAAAACAAAACTCTTGAAATTTGCATGGCCATAACTCGACCATTTGTAGCCCGATTTCGGAATGCTATATCATTTTCGACACGTACGACTGAGGCCTTTCAAACGGCATCAAGAAATATCCATTCTGAAGGTTTTGCATTTTTGGCCAAAAATGTGATGTAACCCCTTGTCTTTTTGGCCAAAAACGGGATGAATTAGAAAATCAAGCATATTTTCGACTTTGACTGGCCATAACTTGGGTATTTTTCATCCGATTTTCAAGAGCATTACCATTTCTGATGCGTATTGAAGCGGATAATAGATCTGCATTCAAAAATATTAGGTATTTAAAAAAGTTTTTGGACTGTGCACACAATTCCAAAAAAAAAACTCTTGAAATTTGCATGGCCATAACTCGACCATTTGTAGCCCGATTTCGGAATGCTATATCATTTTCGACACGTACGACTGAGGCCTTTCAAACGGCATCAAGAAATATCCATTCTGAAGGTTTTGCATTTTTGGTCAAAAATGTGATGTAACCCCTTGTCTTTTTGGCCAAAAACGGGATGAATTAGAAAATCAAGCATATTTTCGACTTTGACTGGCCATAACTTGGGTATTTTTCATCCGATTTTCAAGAGCATTACCATTTCTGATGCGTATTGAAGCGGATAATAGATCTGCATTCAAAAATATTAGATATTTTAAAAAGTTTTTGGACTGTGCACACAATTCCAAAAAAAAAACTCTTGAAATTTGCATGGCCATAACTCGACCATTTGTAGCCCGATTTCGGAATGCTATATCATTTTCGACACGTACGACTGAGGCCTTTCAAACGGCATCAAGAAATATCCATTCTGAAAGTTTTGCATTTTTGGCCAAAAATGTGATGTAACCCCTTGTCTTTTTGGCCAAAAACGGGATGAATCAGAAAATCAAGCATATTTTCGACTTTGACTGGCCATAACTTGGGTATTTTTCATCCGATTTTCAAGAGCATTACCATTTCTGATGCGTATTGAAGCGGATAATAGATCTGCATTCAAAAATATTAGATATTTAAAAAAGTTTTTGGACTGTGCACACAATTCCAAAAAAAAACTCTTGAAATTTGCATGGCCATAACTCGACCATTTGTAGCCCGATTTCGGAATGCTATATCATTTTCGACACGTACGACTGAGGCCTTTCGATCGGCATCAAGAAATATCCATTCTGAAGGTTTTGCATTTTTGGCCAAAAATGTGATGTAACCCCTTGTCTTTTTGGCCAAAAACGGGATGAATTAGAAAATCAAGCATATTTTCGACTTTGACTGGCCATAACTTGGGTATTTTTCATCCGATTTTCAAGAGCATTACCATTTCTGATGCGTATTGAAGCGGATAATAGATCTGCATTCAAAAATATTAGGTATTTAAAAAAGTTTTTGGACTGTGCACACAATTCCAAAAAAAAAACTCTTGAAATTTGCATGGCCATAACTCGACCATTTGTAGCCCGATTTCGGAATGCTATATCATTTTCGACACGTACGACTGAGGCCTTCCAAACGGCATCAAGAAATATCCATTCTGAAAGTTTTGCATTTTTGGCCAAAAATGTGATGTAACCCCTTTCCATTTTGGGCAAAAACGGGATGAATCAGAAAATCAAGCATATTTTCGACTTTGACTGGCCATAACTTGGGTATTTTTCATCCGATTTTCAATCAGGTTTAAAGAAATTGAAAGAATTGTGTTTTCCTTAGTATTTTGCATTTTTTATTTCCCATTCCATACTTTTAGGCAGCGCATTTAATCGCACCTTCTCACAGTTGACAGAAGGGAAGATTTTTCTTTTCTTTTTTTGTGTAGCATACTTTCAGGCTGAACATATGAGATGTGAATATCATGTTTTGTTGCATACTCTAGAGGGCATCTATTTTTAGCCTGAGGAGATTTTTTCTTTTATATTTATTTTGTGTAGCATACTTTCAGGTTGATCATTTGAGATGTGAATGTCATGTTCTGTTGCATACTCTAGAGGGCATCTATTTTTAGCCTCGTTACGTCTTCAGCTCATTTGCACTGAAATACCAAGCAAACAGAAGCTTGCAGAAGGTACCCAAAATTGTCAAAAACTATTTGATTGACATGCAATTGACGCATAATTTCGGGCGGCAACATATATTTTAACTTTGCATGTCGAATTTCTACATAAAAATAAGCAAAACACCAAGCGAACAGAAATCAGCAGCAGGTAAACAAAATCGATTTGAGTGAACATTTTTGCAAAGTGAAGCAGCAAGGTCAACCAATTGAGTGACTTTGTAACTGACTACTCGGAGAGCGCTACGCCACTGCAGGGTCATATAGGGAGGCTGCATTTAGTTGGTCGGCCGTCGCTATTCGCCACCAAAGAGCAGCAGAAACACCAGGCGAGCAGAAGTCAGCAGCAGATAAAGAGAATCGCGCTGAGTGAAAATTTTTACAAAAAAGGGCAGAAAAGGGGCATGCTTTTGTTTGACCATTACTTGCGCATTTGCAAGTAGGAGTGCTTTGTGAATTTAGGCTCATTAGGACTAACTCTCTGGTATATTGACCAGGAGCGTTAGGGTCAGCTAGGAACCTTTCTATGTCTCGTCTACAAGCGGGCGTAATTTGCTATGTAAAATGCAAAGTCCACCGTAACTTGAACGAATTTAATCGGTTTTATTTGGGAATTTTGGCTCATTAGGACTGGCTCGCAGGTATATTTACCAGGAGCATTAGGGTCATCTAGGAGTCGTTCTATGTCTCGTCTTCAGGAGGGCGTAATTTGCTATGTAAAATGCAAAGTCCACCGTAACTTGAACGAATTTAATCGGTTTTATTTGGGAATTTTGGCTCATGAGGACTAGCACCCAGGTATATTTACCAGGAGTATTAGGGTCATCTAGGAGCCGTTAACTGTTTCGTCTTACAGACTAGCAAAGTCAGCTATAAAATAGACTAAGTTGGGTGTAAGTTTAACGAATATAAGTGGTCCATTAAATTATTTTTAAAGGAGTTAAACATTCGGAAAAATATTCTTTATTTAAATTTAAATTTTGTAAAATCGAAAATTTTCTTAAATTTTAATTATTGGTTTATTTTTAATGCATTTAAGAACTGATTTAAAAGTTGACATCGTACATTATTCCAGAATCTAAGCTTATTTAATAAAATTACTTCTATACGAGGTCAACATTATTTTCATTAAATTTAGAATATCGTACAATATTTATAAATTTGTTTTGCAATTGTTTTTTAATGGATGGCTGGGCGCCACATTTCGCAGCCGATGGAGTCAGACGGCTGACGCGCACAATTGAAATCTATGGAAAATTGATGCAGATTGCGTTCGGCCTCGTTGACCCGCACATCGTCCATGTCATGGCCGATGGCCGTCGGTAGGCGGCCACAGAAGAACTGCGCGAAATTCAAGTGGAAGAGCTGCGGGGCCAAGAACTCCTGCTCGAACCCGTAGGGCCGGTACTCAAACCGCTGCGACTCGTGGCCCAGGCCAAAAAAGGTGTCATACGCCAGTTGGAGTCCATTGAAGTCCGCCAGTCGCTCCTTCAGCGAGGCCGTTGGCGAGTGCTGGACGCACTTGAGGGCAGCTTGAAACTGGACGCTTTGACGTATTCGTAGTCCGAGCAGCGACTCATTGCCCGTGGCATCGAAGAGTATGCCATCCTGCTCGAAGGCATGGCTGAGCTCATGGCCGAGTATAAAGCCCATCAGACTGTGTCGAAAGACCGAATGCTGCCGATGGTCGTAGAAGGGCCACTGCATGAAGACCAGTGGAACGGTGAGGGTGTTTCGCTCGTGCTCAAAGTAAGGCGCATTGCGTGCTCCAATCAGGTCGTCATTCACATAGTAGTACTTCAGTTGCACCGTCGCACCTGGTTGCCGCAAAGGCAAGTGCTGCAGATGCCAACGCAGGCGCAGGCCCTGCCAAAAGTTTTGCTCAAAGTCGTCCGCCGTAAAGTGTGCACTGGCATAGTGATTATTGTAGAAGTCGTGATCCGTGATCGCAATATCCGGTAGATTGCCCAGCCTCAGTCGCATACCCGCCAGCTTGGCCTTCAGATAGCTTAACTGCTCGGCGCTCAGCTCCAATCGATTCAGCTCCAAGTATTTGACAAACGTGCCACGTAAGCTGTCAAAGATCTGCTGCAGCTGTCGCCCGTCCTCCGATCGAGTTCTGTATACATAACGATCGTAGAGGTGGTTCATGCCCAAGGGAAGCACCGCACTCATATGATGTATGCATCCTTGCGCCGTTGAGCTCGGCTTGGCTTCCCTCACAAAGCCAGCCAGTCGCGCCCTCAGATATGAGTCCAAAATGCTTTTATTACGTCCACGCAACAGGTCGCCCAGCTCACGGAAATATTCCACATCGCTGATCTGCACGAGCGGCTGAGCAACTGTTGGCTCCATTTCCAGCAGTTCTTCAAAGTAAATTTCCCAATCGATTTGCGGTATTTCCCGCTTTATCTGGCTCAATGTCCATAATTGAAGCGACGAGTCCTTGTTCAGATGTCTCCCGATCAATTCATTCAGAGCTTCGTCCAGCAACTGGAGCTCAGGTCTGAGGGGCTGCAAGAAAAGGCAGTTGAAATAGAATTTACATTTTCTATACCTTTCACTTCTACTCACCAAGTAGCTGCGTCTAGCCGCTGGAATCTTGAGCTCCACAACATACCTGAGCGAGTCGTTGTAAGCCACATCCGCGGCCTCATCGAAGAGGACTCCGTTCAATCCGTATTTGCGCAGTCTGGCCGTTGCACGCGTCCATTCGAAGGCAACGCCAGAGAGCAAGTCCTGTGGCAGTTGGATCTGCTCCTCCCGTCGATGACCAACGCATGCCCTGAAGTAGTCATGGAGCTGCTTGAACAGGCGTGGTGGATCCCTTGCGCGATTATCTGTCAGCAGCGCGATCATCGCATTGGCATATCTCTGCTCCGCCAGCTGGAAGTTGTCCACGTAGCTGCCAGACCAATTGCCACATGCAAACGCCCAGAAATTCGTGCAGGGCGAGGTGCGACGATCCAGATTCGCTCGGATGCTGTGCATCGTGGCCAAGTTAACATCTGCCTTGCACTGACTCACAGCCAAGCAAATGCACCACAATAAACCAAAAATGCGTCTTGACATTTCGCTCCTGCTTCTCGCACTGGACGTGAGACTTTACTTTGAATCCGTCCAACGCCTGAAGCTTATCTGCTTATGAGCTGCAATTTAAATACACAAATTTAGTGCAGAATGATATTATATATACACTTATATACACTGTGATAAAGAATATGTATACATGAATGATATGGAAGTTTTAATAAAATACATTTTATTGTTATGTTGATTACGAAACATATTTATAACCCAGCTTATTATAAAAACAAATAATTGGTGCTGGTTGTTTAGGCTTAAATGGACTCTACAGTTAGCCTAATTATTTGTTATAAAATGTAGCATATATATATTCTATTAAACACTTTAGGCTTCGCAACTAATCCAACATCAAATATTTCATAAAAGTCTTTAAACTTATTTCTACTTCTGATTATTTCTTAGACTTTTGCTTTCTGTCCACGGACTTCTTGGACTTCTTCAACTGTCCCAGCTGCTTGGACTTGTTTTTCAGTTTGTTCTGCATTTTTATGGGTTTTCCTTCCAGCAATGGCAGCTCATCTATATCCACTCGCGGCGCCCCTGATAGCTTCTTAGTCAATTTCGATGCTGGCTTGGCATTGTGTCCATTCTTTTGCGGCGTGGCTTGCTGCTCCTTTTTCGGAGATTTCTGCTTCTTGTCGCCATTCAACTGGGGTGCTGCTTGCTTAGGGGAAGCAGCGACTGTCTTTTCTGTCTTCTCTTCTGAAGCGGGCGCCGCCTGCTCTTTCTTCGCCTTGCTGGGCACTTTGACGGGCTTCTCGAACACCTTGGCAACATATTTCGTCTTGCTTTGCTCAAGCTTTTTCTTCTTCAGATCATGTTCCACGTCTGTCAGGTTGGGCTTTCCGGCTCGTTTTCCATTCGCTCTTCGAGGTGCCTCAGTGGCATCCTTAGTCTCCTCTTCGTTAGATTCTGCAGTATTGGATTCAGTCTGAACTGCTGCAATCGCTTCATCCAACTGCTTCTCGTCCTCTTCTTGCTGCTCCTTAGTGATGGGTATGGTGTTGGAGAACTTTTTCAGTTTAGCCACATAGAAGCCATCCATATTGTTCGTATGTGGGTAGAAGCGCTTGCTCAAATTCAAGCTGGGATGGTAGCGATGCTGACGGAACTTGGTAAAGCCAGGCTCACCAAAATCAATGCCGAGGGGCACCAGCTTAACATTTCGTTTCTTCAGAGCGTAATCGATGACCCACTCGTTCTCCTCGGGCAGTACGGAACACGTGGAGTACACCACGTAGCCGCCAGTAGAAGATTTGGCATCCACGCAATCGATGGCGGTAAGCAAAAGCTTGCGCTGCAAATTATAACAACGCTGTACGTCGATCTCCGACTTAGTTGTCTTCACACTGGGATCCTTGGAGACAACGCCCGTGCCGGTGCACGGCGCATCGAGCAGCACCCGATCAAAGCCCGTCATTATGTTTCTAAACTTGGTCGCATCTTCGCAACTGACAACAGCATTGACAATGCCCAGGCGATGGAAGTTGGCCACAACGGCCTTGATGCGATCCCGATTTGCATCGTTGGCAAATAGCACGCCCGTGTTCTTCATAACGGCAGCAATGTGTGACCCCTTGCCACCAGGTGCGGAGCACATGTCCAACACTCGTTCGTTCTCCTTCGGAGCCAGCGCAATCACCGGCAGCATGGACGAAGCGCCCTGTATCATATAGTGTCCAGCTAGATACTCGGGTGTGGCGCCCAGTGGAACAGTTGAGTTAAATATGACGAGGCCCACATTTGTCCACTTGCCTAGCGGATCGAGATTGACACCACGATTAATTAACGCGCCGGCAAGGTCTCGACGACGAGTCTTTAGCGAATTCGTGCGTATAGTTAATGGACGAGCCACCTAAATAAATAAAGAAAAATTGATTAAAACGTATGCGTTACATATACGGACTCAGTAACTTACCTCTGACGCCTCCAAGTACTCCATAAGATCGCTCAGCTTGAATATATCCATTAATTTGGACATAAGAAACTCGTTATAGCTGTAGTACAAACATAGATCCATTCGAAGTTGGTCTACATATTCGCTACGTGAGCGACCTTCCTCCCGATATTTGTTAAAGTCTGAGAGTACCATAATTATGTCCTTAATCCTCTGTTGGACATCCTGCAAAGATAACTCCTGCTCAGCATCTTCGCCGGGCAGTGGTAAATGAAACACTTCCGACTGAGCGACAGACATCTCCATCTCCTCCTGTGCTAGCTTATCATCTTTCTCCTGACGCTTTTTCAGTTTTTTGTTGGCACGCTCAATAGGCAATGTGTCATCATCATCATCATCATCATCATCATCGTCGTCGTCGTCATCGTCCTCGTCGTCATCGTCCTCATCATCAACGTCGTCCGATTCTTCATCTGTTGCCTGATCCCCATCATCGTCATCAAAAAGATCGTCCAATTTACCAACTTGAGGTTCGTCATCATCATTCTCATCCATTGATTCTTCCTCTTCTCCATCTGTTGCTTCATCTTCTACTTCGTCTTCAGATCCATTCTCAGACTCTTGATCCTCTTCCAGTTCCTCATCTATGTGTTGCTTTTTCGCTTTCGGTTGCTTTTTCGACTTCAACTTTAGCCACTCATTATTGTCATCTGTGAACCCATTTGACTTTCCTTTTTTGACTGGCACAAGTTGCGGCACTTCCTCGTCTGATGACGCCGCCGGCTGCTGCGCTTCCGTCTCGCTTTCGCTCTCACTGTGATACTCTTTTTGTTTGCGGGGCTGTTGAGCACGTTTATTCTTTGCTTTCGCTTGTTGCACTACTTTTTTCTGATCCCGCTTGGCAACGCGCTGCTTTTGCCTGTGTGACAATCTCTTATCCTCCTCGTCGAGCGGCGCTGCAAGTGAACATGTTAATATATTTGTTGAATGGCATTAGCTCTGCTATAAATACCGAATGATTTCTTCGGGAACTTTGGGGGTCCCTGTTTGCGAGCCTTGCGCCCTGGCCCCTTCTTTTGTTTTTCATTATATTCAGCTTTGCGTCCCATATTTTACTCCCTCGAGCGCACGTTTCACTAGCGAAAAATGTTTTTTAAAAAATGTGTGCTTCCACGTGCAGTGTCTCTTGAGGAATTTCGCAACACTGCTCGGCGAAGAGCCACTATCTGCTATTAGATACGATATATATCGAAAGACAACTATCGCGTCATATGAAATGCATCTGCTTGGATAGAAACCTAATTTTGCCATAGTTATTAAAGGAATAAAATTCAATTAAATGAAAAATAAAAACTAGTTTTAAACATGAACTCAGTAACTAACACAAATTGAAGCCAAAATCTGAATAACAATCGACAACGCCAATTCAGAGACTGATGCCGTCCCTAATTAAGCGCGGTCAGCTGTGCGGTTGCGTTTTGCAACACTGGCTTTAATTAGTCGAAGCATTCATTGAATATAAAACGTAAACATGGACAATTTAAAAATGTAAAAATATCTTGAGGCATTTGGTGTAACACAGGTAAACAGAAATGGATATTGCCAGCATTGAGCTGAGCGTGGAAGCGCTCATCGGCTCCCTTGTCGCCCTGAGCATGCTCTTCATCTTCTGCCGCAGCATTTTAACGGAAGATGCTGTCATTTGCATATCGGGCAAAACACGTCACAGCTGGAAATCAATAAAAATTATTGAACAGGTACGTGTCAGCAAGACTCAAAGTGCACCTATACCCGCGTACTTACATATACATCACTTTTCGTAGGCCTGCTTCTGCAATGTGTGCGAGATTTTGTTGACGCCGTCGGCGGGTCTCTTCTGCGACTGTTGTGGTCTCTGCACGCACTCGGAGCCAACATGTCAACGGCAAGCGGATGCTCGATATCACTGCAAGGACAAGTGGCTACGCAACACGAATGCTGTGCGTCATTTGTGGGTGCGCGGCAATTTGCCAATGAACTACAGCTGTACGGAGTGCGGGCAGGAAACGGAGCAGGATCATCACAGCAGCAGCTCGGGACCGGGTCTCTTCGGCTGGAGATGTGCCTGGTGTCAGCGCTGTTACCACGACAACTGCTACAAGAACGTGGATGTCAAAGGTGAATGTGACTTTGGCGAGTTCCGGGACATGATATATCCGCCCTACAGCATTGTGGCAGCCAGGACACGAGAGTCTGTGCGTCTGCATCTCGCAGGCATCAAGCCGCCCGACATTGACAACTGGGAGCCACTAATTGTTATAGCCAACACGAAATCTGGCAGTAGCACAGCCGCGAATGTTTTGTCGCTGTTGCGTGGCTATCTGCACCCAATGCAGGTGATGGAGCTGGGCTCACGAGGACCACATGATGCGCTCCAGTGGGCGGCGAAAACCAGTCCGCGGCCTTGTCGCATTCTAGTTGCAGGTGGTGATGGGACAATTGGCTGGGTGCTCAACACCATCTACATGCTGAACATAAAGCCTCAACCGTCAGTGGCTATCATGCCACTGGGCACTGGAAACGATTTGTCCCGTGTGCTGGGCTGGGGCGCAGAGCCGCCCTCAGTGCTCGATCCACTGGAGATATTGCGGAGCATAAGGCGCGCCAAATCCATTAATCTCGATCGATATGATCTGCAAATCGAGAAGCTGCACTATCGTCTTCCCATCCAGATGCAGCCCCTGAAGACCATCCATGTCTACAACTATTTCAGCGTGGGCGTCGACGCATACATCACCTACAACTTCCATAAGACGCGCGAATCTCGATTCTATCTGCTCAGCAGCCGCATTTTTAACAAGGTAAGACATCAAATTGATTGCCTCTTAGTCTCTCTTAAACTATAATCTCTCGCTTATGCCGTTGCAGCTGCTGTATTTCACCTTTGGTACGCATCAGGTCATGCAGCCGGACTGCGAACGCATTGATAAGAAACTAGAACTGCATCTAGACAACAAGCTAGTCGAACTGCCGGAGCTGCAATCGTTGGTGTTCCTAAACATTGATTCCTGGGGCGCTGGCTGCAAGCTGTGCGAGCTGAGCAACTCGAATGGCGAAACACGCATTGTCAACTCCATCTCCGATGGCATGATGGAAGTGTTTGGCATAGTCTCATCCTTTCACATCGCTCAGCTGCAGTGCAACATAAGCAAGCCCGTGCGCATTGGCCAAGCTAAGCAGATAAGGGTATGCAGCCGACGGTCACTTCTTCTCTCCTTGTAGTCTTTAATGGTATTTGATTGCAGCTGCGGGTGAATGGGACGGTACCCATGCAGGCCGATGGGGAGCCTTGGATGCAGGCGCCAGCAGAAATACGCCTGCAGTCACGCAGCCAAGCTCGTGTGCTAAGGGCGGAGCCAGCTGCCAGCCGACTGGAGTAATCGAAAAATAGAGACAATCTGTGCCACATGGATGGATTGATTGATGCTAAAACTGTACTTAACTCTCCTCAACTAGAATCTATGGTGTATTGTCCCACTGGAGCTAACCAAAGCCACTTATTTTAGATCGTAGCTAGCCAAACTTCAAATTTTTTAATTTATGAACATAGTTAATTCAGGAATGGAATTAATACAAATACAAGTTTCAAGGCGTTTACTTTTAAAAGCATGTCACTTTATTCTTCTCCTGCTAATTTGTTAAATGTTCGACTGGTGCTTAACATGCGGAGACGCTCAACATTTGGGATTGGGGACTTGTTTATTAATTTGTAGTTTATCGAAAGGCGGGTAATAAACGAAAGCAACGATGTTCCTGCGTTCCAGCGCCTTAGAGCATAGTCAGCTCCATGATGGCATTTACGATGTCGTTTTTGTTGTTCTTCAGCGCCTTTATGGCCTTTCCACGCGTCGTATTTGCCTGCGTTATGACCAGCTCAATGTCCTTCTCATCGACGTCCGTTCCGTCAACCTCTTCCTCGTCTTCCTCCGCAATCGGAGCCACTGAAGTGGTGGCACCGACACTGTCAGCAGCAAGAGGACCTTCCGGTGCCTTGAACTTCTCGGCGGCGGCCACTTGAGCCTGCTGCGACAAGTCTTCGATCTTAGCCTCACCGAAGACAATGTACGTATCGCTGTGGGGGTTCTTGTACACATCCGGGTTATTGATGACGAACAAGATGTTCTTCGACTTGCGTATGGTCACGCGGTTAACACCCTGAATCTGCTTCAGACCAAGCTTCAGCATGATTTTCCGCGCCTTCTTCTCACCGCGCGACTGCTTTGCCTTCGAGACCACATCGAAGGGCAAACCTGTAGCGCCGCCGCCCAGCTGGGTGGTGCCGGTTTCGGCCTCCTCCAAGTCGGGAATCAAATACGAATCGCTCTCGCTGCCGTCATCCTCGACGCGGACATCCCCATCCTCTGGCTGCTTCGCCTCGGCGGAGGTCGAAGGCGCCTCGTTTTTGATCTCAGTTAGCTCCGGCATGTTCAACTATTAAGTGCAAGACAACAATATATTAGTGTTATTGTACAATGTTTTATAACAAGCCGGTGATGAAGAGCCTTTGCCCCCCATCGATTTTTCGAGAAGAATTTTATCGTAACTATTGGTATATATAATGCAATATATACAAAATATAATAGATAGGCTTATTTTCTTTGTTGTAGAGCTTTTAACGCATACCTTCAAAGCGTGATGACAGCCTAAATTAATAATTATTTACCTATTAAGAGCGGCTGCACCACGGAATCGCAAAACGTTTTTTGTGAAAAGAAATATTGCCACCTGGTAGAAAATTCGTATAGTAATTGTAGTGGCAACGCAAATGCTATGCTACCAGACAAATCGATAGCTGTGCAATCGGAATCGCACTGCAAAGTGTTGGTAGCTGCTTGCTATGGCACTCGGCGCGATATTTGAAAATAATTGCCTAGCAATATGTCAATAGATCAAAGACCGTGCTCAACTGTAACCTACTAATTACTATATAAACCATGCCTAGGCATAACAAGCGAACTAATAACTGTAATTACTAGCCAATTTCCAATTAAACTGTATAAACAACATTGATATTCCGGCATAATTACAGTTTTACAAGTGAGGCCTGAAGAAAGGGTTAAAATAACACAATTACGAAGGCCAGTTGCTGTGCCCGCACAGGATCCAGCCCACAAATTGTAAATGTAGGCGTGTCAATTGCTGGGTAAACATTGGACAGCTCCTCGTTAAGTGCCGATGTTGCGGTTAGCTGCGAACACATGTTCGACTTTGCATTTCGTAAACGGACCGAAAGCCGTAATGGTTATTAAATTTGTATTAGTTGTAGTTGAATATAATTTAGGGGTTGGTGGGCACACAGACAGACGCATATCTACCAAGGCTCCATAGGAATTTGTAGTATAAACTAGCACGGGAGACCACTGAGACATTACTATTCCAAGCTAATCAGTCTGAAAACGGCTAAAGTGACAGCACTGATCGTCTTATTGATATTGATGCACTCACAGTTGATGCAGTTGTAATCGCTTGTGTTTTATTTTGTGCGCATTTTTGAGTGCTGCAAACGAGTCGCAAATATGCAAAGTATTCAAAACAATTTGTCAGTAAATAATTTCGATATGCATCTGTGTCTGTATGTGTAGTTGAGGTCCCCACTGCATACACACACACACACACACAGTCACATACATGCATATATAGACGACATCCCGGGTGTCAACAGCGCCCTGATTTATTTGAGCGCATGAAACGCTCCGTTGCATTTCGTTAATTTGTCCGTTTTCCGCAAAGGGAACAAACAGCAAACAGCCAACAGCCAGCAGCAACAAAATATCTACAAACACGTCACACTCACACACACACACACACACACATGTGGAGCACATACAAAATATCTTTATGCCGGCTCTATGCCAAGTAAAGTTGAATCAGCGCCAAATGAAAAGCGCAGACCTTTTTATCATTATAACAATAATCGCCGACAAGGCGCATAATTATATTTTAATTTATGCCCAATGCAAACAAAATATTGCACTTTAAGGCGCTCATCAAATATTTCAAACACTCAAACGTGACCAAATGCCATTTAATTGCCCACAAAAGCTTACAAACATTTTGCGTTGCCAAAAATGTGCTCAATTATGGCCAATTTAAGCCACAAATGCAAATTGACAAACGTGTTAAATGTGGCTCGCATAATAAATTAAGATTCGAGGGCGGAACTCTATATTTTCAAGAGCAATTAGCCTAGATGAAAAGATAACTAAATTTCGCTCGAGTAGTAGCTTAAGGCATACCTCTTAAATGCAAAGTTAAAGCGTTGATGTTGCCTGGCAGTGGCATGTGCCACCCCTACCTGTGCTCACGTCCTTAAATCGAATTGCCGGCTAATACGCCACTCGAGAGCTGGCCATATTGGCCACACCAGGGCATAGAGTGAGCTGAGCAACTGCTAACAATGCCGATATTGATATTGTCTTTATTCGTGGTTAGTCTGATTACCGCATGAATCAGGCAGCAGGCAATTAGGCACTCCTGTATCCCTTTATGAGCGCTGTGTGCGTGTGTGCGACTCCAAGAACAACCCCAAACACAAATAGAAACCAGACAAGCTCAACCGGTTTGACAGCAATTAACGCACAGCCAATCAGAGACACCCAGCACTCTAGCACAGCGCGCCATATTGGTCATTAACGGGGCGGAGCTAGCTCGTGTGCGCGCCCTCTCGCTCACTCGCGCGCCGAGTGTGTGCGCGGTGGTTGTTTGCGGCTGGGCGAACGAGCTGCGAGCTGTGCATGCGGCAGCACTGGCTTTCATTTGCGCGCAGATCTCTGAACGGTTCACTGCGTCACGTGTCGCGCGCTTCGTAAAATTTGAGCGCGAGTAAACGAATTCGAAGTCGATAATGCAAAACGAGCACACGGCGCTGCTGCCACCGCCGCCGTCGGTAGAGAGCAGCAGCAAGCTGATCAGCAAACCGTTGCCGAAGCCCTTCTCCATAGAGAGTCTCATAGCGAATCAAACAACTGCCGTTATGCCTGGTGATCGGGATCGGGAACGGGAACGAGAGTTGGAGCAGGAAAGAGAACGAGAACGCGAACGCGATAACAATCGAGTGCAGGAGAGGGAAA
Organism: Drosophila pegasa; assembly: GCA_035046225.1. Lineage (NCBI taxonomy): Eukaryota > Metazoa > Arthropoda > Insecta > Diptera > Drosophilidae > Drosophila > Drosophila pegasa. The sequence continues at coordinate 370,189 of JAWNOD010000076.1, forward strand.
GGGATAGCAATCGAGAGCTCAATGCACGTGCTATGCTGGGTCTGACACAGTTTCCACTTTACAATCCCTGGCTCCACGGCTACTTTGCCCAGAATCACGAGCGGCTCTCGCATCTAATTGCCGGCGGCGGAGGAGGCGGCGGTGGTGCTGGTGGTTACCTGGCTGCACCTTTTGCCGGCAAGGAGCCACAGTCACAGCCACAGCCACATGCCTTGGACAGCCTCAGCCTCAGTCCGACAAAGCCCAATGAGCTGCCGCTGCCTCATCCGCTGGACACTCGATTCCTGCCCTTCAATGCCGCTGCGGCCGCCGCCGCCGCCGCTGCTGCTGCAGCTGCTCCTGCTGATCTGAGCTATCGTCGGCTCGCAGAGCTCATGAACCAGGACTACGTGCACAGCCTGAGCGTACATGCCAGACTCCAGCACATGGCCGAGAGCCAGCAGCATCATCATCACCATCAGCCCATGGCTCTGGCGCCGAACCAGCAGCACGAGCCATCCCCACCTCAGCAGTCGTCGCCCTCGAAATCAACAAGTCCTGCGGAGCCGGCTGTCGACGTGGGCATGGACGAGGACTACGAGTGCAGCGGCGACTCCTGCAGCGACATCAGCCTCACCATGTCACCCCAAAACTACAGCGCGGAGCTCGACAAGAGTCGCAATGGAGGTAGGTTTAGATTAGAATTAGGATTAAGTCTTTACCTAATAAGTATTAACAATGAAAAAAGGAAATGGTAAATGTTTCAGTAAGGTTAGGGTCAGTATTTGCTAGATGCGAGATGAGATATTTTTGCTGGCTATAATCTGAGTTATACCTTGAGGAATTTAAAAACTATATACTTTGGATTTTTATAATATATTATATCTGTATCAGAAATTATCATATATTATATCTATATAGATCATTATATTATAATATATTATATCTTTATATTACATATTCACTCACACTTGCAATTGACATAAATTCAGATGCAGAGAATGAGTCATGTATACGGGGTTGGTATAGCTTTTAGTTATTACCCTGTACAGGTTGACCTTTACCTGTAAGGGATTACCAAAGCAACTGCATATATATAATTTTTTATTCTCTCGAGTCTAGAACAAGGTGGAAGAGGAGTATTCCAAAAATTGAATATCTATAAATGTATTTACGTTGTGATCTTCGAAGTGTGGAAAATGCCTAAGAGTATGCTAATATATAGTTATTAGAAGTCCTCCTTTCTTAGACAACAATCCTAAAAGAACTTCTAATAAGTATATATTTGTATTGATATTGATATAGTGATATATCCTAGAATAAACTATTATAGTCGTAAAATTTTCCCAGCAAATCTATCTGGATCTGTTAAATAGGAAAATCAGGAAAACCAGACGCATTTGCACAGTTTGTCAGGCCCCTTCGTATCATCTGCTAAGTTCCTAGTTATTACTATTATTATTCCATAGTTATTCAGACTCCTTCGTATCATCTTCTCATTTATAGGATGTTTATACTAAGTTACTATTATTATTATGATAATAACTTGAACAGTCTTGAGAGCACCCTTAGAAGTCCAGCATTATGATTGCCAACTCCTATTTCTCTTCTTCTTCTTCTTCTTCTTTTTCTTCTTCTTCTTCATAGTCGGTCTAAAGTGGTTTTGTCATGGTAATTAAAATGAGGCAGTCAAGTCATAGACAAAATTAGCATAAAACGCATTTACGACCCAATGTTCGATGTCAATCAAAAGCTGCAAAGTTCTCCGAGGAGAACACAGACTGACAGCCAGAGCGAAAGAGTGAAAGAGAGACAAAGAGAGAGAGAGAGAGAGAGAGAGAGAGAGAGAGAGAGGCACGATAACAATAACATCAAAAATGGAGCTGACATTTTGACAAACGTAACGATTTAGTCATTGAAATGGAATGGAAGAGAAAAGTTTTAGCAAACCGCATTGCCAAGGACTTCTTCCGCCGGAGGGTCGCCGCGACACAGGCGTTAGGCGAAGCGAATTGGACAGAGAGCAGTGTAATGTATTCATAACTGAATTCATATGAAGCTGGGGGTGCGCATGATGAGCTACCCCACATAAATCAGTGACAGGGCAGGCGATGGGCACACTTGAAGCGTGTAAGTGTTAAAAAAGCGTTTAAGCGTTAACCGAAATAATCAGGCAGCTCAGCAGCAGGGGATGGACACGCTCGCTCTCCCACTCGCTCTCGCACTGGCTGGCTCTCTCTGTCTTCCTCCCACTCACAGTTGCAGTGAAACGTCACAAATTGCTAGGAATGGGCGAGAGGGGAACGGCACGAGTGGGAAGGGGGAATGGGGAATGGGCGCACACATGTCTACAGTTAGAGCTAAATATGTTTGCCGCAAATGTTGGGACACAGCCCATTGACGACAGAAGCTTGTTGAGTAGTGTTAATGGGGGCTGCGCATCTAGGGCGAAAGCTTAGGTCGTCAGAGATATGAATTGTTAATGAGCTGTTGTCTTCATTGATTTCTCGCTTCGCAGCCTACACCAACTCGGACAGCGAGGACTGCAGCGACGACGAGGGCAGCCACTCGCGGCACGAGGCCGGCGGCAAGGAGTCGCAGAGCGGCGGCAGCAACAGCTCCTCCAAGTCTCGGCGGCGACGCACGGCCTTCACGTCGGAGCAGCTGCTCGAGTTGGAGCGCGAGTTCCACGCCAAAAAGTATCTCAGCCTAACTGAGCGCAGCCAAATAGCCACAAGTCTGAAATTAAGTGAAGTGCAGGTGAGTCAAGCTGAACCAAGATGAGCACACAATAAGACACTGAAAGGACTTTGATCAGAAATCCTTACAGAGCATTGTCAATTATCACACGTCACACTAACTCTCCACATGTCTCTCTTGTTCCATTTCCCTTGCCTTCTTTTGGTTTAGGTCAAAATCTGGTTTCAAAATCGTCGCGCCAAGTGGAAACGCGTTAAGGCCGGACTCACGTCGCACGGCCTGGGCCGCAACGGCGGCTCGAGCGGCACCAAAATCGTGGTGCCCATACCGGTGCATGTGAACCGCTTTGCGGTGCGCTCGCAGCACCAGCAGCTGGAGAAAATGTGCCTCAGCGGGCCCAAACCGGATCTGCGCAAGAAACTGCCAACGGAAGCGATCAGCGGCTTCGAAAAGTTCAATGCCAGCTCGGTTGGCTCTGGCTCAGCTGTCGGCGTGGGCGTGGGCGTGGCCATGGGTGTGGGTGTGGGTATGCCGTCATTAGGCCCTGCTGCTGCCTCGCTGGCCCTGGCGCGTAGCATCTACTGAAGAAGTCGAAGCGCTGAACAATATCTTTGTTAACATTAATTGCTGTACATAAAATATTTCCCTCCCCTCCTAGAATTTGGCTTAAGTGTAGAGACAAACTTTTGTAAATAAACAAACAATTTAATTCAAACGAAACTCTTGATTTTATTACATAACACTTGAGTTGACTCCTTAGCTCCCAGCAGCTCCCAGCTCAGCTACGTAATTGCTGGGGTCCCTTTTACTCCTACAACGCAGGGCGAGTTTGGTGTGGGTGAGCGAGATGGCTGATTACTCTTAATACGTAACGTAGGCACAAGGCGCACATCTTTGCGTTGCAGCTTTACTCCTAATGCGATCGAGCGAGATGGCCTCTCCCTCACTTTCGCAAGTCCCGCAACTACGCTTTCATGTGTATGTTTGTATGTGTGTATGTATGCACTAAGCTCAATTCGTGCCTTCTAAGAGAGCAGCATTGCAGCCGTAAGCCTAGTGCGATCGAGCGAGATGGCCTCTTTCTCTCTTTCGCAAGTCCCGCAATTGCGCTTTCAAATTATGCCCTTCTCTGAGAGCAGCATTGCCGAGTAGTCAAAGCATCTGCCATTATATGCGTATAAAATGTCATCTTCTCATGTTTATTTTTTGGGTAGGGTATCAAGGCGTGCGCTTAAACAATAACTTTTCGAGTCGAGTCGAGTGGAACACACATACACACACAAACATAAACAAACGCATTTATGTGCTTGCATATGCACACGTCGTCGAATATACATGAACTTGTGTGAACAGATTTCAACGGCGTCCTTTAATACTCTAGTTCAACTGCTTAGGGGCTTAAATGCTGCTAATAATTCACTGCTAACTAGTGCAATAAATTGCTGGCTATCGGTGCACGCCTCCAAGCTGACAAAATCAGCTCCCAGTTGCCCATTTATTCTGGGCCACTTAAGGGCCAAAACAAAACTCGGTGTCAATTGGAACAATTAAACTGCCAATTTGTGCGATTTAACACGGCAGGCCCCGGAGGCACACTGTTGTCGAGCCTTTTTCCCAGTTCGCCGTGTGACTAATTTTTGTAATTTAACGCACCAAATTGTCGCAAATAAACGAGAAGAGAGAGAGAGAGAGAGAGAGCTTGTGTGAGATTTGATTGCGACTACTCCTCATGGCCATATCAAACAATCACTCCAGGTGTCTCACGTGTCACGCCTCTTCACAGAGCGCGAGAGAAAGGAGGGCTCACACACATGGTGAGTTATTAGTTTTGTAATGCTCAGCCCTCAGTCCTCAGCTTCTCTCTCTCTCTCTCTCTCTCTCTGTGTGAATTGTTAATTGCATTAGCGACTTATTGGCTGCGACAATTGACTTTTGTTTGCAGAGTAACAAAAAAAAAAAACAAGTAAGCAGTTTACGAGCGAGTATACACGACTTCGTGATACTCGCTCATATTTAGAAAGTATTATAAGTTACATGATTTTCTTAAAGAAAAGTTGAGACGGTCACCCACAATCTACTTGCAGAACTTAGTCTTAACATTGGATCAATTTGCAAGTCCCCAAAAAATCCATATGACTAAGGACCTACTGTATAACAAGAGTATATACGATTCTCCACGACAAATTCCAAGTCTCTGACTGAACGCAATATACTCACTCGGTCGACTTCCTGGGCGAGTATCCGTGTACTCGTGGCTCTAACCACCCTGTAAATGGGAAGCTCAATGGCCAGGCACCCTTCTGGCATTATGGTATTGTTGTATGCTTCTGTCGCCTCGTTGCTCGTTGCGCGCTGCTCGTTTTGCAGTTTTATGTTGGGACACGCCTCCAAGCATGAGTTTTTATTATTGTAACACTTAGGCAGGGAATTTTCGGGTGCCGGCTGCGAGAATCCAGCCACTGCGACAGCTACTGCTCTTTAGGGGTATTCGAAGCCAGAAATTGCGGCAAATGAACAAAGTATCACTGGATGCTGCGGCTGCTGATGCCGACTCCGACTCTAAGTGTTTTGTTCGGCTGCGGTGACTGCAGAATGAGCCTATAGATGAAAAGAAGACAACGGAAATAGAGAAACAGATAAGATAAATGATTCTCACTATTATCTAAGAGCAACTGGGTTAATTAGGTTTATATAAACTTTAAATTAATATTAATTTTTAAACATTTCCAATTGCTATCGTAGCTCATTGCAAGCTCAGTGTGGCCGAACCCATCTGGGGTAGTTGCCCGTGTCTGTCTGGCCGGATCTGCAGCCGTAAAGCTTTTGTTGTAAATTATTTCGCCATTAATTACGTCCGGATTGGTGTCGCTTTAAACAGTTAAACAGCCGTAATGCAGCACGTTAAAAATCACTTAAAAATCATTAAAAATTATGTAAAAGTAACCCCCAGGAGGAGAAGCATTCCCATTTTTCACACAGCGCATTTTATATACCCTACAATTGATTTTACGAAAGTTAATGCGGATTTGGACTTGATGCTTGAAGAGCTTAAATGGAATATAGTGTAAGCATTTACCTGAGGGACATCTGAGAGTCATTTGAAGCTGCTCTAAGGTTTTTCTAAGGGTTATCTAAAGGTCATCATGAATCACTACTAACTTTAATTGAACTTTAGCACTTTCGTTGGATTTCACGTTAATCGACTTTATTAGTCTAACATATTTATGAGAGTTGACCAACTTGCCTCTAAAGCTCGTATGGCTTCAATTTGGAAATATATCCATGGAAACTATTAAGAAGCAACATTTTGACAAAAGTCGGCAACAGGAAATCTGTTGGCATAGTCGCGGCTTGGAAGGAATAAAGGGGGTCATAGTTGAATGCAGCGGGGATCATAAATCAAATGCGAAATGCGCGCTGTCATAATTTGTCATGAGGCGTGGACACGCCCTCCATTTGCCTGTGGCCTCTTTGTGTGTTGAGCTGGGCTGGCAGAGAATTGCTAGACTTTCAAATTCGAAACATGTGGCAAAATTTTGAAACTCGACTTTTTGCCTGCAATATTGTTGCCCGCTGGCAGAGTGCGTGACCGAGACCGACTTATTGCCGGACTCATTACTTACTTGCCGCGGAAATTACTGTTCAATAGCATGCGAAGTGAAAGAGAGAGGTGTGTGGGCCCAGTTAAAAAAAGGCTGAATCTGTTCGGAATAACGGCTAATAAGATGGGCAGCAATCATGGCCAGTAATCGAGACTGAAGAAAGTTTGAAAGAAGAGAGAAGAAGAGAGAGAAAACGAAAGAGAGAGAGAGAGAGTGAGAAATACAGAGAGGAATAGAAAGCGATGGAGAATAATGGAGAATTTAGAATGAGCGATAGATTTATATTTTGAGAGAGATAGGTAGAGTTATATATGTATATATGGAGGTATAGAGATAGTGCCCATCAATCTCTGAAAGTCTTGAATAAAAGCTAGATCAGCCCAGAAAAAGCTACATGGCCAGCACTGATGCGGTGGGCAGTAACCAACAATCAGCAGTAGCAATTGCAGTTGTAGAGGCCGCCCTGACGATCGCATTTGCTGCCCACTTTAGTTTGTATCTGTCAATCGGACTGTCAGTCGCCAATTCGAGTCGGCTGGGATCTGTGGAGGGGGAGGGGGCGGAGGGGAATCGCTTGCTAGGGTCTGTCACGGTCGCCGCTGAAGAAATTCTCTTGAAAACCGAAAAAAAAAAATGCACTCACGCACCTGAATCGCTAATCAGAGAATCAGAGGAGCACCCAAGACCCGCTGCCAATCCACAGTCTGCGGCGGCAATGCATTTTTTCTTTATTCTTTTCATTTTTTTCTCTCTCTCCCGCTGCTGCCGTCTCGTGAATTAATTAATTACATTTTTATGATTTTATTAATTTCCCAACAAATATGAGATTGGGAATGTATTTGGGTTCGGGTATGTCTCGACTCCGTCAGTGTCTCCGTCTCCGTCAGCGTCTCCGTCTCTGTGTCTGACTCCCGCTCGCTCGCTCGAGCCTTTCTCCAATTCCCATGGCTTATGGGCACGTACGATGAGCTCGTAATATAATAATGAATGTAAATTGCCTCAATGAGCGATTTAATGTCTTAATACATTATTTACAATGCACGTTCATTACTGCTCGCCGCCGTTGCACCTAAACACTGCCACGCCCACACTCACTCACGCTAAACGCCCCCGAGCGAAGTGACCGACAATTGACATTTCCACAAACAATTTGAATATCTAATTGTTGCTCAAAGTAAATGCGCTCCATGATGCCATTGTCATAGGTACAGCAGCGACAGGGTGAAGTGGATATGGGATTGACTATGAGATACCCTGTAGACGTAATTGAGAGGGAGTGAAATAGAGGAGAGAGGATGAGGAAGCGAATGAGAAGGTTACGAGACAAAATGAGATAGATATAAGAAAGAGAAATGGGTTGTTAGAGAAACAACAGAAGAGGGAGATATCTCGTATTCATATATGTGTCTAAAGAAAGGACTTATAAGAGATATATGTGAGATATATTATAATACAATTATAAGATATAAACAAAATGTAAGTATCTAAATAAATATATAATAAATAATATATTATATATATGCATATAAAATATATCTAAATAGTAATAAAAAAGTAATAAAAACTATTTATTTTATTGCTATTTTTTCCGCATGCCATCATCCCAAATGGAGAACTATTATTGATAGTAAAATAATAGAAATGTCAAATTCCGATATTTTGAAATTCTGCCATACCCTCGATAGCTATTTTATATAGGTAATAAACTATAAAAAAAAGTAAACAAAGTGCCGACTGCATGTGCCCAGATTAATAATTCAAGCATAATCAATGGATATAGAGACGCGATGAAGTTTGGAAAATATTGAAATCAATTTGCAGCTGGCGGCTGCACTTTTTTATTTATTCATTTATTAATTTGGGGGCTTTTGGTCACGAAGGAAGCCATTCATCAAACACTGTCCAGAATTTCGTGCAGGCTAATTAAATATAAATATTTTATAGTGTGACCCAGTCCGAGAGCTTCAAGGTGAAAAGCCTAGTTGAGACGGCCCGAACAATGGCGGAACGTGTGGATTACTGATCAACGGATGAGCTGGCAATGCCTGGTATGTGGCCCACCGCAGCGACATCTATCACTTCCGCTTTGCCACATAGCTCGCATCCTGATCCTGACCGCATAATAAAGCAAATTTGGTCGCCTGCACGTACTCCGATTCGTTGGGGTGCTAGGGCACGATGTGTGGTCCCGCGCAGAGAGAACGGCGAGGGAGCGAAAGAGAGAGGCCCGAGATCGTTTAAGATGAGTTACGAGGCCAGCCATCGATGTATCTACGTGCCCTGTTCAAAATGTTGTTTATATCTGCGGATTGCGGTCTGGCAGTCCCAAAAAGGACACGTGCACGCGTCAGATAATTGATAAAATTGCTCAGATAAGATCCGGGAGTTTCAGTTAAGTAATTGATATTCCTGTCGACAAGCCAAGTTCTACCGGCTACCCGCTGAGCCAAACCGAGCCGAGCTGAGCTGAGCTGAGCTGGACTGGGTGCAAAAGCAATCAAGGGCGACTGAAAAAACCGACGGACAATTTATGCCACAGCATTCGGAAGTGCCAACACCCACAAGCAGGAAGAGAAGGAGAGGGAAGTATATACTATATAGAAGTGCTACTATATATGATATTTGGTGAGTTGGCAAAAAGGAAAGCAAGAAGAACAAATCTGGGAATAATAAAAAAAGATGCTTTGCTGCACACAAAAAGCACATCATTGTCATCTCCTGGCTAGCAATTTGGGACTCTCGTTTTTTGCAACGCCCACCGACCCAACGGCCCACCGACTCACCGACCCTCGTCGCTCTAGGTCTGTCTCTGTCTCCGTCCCTGTCTGTCTGGACTCGCTCTAGTTCCGCCCATCGGCTTCCGTCCACGTCCACACATAAGTGCCAGCCAGCTTTGAGTGAGTCTCAGTTTTTTGCTGTTGCTGTTGCTGTTGTTGTTGTTGTTGTATGTAGTTTGAACGCTTTCAGCGCTTAATGTACTGAAATGTGACGGAATGGGTGGCGCATGTCCATAATTACAAAAACCACCCACCGAGCATGTGGTGGCCACTTGCCAGTCCTCTGCCTCCACCTCTGCCGCTGCCAGTAAAAAAAAGTGATGACGTAGTTTGTGGCACAACTCAATTGTTTGGCAACGCCCACCGCTCAGCGGGCGGTCAATTTTTGCGGTAATCATTGTCGCGCGACTTGAACGACTGTTATATGCTGCCGGCGGCTTTTGGCTGCACAGCAGACAGACCGGATAAGCACAGTCGAGCAGAAAACTAAACAAAGTAATATTGTTAGCTGATATAAATTAAATAATTATTCAAATTACAACTGCTGATTGGAGTTGCCTCACATTTCATAGCAGTCTGCTCTGGTATGTGAGACTTGGTCATTAATCGATAATCCTTAAAGTTAAATTGTTTGGCAACGCCCATCGCTCAGCAGGCGATCAAAGGGTACAGTGATTATCGAGTGAATAAAATATAACAACGACGACTGATTGCTATACAGCAATCAGACAAAATAGGCCCAGTAGAACATTCACAAGTGAAAATATGTTGATTATTTCTTACAATTAAACTTAAATTAATTTGGAATTACAACTGGCAATTGGATTCTTCTCACTTCATAGCAAACAGCTTTTGCATGCGAGTTTCACTAATTAATCGATATCCCTTGAATGAAGAGGGCACGAACAACCGTTATCTTAAAGAGGCGTAAACGCGAAAAGTGAGTAAAACTAATTTTGCTTATTTGTTTTTGCGCATATAACTATCTGCTGCAATTCTCTTGAGTTGATTAACTGTCGCCTTATCACTTTGGTTAACTAGCTTTGAGAGGGCACCGTCCTCCCGCTGCAGGAGCTTATGTGGAGCTCCAAATTCGATTATTTTCCCCGCATCCACAACGAGGACGCTGTCGTTGTCCATGACCGTGTGAAGGCGATGGGCAATGGTCAACACCGTGCACTGGGCAAACTTGGTGTGAATTGTTTCCTGTATGAGTTTGTCAGTGCTGCAACAACAACTTATTACTCCAGAGGCAATTTCAAGTAAGTCTATAAGAACTTACTCAGCATCCACATTGGCCGTCGCCTCGTCCATGATGAGTATTCGATTGTTGCGGAGTATGGCTCGAGCCAGGCAGACCAGTTGCCTTTGGCCCATGCTAAAGTTCGATCCGCCATCCTGCATGTAGCAGGACAGGCCTCCCTCCAGACTGGCAACGTACTTCTTGAGCTTCACGTCGTCGAGCGCGCTCCAAAGCTCCTCGTCAGTCTTCATGCCAAACGGATCGAGATTGAAGCGCAGTGTGCCCGAGAAGAGGACTGACTCCTGTGGTATGATTGAGATGCGACTGCGCAGATCATGCAAGCCCAGCAGCGCAATGTCCTGGCCATCTATCTCGATGAGCCCCTCATTGATCGCTAGCCGGAACAGCGCTTGGATTATCGACGATTTGCCAGCGCCCGTGCGCCCCACAATGCCGATCTTCTCCATGGGCTGTGACTCAAAGTTTAAGCCCTTCAGGATTTCTATGTCATCCGGAGCGTATTTCATGCGTAGATTAGAGAAGCGTAGATGACCCTTCTGTGGCCATTCTGGCGAAAGCTTTAGCTCCGTCACTGTTTCCAGCGCTGGCTCAGATGGTGTCTTTGCGTACTCCAATATGCGCTCCACACTCGTCATCTTATTCTCCAGCTCTGCCGTCTGCCGCATGCCCCATTGACACATTATGACCAAGGTCATGGATTGGGTGATGGCCAGGCCAACGTCGCCGCTGTAGAAGGTCTGATTGATAACTAGGAAACTGAACGTCACAGCCAGAATGTAAACAACACATATGAGATCCGTCCAAAAGGAAAAGGCACGATTGGCGCTTGTGTAGAGAAAGAGTGCCGAGGAGTTCGTATTCTGATGGCCGTGGAAAGTGTGCTCCAGTTGTGGCATGGCATCCAGTGCTCGTATAGTAGTCAAGCCCTGGAACGTCTGATTGGCATGCGTGTAAACAGGACTGCGAGCTGGGAATTCAGAGGAGTTGCTTAGTAAGTAAGAATTCAGCTTTGCTCCTTGACTTACTCAAGCTCTCGATGCGTTTCAGACTGCGACTGGCCCCAATGTAGAGAGAACGGCAAGAGTACATCAGGATCGCCATGATTGCTGCTGGAATGAGCAGCCAATAGTTGGCGATTGCCACGATGACCAAGACAGCGACCACATCCACAAAGAACTGTATGGAATGATTATACTATATACTATGTTCTGATGTATGTTATATTTATAGCTTGCTTCACCTGCAGGGAGTCCATCATAGCCTGGGGCAGGGCCACGTCCACGTTCTCAATATCACTGGAGAAGCGATTCAGCACTCGGCCCGAGGGATTGGCATTGAAGAAGAACATGCGAGCACGTATAATCCCGTCGAAGAGCAAGTTGTGCAATCGAAGGGAAATGCGCAGACAGAGCAGAAAGAAACCAAAGGTGCGCAGCAGATAGAGAGCCAAGGTGCACGCCAGGAGCACCGCGTACCAGGTGACCATGCAAGCGCGTGTCTCTTCGAATTGCTCGGATGTTTCGTGCAGTCGATTCTCCTCCCAGGTAGCCCAGCGCGAGATGAAGATGTCCATGAGTGCTTGACAAACTCGAGCGACAACAAAGAGCGCGAGAACCAGGAAAACGAGGGTGGGCGCGCCGAGAGCACGGAAATAATCCATATAGGTATCGTAACTAACAGCTCCTTTTTGCTGACGCTCTGCGAAGCCACTTTGCTTATTGGATTGATCATCGACAGTCTTTGTAGGGTCCTGAAAAAGCTTGGAGCTTCTGTCCACTTGGCTGAGCACCCGTTTCACCAGCTGCTTGTCAGCCTCAATAGCATCCAGATCGGGTGCTGCGTGCTTCTCAATGACGTCTCGCAGCTCCGCATAGCTGCCTTGTTGTGTTAGACGCCCGGACTCGAGGAGCAGCAAGTGATCCACATTCTGCAGCAACTGCACATGATGCGTCACCAATATGCGAAGCTTGTCCCCTAAGAAGCGATTGAAGCACTTGTCCATGAGCAGCTTGCCCACGCGTGAGTCCACCGCAGCGAGGGGATCATCGAATAAATATATATCTGCTTTCCGATACACAGCCCGGGCCAGACTTATCCTGGCCTTCTGTCCACCACTCAAACTGATGCCGCGTTCACCCACTACAGTGGCATCGCCATGAGGCAGCAGAGCCAGATCACAGTCCAGCTGGCAGGCATGCACCACGGCTCGATATCGCTCCTCCTCGTATGGCTCCACGAAGAGTATATTGTCACGTATGCTGGCCTGGAAGATCCACGGCTCCTGTGGGGCATAGCTCAGTTTTCCGTGCACCTCGATGCGACCCTGCATGAGCTCTACTTCGCCTAGGATGACATTTAGGAGCGTGCTCTTGCCAGAGCCCACGTTGCCCACAATGCCGACCAATTGGGTTGGGAGAAGCTCGAAGCTGATGTCTTCAATGTGCGCGCGTCTCGCTTGCCTAACGCTTGGCTTGTTCCAACTGGCGCTGACATGGCTAAAGACGAGCGACTTTTCCGCTCCGCGCTTTATGCAGTGCAGACGACCCAAGGGCAGAGGCTTCGCAGGTGCCTTAGCAGAGTCCAGTTGTAAGGTGGGATTGTCTCGGCATTGGGAGGAGCAGTCTTCACTTGTGGGCGACTCAGTTTGCCGTAGGAACTCCGTCACACGTCTTGCGCTGACCACCGTCTGGGCCCAGGTGGTAATGGCTAAGGGCCAGAAGTGCAGCAGGGAATCGTTCAGCAAGCTGTAGTACGAGGAGAGTATGAACACTTTCCTTGCCGTGACCACTTCGCCTGTATACACGTAGGCAATGAGACTCAGGAACAGGGACACCTTCGATATCATATTGGTGCACTGCAGCGCAGCGTATATGCTCATGGAACCGCGGATTGCTCTAACCTCCATCTTACGCACGTTGGCTATCAACTTGGCAAAAGACTGCTCCCACGCGTACATCTTGATCACCTGCATGGCACCTATGATCTCGTTCATCAGCTTCACACGGCGATCCCGCTGATCCGCAGACCTTGTGCGAAATTTGGCTGCCGCCTTGGCAGCCCACGCTTGAAGCGGAATCAGCAGCACGATGAAGGCGATTCCTATCAAGGCCGTCCAGCCAATCTGAGTGTACATGATGTAGCCAAACAGACACGCCTCCACGGGTCCCTTCCACAAGTCGTGAAAGAAGTAGAAAGTCAGATCGAACTGCGGCAAGTCAATTGACATCACTGATATGGCCAAGGCGCCCAGGCCATCTCTGCCATTGATCGCTGCCCGCAAACACTTTCTGTATATCAGTCCAGCGAAGGCCACGCGAATCCTGGTGCCCACGGCGAAGACGAAAAACATGAATGGATGAAACACCAGGGAAGTGACCAGCGCGCAGAGCACGATGCCCATGGCATAGAGATAGGCGCTCTCCTTGCTGATGCTCGTTTGCCCCTCGGCAAAGTAGGATATCAAGCCACCCAAAAAGAGGGGCTGGAAGGCGCTGAAAGGCAATGATAGTAGAGTATGAGAATGAAGTACTTCAGAGGTAGAGGAATAGTCTCCTTTCTACCTAATCTCACTCAGATTTTAAATACTCAATTTGCATATATATCTACTTACTGTATTACGATCTCCAGTATTGAGTAGATCACGCAGGCAGGCACAAACTGCCAGCCGTAATGAGCGAAGATCAGGTGCAACGCGCTCGGCTGCTTGCGTTGAGATTCACGTGTCCATGGCTGCTGCAAGTCCTCCGTCAGCTTCTCACTATCGAAGCAGGGCAAATTGGCGTACAGCTCGTTCTCCGAGAGCTCCTCTCGTCGTCCCTGCCGAAACACATGGCGCATCCATCTAAATGATTAGAGTGACAATCAGTCGAAGGAAACTACGTGCTGGCAGGCAGACCACATTCTACGGATCTCTTAAATTACCAATAAATGATAAAAGTAAGGCAACTGCATAAGGCGTATTCAGTCGAACGCCTTATCGAGACAGGTCAGAGATATGGAGCTTAAATGGGCTTTAGTTCTCAAGCAATGTGAAATCTGACTTTATTTTTAAATTTAAATTTATTTTATAGTCTATTTAATTTGTAAATTATTGTTAGGATTTGTTTTTTATTGTTAAAAATATTATTACAGCTCTTTGATACTATTAAAATTCACTTAAAAAAATCACTTGGAAAATATTTTGGTAACATTTAATATTAATATATTTAATTAATAATATTTATTATTTAATATTTAAAAACTTTTAATTGTTAATTGTAAATTTTTGAGACTTGAATGTATTATTGAACTCACAGAAAAAACCACTTCGAGAATATGTTTGCCTTTAGATAGGGATTAGTTTCGCGTTTACTACTTGCTGGAGTATTCATGGCGCGGCCATTCACGAAATTTTGCACAGTTCTACTATCGCCTGTGGCAGACGATCTTCAAATGCGTTCCATGACACCCATTCATGCTGTTTTATAGCTGGTTTGTGTGCTTGTCTGGAGTGCTCGATTAAGTTGTCGTCACAGCACACTTTGAAGACTTTTGCACACGCGATTGATAAGCGGCAATGGAGGATAGTTGGGCCAATGGGACTGGGCTAATATACGTTGTTAAATGCGTAATCAATAGGGTAATGGACAGGAAATCGTCGGCCATTTGGGTGTGTCAGCCATTGCAGCTAAATTATAATTTATACATACATATGCAAGGCAGACTTGTAAATCTTTGGGATCTTGACTAATTCGGCTTTTCGTCTCTCAACGATAAGTCCTGATTAGCTTTAATTGGGCTAGCAGGGGCAACGTTCTACGACTGCTCTTCGAGGTTGCACAATCTAATCAAAAGCTGACTTAAGATTCTAATTTCATTATAAATTTCGTCACAGATAAGTTGGCTATACGATAAATATAGTTGAGATAGATTCTTTAGGCGCACGCTAAAGCTTTAATACAACAAGCACAAAGACGGGCAGAAGGCGATAAATACAAACAGACAAAGACACAAACAATGGAATGAGCCACGCAAAAAGACAGGGAAGGGCTACTGGGTTCCACCACACGTTAGAATTTAGTAATGACCTATTCAATGCGCGCTCTATGGCAGGCTGTGGAGCTCCTCCACCGTGTACAGCTGATCCGTGCGATTGTAGACGTCTTGCATGCGGCGTAACATATCAGGCAGCCTCTGAACGGCGTTCGAGACGTTCGCCTCGTTGCAGACGCGCTTGAAGAGCTCCCCGCGCGTGGGAATGGCAAACATAGCGACTTGGGCGCCTTTTCGTATGAGGAAAGGATGATGCTTGGCCAGGGTGTCGTTGTAAGCCGACTTGCAGATATGGTGCGCCTTCTCCTCGTCAGCCACGTCTTGCAGCCGATGGAGAAATTCGTAAACAAACTCTGCAAGAAGTGAAAATAGATAAGATAAGCAAACATATGTTATCTACTTGACGGGCGTACTACCTAAGCCACGATGCAGACGCAGTAAGGTGCGACTGCCCGACACGTAGCCCTTCTGCCGCAGCAGGCTGGCCTCCTTCTCGTACAGCAGCATCGACTTGATGCTGTCGAAGTGCTTGTTCTCTTCGTTGTCCTGCTGGCGCAGGTCGTAGAGTATATCCAGTTTGTTGCGCACGTCGCTGCTGACGAAGGTGAACACGCTGCCCATCAGCAGGAAGAACCTGAGGCAGCAAAACACTCAATTTGCCATTAACTAAACCAATTAGTTCTACTCACTTCATAATCTCCTCGTACGCCTCCAAGTAGTCCTCCATGCGGACATCGTCGTCGTCGATCAAGCTTCCTTCGAATAGGTCTGCGACTTTCTCAATGTCGAAGCATTTTTCTGCAGCTGCGGAATCGCTAACTGCGGACATTTTGCCAACTGTCTATTATTATTCTAGAGCGTGTAAGAATAGTTAACAAAAACAATGAAATATGAACAATCGATATCTACATACAACTTTCGATTCGATACTTATTGTCTTCATTACGTTTTCGATAGGCGAGTGCGTTACGTTACGTTAAATAGGAGAGGAACAAACTGTTATGCGATAGTTGATTACCGTCTTCTTATTTGGCATATTTCATCGTACCGTCGTCCACATCGATATAAATAAATCATCTGGTTTAAAAGCAAACGCGAAATGACTTCAGAAATGTCTTCCAGGACGTTGCTCACAAAGGCTCAATTGAAGAAGATATTAGACGATTTACCCGCTGGCTTCATAACGCCCTCTGAGGCAGACAAAACTTCGCCTATTTTGCCGCCATTCAAGAAGCTTGGCGTTCTCATCGACCTCGAGGACATTGAAGAAGCTAAAGAGACAAAGATTCCCAAGTTCAAAAATGTCGTGAACACGAAGACAACACAGGCGCAGTACTACAACTGCATCCAGTGTCGGCGGCAATTGCCAACCGCGCACCTGTTGGATCTGCACATAACTGAGCAGCACGACATGTACTTTGCAGCCGGCGTGGAGCGCGGCGACAAGCCCCTCTACACCTGCTACATTGAGGAATGCCCCCTGAGGTTCTTCCAGCCGGCTGAGCGGAAGGATCACTGCATCAAGGTGCACAAGTTCCCGGCCAACTATCGCTTCGACCAGGGAAAGGCTCCCGCAAAGGCCAAGAGTCACGCCAAGAAGGCTACCGATGCAATGGATATGGATGTGGATGCGGATGTGGACCATGCAAAACTCCCGTATATCAAGGCCTTCAGCTTCGGTCACCCAACGCAGCGAACGTTCGATTCGCGCAGGGGCAAGGCACTTCTCGACGTGCGGGAAATGAAGGAGGCACTGGACGAAATGAACTGAGTTTAATTACACCATTTTATTACTCGATGTTGGCTTTATAAGATACTATTGTTAATTAACTTGTGGAAACCTTGAAGATCATTTGTTCTTAATGCTAGACCTGAAAATGGAGAATAAATGCAATTGAATTGCTTGAATCGGGTCACATTTCTGTTTTTTTTCACTCACTTTCCCGTGTTGGCGTTGATGTAGTGGTAGGCCACAACGAGCAGGAACAGAAACACACCCAGGACATTCGAGAAAATTGCCAATTGCACGTCAGTTATCATTTTGATGCGGAGCCTCGCCTCTGCAAGCAGAAAATATTCGTATTATTCTTTGGGGCCGCTGGTGACACGTCATGTTTGGAGAGCGAGTGTTGCTTTTTAACTATATACACCACACAATGCCCAAGCCAAAGTGTTGCCATTACATGTTAAATGCAACTTTAATAAACAATTGTTCCCCGCAGACATGAGACGTGTCTAATATTTACTTTTTATTTCCAAAAAACAAGCCGGTTTTTGTTTAGCCCACAAAAATTGCCAGAGATGCAAACTAACTATCGATATACACAAAACTAGCGACGGGCATTCCCACCTCCGCCACTATCGATATGAATACAGAGCAGCACTGGTAGTTTACACACGAAAATACCAATCGATTTTTAAGCAGTATTTTGTTACTAAATATTACCAAACAAACACAGCGCGCCATATTCAAAGCTGAACTTTGTAATTTGTAAAATATTTGTTTTATTTTAACAATCCTAATTACTAACAGTACTTAGAAATAATCTACATTTTTCTTTTGTTGTATTCAAGTGTTTTAATCAAAAACTAAAGACTCACTTTAACATAATACTTATTGCCGATCGCCGAAGTAGCAAATCGAATTTTATATAATCTTAAGGTCACTTTAGTGAATATAATCTTCAAGAAGAATCGGCAAACGCTTCTGTCTTAGACTAATACATTAAGTTGTACGTACATATTTAAGTAAAGCACTACCTGTCGAGTAAAGTAATATTAAATACAAAATTTGTTTACATTAACATAACTAAAAACGAACGAAAGCCGAGCTTTCGCCGTGATTTAAAATCTTAAACAGGAAATACAATTTGATAAATCCTCGTAATTTTGCTTATAACTTATGGAATTTGTGTCCCAAACGATTGTTAAAACAGCTACTCAACGCAATTGCGGGCTAATTCGTCGTGACTACAACCGTCGAGTGCGTCTGACTGACATCCTGCGAGCTGCGCGGCAAATAGGACTTCGCATTCGGCTGCGCGGGAAACAGATCAGATACGTAGTTTGCCTGAAAGAAGAGGGGAAGGAAAGGAAAGGCTTAGGGTTATAATAGTTTGCACAAAAGACAATAAAGATGGCTCCTAAAAGTATGGCATGATTCTTTTATGGCAATAATTGAAGAAGAATAAAATGAGTTCTCTCTTCCAATAAACCCAATGGAGCGTGACATTGCCGATCTATAGATTTGCAGCTGGTCAATTCCAAGTTAATGAGGCAGCCACAAGCCACATTGCAGCAGGCGTCGAGAGCGAGCCAATTAGAGGCACGAATATAACTTCTAACATAAAGCCGACTCAAAGGAAACGATATATATAGGTGTGTGTGTATATGTTTGTATGTCAATTAATGTTATTTTAATAGCTTAGAATCTTGACATTACAAAAGCTTTCAAATATCTTTCTCTCTCTCTCTCTCTCTCTCTCTCTATCGCTCTCTCTCTGTTCACTGGTTCTTGGCTTCTTTGGTGGGCAAAGCTGATTGCATGTTGAAACACGCTTGGGGCATAAAGTAGCTCTAGAAAAAGATGATCAAGTGAGATGTGTGTGCTGCATATAGTATATATATATATATATATGTATATGTATATCGATAGTATGTCAAGTGAGGGCCGGAGAGTGGGGCAGAGGAAGGAAGTGAACGTACCACAATCACCGCACAGGCGGCTCCGATGGCCGAGCCAGCCAAGACGTCCGACCAGTGATGCTTGTAGTCGGAGATGCGGCTCAGCGCCGTGTACCAGGCGATCATGATGAAGAGGAACTGGAGAAAGTGTCGCATCAGCCTCGAGCCACGCCAATTCATGCGGGCTTGCAGGTAGAGCTAGAGTGAGTGAGAGAGAGAGAGGGAGATGCTTAACACCAGGATCATTTCGGGCGGATGACAAGCTCTACTTACAGCCACGTAGACCATCGTGTAGAAGGTGAAGCTGGAGTGTCCGCTGGGGAAGGAGAGGCGCATCTCCTTCAGCATGCGTGCCGAGCTGCCCACGCCCTTGCACTCGAAGTCCGTTATGTAGATGCCCGCATTCGTCTCGTTGAGCGCAGGTCGAGCCGTCGCGCATCTCCGGCTGGCACACCTGTGCGACGGCAACAAGTAAACAATGAGAACAGAGTCAAGTATGAGAGCATTCGCTTAGTTACAGTTACTGGCTACTCATTGGCCCCCTCCCCCCCTCCCCTCCCTTCTGTTGGCTACTTGCAACATGTGCTACGCATTTCATGCTCAATTTTGCAGCGCTGTTGCCGCACTTCACTGAATAATAGGGCGTCTCTGTGCTGTGCTTAGCAGCTAGGGGACTCCACGAGAGGAAGCATGCGAGTTGCCCCATCAAACAGTCACAATTGTGGGGACACCCGACTATGCGAGGGCTGCTCACAAGGTAACAACCATATCGAACATGCATACTATGTCTACATAAAGTATATGATGTAATCGAGATAATCTCTTCAATATTAAGCTGAATAATATAGATATATTGAAATTTCTATATAAATTCATATTCAATTACTTTCTTAATATTATGAAGGTAAGAGATTACGTCGAGTCCATCATATATTTATGTCTATCCTATTATATTGGATACATATTCATATATATAGCTCTGTATTATTTTTTTGCCTATTATCTATTTTTCAAATTATTCAGATCCCACTTCATCTACTCTCCCTATGACTAATATATATATAATTTCGCAATATATAGACATTAGCTAGCTGCTGCTTAGGCTACCCTCGCTTGCAAAATTCTTTAAATAAACAAGAGATATAAATAAATAAGTTGAAAGAGATATCTTTGGCGTAGCGAAGCGTTGCGACGTTTGAATAGTTTGGCAGATGTGGGATATAGAAGTTTTAGCTGATCTGACAGGCCACATAAGATCGGGGGTCTACTAATCAGCAATCAATCAATCAACTTGCTAAGCCATATTATGATTTGATTTTGATAGGCGTTGCTATGATGATGGACTAGCTAGCTGAAGAGTTGAGGGCTCACCGTTGCTAGCTCGGCCGTTCCACAGATTATTTTATTTGACCAGATCAGTTACACTTCAGCTAATATAGTATTTTATATATGGACTTTCTCTCTCCCCCTTCCTCTCTCTCTCTCTCTCTCTCTCTCTCTCTCTCTCTCTCTCTCTCTCTCTGTCAAGGCATTGCCAATGAGGCAGCCCTCTGCAATGTCGCTAACTGGATTGCTCCCTATAAATAGCCCCTTCATGTGTGTCCCATGTCTCCTGTCTCTCGTCTGTCATATGTTAAGCCCCACGCATATGTCGCATATTAAGACTAATTGGCAATGGGAGTTGCTTAAGTGTCTGTCGATGGCCCCCCGCTTACCGCTATGAAGTGTGGCCGCAGTCGGCCAATCGAGTACTTGGCTATATCCGTCGTCAGCTGACTGGCAGCGGCGCCGAACGCAAAGACTCCCATCTTCTTGTAGCACTCGACCAGCCAGTCGGGTATATCGTAGGACATGAAGACGTAGCGCCTCGTCGAGCCACTGCCCGAGGCATTCGCATTGGTGGAGCGTATCAGCTCAACGGTGAGCATCTGTGGGAGGGAAGAAGCGAAGGGAAGAAATGAATAGAATAGTTGAATATAGGTTGACGATCTGGCAGTTAGACGAAGTATTGTTCTAGCTAGAAAAAGGCTAAATACTATAATGTGCAATGTGAGAGAGAATGCAAACTGGAGAATGCTCAATAAAAAGTGAAGTAGTTAGAAAAGGCTGAAGGGAAATGGAACGCAGTTAAATAAAGGCTAGATCTAGCTGGAATGAAGCCAAGTGGGAGAAGATATGGTCTGAAGTGAAAGTGGAGAAGTAGTTGAAGAGAAGTAGTTGAGGAGAAGTAGTTGAAGAGAGAGTTAAAAAGGCTACATTTGTCTGGTAGAAAAGGCTAAGTCGTAAGAGCTAATAACGAGACCAAGAGTGAGAGAGGGGAAGCAGTTGAAGGGGTAGTAGAAAAGGGGAGAAGAGAAGTAATTGAAGAGGCAATTGAAAAGACAGATTTGCCGAAAAAAACCCGAATCATAGGAGAAAGAGTGAGAGAGGAGAAGTAGTTGAAAGGCTAGATCTGTCTGGAATAAAGCTAAATTGGCAGCACTGATATGCAGAGACAGAGTGGGAGAAGAGACGGAAGAAGCTAAGATACAAGAAAAGGGGCGAGAAAGAAAGGCAGTTAAAGATGACAGTAGAGAAGGAAGAGAAGATAAGTCATTAAGTAAAAGTAAGTTCTACATTTCCCTGGCAACACGAGGTCAAGCTATCAGCACTAATTACATCAGTATTTATCAATGGATAATTTCCTTTTAGCACCTTTTTTATGGACAGTTTGTTTTCTCAGGAAGAGGCAATATAAACAGAGCCCAGAGGCGGAGGCAAATAGGGTAAATAGGGAATAATTGCTGCACAGATTTTTGGGCAACATTTGGGTGAATGAGTTGTTTAGCTAGGGCCGGGCAAAAGGTATGCAAATAGTCCGAAATCCGGGCGATATTTGTTTTCATTCGGGTTTCAGTGGAACTAGGCCCAGGCCATTAGCCAGTTTATAGCCTGTCGTAGGCACAAACAGATGCTTGCTCTCGATTCACTCACAACATGTGGAGTGGACAACAGATGTCTCAATAGATCACTCTCCCTCTCTCCCTCTCTCTCTCGCTCTAGTTGCGCAAGAGCTTAAAAGTGGAGCACACATCGAGGGAGCTGTGCGTCTCCTCTGTCTCTGTGAACTTGAAATGATTGTGCAATAGACGCGAGTGGATCACATAGAGGAGAACATCAGCTGCCTGACACATGCTTGACATCATTTAACATGGGTGGCCACTTGGGAGCTGCGCCAGTCCCCAGTCGCCAGTCCCCAAAGAGCCCGCATCACATCATACGCAATGCACTTTATATCAATTTCAATTTCAATTTAAATTCACATTCCATTTGATTGCCCACTTACCACGCCCACTGGTATGACCAGGCCTATGATGTAGAGCATCCAGCTGCGCACGGTGGAGTCCTTGAAGGGATGCTTCAGCGATTCGTCGTCGCAGAAGAAGCCGCGCTGATAAGGCTCCCCCAGCAGGAAGAACAGAAGAATGGGCAGGCCAACTGCAAAATGGAAAAGAATTCAGAATTAGAGAAAATTCCTGATAGACCCAAATGATAATTCCAAAAGTATTCTCCACACTCGACTGTCAGCGAGCGTAAGCCGCAATGATTTATCAATATGCATTTAGTAGGTCATTGGGATTGGGACTTGGGACGGGGGCATTATCAAGGGGCTCGCTTTCACCCTCCCTGAATTTCGGCTTGTCTGACTCTGTTGACTTACGATATGTCTAAGCTATTGATAAGATTACAAATCAGTCGCCGCTCCTAGGGTGAAGGGAGACATCAAGACGGCAGCGACGACGACAGCTGCAGCCAGAGGGGGGTAAAGGGTTCTCGCGGTGGGGCTCACGTTGGACCATTCAACAAGTTCCCCAAACGGCGGGAGACACGCGCTGGCTTACGTTTAATTAAAAATGCAACTCCATTAACAAGTAGAACGTACTGCAGTGGAGCTTAACTGACTGCCTGATACGCGCTCAATGCATTGGTAGAGGAATTGAAGAAGCGAAACAATGGAATGTTTAGATCTAACTATGTGTGGAGAAGAGGTCTATAAGGGAGTTACGCTTGCAAATTACGTCGAGTTTATGGCACCCAATATCCCCCTTCTGCAACTGACTGAGCGAGCATATTAATTAATAATGCAGCACCATTAATAATAACCAGCAGGCATACAAATTGCTTTCGCCTAGACAAATGGCAGCTCGCAGTGTGATTGATTGATTGATCAAGCCATCCATCCATCCATCAAAAGTGCAACGATCGAAAGTGTCAGCGACACTTGAAATATGTTTGTTTTTCTTGATTATACCGAGCGATATGTATATATATATATTTTCTCGCCAATTAGACGACACGGCAAGTGAGTAGGAATATCTAATTAAAATTAGATTAAGACAGAGCCAGAGCAAGAGCAGAGCCAGAGCACTCGCTGCCACAATCAGAAGTCAACGTCTGGCTAATTGCCATTGCAATTGTGCGTATTACCTGCGCGAGAGATGCTCAGCGATGCGCTGCCCATTAGGGGCCGGCGAGGGTTGCCTAATGAGTGCAGCAAGACTACTTAGAGCTGTCTATTCATAGATGCAAATGGCCATTGGCTAGATGCAGGCGACGTCCGACTAGCTGAGCTGGCGCCCAAAGACATTTGAACTGCGAGAAACGTGATCTTATATACTCATCTGAGTAGGAGAAACGGGCATATTAGCAGCTGAGTAGGAGCTGGAGACTTTGGCATAGACTAGTGCAAGTAATTACCATATAGATTAGGTCAGATTAGGGCGAGATAGGGCACAGAATATTCATTTATATACTTGTTCGTGAAGGGCAAATAGGTAGTTCGTCATTTATATACTTGTTCTTGAAGGGCAAATAGGTACTTCGGCATTGTGGCGTTTATCTGAGTCTAAGTCAAAGATTTGCTCTACATAGAGTATAAGTCGTATAAACTGTTTAGATTAGCAGACGAAAGCAGGTATATTGGCTTTGTGGTATGATCAATGTATGAATCTGAACTAGATACTTCAAATTTTGTATAATATTTACTCTTGCTGAACCTGGTTTGATTCAGATTTTTGTGTTCACTTATAAAGCGCGTGGCAAATTGAAAATTTCTATATCTCTTCTATACCATATCTTGGGTATACATGGTACACACTATAGTCAGACATATATATGTCAAATTGAGCTATTATTAGCGAGAGTATGACTTTTGTCAGTAGAGGCAAATACTTTATCTGGCACAGCTTTGACTTCCCCTTAGACATTGTATAAGCTATGTGACTATGCTATGTATGGAAGTATAGTTGATATTATCATAAATTGTATATAGAATTTAGTATGTGTTTATCTTCTAGCAAGTTTATTTCTAAATATGACACCACTTCAAGCATTTTCTTGTAGTGAAATTTCATTAGAGCTGTGAAATATTTTCTATTTATTTCTAAGATCGGGATTGTTTTTTAAGTCTAACGATTAAACACTTCTTTAAATTTAAAAAGATATTTAGCATTTCTCTTCTTTGTAATCTATTCCAAATCTTTCTATTTTGAAACGGAATAAGCATCATTTTATTTGACTTAGGTTGCATACAGTGCAGCACTGTTATTTTTATGAGCACAACTGTGTGCAAGATATTTAAGAAGAAATAGTTTCTTGGGCAATTAAAAAGTGGAAAGCAGATTCTTAAATTAGCATGCGAGGGCGGTTTAGTGAGTGAGTCATGCTTATCAGCAGATGCAGGCCAAGCACATCGGAAGTGCTCAGACTGGAACTAGGCAGGCAACTATTCGTAGACCTATTTGTAGTTCGAGCACTTGACTTGGCGACGATTGCCCGCAGAGTCGAAGTCAGAGTCGGAGTCGGAGTCAGACAGGGTCTAGGATTATTAATTTTTACCCACAGTCAGAGTGAAAGCCATGTGAATGGCGGGTGACAAAGGTAGGATCCTGGCAAGGGACCAAAGCGACTGTGAGAGCAGCTGCAGTCGAGGTGAGCAGGTTCGATCGTTGTCTTCGAGAGTTACTCAACGTCGGCTGCTGGGAAAGTAGAGATGCTGGCTGCCAGATCAGCTATTGTTGCCAGATCAGAGTCGTATTACAGCGGAGCAAGTGGCCTTTGTATGCGGGCGGCTTAGCCTCGCCGAAACAGTAGCTCCTATCTGGGGTATCTAGCGCATCTATAGATACGGATTTTTATGTGTTTTTTCTTCGGCCCGAAATGGAGAAAGGGAATTAAACGACTTTTAGTTAAATGGAACATCTCTCTATTCTCTCTCTCTCTAGATGGAACCATAACTAAGTAGATTGAATTTATGTTTTGCTGCCCTTTTTTTTTGTTTTTTAGGCGAGAGATTCTCATTCGACACGGTGGAACATGGGCGGAAGTGGTTCGTTTAGAGGCGAATCTGTCGCACTTTGATATAAATTCGGTTGAAAGTGCTTTGCGTTCATTTGGTGTCAAGTCCATTTCAATAATGTCTCCCCTACTCACACACACAAAACAATTTGTTTGTTAAACAAAGAGGTAAATGCTCTAGAAAAAAAAAGAAAGAGAAAGAGAGAGAGGGATGGTGGGGTAAATATCAGCCTTATCCACCTCTAGATACGATTCAAACGATGCCGCAGCTGCCACCGACGTACGCCACATTTCGCTCTCGACTTATCTCCGCGCCTGCCCACAGATACTTTTGTATCTTGGGATGCTGTCGCAGTCGCTCTTTCAAGTCGCGCACACAAACACTTTGTGGCCCACACAAACATTGGGCGGCACTTTACAAATGCTGCCCCCTGCCCCAGGCCCTAGGCCCTTCCCTCTCCCTGCCTCCCTCAACCTGGAACACAAAGAGCTGTAACTATTACGAACTGGAAAGCTTTAAATCTTTTTACTGGCAAAGATTGTATTATCAGAACTGCGCATTTAGCCGTTTTTTAGTCAAATATTTAATCGTATCTTATGCAAGCCCAAACTAAATTAAACTAAAATCTTATCTCATCGGATCGGGCGGCGGCTAATGGAGACAATGACTGTCTGCTGGCTCAATTCTAATAGCATTAATTAAACAAGACGGAAGTTTAATTAAAGACAATTAATGCCAAAGATTTGCACTCTCAACCTCGAGCCCAGCTCTCCCCAACTGCAGACTCCAGTCTACAGACTCCAGACTCCAGACTCTAGACCCCAAGCTCTAAGGATGACTGACAGCTCACAATTGATCGATCAGCGAAGGACAAAAGCAAAGCAACAATTAATCATGCTCTTTCTTGACGGGTAGAAAGGGTATACTTTTGATGGTTAGATAGGGTATATTGGTTTTTGGTTAACTAAGGCAGAGGTCGAGGAGTATATAAGCTTCAGAATCAGAATCAGAATTCAGTGGTATATCCGTCTTTATAAGGAAATTAGAGTTGGAGTATAAAAGCTTGCGATATACAAATAGAAGAATGAAGATATACGAGACTATGCAAGTATAGGAATTTTATAAGAGTCTGCGTGTATGAGAAAAGAACATAAGAACTTTCAAAATAATGGTATAAGTGTAAGTATAAGAGTGGGAAGGGATAGGAGTATAAATAATAGCAAAAGAGTATTGGAGTATCAGAGTAAGAGCTTCACAAATAATAATACTAAAGTATGAGAGGGATAGAAGTTGAGGAGTATAAGTGTATGTAAAGGTATAAGACTATAGTATCGCAGTATACGAGTCAAGTAGATTTACCATGAAACCAAGAGTAATGATACGACTATTTCTGCATAATTGGAACATTTTCAACACTAGGCAGAGACTTGAGGCTGAGGCTGACTCATATCTCGATCAGTCTCGCCTCTATCAATCTTAATTGCTTTCATATACACACCAGACACACCAGACACAGACTTCGACTGAGAAACGGATTCGGGATTCAGTTAAGGTGCCAGATCCTTGGCAATTTCGCGCTTCACTACTCCCCACATCGACTGTCGAGACAATGCAGCGAGACCTCCGTGGGGAGGACGACACATTAATTGCAACGTGCAGTGCACATGCAGCTCAGTCCCAGGAATTCCCAGAGCGAGGCAACAAAGGTGTCGTCCAGGTAGGGCCCAGACACCTTTGTCATGGCAGGTCTGAGATATTACCAATAGCTCAAAATCAGAGAAAGAGACTGATGAGGCACAGATAATTGCGTATGCCTTGAATGCCTCGAGAAACTGTAGCAATGGCAATAATAGAAGGGGCTTACGCGACAACAAAGATACCCTACAGCTAATATTGGGGGATTAGAAGTATGACAACAATAGAATTGTGGTTTAATTCGAACTGTAAAAAGTGATTTTAATAGATTGCCAAAGGGCTTAAAGATGCCCTGCAAAAAGTATGAAGATTGCTAGAATCTAAAGGAATGACAGGCAACATAGATACCCTACAAACGGAAAGGAGATTCAAGATACTTCATCTGTAACTTCAACTTTAAGATTGTTATGATAGATTTGATAGTCATCAAAGACCTCTTCTCTTAGAAGTCCAAGAATTCCTTGAATTTCCATCAATTACAACAAAATTCTAAATTGCCTGGGTATAATTACGTCGATCATCTGTAGTTTCGCCAGCTGTCTCGCCCTCGTACGTGTTTGTTATTTTGTTATTGTGGCCTTTTGGCTGGAAAGTAAACAATAATATTGAGGGAAAGAGGCAGAGGAGCGCGATTGCATCCATTGGCCATGACAATAGAGCAAATGCGTAGCATAAATATTTTTCTTTCTACTTAGATTTTCGTTTGAACATAGGGAATATCACTGCCCCCTCCCCCGGCTCCTCCTTGGCACAATAAATTATTGGAGTGCGTGCGCACTTTTTCCATTTTCTTTCTCTTTTATGAGTTTAATGACTCCACCGAAAAAAAAAAGTCGAGGGAGAGTTCTCCCAATTGGAGTGCTGTCGCTCGTTCGCATTCAATTAACGTCAAACAATTCTGGGACTGTTAAGGTATGTTTGAGGACCCAACCACAATGCCCGAAGTGGAGGCACGCACTCAGAGCCCCTCGCGCCGTATCACTCCATCAGCGCCTACTGTGTCAAAACTAATTTACGTTCAAATTAGACGAACAAGTCGAAACAGATGCGACAGCCACTCCAATCAGAATCTCTTAGGACAGCTCTTAAAAGCTGCTCTCTTTCTACGAACTATCTGATTGGAGATGCTAGGAATTTATTTGTCTCTTAAAAGCTGTTCTCTTTCCACAAAATCTGATTGGAGCTGACTTAGGTTATGCTAAGCTAATTGGAATTTATTTGTGGCAAGCTGTGCTGTGTCGCACACAAATCGAATCAGAATGCATTGGAAATTCTATTAAAAAGCAAATTGGAATTTATTTGTGTTTTTACATATTTGATTAAATGCGCAGCTGTTAAAAGTTTCATTTCTTCGCCTTATTTATGGCCTCCAATTGGGACTTTACTTTCGATAAGGCATGAGAAATTTAAATGGTTTCTTATTCGATTATGATGGCATAATTAAAATTATTTAGACTTTTTATTGTCTTTTATTGCCCCGAGAACTTATATGTCGTGTGCAAATACCCCCTAGCCCCACTCTGTGTACTGATAATATATTTAACTCAAATTTAAAATAGATAAGCGAGTTCTTGGTTAGCCAAAGCTGATTCACCAAGGATTTTTGTTCGCTTATACATATATATATATATATATATATGTATATCTTCCGGGGTTTTGCGGCACGTTTTGGCCTCAGCGAATGACTCAGCTCGGGTTACCTCTTTTCGAGAGAGATCGCCTTTTTCAGCGAATCATATATGTATGTACTACAGGTAAATGTCAACTGTTTAAATAAAAGCTGTAAACTAGGCGTGAGGTCGACATACATACGTGCGTATTTATGTTGAAAACAAACAAAAACAAGGTGTTCAAGCCAGTTGCCAATTGGAAAAACAATTCGAAGCCCAACTCGGGCGAATTCATTGAGTCATAACGATGATGAGAGCGAGAGAGAGAGAGAGAGAGTGAGTAGAAGAGAATGTGGCTAATAGAATAAACAGTCAAAGGCGCAGTTCGAGCATGCGAACGGGTTTTACAGTAAAACAACAAACAATTCAAATTGCCTTGTCGAAAAATGCTTTTTACTTCGAAGATTGCTGATAAAAGCTAAAATTGTTGATTGTGAAGCACACACAGACACACGCACACACAACACACGCACACACACAGTTATTATTACTCCCCCAATATATAATACAGTGGCTAGCAAGTACCGTTTTTTTTTTGGTGACAGCATGCAAATATTAACGAAAGGCGTAGCTGGGGGAAGGGCAAACAAAAAAAAGCCAACGTCAGCTATGCGCATAAGTACGTTACGTGGCTTGATTATCGGGCGAATTTGATATATTTTATTTAAACTAAGCAACAGCTTAAGCTGTGGTTGCGGTAAATGCGAGAAGGCTATGCATAAACAGCTTGTAAGTGCGACGCTGCCCAGCTGTGCGAACGAGTGCAACAGCGTGGCGCTCTCTGAGAGCGAGAGGCAGAGAGAGGGAGAGCAAAAGCTTTGCTGAGAGCAAGGCCAGCATGCACGCACACATACGAAATGCCGAAAATTACATAAAAAGAAATGTACAAAACAAACACTGCGACAAGCACGAGAGGGCGGCAAATACAGATGCAAGCGCACACTCGCACACACACACACAGCTTCCGATTTGCGTGCGTGTGTATGGGTTAGTATGCGTGTGCTTGTGCGAAATTACAAGAGGCGAAACACTTACCGCAGAGCAAAATCAAAATATCGAGGCCCACGCGGCACAAGATGCGTTTGTTTGTGTCCATATTTCTGCTGTTGTTGTTGTTGTTGCTGTTCGGCTTCTGTTGGGCTTGATTACTGTTAATGTTGTTGTTGTTGTTGTTGTTATTTCCGCCTTGCAGCCGCTGCTCGATGATGGTGTCGCTGCTGTCAGTCTGGGCAGGTGTCGCAATGGCAATGTTGATGACGTGTTTGTTGTTGTTGTTACCACTGGCCACGACGTTAGCGACCAAGCCTGCTGCACCCAATTGACTTTCCGGCCGACGCAGCGGTGTTGTCTCGCTCGCTGACGATTCGTTACTCATTTCGAAATCGATTTGTGCTTTCGGCTCACTTGAAATTGCGGCAGCCAAAAGCTTAGCAAGAGCTTTGCGCTCTCGCTCTCCCTCTCCCTCTCTCTCAACGTCTTGACACTGAACTTGGGCTCTGCTGGCGTCGCAGGCAGCTGCTGTCGCTGTTCAGGTAAGCTTCTGAAAGAGCGTCAAAAAGATCCGCATTAATAAAGGAAATTTCGCAGTTATGCGGGGTGAGTAATGACTGCGGCTGGTTGTGAGAGATTAAGCCCGTGACGACTTCACTTGGAACTTCTCATGTCGTCGTGATTCATCAGCGTTTGCAATCTCTAAAGTTCAACACGTTTTTGGGTATTTTCTGCGTCTCATTCGCTCGATTCTAATTAGATAAATCTTAAGCTAATCAGACATTCGCTCTCTCTCTTCACTCTTTCACTCACTCATATCGAATTGTATAAATCTTAAAGCTAATCAGACAACCCGTTCGCTCTCTCTCTCTCTCCCTCTCACTCATATCCCACAGGTGTTTCGTGTTGCTTCTTCGATTTCAGTGTCGAGCGCGAATCGCTTTTGGCATTATTATTATTTACACGGCAAATAAACATGCGATTTACATAAGTACAACGATCGCGCACATGGCTGAACTGGATACCTGGACAGGTGGACACCTGGACAGGTGTCAGTGTCGTCTTGCCTGCTGCTTCCGCTGCCAGCGCCGTCAAACTGTCTGCGAGCTGATTAGCCAAGGGCCGAGGAGGGAGGAGGGGCTGGGGCTAGCAGAGCTCCAATTAGCCGCCTGAAATCGAATGCCTTTTGGGCCAGTTTGCTGACGCTTTTTCATGTTCGGCTGCAGCTTTTGGCTTCTCATTTTTGTTGGCGCCACAAAGCCGTAAATTCCAGCTCACAGAAATGTATTAATTTTATATTTAATATGCAATTTGCATTTATTCTC
Source organism: Drosophila pegasa (assembly GCA_035046225.1). Lineage (NCBI taxonomy): Eukaryota > Metazoa > Arthropoda > Insecta > Diptera > Drosophilidae > Drosophila > Drosophila pegasa. The sequence goes on from JAWNOD010000076.1 coordinate 401,243, forward strand.
GTAAAATATTTTTTCTTTTCCCGCCATTCGTTGCGCTCGACGGGCGACAGATGGCGCTGCCTGACCTTATTTCGCAGCAGGCGCGACATTCGTCTCCAAAGGGGAAGGGGGAGGGGGGGATTCCGCCTCAGCTGGTGGTCATTGGCCGCCCATAAAAAGGGAATCGATTAGCCCCAGCCCCAGCGAATCTGCCCCAAGATGCCAGCACTCAACAATCAGCTGCATTCAGCGAGGGAATTTTTCGAGACGAAGGTTAATAACACATGTCTCCAGGTTTATCTATTTATAAGTTGATTTGATCAGCCCCAAGAGATGCCGCCGATAGGCTTGATTGCGAGCAAGGCATGGCCGCACTCCGAATACCCTTCAAGCAAAGCTAACTGTGATTGAAGACATTTAGTGGGAAAGGGACATTTGCTCTTAAGGGACATTTACTCCTAATTGGGAATGCAGCAGGGAAATTAATTAGTATTAAAAAAAGGGAAGTATTTTATTTTGGCATACATTAGAAATTCCCTCTTGGCAGGGAATTGGCATCACAAGCTTTGCTGTTATTGAAGGCATTTCCTGAAAAAGGGACATTTACTCTTAAAGCAGTTAATTGGCAGGAAAATTAATGAGTTTGATGACAAGGGTAAGTTTATTATGAAAAGAAATTTCCTCTTGGCAGGGAATCGGCTAACTAAGGAATAACTACTCTAAGTATTTAAGTGGCAGGGAAATTAATTAGTTCGATACAATGGACTTTTTTTGGGCAACAAATTTTAAGCAGGGAAAAGGAATTCCCTCTTTGCTTTCATTGAAGACCTTGCCTAACTATGGTACATTTACTCTTAAGGATTTAATTAGTTATTAGCAGGGAAATTAATTAGTTCGAAGTTTAGTATGAGAACAATTTCCCTCTTGGGCAGGCATAGTAGTGATGGGCCTCAAGTCGGGGAAATTAACTGGTTGCCGAAGGAAATTCCTTTGGAGCCGCAGCCGAAGCTCGTTTGGCCATCTATAAATAGCTCTTGACGGATGATGGGCAGCCGAGCGAGTCGTTGACTCGATCTCTGTTGACCATATTCGAGACACTGACAACTGCAGAGCCACAATCAAATGCAATTCTCTATGCTGCTCCCCCTCCCCGTCTGTGGACAGGATTGCTGTGCCTGAGGCTGCTTATTACCACGCCCCCTTGCTGCGGTCGAGCAAGTTAACCAAATTGCATGAAATTATAGAGATTCTATTTGAACAGACCTTGGCCACGATTATGGTTAGCGAAGGCAGAACTAAAGGTAACTACAGTGAAGTCTCTGTTGAGGAACATCTTAATACTTGCCAACTCACTGAGCAGCCCTCGCTCGTGTTGATTTGCTCCAGTTTCTTATCAGCTCCACTTGGCTAAGGTTCTACAGGCATCACGGCAGAGCTCCCCTCAATGGGCTAATTTTTATTACTATTTGCATTTTGGCCAGCTGCCAATGGGCGAGAGAAGTAGGCTGTAGCCGACTGCGCAATACCCTACACCCCCACACCCAACTACATCTAATCTAATTATAAGTGCACAGAACCTATATACCCCATTGGCAAGGCGCGAGCGGGCATCAATAAATATAAACAGCAAACGTGACGCGTTTGCTGGCTCATAAAATTCTATCAAATTATCGAATTCAGCATGAGACGCAATTCATTAACCGCGCGGTTGATTAGGCCAGCCCACTAGCCCCGCCCACCCCACCCCACTCACACCTGGGCAAATGATAAGCAACGCGAAGCAAACTGACCCCAACTGCACTCGACTCGGCTGACCTTGGCCCCAAGCGGAAATCGATTTTCGCAGCGAGGCAAATAGACCTCAGAGGTCTCTATAGATGCGCCCCTCCTCCCCCCACAACATGTTTGCCGATCTATACCTGGCTAACACAACACCTTTGCACACCTTTTGTTTATCATTTGGCATTTCTTTTGCTTTGCTTTGCTTCGCTTTGTTTACGTTGGGGCTTAGATAGATTGGGGGAATCTCACTTTCCTGTTTTCAATGCCATTCAAAAATCGAATCGAATTCGCGCAGAGTTAAAAATAAATGCGAATTCAAATGATAATCTTAATTAAATAATGAATAATCATTTCCTACCTTTCGGCCGCTTTGCTTCCAGTGTCAGGGAACAGTTATTTTTTATTCATGTTCGTTACGAAAGAAACACACAAAAAAACACACATTTTTCGCAACAGAATCTCGCACAGACGAATAGACAACAAAAGACGACGAAGACCGAACGCGTCAGCGGCACAAGTCGCACTGAGACACTATGAAGGGAGAGCGAGCGAACGTGCCGTACGTTTGTCACACGCACCGACACAGGCGCACAGTGGATGTGAGCGAAAGAGTGCGTTCTATGCTCTCTTCGAGCTATGTGCGAATGGCACGGCATGTGGGAACACGCTTCAGCCAGGTAAGGCACACGAGCATTCCCTCCTAAGCTTAGATAAGATACTATACGCCGTGCATGTGGAAATCAATGGAATTTCATGAAAATAATATTGAGGGCACGTTACGCGCAGCAGAACTAATAAATCGATATATAAATACACATTTGGCTAGCAGAAAAATCCATTAAATAAATAATTTACAGCTATTTCCATTGCGAAAGAGAGCGCGCCGAAAACTAAGGATTTGCATAACTGTGTAAACTGTTTTGCCTTAAGCACGTCCTATGCAGTCTATTCGGCATAGCTTGCGGCTCTCTCTCTCTCTCTCTCTCTGTCTGTCTCTCTGTGTGTGCACTCTCTCTCAATGCAGCTGACGTCGCCTCAAAGGTGTTCGTTGGTGGTTGGTCGCTGCGCTGCTCGCTTAGTTCTCTCGGCACTGTCGAGCGCTGCGGTCGTTTCTTGTTCGGTCGCTACAGTTAGATCTTTGGTCTCTGCGCTCTTTGCGTATTCTTCGTCGCGGATGGCGCTGCGCATGCGAAAGAGACGAAAACTAAAATAACGGAATATCATAAACAACAATAATAATTACGTCTGCTTAAGCAAACTTAACGAAGTGCGAACTCAAGTGCGAATTACTCTAGAAAAAAATGCGAAATTAAGTAAAAAGTTTTCCGTTTTTTGTGCGTGGCCAGCAGAATCCGAATTTCAGCAACCTTTCGCAATTTCTTTTAAAATTCTGACAGACAAAAATTCCAAATTTTTTGTTGATTTTACATTATTGATCGATCGCCGGGTTTGCTGTTGGTGCAACGCCGACGCTTATCAGCGGGCCCGACAGCCCGACCAGGCAGGCCAGTGCAAATAGGAGGCGAGGCGAGTCCATTAGCGTATGCCCAAATATTTGCTGCTCGCTTTCCATCTGCGCTGATAACGATGCCCACACACATCGGCGGCAAGGTGCACTAGAGCCACGCCCCCGCCCACGCCATGAGCAGCCTGCGGCCCGCTAGTGTCAGCGACACGACGCCGCTGCAGCGCTTCGAGAGCCAAAGCAGCAGCGGCGAGGAGCCGTCCTCGCCATCGGCGACGAGCATCATAGCAGCCAGCCACAGCCAGCTCCAACTCCCACCCACTCCCACTCGCACTCCCACTGCCTCTGTCTCTGCCACTCACACACAAACAGGAGCAACACTACAACAACAATAACAACAATGTAAAAGTTAACTTGCAGCTGCCATCCCTGGTGGGGCCCACGGCAAGCGGACATGGAGCGAGCGACGACAATCCGCGCCGCCTCGGCACGGCTCACATCCTCGCACGCATCGCCATCCACGTGAGCCTGCTCTGCTGCGGTGAGTATTGATACCACTTGGAGTTGCAATATAAATATATATGCGAGGTTGCGAGGGTGAATTGATTAGATACGAATTTTATTGGCAAGTTTAGGGCAGATAAGACAGTAAGAGAAGAGTTAGATTTCATTGATACTGGATTCTACTTGATGTATACTACTATTCTGTTACTGCTCTACTACTATTCCACTACTGTTCTGCTACTCAACTCTAAGACTCAGCAACAACTACTACTATTTTCTATTACTACTACTATTATTGTGATATAACATAACTATCCTACTACTAATTTGCTACCGATCTACTGCTCCTATTCTCCTACTACTATTGCTATTAACACTATTATTCCACTATAGCTTTGCTACTATTCTACTACTATTTTGCTATTATTCTATTCCTACTTTGCTACTACTAGTTTATACAGCTTTGTTACTATTTTTCTACTAGTCTGACTGTATTACTACTATTCTACTCCTTCCTCGCTACTAAGTTAGAACTATTTAATTTCTAAATTACTACTATTTCTCTACTACCTTGCTACTAGTACTCTTAGCCAAGCAGTTCTATTAATATTAAGATTAAGACAACATCTACTATATTACTATTACTATATTACTATCATAATTTTCTACTACTAGTACACATATTTTTCTACTACTACTATTTTCTATTGTTGCTACTACTACTCTATTAATACTACTCATTTTTTACTACGACTACAAATACATCGTTTTTCTACTACTATTACCTATATTTTTCTACTGCCATTATTTTTGAGTATTACTACTACTACTCTATTACTATTAGTTTCTCCTACTACTACCTTTAGTATTACAACTACTACTACTACTTACTAATTTTACTACTTTAACTACTACTACTACTTTTACTACTTTTACTACTACTACTACTTTTACTACTTTTACTACTACTACTACTTTTACTACTACTACCTTAAGAACTACAACTACTACTACTACTACTTTTACTACTTTACTACTACTTCTACTACTACAATTTGCCCCCATCTTCTCTACTTCTGCTACTACTACTACAACTTCTCCCATTTTGTTACTATACTACTACTACTACAAGTACTACTGCTACTACTACTACAACTACTACTGATACTATTCCTCTTATTCAACTGCAACGACTTGTGTATCCATTACTATCGGGTTATGACTCTTTCCATTATTATCACTCTCTGCAGTTGGATGTCAGAGGTTAAAAATGCAGAAAGTTGTCGCAATTTCAGCTGCTGACGGAACTAGAGGAGCCTCTTGAAGTAGTTAGACAAACAGCCGCATCGAGTACTTATACCTTGTAGATTTATAGTTGATTTACGCCTTTTTTACATACTATTCTATCTTCATAAATATATAGACCTATATCGAATAGATTCCAGTTAGCACGAGCTAAATCAGACCTTCCTTCTCCCTTCATTTGCTGCTGCTAGTTTTACGATTACGATCATGTTTGGTCCCAATTGATCTCTGGCTCTGCAGGCGTCCACTTGGTAGCCCCACTCGGGCGCTAAGTCTGCACAGAGTGTGCTGTATGTGGTGGGAAGTGTGTGGCATATCAGGGTGTTCAGCAGTCGTAGTTGAACTATGCTTCATCTGCCTGCCTCCCTCCCGCCCTCTGGCCACCTCTTGGCGCCTTCGGGACGTCCATTGTCCAGCATCGCAGACCCCGAGCGAGCGAGCGAATTGCGCTTAGGTTTTTATTCATTTAATTAATAACAACACTCGGAATGCTATTTTTTTTTTGTAAATAAATAAGCATCAGTGTTGCTGGGGGCCCTCCAACAGATGCCCAATGACTGACCAAACATATGAGAATTCGCTCATCGAGTGTTGTCTGATTTATATTTGACTTAATTTACGCAAATGTTTTTCTGGGGTGAATTTATTGTACAAAGTGCTGTGAAATAGCAACAACAATGAGAACAGCAACGGCAATGAGCACAACAATGAAACGAAAACATCATCATTCATCAGCTTGATTTTGAATCGGACCTGCGTGGCACTTGCCTCGGTTTGTTTACGTTTACAGAGCTCTAATTTGGGCATGATCAGCAGACCTTGCACCGATGAGCCAGTGCGTCAGCTAGAATCTGAAACCGCATGCCAAAGCTGATGATAATGATGATGATGATGATAATCTAGGCCACCCTTGATAGACACTCACGTTGCAACTCTTCGCTTGTAGCTTTCAGCTATCCAATTGCTACCTAGAAATCTTTCCCATTCAAGATATATCTATGGCAATGATAATGATGATGATGATAATAATGATAAATGAAACAGGCTTGACAGCTGTTCAAATTGAAGCTTAAAAATCAGATTTCTCCTTTTCAGTTAGAGCAATGCAGAAGTAATTCATCAATATTAATAATGATAATGAGAATGATAATACTAATGATGCAGAAGATAGATGTTTCCAATTAATATTAGTGATGGTAATAGTAAGAGTAATAATGATAATAATGATGCTAATGGTGATGATTTTAGTGATGATATAGGCCAGTTAGCTACTTATAAGACTCTACAATTTGTTCACAATAATAGTAGTGATAATAAAATAATGATAACAAATAATAATGACTAATAATAATGAATAATCTGATTATTTCGACCCCTCACAGCTGGCTTAGCCATGTTTCTTTTAACGCGGTTCTTTGAGCCATACAAGCGCGGTTTCTTCTGCAATGATCTCTCGCTGAGGCATCCCTATAAGGACTCCACCATACGCATCTGGATGTTGTATGTGATGTGCATAGCGTTGCCCATCTTTGTGGTAAATTCCCGCTAATTTCAATTTGCAACTCTCAAGTCTAAGCATCGCCCCTCGCACAGATTCTACTGGTTGAGTTCTACAGGATGCACGATTGGTCGAGGTTCTCGCACCACAACCAGCTGGGCGGCAGCGGCTACTTCTTTTGCCACATGGAGCTGCCACACTGGGTGGTGGACAGCTACCGGCGGATTATCGTCTTCTTCTTCGGCCTGGCCGTCGAGCAGCTGACAACGGACATAGCCAAGTACACGATTGGCCGATTGCGCCCTCACTTCTATACGGTAAGCAGCAGCAGGCGACGACGAGGTGCGATGGCAGCCTAATCAGAATGCCTCAATTCGAATTCACTTTTAGCTATGCCAACCCGTGCTAGCCGACGGCAGCACTTGCAAGGATCGCGCCAATGCGGCTCGCTACATCGTGGACTATACCTGCTCGGCCAAGGACATCACTGCCAAGCACTTGAAGAATATCCATCTCTCCTTTCCCAGTGGCCACGCCAGCTTTGTCTTCTTCTCCATGATCTACATGGTGGTGAGTACAACAAATGCAAACAAAATGGCGTAACTAACAACAAAACAACACTAACAATTTGGGCGCCCAACTCATATTCTCTTTACTTACTTATATTCACTTTTGCTTGGTGCGAGCGAGTTAGCTTTTTGCTATCTTACTCTACTACTCCCACTCCTCCTACTCACGCAGACGTACTCTCTTAATGTGCGTATATACATGTATACATACATACCTATGCATACATATATATGCACATATGCATTTGTGTATATTTTTGCACTTTATACTCCCTTTCTCCCTCTTTCCTTATTCTAAGAGTGAATATTGCAAAGGATTAGCCATGCCCAATAGCAATGCGCGCGAGCGAGACGACTATCTTAGCTACTCTTACACAATTGCTCGCTTTAATGTTTGTATGTATGTGTGTACATACGAAACTATATTCAAACGTAGCTGTGCTTTTACTAATACAGTTTCTACGCTCGCTCCCGCTCTCTCTCTCCCTCTTCTTTGCTGCTGCTGAGAATTTGACACACATAAGCACACACACACGTACACACACACACATACATACATACAATCGCTTGCATTTGGTAATTAAATTCCCTTTTCTGCACAGATCTATTTGCAGCGCCGCGCGAAATGTTCGCGCCTTCGAATGCTGCGACACCTGTTGCAATTCCTAATGCTGATGTTCGCCTGGTATACGGCTCTGACGCGTGTCTCCGACTTCAAGCACCACTGGTCGGATGTCCTGGCTGGCGGCACCATAGGCCTTACCTATGCGTTAGTCGTGGTAAGTACAAATCTCTCTCTCTCTCTCCCTCACTTGTTATATATATATATATATAAATAAATCTTTTCTCTGCTGCAGACATCGACGTTTTGGTAGGCTGACCTCATCGAACTGAGTTCGATCCGCACTCCAAACTTGGCTTTCAAACTTCACTCAACTCTATTTGTAGCTGTATCTGCGAATATGGTGCATATATCTGTGGATATGTGTTATATTTACATGTATTTATCTATGTACTACCTGTGTACAATGTACATCGTCTCTATCTCTACGTGTAGGTGTGTTTTATCTATATATTTACTTAATAAAATTTTATTAGTGTATGACAAAAAAGCGAATCGAGTTTGTATTGAATGGGGGGCAAAACTGTTGTTGTATTGGATTACTGTTTCACAGAGCAAAAGAGTTGCTTAGTTCGAATGGGTTATAAGGGAAAAGGTAATTGGCTTAGATATCTTTTTGTTTGGGGAGCATCAAATTGGGGCACGGAAAACGGAGCGACTAAAATAGAGGAGTAAGGGTGCTCCGGTTGGGTATGCGCGACTTTAAGATATTGCGTAGGATCTGCCACGCCTCCTTCGGCCCTAAATATTCATTATGAATGGCGGAGTAAACGTTAGTGAAAAAGGAATATCAATATAACAGATTTGTTAGATGTTCTTCTGGATATGGCTAGGTCGATGCAGTACAGACTATATTACAAACCAATTCAAAATATCGATACTTATCGAAAATAGGGATATCGAATGAGTCATCGAATAGTTGAACAGGCCAGAAAGCTGTTAATCTATACCTATATGGATAGACACATCTTGTAATTATGTTTCAGACTTCTCCTTCTGCCCGTTACATATATGGGCACACATAACACATAATACTCCCCTTTTCAATATAGTACAGGGTATACAGATTAGTTGATCAAGGGATTTAGCTCTCTATTTGCTTTCTCTGCGCGCTCCATCGTTGTCTCTTTTAGTCGCCTCTTACGACAAGCCCGAGACTGAGGCTGTGGTGGTATTCGAGCGGCCGCCATCCACACGGCTTCACTGTACAGGTGGACAGCGGACAACGGACAGTGGGCAGAAAACGTTTAGCAATTGCCGTTAGCTGAGTGATTGAAGTTGACTTTGATTGCGCCTAGCGCCAGATAAAGAATTGAGTTATGGGCAGCCAGCCAGGTGGACAGTCGGCCAGGTAGCCAGGCCAGGTTAACAATTAGCATCGACCAATTGGCTGGCTGCGTGGCCAGCTGCAATTAGCATATTAATCGAATCTGCTGCCATTCGCGCTCACTCGACACGCGCCCAATGAGATGCGCAGGCGGAATGGCAGCTGGGGCTCGGACGGAGCCCATCACTCACCCAGCGATCGAGGGGGAGATGGGGATGGGATGGGAAGCGACGAGACGTCTTGTTTGATAGCCTCTGCTATCAGCACTTAGCCAAAAGCTGCGAGATTGATGCGCCCGTAAAATGTCAGTGGAAATGCGTTTCTAATGCTCGTTCGCGACGAGTGGCGAGCGGGCATATTGGATTTGGGTTTGAATCAATTACTATGGCAGAGTGGGCGCATGGGAGGAATAGCCTCGTCCCTATACGTCCGATCTGACAGGGAATATTTGCGAGTTACTACATCTTAGCCAATGTCTATGGTATTACGTAAGGCCCTAATGGAGCTAGATACTTGTACTTCCTGAAGGAATGTAGTTCTTCCTCTAATCGTCTGTCCGAAGCGTCTGCTTCTGGAGCTCTCTTATCCAAGGCAATGTAAACTTCAATCTTTGAGATCCTACTGATGCGACAGACTTGGCATATATATCCCAGTATATTGATATATCGACCCATAACTAGGGATCTATTCTGTCATATCACAAAATTTTATAAAGACTAGCAACTTCATACTTTGTGAGGTAAGATCAACAAGCTTTTCAGATTTGCTTAGCACATCCACTGATCCAATATGATCCACCCATTAAATCATGGTATATATGGTATATTTATTAACATATTCTCTAGCTCTCACTCCCTCATTCTCAGACTCTGCCTCCGTGAACGGGCATTGCTGCAGTCACTCTCGTTCGATCTCAACTTCTTTTTGTTGTCATGGAGTAGGGGCTTCGAGCGCTGTCCCCCCCTACGACATTTGATACGCTCGAGTGAGCGGTCTGGAGCGGGCATGTTCCCAATATTCTCTGGGCAAGTCTTTTGGCAATTAACACAATTCTTTATATCACTTTTATTGTCAAGCGCTCCATTGGCGTCTCCCCCGTTTTCACAATTTTCCACATTTCACTGAGGCGCTTTTCAATTGGACTTTCGTGTTTGCCTCAATTGCTTCAAGTTTTATGTCGAAATCTATGGATGCTATCAGCTCTAGAGCCAAATCGTGTTGATGCAGCCAGCTGCAGAGTGAGTGAGAGAGAGGGAAGAGGGGCAGAGGGGGAGAGGAAGAGAGAGAGGGAGATGAAAACTTCTTTGAATATGACAAAATGCCAGAGGGCGTGAGGGCTGCCTCCATTTGCTGCGGCTCCGAGTGGGGTGTGAAATTTACTGCCAATTTCAATTCAGTCTCGAGCGTGGCATTCATTTCGCCATGGAAATTACAGATTACAAAGGTAACAACAACAACAAATCTGGTTTATAGCGAAAAGTGTGCAAAATTGCATTTGGGGTAGAATCTGCCTTTCATAACGATCGCACTGCAGCGGGCATATTCGCTTTGCGCAGCGGGGTAGCTCAGCATGATCACCTCGATCAGTCCTTTTACTCTGCATTGGGATTCAATTATTTGGTACATTTTAATTACCTGATTAATGGAGTGCTCTAAAGCGGGTAATGTAAGCAAATTATAGTCATGTATATTTCGTAAAAGTTGTGGAATTAAATTAGAATACCTGAGATATATGATATAGATAGATCATAGATCATAGATTTTAGATCATAGATCTTGAATCATCGATTTTATATCATCGATTTAACATCTAAAAAGACTTTTGAGCTTAGGTGTTAGATCATCGATATAATATCTTATATTTTAGATAGTATGTTTTAGATCTAAGGGTTTAGATCTTAAAAGCTAGCTCTCACATTTTAAATGTTAGATTCCAGTTTTCAGATTATAGATCTCAAATTTTAGATCTTACATTTCATATCTTCAGTATAATATCCTCTATTAACCACCTCATCCCCGTTTCTCTTAGACACACAAGTTCATGGTAAGGATATTTAGTATTCCTGCATACCCTGCCTAGGTGTCTTTTCTCTTGGTTCTAGCCAAGTTGTGCATTGCTGTGCCGCCGCTAGGCAAGGCCACAACTCATGCTAGAGCCGTGTCCATTACGAAAAGCGTTAAATTTTTACCACGTGCAAAAAACGCAACGAATAGAAAATCTGCACAGTCAGAAGATCGTTAAGGCAGAACGTGGGCCAGCTAAGCGTGGGCTTTTCAGTTTCTCTCTTCAAAGATGCCCTGTATATGTTGTAAGGTGACGTGAGGTATAGTACTTATTGTGGAAATCTATGTAACAAGCTAGAGACTGTTGATATAACTTATATGGATTCTTGATCAACATCGACAGCCGAGTCCATATATCTTAGAGTCTATAATTCGAATGAATCTCAGTAAGTTGTAGAGCTACAAATGCAGATAATATTCAACATATACCACAGCATACATATCTCAGGAAATTTCCTTAAAATCGCAAAATGTCTATATTTCCATTGGGTTTCTTCAGCATAACTCGAAGACTATAAGAGCCAGAGACACTTAATTTGTCATGTATATCCTACATAATGTTATAAAGAATATAAATACATTCAAGTTTACATACCTCTTCACAATTGCCCAAGAAATCCCAAGCAACGCCAGCTCTGTCAATTCTTCAGGGTATTTGCTAGTCGTGCACTCTCTACTAATCTATTCTCTACTCGTGCAATGAGAGTCTCTGTGCTGGGCCTTTGTCTTGCACGTACTCGTCGCAACTTCTGGGCAGGCAGGCGCAATAGGTGGTCGGGCGGTGCGGTCACCTCGGCCACCTCCCTCACCTGGTCGGTTTGTCCTGCACCTACGTGTGTTGTTCTTATTTATTGTGGCTGGGCAATTAGTGGGCAGCGGCGCAATTTGCGTTGGCACTAAACGCTTATTAATGAGCTCGAGTCAGTTTTTAGATACGCGCATAATTTATGCCCCACTTGGGCCAGTGGCCAGTGGCTAAGCAAGCGATCTATAAATCTTCTGGCGGAGCCTTAGAGATAAGACTCGGCCCTGCCCAGGCCAAGCGAGTTCTGAATGAAGCTTCCTGCCAGCAGCCGCATAAATCTGCAGACACAGATTCGGCTTAAAGACTGAGATAGGCCGAGATAGTCGAGGCATTTGAACGATTTCAAGCGACGCCTCGACTCGCATTTGCTTCCTTCGGCGCGAACCGGTCTGCCTCAGCTCCCTGCCATTCCGAGTCACTTTCCAATCGAATGCACTTCGTCGTCGTCGTCATCGTCGTCGTCACGTTTAGTTAACAATTGTTGTCAACTGGGAATGTGTCACATAAATAAGCTACAAGTCGGGCCGGGATGGGCCTACCCCTTCGTCCTGCCTTGCGACAGCCCGTGACGCACAGCTCATAAAACACACCTCGCAGCGGGCTGCCAGCGCCTCCTTTAACAGTTCTCACCTTCCCTCCCTGCCCTCCCTCCCCTCCCCCTGCTCTCCTTGCACCCCTTTCCTTGCTCGAGCTCTTGGCTTAGCTTCTTTGAATGGACGTTCGAACATCTTTCGCTCAATCGCTGTTTATCTTAGCTTTACCTACGATGTGACTAAGTTTATTTTTAGCTATATGTATGTGTGTATGTATGTGTATATGTATGCGCCTATGTATATGTATGCATCTACCTGAATGACATTATTATGCTTTGAAGATGCTGTTAAGATAGTTAATTTGGAAGAAGAGGATTTTTTCAACACTTCAAAAGAGAACGTGCGTATGTGTGTATCTATGTGTGTGTGTATATATATATATATATATATTAATGTGTGTAAATATGTGTATATATGTGTATATGTGTGTGGACTTATGTGTTGTTTCCCAAATATTTATAAAAAAGACGTAGCAAGAATAGAATATCAGCTCCATGTAGAGTTCAAGCATCTTCTAGTCGGATATTCCCTACTAGAGCACTCTCTGTCTCTCGCTTCATATGGCCCTTTCGTTCTCTTTTGCTTTAGAAGGAGAGAGAGTGAGAAAGAGAGGGAGAGGGGGAGAGGGAGAGGTCTTTCTATCTCTCTTCCACTATATAACTTTCTCTTTCTATCTATCTTCCTTTCTATCTATCGCTATCTTCTCTCCTCTTTTTTACCTCTCTCTGTCTCTCTCTTCCCATTCCCCCCTCTCTCTCCTTTCTCTCTTCCCACTCTCCCCTCTCCACTCTCTCTCTCTCTCTCTCTCTCTCTCTCTCTCTCTCTCTCTCTCTCTCTCCTCTTTCGCCTGTCTCGCAAGCTCCAGCTCCACTACGATCCCTCGATCTCTCGCCTTGCTGACAAGCTTCCCACTGGGCTTTTCCACTTAGTACATAAACAAGGGGAGTATTTACTTTTTACATTGATTATGTTTGTAGACTTCACATTTGTTGCAAGCTGGTTTTATTCTCTCTGCGGTGGGGGTGGAGGAGGTGAGCCGCGGAGACTAATCCCAGCTGAAAAGTTCACAAATTGCTCATCACATGGAACAACAGATGCATTAGCTTATGGCCAACTACACGAGTCCATAATAAGAGAATAAGTATATAAAATTGCACATTTGGCCGAGTGCTTGGAAATTCCTTCACGCTACTTACAACAAGGCTGCAATTTACTGGGGCGCGCGGCAGACGGTCCAAATCAGTGCGTTTTTAATTGAATAAACGCAGCAGTTATAAATGTTTACATTAAGTGTGTGCTCTGGCCCCCCTTTCCCCCCTGAGAGGGGGCTGCTGCCTGCCTCTGTCGATCAACTTTAATTAGCGGCAACAAGTCGAGCAACGGATGCGTTCAATTATGTCCGACATAAGCTGGAGTAGCAGCGGCGGCGCCATGTACACCTTACACTCAAGAGCAGAGAGAGGGGGGGAGAGGGGGGAGAGCGAGACAGAGATCTGCCTTAACCTGTAGTTTGGTGTCGGAAAAATTGTCACTGGCCTGCGGGCGCTACAACGTCTCTTCAATGTCGGGCATCGCATTTTGCATATGATCAATTAGCCAGGTGAGCGAACAACATTTTGTAGTTGGCGACGCGTGTCGCATTTGCATTCGCATTTTATGGCTCGGGTGCGTGATGCGCCTTTCCTCATTGTGGAAACGTGTGATTTATATATCAGTCATAAGCATACATGTGTGTAGATATCATGTCGAAGGTGTGTTATCAATGCTTTACATTGTTACTAAATTGCTGCATGAACAAAGCGCTTGCTTCATCGCTTTGCACTGTTAATGTACAGCGTTTGGTCGTTAACATAACATTTAACTGTAAACTCACTTTGGCACTCTTACGTAACAGTGGTCGCAATAGATGTTCCGCATCAGTTATCAGTTTTAAGTTGCGCGCCGCTCTGGCTGGCTGTTAACTCAACTTGGCACTGTTAACGTGTAGCTGCTGGTCACACCTATCTACCACAGCTGTTATTGCCATTCACGCGGAGGGCAGACGAGAGTGCCAATCGGTATCGCAATCGAAGGCACACCTGAAGTCGCGTTCGCGTTGTCATCATCGCTCCAAAAACCTCCGTACCACCAAATTGTGCCGTTTGAACATACGAAAACGTGTGTGTTTTTGCCTAAAATACGCAGTCAAATTGCCAGCGTTCTTGTGCCTGCCGCGCACAGCTGTTGTGGCTGATACAAATCTGTGCAACAAGTGGTTTTCAACTAGCTTTTTACTACTCAATCAAAGTGCCTTACACACACACACACGCACACAGCTAGCGACGCGCGCACACACACAGAGACTGTTCTTTACCTGCCAACTTGAACACACACACACACACTCGCGCATACGTAGGCAACAACAAGTTGTGCTTGGAATCCAATAAGATAATTACGCCGAAAAAATGCTAAGCGCATGCACATAATTTAATTAAAGAGCTCCGTCTCGCAGTGAGTGATAAAAGAAAAAGAGCTGATAGAAGCTGAGACAATTGCCCGAAATCCCCAACGCGAGGATCCGTATCGTGTTTGAGTGTGTGATAAAGGAAGAAGAGGAAGAGCAAGAGAGAGAGAGAGTTACTCACTCTGTGTATGTATGCGTGTGTGTGTGCGCGATCTCCTTTACAACAACAACAGCAGCAGCCATTAACAAATTGAAACAAGTGTATTTTAAATATAGATTACAAAGTTCACTTAAGCAAATAAAGACAATAAGCCAGGTAATTATGCACATAACTCACATTTTTCACTTTTGCTTTTGCTTTTGCACACAAACACACACACATGAATATATGAGCAGACACGCACACACATGGTCACATACATATGTGTGTGTGTGTGTGCATCTCTCATTGACATTGTTTTTGCCTCTTGCTTTGCATACTATGTAAAAGTTTTTGCGCGTTTTCTCTGCCGCGTATTGCACACACACATACATACATACAGACTGACACATACATATTTCGCATGGTATTTTCTTTTTATCATTTCTCACTGCCCTCGCTGCTCTCTTTTTTTATTGTTTTTACCTTTCTACACTTTTAACAGTCATCATCGTTTTGCACTTGTTTCTAAATGCTGCCGTCTCTCTTCCGCTGCAGAAATGGCCAGAGTGCTAACAGTGGGTCTAATAAGAAATTTTTATCGCTCTGCCTGAAGTTTCTTGTTTGTCTACCACCAATACACACACTTACACTCACACACACACACACACATAGCCGCATGCAGTGGTGGCTAATAAATGAATGCCGCCGCTTTGGAATGTTCGTTTGCCGATGAATTTGTTGCTTTTGTGCTGCCGTTCCTGTTCTCAATACATTTTGTATTAGGTGGCCGTTGTCAACGGGTTTGGTTATCACTGCACAGCACACACACACAGACACACTCACACACATTCGCATTGAGCTAATTTCAATAAACAAACTACAGACTGAGTCGCTTTGTTGTTTCCGTTGCTTGTCCACCTTTTCTGTGTCAATCACCTGTTTTTCACACGCCAACCGCCAAAGCATTCAGCAAAAACAACTCCAGCGGCGCAACAATAAATTCGCTCTGTTCTCTCGCTCCTGAGGCGGCAAATTCGCAGCGGCAAAACAACTCAGGCCGAATTCGCCGCGTTTCCTGCCGCAACAACAGCTGTTCGTCTCCGCTCTTGTTTATCTGTTAACAGACGTTTAACGTTGAGCTGAAAAGAAGTAAAAAAGAATATTAAAAATATTGTAATGCAATTTAAATATTTTAGTAATTATTTTATGGCATTTGATAAACAAACATATTTCTAAATAATGCAAGTCGACTATAATAAATGTTAAATACTATTCTAAAGCCGCTGTTAGTTAACATTAACATTAACAGAGCCTAACGCTCTGTTGTTCTGTAGCCTCAGTCGTTCTTCGACATTCGTGCGCGTCGCAAGGATACGCGCAAGGATAATTTCACAAAGCCACACACACTCACACACACACATAGGCACTCACACGTTGCAGCTAGACAGGCGAAATTTACGTAGCGGCTTTTCAATTATTTAAGCCAAAAAGCCGACGTGCAAGTTGAGTTTATGGCTGCAACTCAAGCCAGCCGCAGCAGCAGATGAGATAGAGATAGAGATAGAGACAGAGACACAGATAGAAACGTAAGATGAAAGAATGCAATAACACAAAGTGGAAAAGTAGAAAAGTGGAAGAGTGTATTAAATAAATAAAGGCGGCTTAGTCGTTGCTTTAACCCAAGTATTTAAATCATTTTGTTGCTGTTGTTGTCTCTTTCAGCTAAAGGAGATTAGACAACAGCCACAACACACAGCACAATGGAGTCCATGGAATACGAAATGGCTCGCAATATGACGCTGCTGTTCTTCCTGGAGCGCCTGCTGGACAAAGGCGAGCCACGCACCGTTCACGATTTGTCCTGCCAGTTTGGCAACAAGGAGTTCACCAAGGAAATGCGACAAATCGCCGGCGGCAGTCAATCGGGTGAGTTGGACAACAAATTCTACTCGCTTATGCAGTGAAAGGAGGGTATATTAGTTGGCTGAGATTCATAGGGTATTACCATATTATTCCACTCTCATATAGCATAAGCCCATCTGCTGACCTTTCTCTATTGATGGACCTACAACGTCCATTGAAGCTAGGCTCTTTGAGCAATTTCAGCAGGGCAAACAGCTGTAACCAGAAACCAGTTGTAAGCGAATACTAAACATATTTGTACACCTGTCTGTATGCGGGTTCAATGTCTGCTTGTGTTGTTATCTCTTAAGTGCTTCACTCGTCCAAGTGCACATTTCATCAATGTCAGTCGCCAATCCAGTCCAGTCGCCGCCAGTTTTGGCCCAACAATTGAAGCTGCTGCTGGAAACCGCAAGTGGAAATCGCTTGGCGAGGGGCTTGCACAGCTACAAAATATCCTGCATTCACTTATTTCCAGTGAACTAACAATTGGACAAGTTTCTCTATAAGGTTAGATATGCTTATATCTTGTATCTGATTAAGGCAGGGTATTAGACAAGGCAACTTGCAGTTGAAAGAGAGTTTGTCAAAGCCTAAACATATCCCGTATGAACTTATTTAGTAACTGTTAAGTGCCTTGCTATGTGAGTTGTCAAGTGAATGGGGAAGTTTCAGGTTCGTATCCCAGGCTACTTAACGAGCGTCTTATGTTTATGAATACTTTAAAATATTTATACAATTATACCTATATTATGTGACGAGTATTTTATAGATCTGTCACTCTATAAAGTCAATTATGCCCACCTAAAAGATTTACATTAGTATGGGGTATGAAACCTCGAACAAGCTTTTGTTTTTTCAGGGTTTTCTTTCGGCTTTTTTTACTCAATCGATATTACACGTGCTTTTCTTATTCACGTTGTTGTTGTTGTTGCTATTCCATTTTGTTACTTAAGACGTAGCGCGTTTTGTTTACGAAAACACTCGACGTGGACGTCCGCTCTTTGACAGCAGAGCAGAAGTCAAAAAGGTGCTACTGACTGCTTAATACCCGTCCTTGGTTGAAATTGATTAAACTATTAAATATCTCACAGAGAAAACATATAGTTGATGGGTCTATCTTTCCCGAAGATCATTTAAAGTCAGTAATAAAAACATTAAAATTTCTTTAGATAGATTGTACGATATCGAGCTTATATCTATAGAGCGAGCTAGATGAATATACCTGTTTACACTTCATACAAAAAGAAACAACTCAACACACACACACACACGAAGCCATCATCGAGATGTTTGTGTGTTTCAAAAATAGAAACACACAACTCTTCAAAAAAAGAGTCTTATAAATAAACATCCTCTGGAGGGCAGTGCAATGCACTTTCCCCAATCCTCTATTCGTCTGTTAAAAAAGTCTATCCGAAAATTCATTAGCGTATTATTAGAAGCTGTCCCCAAGGTGATTTGTACAGGAAGTGGGCGGATATTAATCACTTAACGCTGTGGGAGTGGCAGCGTTTAGTCAAGTCAACGAAGTTCTTTGACAACAATTTGTAGTTTGTTATTGTTGTTTATTATGGTATTTTCATAGTTGAGTTGTTGTTGTTGACTTTGGCATGCGTTGCTAATTATTTCCACTTGCAACACATTTTTTTATTCACACCTTGTGGCTGCTTTAATTGCAGCCATAACTAAGTGTAGCAAATGCATTCAGCAAATACTTATCGCACTTTAAAATACATATGTCTTTTAAACTGGGCAGCGTGTTTCGCTTTGAATACAGCTTTAAACTGTTTGCAGTAAGTTGTGGAGATAATATCTAATAACCATGCAACACACATACATGCAGATAAAGAACAACACACACACACACGCAGTGCACTCTATGCTTTATCTGCTCTCGAGCGAGATGTCCTCTCTCTCGTCACTTGTCCCACGCATAGACAGAACCCACACTATCTCTTTCTCCTTCACTCTCTTGTGCTCTTTAATGCGATCGAGCAAGATGGCCTCGCTCACTCATGCTTCACTTGTTACACGCATAGCTAATTTATGGCAACCCACCACACTCTTTGCTCGTGTCCTTTACTCTCTTGCGTTTCAATTAAAGCGGTGGGATCAAGCGAGATGGCGTCAGTTGCTCTTCAACTAGCATATGTTTGGCGTCTTTGTCTCTCTTGACTGTTTCCGCTATATACAATTTGTTGCTTACTCTCAGCTCTCTCATTTGCATTACAGTTAAGCTCGCATTTGTGCTCTTCTGCGACGGGCATATTGCACAATAGTAAAAGGATCTGCTAAGTTCACATGCAATATTTATTGTTTTAGTGTAGGGTATCAAAGTGTTGGCGTGCTTTGTAAATAAATTGTTCTCAATGAGCAAGTGCACACACACATACGCATATATGACCGCAAGTACATGTAATAAAACAGTGTGCGTAGCTCTTGCTGCTTCTATAGCTTCATTCATATATTCGCTGTATGCCAATAATACTGTTAGTTGGCAGCGTATCTACCTCATTTGAGGATTACATTTCAATTTGGTGTTAAATAACCGTTCTGTAACTTAGTTTGGATGCACTACCTCTACTCTTTACCAAAAGCAACAAAATAATAAAAACAAAAAGCTTAACGCGTATTTTGTATGTCCAAAAAGTAAGCCCGACAAACTAGATAGAAACACTCCTATAAACATATTTTATGTGTGGCACCTTTTCTTGTCAACGTTTGCTTATTCCACTTGTAAGCCGTTAAGGGCCAACTCTCTATACCTTTGATATTTTCATAATGCTTGGCTTAAACCCGAAGTCGACGTCGAGGCGGATTCCATTTGATGATGATGTGGGTAAATTTGCTTTTCTTGTTTGGTTTGCAATAGAAAAAGTGTCGATTACGTGACAGAAATGTTCAATTGAATTTCAAATATTATAGCAAACACGATTCTAGAGAGAGACTGAGAGAGTGAGAGAGAACCAGAGAGAGGGAGAGAGAAGGAAATATATGCCCATTTGTTGCTTCAATAATGCATAAGTTTAGTTTTGTTAAGCTCTCTCCCTGTCTCTCTCTCTCTTTCTGTGTGTGCGTTTCTCTCTCTATTCCCAAGTGGTTGATGAGGGTTTAAAGGAGCCAAACGAGAAAACATTTACAAAATGAATGTCACAAGCAATTTTTGTGCCAACTCAACAACATTGAAACATTGAAACATCGAGAGCCGTTGGAAATAACCAAACGCTTAATTTCTATAATAATTTCTCAGCTTAAAGGCTATTAACTAATATGCGATAATGGCTCAGCAAACAGTTACCAAAATTCCACTGCTAATTTGACAAGCGAAAACCTAAATACTAAACGAGAAAGAACGTTCTAATGGGCAGTAGCTGACTGCGCGATGCTCGTTCACAGACTGAAGCGGATAAGCTTAAACAAGATATAATGAATGGATTTGTCTGTTGATTAGCTTAACAACAATTCAGCTGCGAAATTTCTCCGTTTCAAGCTCTAAGAGTGTGCAAAATATGTTAATCATCAATTTGTCATGCCCCCAAATGAAGGTAAACAAAAACTATTTATTGATCTATAAGATGAATACTGAATTTCAGTCTCTAGATAGTTGGACAAATCATAATATACCCCTTTCGACTTTTTAGACGGGCATCAAAACAAGTTTTGCATGCAGTTCGCGCGAATCATTTGACCAAACTTGACCAGGCCATTAACTATTGGCTATTTGTCGATGTGGCTTTGGCTATATACATATATATATATCTATAGCTGTGCTTGTTGTCACATAGTTGCACACCAACATATTCCATTTATATATCGGCGGGGCTATCGATGGAGGTCTCCAAGACATGTTTTTGTTATTTTTTGCGTAATCGATTGCCAACTGAACGGACATAATGGGAATGCGAGGGTGGTTTGAGTAAATGTGTGAGGTAAACTTAAGTCTGAGAGTTCTATTTAACTTCCTATATAAGAATTCAAGTAAAATTAATCATGTCAATCTATAAGATAGTATGGCAATGCTTCCCTCTGCCTCTGCCCATTACTTTCAACTAATCAAAAGCCAATATGCCCTGCTTCCACCATGTGTGTAGGGTATTTAAAGCAGCTTCTCTTTGGACACTTGGTGCTTGTTGATTTCGCCGCCTGTTCAATGATCGATGGAGCATCGCTTCCATGCTTCGCTTTTAGCCCTTTAGCATTTTCAGCTCTTTGACTTTGGCCTGCCTTTTGCAGACGACACTGAACATAAATTTAACGATTTTATGCCGACAGCAGTCGGCTGGCCCATTTGGAATTTGGAATCCTTCAGCGAGCTGCCGCCTCCTCCTCCTCCTCCTGCTCCTGCCCCCGCGGCATTGCGTGTCGGCAGTTGTGCGTCTGCCAGCTGGCAAGGTCTTTCCTGTTATTATTGTTAGCCTGGGGGGAAATGGAAATGGAAATGTGGAAATGGGAAATGTGAAATCAAAGTGGAGTTGGCTGGGGGCGCGCTTCGGGCTCAGGCTCGACATTGATTATTTGACTCTACAGCTACAAACTTAGCAGCACAATTTGCTATTTATTAATATGGCCTAATGAAGCAAATGTTTCAATTAATTGACTCATAATGAAGTCAGCCGAATGTGCCTGCAAGTCAACATAAAACCCATTTGGCCAGCTCCACATTTCACTTTCCCAACTTGAAGACATAAAATCTTGAATTTATGTGCCCATAACCCTTTTTGGCTACACCTGCCTGAGTTTCCTAAAGGTGTAAAGGTTACATTTCAATAAGCAAACATAAAATATGCACACACACTCTCTCACACACACGTCTATATATATATATTTATAGAAAATGTGCTCGCTGCATTTGAAAATTGGCCACAAAAACTCTTGTGTCCAATAATGTGGGGCGAGCGAGTGAACATTAAATGTGCCAGCGCCGACACCTGCTGCCGCCCACTCCACCTGCTCCTCGGAGAGGCGTGCCCCCTTGAAACTTGTATATATATATATTTGCCAAGAAATGTCGCTGGCAGCAGAGCAGACAAATATTGTTGCCGCTGTATCATAATATTTAGCTTGGCAGCGTCTAAGGAAGCTATATGCGAGGGCTATTCGCAAAGTTGTATTATTATAATTATATACAAATTAAAGAATTAGAAGTTTCAAAAATGTAGATAGCCTAAGGACTTGATGCTATAGCTATATTGATGGAACTTGTAATCGAACTTGTTGAAGATCACAAGCTTCACATAAATCAAGAGCAGAAGTCCGAGTATTTTAAAAGGGAGTATCCGACTAAGAGACTAAGACTACACCACAATGTGTTCAAGTTATACAAAGGCAATATGGTAAATTGTATCTATATAAATGTATAGGGCATTGTGTCTATATAAATGTATAGCATATCTAGTAAATACTAACCTAACATTCTAAAAAGGCTTTATGTCTCAGCTATCGCTACTTAACGAGAACGTATATACCAAATATGGCTTCGTTAATTCTTATAGTTCTCGAGTAATATATGGATAAATATTTCTAACTTCAAGTGAAGTTGTTGAGCTTTTAAGGATATCCTTTACCCTAAGTTTTCAAGCTGCCCTCGCAGCTATTTTTATGATAGTGTCTACAAGGTCTTATGCATATCTATACATTTAAGGGATACTTCCTACTGAGGGCATTTTGCAAGCGATAAATATTCATGTATTTCGCTTTGCTTCGTATAAATATTTTGGTTGGGAACTTCAACTGTAAATTTCAATTTCAATTTGTGTAATGCAAAAGGTGGATAGAGACATAAAAATTGAATTATGCAGCAGTTGGCAGGACCCCCGTTTAGTGGACACCCATAATGTACGGCGATATTTCTTTTTCACTTTCCATTGGGGGAGGTTTGCAGGTAATTTCTCAGCAGTCTCGTGGCTCATTGAACACGTGGGAATGGATTTTGTGGACTTCTTAGTCGAAATGCCGGCAAATCTCGGGTAATCCTTACATAATGCCTAACAATTTCCTTACACTTTTGATTATTCGAATTGAAATTTGATTAATTTCTTGTGCACATCTTGCTACAAATTCCAAATGACAATAGTGGAGGTAGAGAGCGAGAGAGGCAGAGGCTGTTGCTCCCCCTTCGACACGCAACAATAAAAACAAACAATTTCCCCTTTAGCCTCTCCCCTCTCCCCTGCTCCATCCAAATGTTGCGCGTTTGCCATGTCACGTCATATTACACACACAATAGGCTGTGACACCCGCCCCCCCTGCGTGCCCCACCCACTGACGGACGGGCGGGCGGGTGTCTGTCGCTTGCCTCGAGTCAGTCAGGCAACTATGACCTGATTTATCAAATAAAATAGCTCGCGCAGCTCGGCTGAGTGCATTCACTTTTCATTTGGCTGGAGTTGTACACTGTCAACAATTTCAGAGTGCATTGTTAGAATGCGAAAGTGGACTGAAGAATACCCACTATTGTATTGCTATAGCTACTAGCTACTAGCTACTACGATGCTGTTCAAAAAAGCGCTTTGAATTAAATATGTATTCTAACTGATGAACTAGTCCGTGAATGTGATTATAGGAGTATGCGAGCAATAGTATAAGAGTATTCATCGTACAGAAACTAGTTTAGTCTGTATAAGAGCTTATGACTAAGATTATAATAGTATAAGAATCATATTACTGTAACAGTAAGAGTACGAGCATTGCAACAGCTCTGTAAGTATTAGAGTCCGAATATGCTTCTCGTGAAAGGGGTTTCCGGTTTCATCAGAATATATGATGAGCATAGAAGTCCGTATAAGCTTCAAGTGGAATGTATTTTGGGCTATATAGGATTATATGAATGTGATGATAGGAGTGTATGAGTATAATAAGATAGTGGGTATATGAGTATAAGAGTAGTATATTATACTATTATTACTATACAGTCTTAAAGTATGAGTATCACAGTTATTCCCATGAAACGTATATCATTAAGGAAAAGTCTATGTAAAATGTGATTGTAAAAGTCTACTACTCCAATACACATACTTTTAGAGTATAAGAGTATCAGTGTAAGAGTATGTTTCTATGGAATCTATTCGAATATCATATCCAAAAACATAGCTTACATATTATAAGAGCTATCATCATTTAATATATATCACTTTATACACTCTTTAAATGCTTTTCATCAGATTGGAAGAATTTTTGGCTTGAGCTTAAATTATGAAAAGAGATTACTCTAGATCACTTTAGCTTTGACTCAGTTCTCTTCACTCAACTCGCTAGCTATGTACATAATATGTATATTTATGTGATTCTAAGTGTAACTTCTAGTCGGAATCGTTTCAAATCAACTTTTATAGTTTGCTGTGTAGCGAACAAGTTTGAGCGCAATGCTAGAGTTTCATTCACACAATTGTAAATGCGATAAGGGCAAAACTTTAGCCAACTTTACAAACTAGAAAGAGAAAGAGTAACATGCACACATACGAATGCATAAATATGTATGTCTATGATGTTGTGATTACAATAAAGTTAATTATGGGAAGAAAGACATATGTAGCTGGAGCTGCCAGAGATAGCAAAAAGTTATACAATTCGCATTTTAAAGCCAACTTATAAATCAACTGCTATGGAGAGTACGTCCATACAGAGACAGAGACAGAGACGGAGAGACGGAGACACCTCCACACTGAATGGCAAGACGTTGGCAAATTAATTAAGTTAACACTTTTACTGCATTAGTGCATTAGGCAAGAGATGAGCTGAGCTGAGTTGAGGCGACTCTCACTAATGGCCATACTAATTATAATTGACAACTTTGTCTCTCTCTCCTTTCTCGCTTCGTCCGACAGGTCTGAAGAAATTTCTTGCCCAATACCCATCGATATTTTTAGTGGACGGCGACTACGTGCAGGTGAACGCCTACCAGCACAGCAGCTCCGACGATGGCAACGCCGGCGGCAAGCGCGACTACATCCAAGAGGCTAAAGACTACTTCAAGAACAAGATGCTGCAGTACGGCGCCGCGGCCGAGGTGCCAGTGCGCAGTCTGCTGGGCCACCGCTCGCAGGCGTCGCCCCAAGTGCGTCACATATCCGGTGAGTGAACTGAACTTAGCTTAACTTGGCTCTTAACCTAACTTTAGTGGGCTTGTTTAAGTATGTAATCAATGCTTCGAGTTGACTTAACCTGTTTTTATATTCGAATTCAAATTAACAACTCGAAACGTCAGCAGTTAGGTGAGGTAGAATAGGAAATGAGAACTAGCAAATACCTTAACCACTGAGCAGATAATGAATTGTACATGGGGAATGTGGTTATAGGGGTATAACTGGGTATATATACTCATTTAACTATATAACTATATATAGAACAAATATATACGCTCTTTGGGGGCATGGCAAATCAGATTAAACTGCATCTGCCACTGTCTTAGAGCGAGAAATTAGACTAGGAAAGCCTTGGTTAACACCTGCGCTCTCAAGGCAAATCGGGAAAAAAGTATCCAACAATATTATTATTTTCTATATGAATTGTATTATAATTTTTAACCTACTCTCTCAAGGCAAATTTGGGGAAAAAAAACTATTAAATCCAAAAATATTATAATTTTTTATATAATTTGTATTATAATTTTTAAATACATTCAACTGGCCTTATGGGAACAGAGTATCATGCAGCCTGTTGCTTACTACTAAAATGGTCTTGGCTTTAGCTGTTTACACTCAGAAAGAACCCACACATCGAATATGATGGGCTTGGCTCTTAAAGTCTTCGAGTTATGCTAAAAAAAAATCAAATCCATGAAAAGGGTTAGAGTTTAAAGAAAAAATATAAACAGATTCAGCTTATGTTATTCAAGAATATATAGTTAAAGAGATTCACGAATGCTTAAGGTCGAAGAGATAGGTGGGACCATGAAGGAGACAGAGAGACAGGGCCAGATGGTCTGAAAGCTTTTTTAAATAAATATATGCGATTATCCACGTTATTTTTTATATAAATTATATAAAGACTAATTCACCCTATTGAAATATGTGTAGAGCATAGAAAATCGAAAGCTTCCCAAGCTCAGCTTTGTGAAGGAGATGCTGCTTGAATCAAATTGAGCATTCGATAGGGGAATGAAACATGGATATAACAGATAAACAGATACATAAGCTAGAGTTAATATACAGTCAAACTAATCGAAATTCCCTCTCGCCTTTGCAGGTCAGCACATCAAGGAGTTCACAGACTTCCTCTCGAAGCACACGGACACGTTCAAGGTGGTAGATGACTATGTGATGCTGGTGGGCAGCGAGAATATGACGGATCTGCCAGCCAGAGATCGCCTGCATCTGCCGCAGTCGAATATCGACACGCGCGGCACACAGCAGATGCTGGATTTCTTCGCGCAGTGCATCGAGATGAAGGGGCCGCTGCTCGTGGACCAGCTGTTCCATCTGCTGACCCTGAACTTCCCGCAGGACCAGTGGCTGCGCATGTTCAAGACGCCCGGAGACCTGAGCTCGTTCCTGAAGCTCTTCGGCGACTGCTTCCACATCCAGGCGAATCTAGTCACGCTGCTGCAGAAGCCCAAGCTGAGTGACTCACACATCCAGCAGGCCCAGGCGCGCTCCCGCGAGCAGTTCAACTCGGTCAACAACAACCAGAATCCGCGCAAGGGCGACCCGGCGCTGAGCCCCGTGCAGCAGCGCCTGCACTCGCCGGCGATGCGCAGCAACGGCTACAGCAGCGCCAGCAGCAACAACAGCAGCAACAGCAACAACAACAATAACAACAACAACAATAATAACAATAACAACAACAATAATATAGCCTCGCCCAACTTCAAGCTGAATGCGCCCGTCTCGAACATGACGGGCGGCAACGGCTTCGGGCAGCGGGAGAACAAGTCGGAGCCCAACTCGGGCTTCGACAGCTACGTGCCCATGTCGGAGCTGAAGCTGGAGAATCTGTGCGAGAACAACTATCCCAGCTCCACTGTCTGCTATGGACCCATAGGCGCAGCAACGCAGCAGCAGCAGCAGCAACAGCAGCAACAACAGCCGCAGCAGCAGCCGGCGCCAACGGAGCGTTTGAATAGCGTGAATCAAACCTTGAAGCAGCGCATCAACACTCTGGTCATACGCACTCTGGCGGAGAATCTGGAGAAGGACAAGCAGACGCTGGCCAACCAGAACGCCCACTCGAGTCCCGTGCACGGCAGCAACACCAAAGCGACGACAGCAGCAGCAGCGGCAGCAGCAGCGACAGCTGGAGCAGGAGCAACTGCAGCGAACGCCTCAACTAGTCAAAGTTATTTTGTGGGCGACACGTGGAAGATCAAGGTGCTGCAGAACACGACGGTCATAGCGAATGTGAAGCACTCGACCTTTGTGACGGACGCGCTGCTGGATCTGGCCAAGGACGAGGAGCACAACATAGCCATCTCGCTGGACTGCGAGGGCATCAACCTGGGCATCAAGGGGGAGATCACGCTGATCGAGATTGGCACGGCGCGTGGGGAGGCCTTCCTCTTCGACGTGCAGTCCTGCCCGGCCATGGTGAGCGACGGCGGCCTGAAGACGCTGCTGGAGCACGACCAGGTGATCAAGGTGATCCACGACTGCCGCAACGACGCCGTCAACCTCTACCTGCAGTTCGGCATCCTGCTGCGCAACGTCTTCGACACGCAGGCGGCGCACGCCATCCTGCAGTACCAGGAGAACGGCAAGCAGGTCTACAAGGCCAAGTACATCTCGTTGAACTCGCTGTGCGAGCAATACAATGCGCCCTGCAACCCCATCAAGGACCAGCTCAAGCAGATCTATCGGCGCGACCAGAAGTTCTGGGCCAAGCGGCCGCTGACCCGCGAAATGATGCTCTACGCGGCCGGAGACGTGCTCGTCCTCATCCACGAGCAGCTCTTTGGTAATCTAGCGCAGCAGATCAAGCCCGAGAACAGGCAGCTCTTCTCCGAGCTCTGCACCGAGCAAATTCTCATGCAGATCAAGCCCAACGAAGTCAAGATACGCAAGAAGCAGCGCAAGGTCAGCACCGAGGTCTCGGACCTCAAGCAGAAGCTGGCGCAGACCAGCAAGAGCATTGTGCTGTCCAATCGAGAGATACGACTGCTGCGGTGAGTATCCTTCCTTCCTGCCCTTCTATGTGTATACTAATCTATTTGAAATACCCTTCAGCTACATGGACTTGACGGAGGAGGAGAAGGAGCGACTCAAGGGCTACTACAAGGTGGCCAAGAAGCTGGAGAAAATGGAATCTGCGGGCAATCCAAATAAGTTCGTTATAATTCAACTTTTACCTTTCAGTTTGTTTCAATTCGAATTCCTTTGCAGAGATCAAAGCGACTCGGAGGACGAGGCGGAGGCGAACGAGAACGACTTCTTCCCCAGCTTGGACTCGGTTCCGTCGGACAACTCGCTCTCGGGCACCTTCTCGCCGCGCTTCAGCTCGGAGCCGCCCAGCTTGACTGAATCGATGCAGATGCTAGAGGAAATATTGCAAAATAAATCAATGGATCGAATAGCGCGTATCGACAAACTCGAGGCCATACTGACAACTGCAACCACATTGCCATGCGATCAAGTAAGTCCGACTTGTAACCCAATCCGTAATCCGTATCTAATTCTCGTCTCACCTCTTCACAGATTATCACTTCCAATGCAATGCAAGAACAACTGGGCTCCAGCATTGCGACAACTGAGAATCTGCAGATCATTCGCGAGAAATCGAGAAAGTAAGTGGCGCGACTAGCAGCTACTCTAACTAACAGAGTAAATAATGATTTTCCTTTCCTTCAGCATGAAGAACTGCAATTGCCATGGAGAACGCAGCATTACGCCCATCTTAAGGTCGGGCAACGACAAGCGAGTCGTCAAGCTGGTGGACGCCGAGTCGCAGACGCTGAGCACCGGCGACGTGGTCATCACCAAAATCTTCTTTCAGGACGAGCACGAGCGTGCCAAGGAGGCGGCGCTGGCCAACAGCAATGCGAGCAGCAATTCGCCGAAACGCGTGGCCCCAACTTCAACTTGAGCCTTTCGACAATTAATGATTCCTAGTTATAGAACGCAGACATATGTATTATTTTGATGATGATGATGAAGAGACTCCCTAGTTGGATGTAAAAGACGGAGTGATCGACTCTTTTTAACAATATGCAATAATTTCCCTAACTAATTGAAAGCAATATAATTTGTGCCTAAATGTTGAACATTGTATTAACCATACTTGCTATATAGTATATTATTTACTCCTATTTCAACTGTGTTAACATACATATAACTCTATATATATATACATATACATATCTATTGATTTGCTCACTAATTGATGGAGAAACGAAACATTTATTGTTACCCCGAATCACACTTCTCATCGTTCGATGATTTAGAATTTGTGTTGCATTCTGATTATTTAGCAATTTTTTGTTATTCAGTTAGTATACTATACTGTACTATATATATTTATACACATATATATATAGAAGACCTAGCGAACCAATCAATCTAAATCAAATTGACACTGAAAAGGAGATTTGCTTTTACTTGAATGAGGCAAGTCTGTGTATAGGAAACGTTGGACCAATATCTGTGTGTAGAGTCGAAGAGCCTTTAACTTTTTACGATCTGTAACGGTTTTCAATATCCTTGTCGCCATATCGAAACTGAGAACTTTGTATTTGTTGATCCAACGTAATTTTAGTCGAACTCAAACTGCATAATCAAAACTTCTTAACCTATTAACAACACGCGTAGTCAATCTAAGTAAATGATATTAACTTGTAAAGAGAACTTATTGAAATTGTACGATTATATAAACAAGCATATGCCTAATTAAATAAATTTGTAAAATTGTATTATACACATTTAACCAAGCGACGCTTTAAGAACACAACTTTTATTCCCACTAAGCTTAGCTATGGACGCATGACTTCAATCAGCAGCCAGATCTTTTCTCATCTCTGCAAGGAAGACAGAAGTCATATTCTCTGCAGGAGTATGATAGCAAGGATATACAGGAAGCATTGGAAGTCGAGGACTACTCAGCGCTCACTTAGCTTAGCTTAAGCGATTTAAATATAAACAATTTGCTTTTTCGGTTTTGGTTTTATTTAACATCAAACATCAAGAGGCTTAAAACATTGATTTAGTTTGTGCATAAGTAAGATTAAATCTTTGTAAACATTTATAAAGATATACATACATATGCAAATGTATATGTAAATGTATTGATTTTCTATAATGTATATATATAGTATTATTAATTTGTCCGTTAAATGTTTAGCAAATTTTGTCAAGAATTGTAATTTCGTCTAAATCAGTCAGGTTAAATTTAGTTCTTGTCACATAAATATTTTCTTTTTCTCTGCATTGAGCTAAATTCATTTATTGTTTTTCTTTTTTTTCAAGCAAACTTTATATTATTTATGTAGCATTATGTGTTTGGGTTATGTTAGACATCGAGTTGAATATTCGTATAATTTGTTAATATTTTGGTTATTTTATGGATTTTAACATTCAAATTTCAAGTTTAAATATTTTTTTATTTTTGGCAATCGAAATCTGATTGTGGAGCAAAGGATTAAACAATTTAAATTCGTGTTTGCATTTGGTTTTATTATCGTTTTACTTAATTATTGCATTAATGCTAGTTAGTATAGATGTATATGCTAAAACTTACTAACTAATTTTGCTAGTTCACAAAAAGTTATTACTCTATATTAATACTATCT
Organism: Drosophila pegasa; assembly: GCA_035046225.1. Lineage (NCBI taxonomy): Eukaryota > Metazoa > Arthropoda > Insecta > Diptera > Drosophilidae > Drosophila > Drosophila pegasa. Next base: position 431,957 of record JAWNOD010000076.1, read on the forward strand.
ATATATCTAAGCATAAATTATAGTAAAAATGTAACAAAAAAAAGATTTTGAAATAAAAATTGAAAGAAAATTGCGCTTTGTTTTATTTTTTGGGTTTTTGCGGGAGCAGCAGCCATAACCAAAAAAAATTGTACTAAAAAATTTCTGGAAGCGAATTTGCGTCGAAGATTTTCTCTTTGCGCTCGGCCAAGTACCAGGCGAACAGAAATGCCAGCAAGCAGCAAAAATTCGCAAAACGCTAGAAACCATTGCATACTTTTAGGAGGGGCCTTTTATTCCAGCCAATCAGAAGTAAGTGCACTGAAACATACATATATACATGCATATATGTATGTAGCAGGATACACGTACGCACCTACACACATACTCGCACTACATACATACATATTTCCTAGCAGTCGAGCCGCTATTTCTCAAGATTTGGGTGTCTAGCTCGGCGGAACACCAGGCGAACAGAAATGCCAGCAAGTAAACAAAAATGCATCGAGTGAAAATATCATTGCATACTTTTAGGAGGCGCCATTTTTGCGTGGCAAATTTTCAGCCGTTAGATAATTTAAATAACTCAGCCACATATGAAGCGAATTGCACAAATGATACCTTTTTTGAATCGGGCTTGCTATGCCTAAATGCTGAGCAATGTGGTGGGATAATAATACGAAAATTCAGTACCTCTATAAGACATTTTGTAGAATTATATATGTATATATCTTTCGCTGCTTCCGCCTACTGCCTATGGCATGGCAATTCAATTAGAATGTCGAGCAATTTAAATGATTGTAATGAGTGTGGACGTTCGATGAACTTCTAATTAGAACTCGAATGTTAAATAATATTAAATATTAATATAAAAAGTAATATGTATAAATATATTATAATTATTGCATACAACCTTTTGCTACCAAATCTAATACAACTCAAGCGTATGAAGTAACTACAGTAGCTATTACAACCAGACGGACTAGTCAGTCAATCAGCAAATCAAATAATCAGTCAATAAAGTCAATTAGCTTTACATACAGCAGTGAAATATCCAATAGCACCAACTACAACACAAGCCATTGCAGTTCAGGAAGTTAGATTTGCGGGCTTGGGAAATTTATGAATATGCTTTTAGAGGAGAGGAGAGGATAGGCAGAGGGTAGATAAGAGAATAAGAGTTATTGGATAAGCAAAAGCGATTTCAGAATGTGAACAAATCTTCAATTGAATTTGCATAAGACTAAATATTTACTACGGGAAACTCATATTAAATGAAATTTCTTTTAGAGGAAACTTATATCAAGGAAAAATTAGCTTTAACCAAGATTTTTGTAGAAAAGGAAATTTATGCTAGGGGAAATTTTTATTAAAGGAATTAAATAATCAATGCAAAATAGTAATCATACTGGTGCCATTTTCTTATTCCCCACAGTATCTCTCTATGTATATACCTATACATATATAGACATAATCATATATATACATTTACATATATGATTATTCTATTAGAATTAATCTAGCTAGCTAATATTTAAAGTTTTACAGCCTTCTCGCGTATTTGAGCTTTGTAAATACAATAATAAATAGACATACGAGCATCTTTCACCTCTGAGTTGCACTTTCCGTTCCATTTATGCAAACTGATAGAATAGAAGCAAAAGAAGGAGAATAATCTAGGTAGGCCTTACTATAGCTAGTTGCAGAAGTGTTCGTATGTACAAAGTCTTATATCAAATATATATATATATGATTCCCATTTGTACGCAAGGATCAGCGTGTCTCTATATATATATTTGTTAAAATCACATCTTTGAATGGTATTTAGCTCGTTAGCTGTATGTACAATTTGTTCTAACTCGCGTAAAACTACGTTTAACTTAGTGTCTACGAGCCTAATCGTAATCATAATGACTAATCGTAATAGTAATCGTTTAATCGTATGAGTTACTAATGTATTCGTTTTCAGGAAACCTTTTTAAAACAATTGTTTACTCATTGCCGCTATACACTTAAGCTTTTACCTTAACTACACGAAATCATAAAAGAAACTTGAGAGTTTACCATATCCATTGTCATATATATATATACTGCTCAGTATGGACGAGATAAAGTTGTTCTTCATCCAATATCTCACACAACCATACATATATATATATACTCATTCAGCAAACCTTGATCATCTACCAGGGAGTCAAATTGACTTTAGGAGCTACGCAGTTAGTCTAACAATAAAAACTATAAGCTTACGCGCTAAATTGATTTTGGATCTTGTGAATTATTGCTACAAATAATTCTTAGAATTATTTTTACATATATTTCAAGTTTATATATGCTTAGATTGTACAATTAACAAGTTGGCAAGCTACAGTCGGGAGGGCCCGACTAGACGATACTCGGAACTACAGCCGATCTACGCTTTCAATACGTTACGTTGGTTCGTGTAGAAATATATATAAATATATGATAAATATTGGATAAATTTGTAACTGAGCTTCAATTTCTAGAAGAAAATTTATAAATTAAAAAAAATAATAATAATTTACTGATATTACAATCTCAAAAGACGCCAGAATGATGATTAAGAACATTGATTACATCAAAATGAGAAAAGGTATCGGATAAGTTATATATAATGAGACCCCGCATCGAGTTTATAATTCTTAAAGGTTCTAAGATCGACGCCTTCATACAGACAGACAGACGAATAGCACTGGTTCGACTCGGCTGTTGATCCTGCTCAAGAATATATAAATATATATATATAATTTATGTGCTCTCCTTTACCTTCTTCTGATTATTCCTTACAATCTAATATAACTAATATACCCTGTATTCCCATTTTCAATGGGTGCAGTGCATAAACACAATCAAGTCTTAAGCTTATAAATATTGAATATTCTTAAATTCATTATAAATACTTTTAAGTTTCTAATTTTGAAGCGTTTAATACAACCATCAAATAAATCGCATCTACACAGTTAATATACGAGTTCTCTCTTTATATGGATATATGGATATATATATTCATGGTTTTATTCATTCTTATGCTAATTTAGATGAAACACTCGTTCCATCAAATCCATTTGCTCTCCATTTATTAATGATTTATCATTTGCTTGTTGCTAAACATGTATATATATATGTATTTTAATATGTCTTCAATACATACCTTGGGATTATTTGGAATTAAGAATACAAATATATAGACATTGAATGCCCAAACGATTTTTAGATGTGCATTTCACATGACAGTCAGTAAATATTGAATTTCTTATTATTGATCTTTAAATCTTATCAAAATATAATATTTTGTTTTAGTTCTTTAGAAGAAAAGCTCTAAGACTTCGTTCACCTTTTCGATATATCAAATTGAAAAAATTATCAAAAATATGGGATGAAAAGAAACAAATTCGTAATTAAAATAAAAATGTATTTATTTCACTAAAAATGTTTAACAAAACATAATACATATGTACATCGATCGATTGCTGTTTTAGGGGCTTTAAGGAAACAGAAGAGGGAGAAGAAACAAATTGTGGAGTGACAAAATTTTGCAGTTGAAACTGTGATTAATCAGATTTAACTTCTATATTGTTCAGAGTTAGTTAGTTTATGGAACACCTAATATCGTAAACACTTGCAGACATTGACATTGAACCGGATTACATTTACTACATAGCAACATTTGCAGACAGAGAGAGGGAGTGAAGCTATTGCAACTATTTAAACTGTTCTTTTCATGCTCTTTTCGAGTTACAAAAACTCCTCTTGTCAACTCTCAACGAGCAGACTTTAATATGTATACATATCTACATACATACATATATATATATTTATATGGTATATGCATGCATGTTCTTTCTTTTGTATATGTATTTGTATGTGTATATATATATATATATTTAATCACTTAATGAGATCAAGTCATATAGCGCATAATCTCGCGCAAAGCATAGAGTAATTCGGCCTGGTTGCGGGCTTCCATTATCATTAGATTAACATGAACCTGCAAGCAGAAGAAGTTTACATATAAATAAGTGATTATTTAAGTGCTCCAGTCGAGAGTAACCGACTAGCAAATACCTGGTAGGGCATTGCATATGTTAACTGCTAAGTGTAGCTGGACGTACATACATTCCTTTTAGCTTATAACCATTAATCGGATTATGCATACTATTATACGAGTATAACAATTGAAGGGAACCACTCTTATACTCGTATAATAGCATATAGAGCTTAAAAATCGTATGAAACTAAGCTCTCGGCTCTCTTCTCTACTCTTAAGCTCTTATAATCTTATACAAATAGACAAATGTAGTTGGATTCCTATGAATATGCCTTAAGTACTCAGTCTATCATACCCACAATAAACCCCCGTGCCACGCATGCGGGGTATACAAAGTATAAAGTTTGCTCTTAATCACCTTTTCGCTGTCGAGCAGCTCGACGAGCACACTATCGTAATCCTTGGTGGTGATGCGCTCTGGGAAACAACAGGCTGTCTTTATAAACATTTTCAGAGGACGCACAAGCAGCTGGGGAACGAGAGAAGCCGGAATCAGTACAAGTCAAATCACTCAAATCACTCGCCTCAGTCTGACTTACCTGATTGACTTCGCCATAGTCGTAGTCATCGTGGCGTATGCCAAAGATGCACTGGATGTAGTTCCAGATGGCGCGACGGAACTTCGAGGTGTCCACGTTCTTGATGCCGCCCATGGTGAAATAGGTCAGGTTGTAGGCAGCCCGAAACTTGTCGTCCAGAAAGGTGCCCACATCGTACAGGCTGATCGAACAAGAATATTATATATACGATACGATTTACTCAACTTTTCGATAGTTACCTCTCCACTAGGGGAAAGCCGTGGTCCTCCCAGGAATAGTCCTGGATGCGAAATGTGTTTATGTTCTCGGCACCGCGACGCGCAAAGTCCTGGTACGTAAAGCCCGCGTCGTCGACGTAGTGCGATATGATGGGCGGCACGGCGACTGCTACTTCGGGGGGCGTGGCGGCTGCCAGCTCAGCTGTCTGCAGCTCGACGCTCTTAAAGCGATTACTTAGCTCGGCCTCGCTGCACTCGTCCTGGTTCTGCGAAAGTACCTTCATGCGCTCCATTACGGCCTCCACACAGATGCCAAAATGAATTTGCGGCTGCGGCTGCGGCTGCTGCTGTGCGGTTGCTGTAAATCAAGAGGAGCATGTACGTACACATCTGAGTCTTTGTTACATTTACACTCAGCGAAATTAATTAATATCAGCAACAATTGGTATCAATTTAATTAAATTATTTACAAAAGCAGCGAAAATCGCCACAGCTAAAGGCTGCTCAACGATCAGCACTGACTTCGCTGCGTCCATTTTGTGCTAGCAAATCAAAGCCTATCAAAGCCTTGGGCGTGACTGAGACAGATAGTGTGCACACTTGTTAAGCGCTAATGGCAAGGCTTAGGATGGCATTTACTTTATGCGAGCGAGAGCGCGAGAGAGAGAGTGGGACAGGCAGCATTGAGTGATGGGATAACGGCAACTGTGTTTGCACTTGCTAAGCTGCAGTTTGCAAGAATCAGCGCATAAAAGAGAAGACAGCAAACTGCGCGTGCTATTTATAGCATCATTTGTTATACGCGGCGAATTCGCGCTGTGCAGACAGCATTCGCTTAGCAAATGCAGCAATGGATAGCTTTGTGCGAATATTCCAATTAGACGGCGACATTATGTCTCTCCCTCTCTCTCTCCCTCTCTGTCTGTCTGTCTGTTACCAGGCAGTTGTATAAATTTACAGCTCTCTGATTGTATATCAGCAAGGGTATTTAATCTTCGACATGGCAAAGATAACTGACTGTGTGCGTGTGTGTGTGTGTGTGTGTATTCTTACCCAAATAGTGTTGGCCGAAACTGTTGTTGGCTGCGCTGCTCTTGCCATTGTTGTTGTCCATTGTATTATTATAATCTGGCTTTGTATTGTTGCCACCACCGCCACCGCCTCCGCCGCCAACGCCAACACCACTGCTGGCAGCAGCGCTGCTGCTGCTGGTGCTGCTATTGTTCAGTGATATCTCCCCTAGAACGTTTTTCTGCTGCTGCTGCTGCTGCTGGTGGTAAATGGGGCTGGTTGGGGTCTGGGCTGCATCATCAAGCTTCGGCGACTGCACCTGCTGCTGCTGCGGCTGCGACTGCGACTGCGACTGCATCGAGACGGGCGCACCTTTCAATTTGGGACTAGACAAGCCATCGAGCTTTTGTGTGAGGCCGCAGGAGAACACAAACGATGAGAGCGAATGGAAATGCGATAGCAAGACCATCGCATGCACCACCTCGGACAAAGACCAGCTATTCCTACCTTTGGTCAGGCGCTGCAAATGCAAAAGTCATTAACTATTTAATAGATATCTCTATCTCTCCCCCACCCACACTCACCTCGATGTGCTCCTTGCGCAGCAGCCAGGGGCGATGGGCTAATATTTTATTTATATCATATATGGCACGTAATTTGGCGGGTATATAGTCCAAGCCGTTCAGCCACTCCCTATTGCCGCCCTGATTAACGAACTCCTTCTCGTACCGCTTCACCAGGTAGGGGCACTGATGCCGTGCAGCAGCCTGCAAAGAAATTCGAGTGTTAAACAGACAAATATTTAATCAGATTCGGAATGCAATCAGATATATGTATGTATGTGTGGGCCAAACAAATGAAAATCTATTGTTGAGCCCCACCTAGAGTGCCTGGGAGAGCATTCACACCTGCAACTGTTCGAGTGCTAAAAATACACACATTTCCCACTGCGTGCGTCCCGAAATACGTTTTGTTTTCATTTCTGCTGCGTCATTAATTTGGCTTTACTTGTCACAGCGTGTCGCACCATATTTTATATTCACAAAATGTACCACGCATGATATTATCCACTAAAATGTATCAATGGGTCTCCGACCCCATTTTACACTGATAAATTTTAGAGGCAGATTGCTAAATTTTACTCAATGCCATGCACAAGTGTACCTTGTACCTTGTACCATGTACCATCACTGAAATGTACCAAAGTATCTCTGACGATGCATGTAGAGTTCATAAAATTTATTATTATATCCTAAAAGGTAACTTTGTACCATTAGTAATGGTAGCTGGTACAGTGTACCATCACTCCAATCTACCACAATACTATGTACAATAGCAAATATATTTAATTGCATAAAATTGAATCACTACATCACAAAATCTATCTTTGTGCCACAGAAAACTGTATATTGTACCATGTACCATCACTCAGGTGTACCATCGTCACTCTGTACCTAAATAATAATTAATATATATATATATATATATTAAGCTTCACTTCTCTAAGTGTACCTTCGTACCATGTACCTACGCTAATAGGTATTAATATGCTCGTGTACCATCTCTAAAATGTACCAAAACGCCTCTCCCAACGTCTTAGCCTAATAAACTGCATCACTAATTCGCCATAGCACTATATAGCTATATAAATAGATATATAAATTCTGACAAATTTGTTGATTTGTTGCTGTGTTTATCATTTGCAGGAAAATAAAAAGTCAAAGACCCAAAACCAAAATACTCATATCTAATCTTGTTTATGGCCATCGCCATGCCTATATGAATCTATATATATACATAAGATATATGCGAGAGGCAAGCGAATTGTATTTAATATAAGCAAACCTTCTCGAACATTGAGAAACAGCAGAAATAAAATCCATTTATTAATTGCCTTCTGCAGGTGAAAACCGCAAAAGAAACAAACAAAAGCCCCCGACTGATTCGATCCTTTGTTAAGGCATTTCACAAGGCACATATCAGTATATCCCATTTTTTAACATGGCAAAAGCAGTGAAAAGAATTAAAAGAAAGAAAAACTTGTAAGAGCGTAAAAATGTAAGGGAGTGCGTGACTGGCAAATACCCAACGAAAGAGAGAATATATTATATATATTTATATTTTTATTATATTGACTATAACAAAGAGACTTGATTCTCAAGTGAGCTGTCAGTGCTAATCAGGGATATAAATGTATATTATATATAATTTATGTTCTATGTCACGCCCTATTCAACCCATATACCCTGCTTCCCCATACGTTCAGACTATCGCAAGAGAATCGGCTTAAAAATGAAAAACTCAAATATCTTCGTAAGGCAAGGCAAATTGCATTGTTGCAAAAATTTGGTCAGCTGCTTGTTGCGAAGCCTGCGAAGAACTTTACAGTTATCATTTTTATTAACTGAAAGGCGGTGCGGGTATGTGGGTGTATCAGAACGTATATGTGTGGGTGGGTGGGCGTACGTTTGCAATACGGTCTATATTCACGCTGCTGTTGCTTGCTTTACTCATGCTGTTGTTGTTGTTGCATTGAGTGAAAAGTAGAAAAATTAAGTGCGCCATAAATCAATTTTAATTACGATGTTGTTCATAAAATTGTTTCTATTTATAAATTCGCTCTGCCCCTTTGGCTGTTTACCAATTGTATTTCAATTGTATAAAAAAGAAAAAAAAGTTGAACTGGGCACACGATAAACGTTGCATATAAAGGAATATATATATATAGTGATAAATACATATATATATATATATTGACAAGTTTCTGTATAATTTAATATGATTGCAGCTGAGCTTTGCGAGCAAACTAAATTGTAAAAATATAAAATAGAATTGACTTTTCTTGCTCTCGCTCAAAGTGAAGCAAATCGGCTTTGTCGCTACCTCAAAACTTAACAAACACTTTCGAGTGTGCGTGTGTGTGGGCGTGTGTGTGTGTCTCTCTCTTACACTCTCCCCCTCTCTCTCTCGCTCTCGCTCTGTGTGTGACTGCAAATGTTATCATCAATAATAAAATATCCGCAATTGTTTTTACATTTTCCTTTCAGTGTTTCAGTTGAGAAAGAAGCTTTGCCCAAATGGGTTCACACACATCTATTATTTATAGCAGGTCTGCCTTGCCACAGCACAACATTTTCCCAATTCACTTTTGTTCAAATTCAAAAGGCAGAGAAAACACTTCTCACATGCTGTATCAAACCATAAATCAAAGCAATAAAGTTTAGTTGAAGGTTATATTTGGAGACTCAAGCTTTGACTGCAACTCAGAAATATAATAATATTAACTTAAGTTTAAGTAGTCGCTAAGGTGTATCGAGAAGACGTTTAATTTTGTCATTACTGAAACAGTGGCTAAGGCTAGTTAAATTTCCCTAAAGAGTTTGATTCAACTAGAGTTTGATTTGCCTTAATGAGTCTAGTCCCAGCATTCATAATTTCCCCTTTTATGGATGTAATCAAGAGCAAGTAGAGCTGATCCAATCCTTGAGCTGATCAAATCCTTGCGTTTTCAGACAAATAATATCCCTTTTAAAAACGTAGCCAAATGGAACTAAATATCCCTTAAGAACTTTCTACTACATAGCTCAGAAAAGAGAGTTCATAAGGGAACTTAATAGACAAGAATTCAGAATTTCCCTTTGTGAACTTGACCCAACTAGAGTTTGATTTCACTCGTTGTCATATAGAGCTAAATTTCCCTTCATTGTCAACTGGTATTTTCCTTTTCTTTTAGTGCTCAAGGGAAGTTAAAGTGTCCTTAGTTTTGACCAGCTGCAGTTTAATAAAGTTGAGCTTTCCTATCTCTTCTATTCCCCTCCCTTTCCATCCCTTTCTTTTGTGGCTGTACCTTTCATTTCATCTTTTAATAAATATACCCTTAGTTTCCCCTGCCAACTAAGGCCAAAGCATAGCTTATTTTCTCTTCAAAAAGAATGTAGTTCTGTGAATCAGAACTTGCCTCTGCTGGCGCTGGCTGTAATCCTAGCACTGCTTATGGTCCTTCACAGCTGCAGCTCGGGGAGATATTACTCTCCCTTTGCAGCTGTAAACAAGAGACGCATAATTTTCCATTTTAACTGTGGCCCAGGGGAAGGTTCGCAGAATCCTGGCTGACACCTAAAACGCTCGCATGAATATGAAATTTGAAATGCTGTCAGTTGTTATTAAGAAACTTGTTTGGGCTGCGAGCAGTTCTATTGTCTTCGGCCGTGTGGTTGCTGCACATGCATGCTGTGTATCACCTGTCAGCACCTCACCTGCGCCCCCACCTGTCTCATTGTCAGGAATTTCTATTCTTGTGACAGTGCAGTTGTAGCTACAGCAAAAAGAGCCGAGACCCAACTGGCTTTCCCTACTCGTTCGCGAGACTTGAAACGGGTATATTAGCTAGACACTTTTCACTTCGAAAATATTCCCTCTGCTTGCATACCTGTAAGATCTTTAAATAAGATGAAAAACTTTTACTTTGTCAAGTTTATATTCGCGCAAGAGTATCTTGTAGTCAGTTAAGCTCGACTGCAGCATTCTGACTTGATTTTTGTTGTTTTTTTCTTCTGTTACTGCACTGCAGAGAGAGCTCAGAACAGTGGAAATAATTTGCTGCTGTTGTTGATTCCCCAATGTTCAACCTGTTGTGCGACTACACAAGTGTGTGTGGGTGTGTGTGTGTGTGCGAGTGTGTGTGGAGACTGCTGTCATTGATAGGGCATCAACAGCCAACAAGCAGCAAATGTGAGCCGACAGCGTCAGTCGGCGGTAGCTAATGTGCTTAAATTTGCCAAAGGCAACAATGCACAATGCACACACACACACTGAGAGAGAGAGAGAGAGAGAGAGTGAGGGGGAGGGGGATAGAAAACAGAGACAAAGGTTCAGAGATACACCCACATCCTATTACACATGCTGCGGCAGCGAACAGCACGTTGATGAATACTGAATAGTGAAGCAAACACACACACACAGACACGAGGCTGATTTTTAGAAGCGAAACAAATAGAGAGCGAGAGAGAGAGAGAGAGAGAGAGAGAAAAAACTGTGTTTAGTACTACTCATCATAGAATAATAGCTGGCTGCAACAATGCTTGTTGCAAGTTGATTAAACAATAAGCCCCAATTAGGGCGCCATGCAAGGGAAAACAATAAACAAATGCTCCACTCACGATTATGGCCAAATAGTATCTGTATGCATAGGGCAGGGGTCCGTCGCCTTTCATAATGAAGTTCTGCGTGTGCAGAAAGTGATCGCGATACAGCGGATGATAGCCAATCACCCGCGTCACCTGATCACAGTCATCGAGATCATCCATATCGAAATCGGTTGAAGCGCACTGCAAGCAGAGAGAGGAGAGAAGAGCATTAGAATGATAATGTTCGTAATATGTGGCGTATACTTAATGTTTGAATTTATACAAAGATTCTACATCATGCATATATAATAATATTTATTAAAATAATAATATATATAGGGATAAAATACTATTATTTCATTTATGATTCATTTGTATTATAGTTAGATTATTTTTCTATATTTTTAACAAAGTCGTATACGTAATTTTCATATATATATATAAATATATTTTATTCGCATCTATAGCGTATACGCCTTGTTGGATAAAACATATGCTCAATTAAATATTAATAATAATATTAAGCTTAAATGTGTGCAACATAATTAATATGTATAGCATAATGAAAAGGATGCGTAAACATAATATAAATAATAAATAACAAATATTATGTATGCGCACTGTATGCAAATTACTTAAGCATATAAATATAAATGGCAATTGATTTGCAAACGTTTACTTAATATTCCACAATATTCAACTAGAAAAATAATGTGAAATTTGTATGAAATTTAATATACATATGTATGCATAATATATATATGTATATCATATTAAATTCCATCATTAAAATTAAACTAGATGACAGCTTCTACTCAGCTCTTTAACGTATTGCGCATACGACTAGTAAACATTACATGCGAATCAAAAATATATATATATATAAATGTTACACATTTAATATCCGACAAATGCAAATATATAAAAACATTCTGTTGCAACGCTGCGTATGCGTAATATATATTGCAGAAGCACGTTGGTGCGGTGAAAAAATGCATAAAATGCTATCCGAAAAAGGACGAGGCGAAATACAAACAGCTTTTTAATCATGAAACATTCGGAATGAGCAGTTTACAGTTAACTTGATATCCTGTTGCGCGCACAAAAAGGCCAGCGCTTTATTGAGTCCCCCGGATTGCCAATCAATAAACAGTTGCCATGGCAAGCAGCGTCCACTGAATTGCATTTCGCATCAGATATATGAGTAATGCGCCTTTTTAGTGAGCGAAGGCCAAAGGCAAAAGGCTAAGCCACACAGGCAAAGGCAACTGGCAACGGCAGGCAGCGGAGGCAGAGTCGGAGGCAAAGGCGAAGGCAAAGGCAAACATTGCTCTCTCTTACATTATTACTGTATTACTGGAAGCAGGAGCTTCGCTCCAAAGCTGATTGCCATCGAATTGAATGGCCGAGTCTCGGCACTCGCCCATTCATAAGGCCAACTTCATAAAGGCAACTGCTTAAGCTGCAGATTTATTAAAATTATCGCTGCTGCACAGCGATGCACGCACCTAACTTGACCAGGTTCAAAAAGGCTAAATAAGCTCCGAGAGAGCCCAACGTGGCCGCATTGAAATGTGAAGTGCAAGCAGAGGGGCAGAGTTGAAGGGGGAGAGAGCTGTGAGGAGGACTGCAAGTTGTAGCCGAATATCTTTGAGGCAAAATAGGCTAGATTTGTCGAAGAGGGGGCTAACCTGACAGCAGCATTCGTGTGCGAAGTGATGTGGAGAGTGATAAGGGCAGAGCTCTTTAAGTAGTCTATAGACAAGACTAAGTCCGTCCTCTATAAAAGGTTAGATTGCTCTTAAAAATTCTAAATTGGCAGCATTGAAAAGCTAATTGAGAGAGGTAAGAAGTAGTAAGAGTAGTAAGGGAAAGAGGTTAGAGTATGTAAGATCTTCTTTGGCAGTGATTCATAACCATCAGAACGTTGCATTAAAAAAGGCTAGATTTTTCATAAGAATTATGACTATATATGCAAAGTGATATGGAGTGGTATATGTAATATAAAAGAGCCAACATGGCTATCAGAAAGGCTAGATTTGTCGTTTAAAGTGTAGCACAAAAAGAGATAGCTTTTTGATAAGCAATAAGAAAGAGGATAGACTCATTTGGCTGACTAGACAGCACTAATATGATATGTAGCAAAGATAGTATAGAAGAAGTTCTTCGATAGTGAATTATGAGCGACTAAATATGCTAGATTTACCCTGCATAAAAGGCTAACTGCACAACACTTATATGTAAAGTGAAAGAGGGAAAGTGAGAAGATAAACTTTAACAACACTCTGTCATTGAAAAAGAGGCTAGATTTACTCTCAAAAAAAGTTTAACTTGGCAGCATGGACAGTCACAGTCACAGAGATAGTATGGAAGGGTCCTATAGAGAGCGAACAATACCTAAAAAAATGCCAACTTTGCCCTCAAAAAAGGCTAACTTGACAGCATGGATAAACACAGTCACAGAGATAGTATGGAGGGTCACAGAAATAGTATGAACTATGTCCAAAAAAGTCCAACTTTTTCTCAAAAAATGCTAACTTGACAGCACTATCCTGCTGGAGATGCTCTTTTGAAGTAGCTAGTAAACAATTAACTATACAAAAGCAGCGCTTGTTGTTGCCGTTTAGCAGCAGCTCACAAGCTGGTGTAGCTACTACACAGATATATATACTATATCTCCATATATATATGTGAGAGTATATATATAATTTGCGCTCATTAAACAACACATGTTTATGCAGCAGCATTTTTCTATATTTTTATCTGCTTGCCGCTTGCTTACTCAAGCTCCGGCTGACTGTAAAATGTTAATCAAAGTTGTTTTTTCTTTTATTATTTTTATTTGATTGTTTTTGTTGTCGTTGTTGTTGTGCGTCTAAACTGGGGCGATGTTATTAAACGTTCAATGACTTTTTTTGTTAGTTGTTTTGTTTTGTGTTTTGTTTTTTGTTTTCTTCTGTTTTCTAGTCTTTTCTTTGTGGACGGACTTAGCTGCCGTCAGAGTCTTGATAGCGCGCCGCAATCAGCCCGCCGCTTATCGTTGCGTATATCATGTAGGCTCGCACTATATACATATGTACGTCTCTATACATCTTATAGGAGTATATTAAGCAGCTGCTAAAGCAATTTGCATACACACAGCTCACGCTCACGCCCACGCGCGCTCAGCCTTATTCTAAAATACAATCAAGCCACATTTGGCAAGCGGTTCAATCAAAACTCAACACAAAATGAAAAATCAAATCGAATCTAGTCACAGTTTCTTATTTTATTTGTTATTCTATGCTTGACTTTGAGGCAAACACCCACAGAGTAGAAAACAAAAATAAAACTGCTTTATAATATGTTTATTATAATCAGCTGCAAAGAGTAAAATGGCACCAGTTTCAGAAGCAAAAAGTTAGGTTTTTAGCTTGAAAAAAAAAGCTGGAAATGATTTCTGCTAAAAAAGAAGAAGCTCAAGCTAGCCTGGCATGGCAACAAATTTACAATTTTATTTACATTTTTCTTTGTATTAGATCTAGATCTAGATCTAGAAGAAAGAGTTAGGAAATTATAATTTTTGACCACTTTTATAGTAGGTATCATAATGTATCTACTTCCAATAATTTCAAGTCTAAAATAATCTATCATATATCAACTCTACAATTCTCTCTCTTACTTCAAATATTCTTACACTTACTCAAACTTCAAGTTCAGGGTATAATTTCCACCTCAAAGCATCATCAACTCCACTCCCAATCCAATTCACACTTTAGCGACCCAAAAAAAAAAACGTAGATTTTGCAGTTCAGTGTTCGATTGCAAAATGGCAACACTTTCACATAATTAATTATGTTTAATGTCGAGCTAGACGTATATTTTTGTGGTAGCCAGGCATCAGACATTAACAAGTGCTGAACTAAGCGCATAAACAAGACATTCCATTAATCAATGTGATTTATGGCCCACTATTCAAATGCAAATTGATGTGGGCTGCACACACACGACTCGTGGCCACTCATTTTCGAGCAATATGTAAATAGTTTGCTCTGCTCCACCAATTTGCAAATCAAAAATTTATTCAACTCTTTTTAATCGGGCGCCAAAGCGAAACCAGCAGAGAAATTGGAGTAGAAAAACATATATAACTAATTACAGCTTCTAGTTCAAAGACTATAGACTAAAGACTATAGTTATTGTAATTTGAACACATCGAAAATGATTTAAGAGGGAGTATATTGGTTTTTATAAGAGTGTCTAGAAGAGGTAGAGTCGTATAAGGTATGTAAATTCTTGCTAATTCAGCTTTTTCGTTTGTGTCTACGACATATAACAGTATAATACCATAAGATAAGATAAGTATAATAGTATAAGACGTATAAGAGTATATGATTTTTTAGGAAAATTAAATTATAGTAGTTTACAAATACATCTCTTTCCATAGCCAACACTTATTCCAGGTATCTCATAGTCGAGCATGCCCGCACTCTCGCTTGCTGTTATTGTTCGCTTGTTATTTGCATTCTGTTTCTTTTCCTTTTTTTTTTGCATTTTAATTGGCAGCGCTGCGTTAGGTGGCGCCAGAGCAAATTGAAGGTTCGCAAGAGCTCGTCAGACTTTTTCGCGCTCCGTTGGGAAGAAGAGCAACAAAACGCGTTGACAAATTGCGTAAGAAGCAAATTATAATTAATTAATGCACGTTAATTGAGTATAAATTACTGAAAGCTGTTGTTACGCCCCCTTTTTTTTTGTTATTAATTTAGGAAAGCAGATCCAGAAAGTGCGGGCCATAAGAGAGAGAGAGAGAGTGAGTGGAATTAGTTGGGAAAACGACAGTGCAACAGGCAAGAAAGCGCAGTATAAGACAACGGCAGGGAAAACAACGCACACAGACACACGCCCGCTGCGATGGAAGCGAAACCGGTTGCCAAAGCCAAACCACTTTGACTTTGGCTTTGGCTTTGGCTTATGGGAGCAGAGCTTACAGAGTGCCCAGAGACCAGTTGGCTGCACAGCAGAGAGAGGGGAGGGGGGCGGCTACCTGGGCCAAGTTTAATGGACATGAATGTATGTACGTAGTCAAGTGAATGCTTTTATGCAGTTTCTTTGTCAACAGAAGAGTCAAAAGAAGCATTGCAGGGTATTGCCAAGTCTTGCCTTTTATCTTTTTTTTTGCTGCTGCTCAAAACTCGTTCGTGCGCACAGCGTATACGTGATATGGTGAGTGGCTTTTTGTTGCTGTTGCTGTGAATGCACTTTGATGTGTCAATTGAATGAAGTTCATTCTCTCTCTCTCTCTCTCCATCTTCATTAAGGGCATATACCTTGATAAGTATGTTAAATAGATAGAATTTGATAGATAGAAATGCAGAGATACAATAGATCGATGGGAAAGTAAAGATAGGAAGATACAAATTTGATAGCTAGACAGATAATTGTGGTTTGATGGATAGCTAGATAGATAAATGTTATAGTTTATTAATGGATTAATTGATAGAATTTTCCTTCTTTCTCTCTCTCTCTCTCTCTCTCTCTTTACTACTCCACTCCAACACAGTCAACAGATAAGTTAATTTTTGAGCTGCGCAAAAAAAGAAGTCTATATATATTTATAGTAAACAACATGAGCATAGGAAACACAAAACATTAAATGGAGGTCACCATTAGAGGAAGCGACTCTTGCTCCATATGAATGCGAGACGTGACTGAGCATAATTTATCGCTACACACATTTTAATGTTGTTATTTTTATGATTATTATTATTGTTGTTGCTGCTGTTGTTGTTGTAGTGTTGTTGTTCTGAGGCAAACCCAAGCTGAAAACTGAAAATGAAAAAGCGAGAAACCAGGCCCTTGCTTATGCATTCATGCATAAATTTGAGCATAATTGAGTGGACTTGAAGTAATGTCAGCTTCTAAAGCATAACAAGCGATACTTTCGGCAAGGGCAGCCCGGCACGAGGAGTTCGTTCGCTCACTCGTTCGCTCGTTCGCTCATTCATTGCCTTGATGACAGACGTGGCGGCCAGCTGGCATTTTAATTACAAAATTGAATTACATAAGCGAGCGCAGAGCCGATATTCGCCGAGGTGACTAATGCTTACAAATATTACGATACAGAAAACGATTTATTACAATGTGTCAAAGCTTCCCATTTGCCTAAAATTAGAACTTGGACCCAAAGACCTTACACAGCTGGAACAGCAAAAAGTCTCTTAAGAAAAAGGGTTTCTCAAAGCCCTCTCTGCTTAAATAGGCTGTTCTACACGTGTTTATCACTTTTTTTTCGTATCATATTTGACGTCACACTTTGAGTTAATCAGAATTTTGCATTTTGTTTTGGATCTGCTGTTTCGAATAACACATTAGTAACTTTTTGTTATACAAATATTTAGCAATAGCCTGTCATACGAATCTGTTATATATGTTTCTGTTATGAAGCTTCTGTTGTAAATTATTATTATTCTTTGATGGTTTATACAGATCTTCACATGGCACTAATGATACATTTCTGTTATATTTTGCTGTTATACAATGTTATTAAAAATATACTTTTACTGTTATACATTTCTGTCATACATTTTCTGTTATACATTTCTATTCTACATTTTTGCTATACATTTCTGTTTTGTTATACATTTCTGTTATTCCGTTCTATTCTACTTTTCTATTATACATTTCTGTTATACATTTCTGTTATACTTTTCTGTTATATATTTCTGTTATACTATTACTGTTCTACATTCCTGTTATACATTTCTGTTATAAATTTCTGTTATACATTTACTGTTCTACATTTTCTGTTATACATTTCTGTTATACACTTGGCTAATAAATCACTTTCTTGCTGAATCGTAAAATGTGCTCTACAGACACGAATCTACATAAAAAGAACAAAACCCTTTCCGCAACATTTCCCATTCAGTGCTATGCCAAAATTGCTATTGTTCAGTGTAACAGACTCAATGGCACTACAAAATATATATTCAAGGAAGTGTTTACGTGCGAAATCATAAAGCGTGGCGCTTACAAATGAGACGAACTGTCAAATGGCCGTCTTCTTCTTCTTCTTCTTCTTCAACACTGCCTGCATTTTAGTTCTTTTTATGCTGCTCTTTTCAGGTTTTCTCATATCTTCGCTTCTCCTCGTCTCTCTCTGTATGTTAATGTGTGTAATTAATTATTGTAAGCTAATTTTGATTTCCTTCTTCACGATAATAAAGAAAAAAGAATAAAGCAGGAAAACGCATGAAGTACAACCTAAATAAACCAAATTAAATAATTTGCATAATTAGCACATGACGAAGAGGGTTATACTCGCTCACTATGTGAAAGAGGGTATATGGAAGTGGTAGACTATAGTATACTATACACCTGTGTTCATAAGAGTAAAAGTGCGACTGGGCAGTAAGAGTTGGATACAATAATTGAGGAATAATTGAATTGAAAAGAATTTATTTATCCTTGCTCCTTGCTTAATAATTTACCTATTCACATCTATGAATCATACTATTCGAAGACATAGAAGACGAAGTTTTGAAGGAGTATCATGCAGTCGGTTGCACCCCACTGCAATGGCCTAACATGTTTTCTTATTGTTTCTTCTTTTTTTTTGTTTTTTTTTTTTGACTGACAACTTGATTTACTTTAGATTTTCTGCTCTGCGGTTTTCACTTGATGTGGAATTTTCATTGTTATTGTACGTTTTTTATAATATTGTTGTTGTTGTCGCTGCTGTTGTTGTTATTGTCGAGTGGGCGCGAGGTTTCGCTTCAAATGTCAACAGTAGTGGCCTCAACAAATTAAAACAAAAGCTGGTAAACAAGCAAATAAATTAGCATAAATGGTAGACAGCTCAAAAAGAGAAATAGCAAACAAAATAAATAAGTAGGTAGAGATAGCTGAGCAGTCAGACAGAGATAGCTGGATGGGTGAATAGGTAAACAAGTAAAGTGGAAAAAACGGCAGGTGCTAGAAATGCAAACTAAAATAAGTGTCTATGAAAACGAAATAATAATGATAATAATAATAGTAAGCAAAAAGAAGAAAACAAGCTGAGAGAATTTGTTTGCACCCCGAAAGCAATGCGAAATGCGAAAATGGGGTATATTAGTTAGACGAGACGGACCCTTTAAGGCTTAAAGGTAAGTGAGTGTATAAATATTAGAATATAAAACTATATCAAAGTATAGGGAGTATAAGTGTAAAGACACATGTTTGATTAAAAGATGAGATAGATAAGCACATCTTGACCACCCCAAGAGCCCACCTCATCAAGCTCTTCAGCTGTATTTACAAACTATTCTACTTTTTCTATACGTCCCTCAAAGCAAATTCACTTTTGCACTACGAAAAGCTGCCCTGCGCTTCGTATACGCAATCAGGGTATATCCTAGTCAATCACTCCTCACTTAAAAACACTCTTACTTGTTTCTTTCTATATAATTACACTCATATCTCTCTCTCTCTCTCTCAGCGTGTGTGTGTTGTTGTATTGTACACTATTTGTAGCTAATAAAACGCGCGTCTAGACGTGATAAACTATAAACTCATAAGTGAGCACACATTATATATGTGAATATATATAAATAAATGTATATATATAAATGGATTCAGCTCGTAGTTAGAGCTTAGCATATTAATTTAGGTTTTTTTGCATATAAATCCAAGTGTGTGTGCCTGCATCTCATACAAATATGTCTATTTAGAGAGCTGCGTGTTGTTCCACTTGCAGCGAGAACAACGAACAGCTGCAGCCAGCTGAGGGAGATAGATCTCTATTGTATTTTAGTGTAATCAGTGCATAGTATTGCAATTAATCAGCTGCACTCATGCAGCTTGCCCAGTTTGATCAAATATTTGGCGTATAAAAAACCCTCTCAGGCACTCCAGAAAAACACAATTTATAAACTCATTCGCTTATCTTTGTTTATCTTGTGTTTTCCCTTTTCGCTTTTCGCTCTTGCATTGTTTCTTTTCGTATTGTTTTACACTGCCGAACCGATGTCTTTTTTCTGCACTTCTTTATAGCTGCACTCTCTCGATGGCATCGAGCTCTTACGAGTGTGTATAGATATATATATATATAGGGATACATATTTACACTTAGTTGCATGGTGTCGGTAAGTACTCTACATGTTTGCAAGTGTCTAGCAACTGCCAATATTGACAAACTTCTGTCTGTGTATGCGAGTGTGTGAGTGTGTGCATCTGTGCTGTGAATGTAGCCAATTTCCGTGGAGACCTAGCCTTTTCCAGCTGCATTCTCTGCCTCCCCCTCTATTTCTCTCCTTGCTGGCTGAAAACCTTTTAGCCTTTTTTCCCCTCACAGATGTAGCCTCTTGTTAGCTGTCTCTGCAATTGCACTTTGTGCTAGTTGGCTGACTCATCCAGCCCTCTGCCCTCCCCTATCCCCCACCTCTGCTTCTATTCTCTATTCAAGAGAGAAACATTTAATTTAGGTCATTTCTCTATTATTTTACTCACATTTTGTGAAATGCTTAAGCTCTAAATATATTGTGACAATGCACGTTACTACCTCTACTATCAATATATTTCATATATATCAAGTTCTACCAATCCCTATCAACTGATTTTATCTGATTGAAATGACCAAAAATATTAAATTAAATTGTAAGTACTTCGAGCTTTATTAAAAAGCAAATTTTAATACTAATTAAAAGAAAGGCTCAATAATTTAATTTAATTTATAAAAATCGAAAATTAAATAATAAAAATATATAAAAAATAAATGCAAAAATTATCAATAATAATTTAATAATAAAAAATAAAATTCAAAAATTAATTTATATAATTTAATTAGTTTTTCCGTCTCTCTGATTTTCATGTGCTTTTTAACGTTAAATAGCTGACAGCACTACTCGTGCGTGTGTGTGTGTGAGTGAGTGTGTGTGTGTGGGTGTTTGCCAGCCTGCGTGCATGTGTCTGGCTGGCACTCAGTTGCTGCGACACTCTGTCTACTGATAAAGTGCAAACAATCGAAGCTCTAAAGGCAAAACAATAGCAATACAAACACAAAGACACGAACTAACTAAGCACACAAGTGCGGCAAAGTGTGGCAAATTATTATTAGGGTGCATATTATTGCCAGTAACGACAACAACTATAGTTGCTCGAACAATAAACGGGTAGACGACAGCCAAGTCCAAGCTGCTCCTTGGCCTGATAACAGTTTATTGATAAGACCTGGCATACACGTCTATACACCACAAATTTCACAATTATAATTCCCTCGCTTAAGCTCTATGCATTATGAAAGTGAAAGACGGAATCAAAAGTATATATCACAGATAGAGAGCTAGTTCTACTCTTTTCGGTGTTTGTCTAAGATGTTTTAGCATTTGATATAAATGAAAATTGTATAAAAATAAACAGAGCGATGGGCAACAATATCAAAATAAACAGATGTGCACCATTCGCACTCTGGCAGCGGTCCAAAAGCCTTTCGTCGAGTGACGGAATAACGACATGGCACACTGACTGACTGACTGACTGACTGACAGACTGACTGAGTGTTGATTGAATGACTAACTGTCTTGCTGCTACAGTTGATTGAGTGACTGAAAGAGAGTGAAAAGTGGACCTACTTATTGATTGACTGATTGATTGACGGACAGCAGATTGATAGGTTAAATGATTGACTGACAGCAGTTGGTGATTGATAGGTTGACTTTGTTAAAAAGTGTATTAAATGCAAATCAAATGATTGACTAAGAGAAACTGAGTCAAAAAAAAGCAATCAGCTGGCCAAGACTTGATTGACTGAGAAAGTGACTGACTGGCAGACTGATAGTCTGATTGACCCAGTTAAAAACTGCATAGACTGCAAGTGTAATGATTGATGAGACTGACTGAAAGAAAGTGAGTGAAGTGGCTATCAACTGACCAAAGTTTGGTGGATTAACTGACAGATTGACTGTCTGATTGATTGACTGATTGATAGATTCATTGTAAACAGACTGACTGACTAATAGACTAATTTACCTCTTCGTTCTGCCTCACTGAAGTCTCAGTCGAAGTCTGAATGATTGACTTGAATTGCTTCTACGCACACCAACTGATTGCCCCGATCTGATTGACCGAATGACCAGAGTGCAGTAAGGCAGCTCCTCTTATACATATACTCCGATAGCCTGACTGTCTGATTGACTAAATTAAATTGTTGACTAATGCAGTTTCCTCTTATCTATGCCGAGTGACCATCTGCGTGCCTGATTCACCATCTGGCTGAAGTGCGCAACGGAAAATTGCATCAGATTAGTTTGGGTTACACTTTAGCTCGACGCAAAACGAATTCGCCAACATTTTCAGCATTTTCAACATTTCATTTAATGATTTGTGCAATTTAATTGCAGATGCGGAAGTAAGTCGAAATATTTAGTATACATTTATATACATTTTATCTATAGAGCTTCGCCTCGATTCGTGTTGCGACATATAAATGTTCAAATGTATTTTCGTCATTTATATATGCACATAAATATATGTGTTATGTGTGAAAGCTATAAAAAAGAATAAATAGAATATCTATCTGTATGGCATGTGCGTGCCATTTAGTCAGCCGCATCCAATAAGACAAATAAATACTCTACTTTATACGCCGCCTGTCGACTTCTTCTTCTCTTTTTTATGCAAATTAAAATTTATATTTTAATTGATTTGACTGAGTATATAAACTTTTCTAAAGGCTCGTAAATGCCAACGAGGCATTTCTCAGTGATTTATAAGAATTATAATACGAAAGTTAAGATTCTAATTCAATTTCACTCAGAGTTCATTCAACTATCTACTTTATATAGTATTCCTGTTTTCTATATACTAATTGGCAGACTTTTGAGCGCTTGCTACACTGCCTAACAAAATAGAGATTTTCCTCTTTTGAGGGAGGTTTTTCTGTAGATTTCCCTATCACTCTCTAGGTCTCTATAACTCTTCCTTACACCCCTCTCCATCCTCCTGTCAGTTTCTCTGTTCATTTCATTCTTTCTACCGCACTTCAACCCATTTCTATTTGTTTCTTTCTATATATACATATATCTGTCCTTGTCTTTCTGTCCCTATGCAACAGATGAGGTGACCCACTTTTGGCTCTGCTCAACAATATTTTATTCTAAAACTGTTTCACAAACGCAAAAGTATATATAATAAATATTCTTATCGTTTTCATTTGGGCAGCTACAAAAAAGTAATACAAATAATTGAAGCTGAATCATTGTGTAGCTCTTAGCAGCTTATCAAACTGGCCAAAAAAAAATGAAGCAGAAAAAATCAGCATAGGAATTGCTCGGTATGCGCATAGTTTCAAATGCTCCTTTCATGCGCTTCCAATTAAAAGTTTTATTTAATAAATTTTCTGCTGCTGCTAAATGAAAATCCACATGGATTCAGCTTGTTCCTTTTTTTCCCACTATATTGTGATAATATTGTGAAAGCAAAATCCATCCTTCATTGTTCAGCAAAACTATTTGTTTGCTTCAAAATGAAAAATACATGTGGCATGCATATCATAGAAGTATTCACAACTCTTTTTCTTTTTTTTTTGCTGGTTTTTCATGACGTTTATATACCCTAACCAAATGACGACTGCAAAAGAGAGTCTAACTGGTTGCCGGCAATGATTGCTTCTAAATATTGTGTGAGGATTATGATTGTTATTATTAGTGATGATTTTTTCTTTATAAAATTATTATTATATATTTTTTTACTATATATTTTTTTATTGTATATTATTACTATCATCATTTTAAAAATTTTTTTTGTCGAAAAAGTATTTTTTTTTTATATTTTTATAATAATATTAATTTATATATTTTTTTAATAATTTATATTTATTTTATGGTTTTTTTTTTAGCATTAAAAGAGTATTTGAAATTGAGCTTTGCTTGGCTAAAAAATTTAATTTTATGGACTTTGTTTTTTTCCTTCCTTTTTTTTTGTTTTTTTTTTGCGCAATGTTTTGTAGTGCAAAGATATTAAAATTGGGAGTCATAAGAGAGAGGGAGGAGGAAGCGGAATAGCGGACGGCGACAAAGGGAATCTATGCAAGTTGTATTTGCACCTGTCCGTCTCTATCTCTCTCTCTCTATATATATATATCTATATTTGTGTCTCTTTCGGAGTGAAGCAAATGTAAGCGATGCCAACATTAATTAATTTAACTACAATTATGACATGATATGTGAAACATATTTGCAGCTCTAATTAGTCTAGACTTTACAATGAAACAAAACTCGAACTCGAACTCGACTCGTGTTGCACGGCTTAGCTCTGTGTAGGAGTGTAGGAGTGTGTGGGCGTGTGTTTGTGCTCGTGTGTGTGTGTGTGTGTGTGTGTGTGTTTGTGTGTGTGTGTGTATAGACAGAGAGTTGAACTGGCCCGCAGCTATCTGCAAAAATTCAATTAGTTCATGAATTACACCGAAAACCGAAACAAACAGGCGAAAGCAGCTCATTTTGAATGTTGATTTCCCTCACAGCCGTTTAATCGATCCACACGTGCCAAACAGAGCCTGTCTCCCTCTCTCTCCCTCCTGCTACCTCCATTGATACATGCAACCAACTGTGGCAACAGTTTTGTGGCAGTCAATTACGCGCACATCCATTGGCAATCAGCGAAATAATTATGATAAATGCGAAAAACTCTGAACAGCAGCGAAACCTCATTTCGGGTTTAATCCTATGAATCGATGCCTAAACCAAATTAGTTCTATTTGGCCAGAGAGAGACATTACCTGGACCGACCCAAATAATTTCAGTTTGTGGCAGATAAAGTGCCAAATAAACTCTCTGACTATAATTGACAATTACATCGCACTATTATTATCATATTAAAAATGTAGATTTTACAAATTTAGCGTCATTTTGTTTGTGAAAATATTGAAGGCATACAATATTTTCAGTAGAATGCGCAACTATTACCTAAAAATTATATTTAGAAATCCAAATAGCAAATTGGTTGAAGGCTACGACTGCTTAAGCGTGCTCTTATACGATCTTTCACCCTTATATAAGCTTTTAAAATAGGTCATAAGAGAAGACCTATTCACAAACGGGTATGGGTAAGACAAAAAATCTAAATAAGACTGAGTTTCATCTTGAATCAAGTCTTATACAGACTCACTGTTTTTTGTAAACATCAAAATTTGAAAAAACAAACCTGGAACTTCTCTCTCTATCCAAATATAAGAGTCTTATACAGTTTTGAAATAATTTTTAGACAAGTAAAAGTCTTATACAGCATATATGAGTATGTCAACCATATCTTAGTAAGTCCAAAGCCAATACAGTATGCCACACTTATAAACATGATATCTTATAAAAATAATTGTTATATATATATCAATACTTCCCTTAGACCTAATCTGTCTTATACAGTCCGTCAGTCTTATACTAACTCATGAAATTGTCCGTTTTTGGTATCTGTTATCCACTTCCCAGTGATTCTCAGTCTTATACTCAGTCTTATACGCAGTCTAATACACAGTCTTATACTCAGTCCTTCTTGTATATAAGTTCATCTCCTACAACTCCGTCCGTCCTATATAACTTTATGAAATAGTTCGACATAAATCTACGCATATCCAACGTCTCATAACATAATATATAAATAGTATATCTACATTTTACTTACATCTTGTGAGATTTGTCCCATTTCCGCGTAATAATCAACAGCCGAGTACATTAGTATGTGTGTGCGTACGTATGTGTGTGTGTGTTGAGTCGCTGATAATATTAATTGTGTGTATGAGTGTACGTGTGTGTAGACCAATACCAGTTCCAGTTACAGTTACTGGTTTTTTACTGTAAAGGAAATTCGTCAGAGTCGGAGTCGGAGTCAGAGTCAGAGTCAGCGTGGTTGCTTTGTAGCTAAAGGAGCTGCCCGACTCGTTGTCATTCACAATCTAGATTTCTCTCGCTTCACTCGCCTCCTCTCTCTCTTGCTCTCCTTGATTGTAAAGTAAGTTTTCACTTGCAGAATTTCGTTTTCGGTGGAACGTCTCTTAGCTCTCCTCACTGATTGTTGCTGCTGCTGCTGCTGCTGTGGTTGTCGGGGCAATTAAGGCAACTGCCTTGGCTTTGACTTTTGTGCAACAGGCGGTCGACGAAACGAGAGGCAACAAAAGCCAGCGCCAGAGCCAGAGCCAGAGTAAGTGGAAGTAAGTCAAAGAAAGAGGCAGAAACGTCAACAACTTGAACTTGGGTCTCTCTCGGTCAGGAGCTGTGTTCGTCGTAGCTAAACTTCAAACGGAGTCGGAGTTGGAGCTGCTGCAGTTGCTGGCTTGGCTGTTCGGGCAGCCTGAGCCTTGTTAACGGATTATGGTTCAAACACTTGTACGTATGACTGCGAGGCTCGCGCTTCACCTTCCTCTTCAGCTGTTCTCTAGCAACGGCTGACTCGTCGCATGCACTACTAATATAATTGCAATTGTTGTTCGCATTGGTTTTCATTGGTATCAGCTAGCCGCCCGGCCGAAGTCACTCTCACTCTCACTACTGGGGCGTGTGTTCAACTGTAAAGAGAGACACAAAGAGAGGCAGAATGGTTAGCAAGCGTTAACTACAGCAATTAAATATAAAATAATATCATGTGTACCAAAGCAAAACTTGATTAGGGCAAAGACAATGAAATACGAGCGAAACAGGCGGCAGTGAACGACTAGCAGATACCTTGACCACAGCTGTAAATGCAATAATTCGGGACAAGAGCTACCCATTCTGCTTCTAGGCTTACTCAGAGTCAATTTATCTTTATACGATTTATGGAGGGCGTGGCCTCTTCATACATCTCCATATAAAACTCTGTTGAGTCACTTGGGTTGAGTCGAATGACGTTTACTCACTGCCATTTCAGCTGTGTTTTAGAAGCTCCCCCTTTATATATATAGTTTATATGACATGAACTGATGCACATATACAAAAGTATTCCTTTGTGTAATTTGTAACCTTAATAAGCAGCTTAATTGTGCATTGTGAGTCATGTTTGCAGGCAGCAACACAAGAGGATTTTTGTTTGCGAAACGAAAATGAAACACGTATGGCGAGCGCAATTAATCATATTATTTCGAGCAGTATCTTTTGTTTTGGCACCAATCAGATGTGCACCGTGCGTATACGTGATTTCAATGAAAACACAAGCATACGACCTGTTGTCCTACATCATTGAACATCATCATCAGGCAAGGTACTTTTGCTATTCTAGTTGCTGTTGCTGCTGCTGTGGTACTTGTTGCTAGACTCTACCGAGAATATTTATGCTTACAGTCACAGCCTCATTTGCATTCTGTTTGCCTTTCCCTCCCCCTGCCGCCCTCCCTTCCTGTGGGGATAAACAAAATGCATGTGGCCTGCCTGATAAACAATTCAAATTGTTGTCGTTGATTGTCTGCCTGGGTGTTGGCTATTCGCTGCTGCCTGCTGCCTGCTGGCTGCTGGCCAGTGGATGCCATTATAACTTATTTCTTTGCTAATTAATAGGGTAAACCAATAAACAACAACAGATGCCGCAACAACAATCTGTCAACAGTCAACGCCACAAGTCGAATTTTTTATAAATTTATCTGCGTTGCAGCCATGGCAAAAGGGCAAAGAGAGCATATAAGACTGAGAATATACGAAAATGAGACTTTACTTGAATAAAAATACAACTATAAGTGGAAATTGGACTGTAAAGTATAAGACTCTAAGATTAAAGAAGTGTATAAGAGTAAAAAAGTATAAGACTATATTTTAATATATGAATATTAGAGTATAAGCATATAAGACCACGTGCATAACTAGCAGTTAAGGAGTTCTCCACAGTTAGGGTATCTCATAGTCGTGCCCTCTCGACTAAAGCGGCTTTATTTGTTGTTGTTTTCTTTTGTCGTCTTTTTTTGTTCATGCGGTTTTTTCGGTGCGCATCTGTCAACAGCCGCAGCTGGAAATTGTGACTGGTGCTTGACAGATCGACTGGGCGTGGCCGAAGGCTGTGCCACGCCCACATATTTACATAGCTATATATAGAGTGGGCAGCGGATCAGAGTCGCTGGCACTGAGTGAATCGCTGAAGCGTTTGCCCGTCGTCTCTATAAATTTATTAATTTTACAGCAACAAAGTCGAAGCGACAGCAAAACTGAAATAGAAAACTTTGCAGCGCTTTGTTATTGTCATTTGAGTATTTTTGTTGTTGTTGTCGCTGTTGTTGTTGTTATTGCTGCCGCCTACAAAGTCACGTTCGCTAGCCGTTCGCTAGTTGACATTGTTGCTGCGCTGGCTTCGATCAAACCGCAAAGATTATAATCAATGCGATGATATAAATTACGAGCTGGAATCGCTGAGACGTAACTTTTGTTTATCATCGAAAAACAAATAACAAATACGTAATAGGCTCTGACAGAAGTGCAAGAAACGAGGGAACGAGACTTCAAGTCTGAATGAAGTGAAAGACATTTAACATGTTGACTACATGAATCACAATAATAATAATAGCGATTATCATGATAACAAAGTGATATCATTGTAATAATGATTAGCATAGTACTGCAGACTTACAGCATTATCATCATTGTCCAGCTAATGACAATGCTAAACATGATTACAATGTTCATTATTGTTGTGATTACAGCAGAGCTAACAATATTATGAATATACAGATCAATAACATCATAATTACTAATAGAATGTGGATTAGCATCATGTTCACTACATAATGATCATTGAAAGTGCGATTACTAATATAGTGATGATAATTAAAGCTATAATTACAAACAGAATGATCATTAGCAACATGTTCACTAACATAATGATCAATCAAAGTATGATCATGATTATAATGATGATCCCTAGCATCATAATAACAAATATATATGATATAATCTGATATAATCATGATCATGATCATCATCATGATGATTATGATAATGATCATGATTATGTTAATGATCATGATCATTATCATAATCATGATCATAATCATGGTCATGATCATTAACATAATCATGATCATTGTCATCATCATGATCATTATCATCATCATATTCACTAACATCATTATTAGTATAACAATTAACATTATTATAAACAATTCTTATACTTTTTCTAATCATATATTAAATAAATTAGTTTACAAAATATATTTTTAATAATAATTACCAAAATTCCACTGCGACTGCTCAGCTTGCGATCAGCGATGCGACTGAAGAAACTCTGCAGCAGCCGCGCCCTTTTATAGGCTCAGAGAATGTCACTCAAAGCGCAGCCAGAACTCTTGAGCTGCTGAGCTCCAGAGCTGCATTAGCTGAGTGACTCTTTGTGCTCGCTCGCAAAGCTAGCTGAGCATATTAGCTTGCCGAGGTGAGCCAATGGAATATGGAAATGGACAGAGAGACAGACATACAAGCAGACTTGGAGTATACTATATACACTCTACATATATACACTCTATTTACACTCTATACTATATGAACCCTGTTTGTAGACATGCCCTTGTAGAGGAAACGACTATCACTCAATATAAAGACAACGTTGGGTGTGCTTTTCTAAGAGAATTTGTTTGTTTTATCTATTGATTAAAGGGAGGAATACTTATGAGTAATGTTTTAAGTGAATAGGGATGAGAATATAAGGGCTCAAAATAATATTCGAGCTCTTGAATCTCCTTCTGAGTGAGTTTCTTTTCTAAGAACTTTTAGGGTTTATGCATTTGAGAGTATCAAAACAGAGAAGAAGACTGAAAATGCAGTCAGAGTTCTTCTTCTTCTTCTGAGTTATTTTCTAAGTAAGAACAAAAAAAGATAATCAGCAAAGACTGAAAATAGCATTAGAACTACTAAGTCTCTCTCCAAGTAAATTTCATTTTCCCAGTATATCCATCGATCTTCAACATCTACTAATAAGACCCAAGCGAAACCTAAAGACACAGTCAGGTATATCCTCGCATATCCATTTCTTAATGGCGACACAAGCGAGAAATGCAAGAAAACAAAGCAGTTCCTCCTCCTTGCCTCAAATGAAATTTTTTTAAATTTATAATTTTGGCATATAAAAAGCTGAACAAAATTTGAGAGCGTCTTGAGCCACTGCACGAGTCTCTGTCCCAGTCACAATCACTGTCCGAAGATGAATCGAAATATCAGGATGTGTAATAACGACTGCTGCATGCTCAAGACGGCCTTGCAGATCCGTCGCATGAAGCTGCTGATTGAGAAGCGGCTGCAGGAGGAGGCCAATGCCAAGCCGAAGCCCATTATAGAGACGCCCCAGAGCGCCCTCTACAGCTACGAAGATGTGCAGAACATGGCGAACTATATCATCAACAGGGCGGAGAAGAAGCCCAAGTACGGCCTGATCTTCGGCTCGCACATGCAAACGCTGACCGACTTCATCAAAAATCCCATCGTCATCAAGTACACGGACATCCCAAAGTTTCCGGTCAGCAAGCTGTACGGCAGCAACTGCAAACTGTTCGTGGGCGAGATGATGGGCGGCACGGTGATCGCAATCGAGGGACGACTGCACTTCTACGAAGGCAACCCCAATGCCAGCTGCGTCCTGCCCGTGCGCATAATGAAGCTCTGCGGCATCGAGTATCTGTTTCTGATCTGTTCCTCGGGCGGTATCGGCGTCAAATACAATGTGGGCGACGTTGTGGTCTTCAAGGACCACATCAACATCTTTGCCTGGGGCGGCAACTCCCCGTTGGTTGGGCCCAACGATGAGCGCTTCGGCCCGCGGAAGGCGTGCATGATCGATGCCTACGACAAGGAGCTGATCGAGAGGGCAAAGCTGGTCGGCGAAGAGATCGGACAGGCCGATCGCATCAAGCCAGGCGTCTATGCCTGCATGGGTGGCCCCGTCCTCGAGACGACGACCGAGCAGCGCATCCTGCGCAAATTCGGAGTCGATGTCATGGGCATGTCCACCGTGCCAGAGGTCAGCCCGCTCCCCCAGACCCCAACATCGCCTGACTATGTCTAATCTATCTGCCCCCATAGGTAATTGTCGCCAGGCACTGCGGCCTCAGGGTCTTGAGCCTCTCCCTCATCACTGTCAATGCCAACGATGTGGCTTCGCCGCCCCAAAGTGAAATCCCTGCGCTGATCAACGGGGGCAAACGCGTTTGCATTGAGATCGTCGCGCGCATCATTTATAACATACAAAATGGTTTGTAAACTAAATATAAAAACTAAGTCTTACAGGGCGTATACGTAACTCAAGCATTTGCCACTCATTTCATTCCAATCAATAAAAAATATAAAGTAATTTATATTAATTTATAGCCTCTTCATATTGTATTCATAGCAAAAGCTGTAACTTGATGCACATTATTAAATTGCAAATAAATTTGGAGTTCGATTGACTGTCGCAACATTGCTGGCATATTACGCATACGACGCGTGCACAATATCAATTATTATTCTACAATATTAACGCGACAATCCCGAGAATTACATTTAATTTCATTTAATGAAAGTTATTTCATTTCATATTTACTTGGAAATGGGCGAAATGCCTACAAAATCAATAAAATCACATTTAATTGTAATTAATCCAAGTTAAGCCTTCAATTTCGCTCACTTCTCTTTTTCGTGCACACGCACACACGCACGCACGCACACACATGCATACATTTATATATTTGCATTTGGCATACGTTGCGTATACGTAACACTGCTTGCACATCGCGCATACGCAGCGTAAGCTGAGAGGGGCCACAAATAATGCTAGCTTCGCACTTATTGCTGCTAATTTCGACTGTTGCTGTGGCTACCACAACTCTGACGTAAATTGCACAAGCACACACAGCCCGACATGTATAACTATATATATATATTATATTTATATATAGATTTGTATATAGACAGAGACAGAGACAGAGAGACCGACCGAGCTAGCTTACACTGGGGCTGTTGATTGCTCTTGCGGTTTGTCATTATTACATTAACTAACGCTTGATAGCTCTTACCTTGCATTCAGGTTCAATGACTCTTTAATAAATAACAAATTGTGAAACAAAACATCTTAATTAATACGACAAAACATGTGTATATTGACTCTACCCCATTTGTTAGCTAACTCTGTCTGTTCGTCTCTGAGTTAGATTACTGGAAATTGAGTCTTGAATGTAAAGGCAAATATGTATTCAGTACAAAGTGGAATACTTGATCAACTCGCCTTCGGCTCTACTTGATTCTGCGAGGCTCCACCTTAGCTGTAGCCACGAAGGAACTCATTAGAATCCAAGCTACCTCCGAGGACAAGTCAGTCTAATCAAAACTCGGTCAAAAAAGTCTGAGAACTGTAGCCCAAGTAAGATGAATGTATGACAGATATAGATATAGACATAGAATATACAGAAGATATATAAGTTATAGAAAAGATGAAAGATATGGAAGATATAGCAAATATGGAAAATATGGGAGATGTAGAAGATATAGAAGCTATCCAAGGTCTAGAAGATATGGAAGATATAGCAAATATAGAAGATACATAAATCTCTATATCTCTATATAGTAAACCCCATGCTAATCTCCTACTTATCGCTCACATCGCAGTTCAGTGCACTGATCGCTGCCGAAAGATCGCAAAATCGAAGCATTTGAGAAATTTGTGCGTGCATTGCGAGGTGCCAACAATCGAAATGCCCGTGCATCAGCAGCTGATTGATAGATAGATGCATATAGATCCGACTATATAAATAGTACAGCGATATAGATAGACATATATATGTAGCCTAAGCACTTGCACCAAATACTTTTTGGCATTGTTTCAATTGCTGCAACGTGCGCATCTGTCGCTACTTTGTAAATTGATTTATCGACAGCGGCGGGCGGGCCATGGGATGAGCAGGCGGAAAGGCGGACGGACAGGCGGACGGACAGGCGGACGGACGGACGGACGGACAGACGGACGGATGGAAAGACAGACAGCTAGTCGCTGGGTGCATTGCATGGCTTAAATGGCAGCACAGCTGCGCGCGCTGCATAGCAATGCGTATCGAAATAAACTGCCTCATTTGCCACAGCAGTGCTGCCAATTTGGCCTTTTTACGGTTAGACTGAGAGAGGAAGGGCGAGCGGGAGAGAGGGCGGTTGAGTAACTGCTGTTTATTGGTTAATAAATCATGTTGGCCAGTGTAATTGAATCGGCGCTGATTTTAATTGTAAATGTTTTCACACAAAGCCCTTCTGTCTGCCTGTCAAAGACAGCCGTCTGCCTATCGCTCGCCCTCTCTCTCCCTCTCCCTGTTTCTCTCTCTCCCTCTCTCCCTCTCGCTTAACTTTTGATATTTAACAATTGTGGGCAAGAGTTGAATAAAGATTTGGTTTGCCATGGCCCGCCCAGCCCAGCTGACAACTTGTCCATTGCAGCCTCAAATCTGCCAGCTTCACAAATTATTTAATTTAAATATAATTAAGCATTATATATAATACATTGTTGTCTTTGCTCAGATCTTCTTCTTCTTCTTCTTGTTTTCCTTTCTACATAAACAACGAGTCACAGAAACCCAAAATAGAAATGCAAATAGCATTGCTGCAACTATTTCACAAACTTGCCAAATGCCAAGAGAAAATGCAGTGCAGTCGGGAGTGCACGACTGCATAATACTCGGACGTGTTAAGGAAAACAGATAAAGCAATAAGTTGTGTGAGGAAAATGCAATATTTCATGAAAATATGCCAAGGCAATAGTAAGAGTTGGTCTCTAATTTGTAGATCCCCATTTGTAGAGTAGCTCAAAAGCTGTCAGACTCCAGTTGCTCTGGCTTACAAAAGTCTCTACTTATATATATGTTAACTACATTGTCTGAAGCTAATATACTCCACTTTAGACTCTATAAACGAGCATAAGAACTCGACTCTCACGTATGCCAAGTGTTCTGCTTGTTGATTGAGCTGCCACCTGCCACCTGCCACCTGCCACATGCCACACACTAGCGACCAGGTAGGTAGCAGGCGGCAGGCGGCAGGCGGCAGCATCGCAATGAACTAATTGAATTTCCGCTTTACTCTCGAGTTAAGCATTAATGCTTCAATTAGCTGCGTAATCAACTCATTTGCAAATTAAAATCCATTTACAATTATTATTAAATCCACTCGAAATAATCAAGCACAAGCCAAGATGCAGGGCACCAAAGCACACATCTACATCTACAATATATATGTAAGTATATATATAGATACATAGACCCACTCACACTCGCACACTCGAGGGCAATTGAGTAGTTCAAGTGGCAGCCAAACTAATTGTTTCTGATTCCCATTTGCACAATTACCCCATTAAATACCAAACTAAATACTAAATGGTAGCAACAAAATACTAACTTTGGTCTTTGGAATAATAATTATATATTATTAAATACTAAATATATATTAAATTTTATACATTAATAATATATTTTATAATATTGAAAATTATTTTTAACAAGTAAGAGTGCTCTAGTCGAGACGGCTCGACTAACAGATACCCTGAACCCTGCGGGAGCTTTTTCGGTAAGTTACGCTTGCCAAACTACGTCAAATTGTCGATTGTTATCGATAATGAGGAAATGGGATGAGTTATCGAGAAAAAAAGATTAACGCGTTTAGCGTATGGTATACACGAGTATTCATGCCAAATTTCAAGTCTCTAGCTTTAGCAGACTGACAGGGCTAAATCAACTTCTCTTGTCGTCCTGATCAAGAATATATATATATATTCTTTATGGGGTCTGCCACGCTTCGATACCCTGAATTCCCATTTACAATGGGTTCAGGGTATAAAAATATTATCATTTTAGAATTAGTTTTTTATTATAATTGCTTAAATATCTTTCATTATTCTTTATATTTTTTATATCATTACATATTTAATCTATAAACAAGCAATATATCAAAAACATATGTGTATAATATAAATAATAGTTTTTTTTAAATTTAAATATTTGATCTATACAAATAAAAAAAAATTTTAATAAATAAAATGGCATAATTAAATATTCTGTTTTTAATCATAATTGTTTTTTTTTTAATATTTGTTTGCATTATTCTGTTTATAATAATTATTGTCTAAATATATTTTTAATTTTTTTTATATATATTTTCTTTCACACCCTGTAGTTAAGAACATTTCTCAGAAAGCAACTATTTAAATATTTCTTGAAAATAATATATCTATGTGTG
Source organism: Drosophila pegasa (assembly GCA_035046225.1). NCBI lineage: Eukaryota > Metazoa > Arthropoda > Insecta > Diptera > Drosophilidae > Drosophila > Drosophila pegasa. Next base: position 467,039 of record JAWNOD010000076.1, read on the forward strand.
TTCCTCTATCTAATTGCTAAGTATATTTAATTTATTGTTCACACAATGCGAATGCAGATATATGTTTTTGTTTTTTATTTACTCAGCGGCTGCTTGATATCTGGCTCTGGCTCTGGCTGTGGCCGTTGCCAGGTGCGAAGACAGCAACAAATGAAGCCCAAATTGATTAGATTAACAATCTATAACTCACAATGTTTATAGCTCCGCGATTGTTTGTCAATCAATCTTGATTAGCGATATCAGGTTTTATTTCTACTCCCCCCACCTACCCACCCCCTCCTCCTCCTCTCGCCCGCTAAGCCGTTGGCAACTCGGCTAAGTATTCGGTTTTTGCATGGCAATCAATTAAGTGTTTCGTTTCATTAACTAATTTCGCACCTCGGCCCAAATCGCTGTGCCGTAAACAAGACACTAAAATTGGGAGCTCGCAGCACAGAAACTTTCCCAGCTCTAATTGAAAGCGTGGGAGGAGCCGAGGGAAGCCGAGGAAAAACAGCAGCCGCAAATTTCCTTATATTCTGCATAAAAGCCACAATTGTAATATGGCAGCAGCAAAGGTGAGTGAAAATGGCGTAATTAAAAGCAAACTTTGAAGTCCAACAAAAACAAAGGCCAAAATAAAAGCCCAAATCGAGCTGCAACCGGAGAAAGCAACGGCACAACAAGCAACAAAGCCAGCAACAGCAACAACAATGCAGGCCAGAGTGCATCCAGGCAGAAGTGGGTAGTGCACGACTAGCAGATACTCTCACCTAACTCTTAGGTTCGAGCTAATCGAGTTTCTATCTGATAAATGCCAAATTTATCGACTGCAGCTTATAAAACTCGCGAGATATGATCAAATGAATTAAGATTGTTATCGATTATTATCGATAACATGATATACAATTGATGATTATAATCTTAAACTCGTATACTACTGCACTCTTATACTTTATGGCTCTCACACTCGTTGGTTGAGTACACGATATAGTCTTATACTGATATACTAACAAACTTTTATATTTTTATACTTTTTTTTTCTACTTTTCTACAATTATATACTTATATTCCTATGCTCATACTGTTCTATACAGCTTTTTAAGTCTATGCGCCCATACTCTTATACTGCTATGCCAGCAAACTCTTATATTCTAATAAAATTCTATACAAATTACACTCTTATATTGCAATTGTCATACTCTTCTACGCAGCTTTTTCAGTCTATGCCCTCATCCTCCTCTTCTTTCCAGTGAGAGTATACTATAAATTTGTAAACATTTACACTAAAACCAATATGCCCACATTGTCAATGATTCTCACTCATGTAAGCACAGAGTATAAGAGAATTTTCAGTAAATGCAAAGTAAAGATTGCAAATTGAATGCTAAATTTGTGATACCCTTACATTTCATTATCAGATTTTCAGTGCGTTGGGCGGGCGAGGGGCTACAGGAAAATGTTGGAAAATTGTGCACTTGGCTTCGCTCCAGCTCCAGCTCCAGCTGGGAGAGTCGCCCAAGTTGCTGTTGTTGTTGGTTGCTGGCTGCTGGCTGCTGTGACTGTTGCAAGTTCACTCACCTCAATTTGCGACCATAGAAATGACAGCAGGGCAGGGGGCAAGGCAGGTAAGCAAAGCCACAGACTCTGCTGCAACAATGGGTTGCCGTCTTGTGAGGCACATGCAGCATGCAGCATGCAACATGCATCGCCTATTTCGTTGTCAAACCAAAAGAATGCTCATCATTGTCAAGCTAATGACCATTGCAAATAGAATGTTGATTAACTCTCATTTGCTGCTCCCAGGGGCAGTGGCAGGCGCACTCAAGAGGCGCTTAAAATTCAATGAAATACAGTTACAGACACACTTCAAGCAGTTCAAGTGACACACACACACGCACGCAACAAAGACGAAGAGAGGTAGAGAGAGCGGGAGGTCGCGAAAATATAAAAAAAAAACAGTTATTCAACTGCAATTGCTATGTGTGTGCGTCGCGCTCTCTTCGGCTGTTGGCATGGCAACAATTGATATCATAATTGGCATAAACTGCTTCACTTCTTTTCTCTTTCATTTTCATTTTTGTTTTTGTGTGTTTTGTATTTGTTTCTTTGTTTTGCGTTCTCATTGCCCTAACCAAGCTCTCTACCTCTCTCACTCACTCTCTTTCTTTTGTCGCCTAAATGTTAATGATTGAATGGCAGCTTACTGCAAGTTACAAATACTTTCACGCATATAGCGGCGTGTGTGAGTGTGTGTGTAGCGCAGCTACAAAAACTAACGGCATCACCTGATTGTGGATTTAATTTATGATTTGTAATATGCATGTGCATGTCTGTGTATAAGTACACTCTGATAATATAAAACATTGTAAATGCTGTGATTACAAGTGCTGAGTGTTTTTTTCTTTTTCTTTCTTGTTGTTGTTGTTGCTAATTGAAAATCCAGCTTAAAAAGTTGCTCTTAATTAATTGAAAGCATGTAAAAGGTTTCTCTGCAACTCAATATTACCATTAACATCAGCGCACCCAGAGCTTATCTAAATAATCAGCCCTGGGAGCGCATACACTACACAACAACAAAATTTGGGTCAGCTTGTTGACTTGTGGAATGTGTAAGCGCAAACAAACATCGAATAAAATAGAAAAGATTAGAGGTCAGCAATAATACACACCGAAAAATTAAAAGTGTCAAAAACAAGTGAGATGCATCAAATGAACGACAACTAAATACTCTGTAAATGTTAACAGCAACAAACTAATATGCACCCGTTTTGCACAGTGTTCTACTGGGCATCCGTTAAGTAGCGACAGAAAGCAAAATGAAGAATCTGCTGACACTTGTCCAAATGTCCACACACACACGCACACACATGCATATATGTACATACATGTATGTCTGTGCAATTGTAAGAGTTAATGAAATAAACGGCGAAAGAAGCGAAGAAGAGAGAGAGAGAGAGAGAACGCGTAAAAAATTGTTGCTTAATTTAGATTTGCGTGTGGTAGGTCAAGTGGCAAATTTTCTCAACAAATTTTCGGTTGCTTTTTACTCTATGCTCGTTCTCGAAGTTAAGAAGGGGATATTGGCTTCAGCCACATCTAAGATGAGTTCAATTGGGGCGTGTGAAACCAGGAATTTATACATCTTGGAATACATGAACGACAAATTTACTTCTTTTAGCTATTTTTAGTAACGTGAACAAGTATTGTGCAGTCGGGCGCAGCCGATTGATAAAATTCTGACTTGTTTTTCTCGTGCTCTTTGTGCCCCAACAACAAGCAAAGGAACTTGACTAATTTTACAGTTACACTGAATGTGGATTGAATGTGTTCAATCAGGTTGCCCTTGCCCATGTTGCGAGCATTAGCAATGCTTATTCACTCACACGCACACACACACGCACGCACACACAAAGAGAGCGCTGAATGGCAGACCAGAAGTTGAAAGGTTGTTTCAGATGCTGCCTCCGCCCGCTGCCTTCGTCTGTCAATCAGTTGCAGTTCTCGTCAAGTTTTGACTTCTGATTTGATTTTTGGTCAGTTGCAATCCGATTTTAGCACAATTTTGGCCAATCCCAAGTCGGTTTGTCTGGCACTGAGAGTGCGCTTCCAGGCAAACAAACACACACACACACACACACGCACAATTCGTACAAATACACAATTAGCTAGGATTTACAGAGAAAGCAAGAGCAAGAGAAATGAAAGGAATTGCATTCGCTTGAACTCGATATATGAAACTATGAATTTAATATTAAAAATATTTTAAAATATTTTTTTTTATTTGCATACATACATAGACGCACACATACATACATATTTACATAAACATACCAAAATTTAAATCTACATAAATTTCGTTTGCATTGAAATCATTTTATGTTTGCTTTATAGAGTTTTCACTGTAGATATAAAAGAAGAAAAAATAAACAGTTCTTACCCATAGAGCTATTGTGTGCGACAAGGCTGAAATGTGTCTTCTTCTCTCTTCGCTTAATAACAGTTACTTGTTGAGGTTGTTATGCTTCTTCTTCTTCAGCTGGTTGTTGTTGTTGTTAAGCAGCACTTTTTCTGTTTCTGTTGCTGCTTTTGTTTTTGTTCTTTTGAGATCGCTTTTAGTGTTTCTATTTTGTTGCTTTTCTTTTTACGTCGCTGATAAGACGGCCACACGTTGATTCTGTTGCTTATTTATGTACAATGTACCCCATACATACATATGCAGCTCTGATAACAGCTGCAGCTTTTTTGTTCTTTTTCTTTTTCGGTGTCTTTTACATGGAAAACGTTGATAACGCACTGTGAAAAAGGGATTGAAACATGAAATATGTGCAGACAAACTAAAAAGCATGTATATAGTATAAGAGAGAATGAAGCTTTCGGAGTTAGTTGCTTAGCAGCTGCACTTTATAGCAAGCAGTATAAGAGCTTTAGTTGATCTTCTACTATGCTCTAGTCATATGTCTGCATGCTGCACACAACTGTTATTACAGTATAAGAGTTTCGCATTCTACTCTGCATGCATGCAGATTTATAAGAGCTCGCAATCGTGGCGGAATCAACCGTTATTGCCTATTGAAAAATGCATTTAACGACGCGCAGAGCTAAAACAGTTTTGCTAAGTATAAGAGTTCTTCGTCTTGAATCTTCTACTATGCTCTAGTATGTAAATACTCACACACACACACACACACACACAAATATATATGCATGTATTCTCTTTCTGCTGGTTTATCTGCCCAAATTTTGTTCGTTTTTAGAAAAGTTTTGCGTGTGTGTGTGTGTGTGAGTGTGAACTGTTTATGTTGCTCAAGATTATAAAATTTATCGCTTGACTTTGCTGTTGTTGCTATTATTTTAATGATATTTCATCTCTGAGTTTTGTAGGGCAAACGAATTCTCACACCCAAATAGGATTAAAGAAATGCATTTGGCGCGAAAGAGACACTCGAATTTTAGCAAGAAAAACAATAACAATAGCATAAATAAAAGATTACAAACAAAAAAACAGCGTATTTTGCCGGCCAATTCAATTTATGCTGTTTTAATTCATGTTGTTGTTCTTTTTGCCTCTTGCTTTTGCTTAAACGTTTAATAGACGAGAGAGAAAGAGAGGGAGAGAGACAGAAACGCGGCGATCAAGAAATTTTTTTGTAGTAATTTTCCATGCAATAACAAAATGTTTTTCAGTTTTTATTTTGTATTTAGTTTCTTATTTTGTTTTCGTTTTTATTTCTGTTTGCTTCATTCCCTCATATACTTTTTTTTGTTTTTTTTTTTTTTTTAGATTTTCGTTTTGTCTTAAGACACTTTGATTTTTGATATGTGCAATTTACCAGAACAAATTATAACAATAAATCACACAACTAAAAATGAATTAAACGAAACAATTTGGAAAATAAAAAAAAAAAACACTTTTAGTGTTGCTTCTGCTTCTTTTTTGTGCGCGGCTCTGCTTCTGCTTGTGGCTCGAGACTTGAGTAAAAGCTGAGCTTTGAACGGCTTTTGGTAGGCGCGTTCCGTTAACTCGCCGACGACAACCGAACGCGGCCACTGACAAAATCAAACTGAAATCAGCCCCAGCTGCTGTCTGCCTGCCTGGCTGCCTGGCTGGCTGACTGCTTGGGTCGGTCGTTCGGTCGGTCGGTCGTTCGGTCGTAAACAGCACAGCACGAAAGCTATACGAAATCTTGTTGTTGTTGTGTATGCGTGTGCGAGCGAGCAGCGCTCTTCACATGCACCCACACAGTTGCAGTAAGCTTATTACGTCCAGCCGAGAACAAGCGGGATAGCACACATAGGCAAATGAGAGCAGAGCAGCAACAGGCAGTCGAGCAGCAGCGACAGCAACAACAACAACATGATACGCTACTGCATGCGTATGTATGTACAAGGCATGTGTAACTGTATATGAATAAAGAAGTTCATTTCGGCTATTTGTTGCCATCGTAAATTAAAATGCACTCCTCCTGCTCTAGAACTGACTCATAATGCTAATATTAACATTTTATTATGTATTAAGTATATTATCAATAATAATTTGTTATTTCCAGCCATTCCATTTCCATTAAATTTTTATATGCATACGCTGTGCTGTAGCGGAGCTAAGAAGTCACTCAAGCCTATTCACGTTTGCCTGTTCTTTGCTATTTGTTTTTTTTTTTATTACATATGTATTTTGTTTAGTTTTTTCCTATATCTCTTCATGTGTGTGCGCTGGGCACATGTGGAACATATCAGAAGGGAGCGAAGCAAGAGGAGAGAAGCAACAACATTGACACGGCGCAACAAAAACGACGCTTGATATGATTGAACTCTTAAATTGTCCCGCTGCTCTGCGTTTCGCCCACCCTCCGCCCACTGTCATACGTCGGCCTATACATGCGTGAATCTAGCCAAATGCATATGTGTAGTAAGCGAACGTGTGTGTGTGTGTGTGCGTGTGAGTGAACGTGTGTGTCTGTTAGTGCTTTGCAACGTTCGCATTCTCAGCGTCTGCTCAATTATCAACAGTTTGTTTGTTTGGCCGCTTTGTCTCCTTTGCCGTGTGTGTACACAAAGCAAAGTGCCAAAGCAAAGGCAGTGCAAAAGCAAAAGTAAAAGCAATTGTTGCTGCCTATCATAACAACAGCAACAGCAACAGCAACAAGAGCTCTAAAATAGCGAATGCCAGTGGCCAGCGCGCGTAAGCGAGAGGGCGTGAGTGAGATAGTGCTATGCAAACACGCATATGGGATGGAACATTGCTGCTCAAACGGATCACAAAGTCATTTTACAGTTCTTTTTTTTTATTTTATTCTTTTTTTTTAAATCGCCTGCGCCTTTTATCACGCACACATGTGTGAGTGTGTGTGTGTTGGTGTGTCTGTGCATATTAACAGTTCATTGTTGTTACATTTATAAGTCGCGTTCTCATTTTGTATTCAAAGCGAAGAATTAATAAATTATTAATAATATACATACACATATGTGTCTGTGTGTGTGTGTGTGTGCGAGTGCAAAGTTCTATGTGGGCAACTATTAAAATGATTGTCAGCTGGAATCAGGCATTTGCGTTATAAGTGCATACATACATACCATACATGCATGCATGTACATACATGTGTGCATACAGACATCTATACATCTACACTAGTAGTCTAGATTCTATTATCAGCTCTTTGATAACACGTACATATGTATGTATGTGCATACATACGCACATATAAATGTCTGCATATTTACATACACTCATATAATGTCTTGTGTGTGTGTGTGTATGTCTAATGATTAATGAACAGTTTTCGCACTGAGTGGGTTATAATACGAGTTATCTACGGAGAAGCCCCCCATTGTGCATACACTCAGACACACACACACACACACACACACATGTATGTAGCTATGATAAGCAGCGATGACCGATTTAGTTCTATAATATATACTATAAATAAATATATACCACATTAAAACTCTGCCTTTAACTGATAGCTAGAGTAGACTTTGACAACAGACGATGCCAAGAAAGCAACACCAATTGGGGTTGAACTGACTGCCTAATGCTCGCTCAATACTATAAATTGTAGATATACGAATGCATTTATGTATCTATAGAAAGGTGTAGACATTGCTATCTATGCACTTCACATTTTTAAAGAGTAAGACGAAGCCAATATACCCGCTTTATGTAGTCCAAGTGTAAGGCATTTGCCATGGGCTTGCAGAGAACATGGACTAAGCAAATACATAGATATCCCTGTGCATCCATCGAAGTACAGTGAAGACTTGATAGTAGGAATACATATAGACACGTATGGTTAAACACATAAAAAAAATTTCAAAAAATTATTCTGAATTTTTCATATTTAAATTATAATAATAAATTTCTAATATAATAAAAAACATATATATTTTAAATATAAAAATTGGGAACATTTCAATCGATTTTTTTTTCATATTTAAAAAAATATTTATATTTTGTACGTATTTATAAATGAGCATACCTATTGCTATATCTTTTTAAAAAATATTTATATATTTTTTAAATATGTTATTTATATATTATTATATAAATATATTTTTTTAAATATTTATATTTAATTTTTTTAATGTTATTTATAATAATATATAAATAACATAATAAAAAAAAATATATATTTTTTTTAATTTTAAATTTTTTTACATATAATTATAAGTTTTATATAATATTTATATACTTTTTTTTATTTGATACATAATTTTTTTTTAATATTTTCCTCTTTAATTTTGATAATTATGAATATGTAACTAAAAAATATTTTTTATTTATATTTTGTTTAATTTTTTTTTTTTTTAACAGATATATTCTAATTAATTAAAAGTGTAAGACCGTTCCTTTTAGCTGAGCTCCACTGTTTATATATGAGCAATTGCTCGGGCCTTTCTGCATAAGGTTAATTAACCACAAGGAAGAAATATTTAATATTTGATATTTGATATTTGTGCATTTTCATCTCGATGCTGATTTATTCGAGTTTATTGGAAACGTAAGCAGTCATGCAACAAGCTTAAATTAAATTCTTTTTTAAATTCTTCGGCTGCATTTATTGAAATATACCGTAAAACCCCTTTTCCTGGCATTCCTTACAAGCTCTCTCTCTCTCTCTCTCACACACGCACGCACACACTCTCTCTCACTCACTCACTCCTGCACGCTCTCTCGCAATCTGCACGAAATTTACACTCCTGCTCAGGCTGTCTCGCTCGCACTAACTGCCCATCTGACTGGCCCTTTGGCATAATTGCAGTGCCATTTGAGCAGTTCACCTGGACATCACGGGACTCGGGACAGGGGACACGGTACACGGGACAGGTGACAGGGGACAGGGAAAACAGTTTGCATGCCATTTGTCAACTTTTTTCGAAAATACACGGCGCACTGGGCACAATTAGTGAACGTGTACGCCACCACAGAAAAAAAATGAAGCGAAAAAAAAATGCAGATAAAAAATGAACAGAAAATATAACAAAATGCAGCAGTGCTGTCAATCTAGCGTTATTCTAGCCTTTTTAATGCCCACACTGTCCACACTGTGCACTCTCATCCTCTCACTCACTCGCTCTCTCTTGCAGCTTGCACATTTAACCGTTTTTAAGTCACACTTGCCTTCCACTCAATCTCTCTTTCTCTCTCCCACTCGTTCGCTCCTTCAGCTTGCATAGCAGTGCTGACAATTTAGCCTTTTTTCGCACCAGCCTTTTTGATCTAATTTTTATTATATGTTTAACTAGCTTTAATCTGTATAAAAAAATAATTTAAAAATTAAAAAATATATATATATAAAAAAAAAATATTTCTTTTATATAAAAAAGCTGCTCACCACTGCTCAGTTTTTTTCTGCCGTGCACAAACGTCAAGCAACAACAAAAAAAAGGGCAAAAAATCTGAAAAACATCCGCATTCACATTCGCAGGTTGTCAATTAATTGTGCTGAAACCCTGCAGGTGAGTGGGCCAAGAGTGTGTGCGGGGGAAAAGTGCAAGGATGTGCTTGTAACTTTTTTAAATGGCCAAAACATTTACATGCATCAGCGAAGTTAACGGAGGAGGCAGATGTCAGCGACCCGCCCACTTATCTATTGCCCTCAGCGTGTGTTTACGCATCACTAGCGGAATGTGCACATGGCTTAGTGAATCCTCGTGCCTCATTGAGTGCAGACCCATTGCGAATTTTGCCCCAAGTCGGATTTTTTAAACTTAAAGGCTTATATCAAAGAACTCAACTTATTGTCTAGCATTATCTAATGCAAATTTTAAACTTACTTTATCAGGTATTTTCAAATTTAAGATGTTGCCGCCAAACAAAGCTATCATCGCTAATCGAGCTGTTATTGCCGATTAGCGATGATAACTTTTTTCGTGCTACTCATTTTGGCAACTATCGTTTCGGCGTTGATCGCTACAATCGATAGGCGCCGTCAGCTGTTCTGTTTTGTCGGCTGTAGCAGCAGCTGGTGTAGATTTCATTTGTTTAGCCTCATTCGCTATGTAACTGTTCAGCAGAACAGGACAAAACTTTTTCTAAAATTTACCTCTCCGCAAAGCACTTTATACAAGCACAAATAATTCGATGAGTAGAAAAATTCAATAAATTTTGAATTTATCCGCTTCGTTAGTGGCCGCGCCGCGTATGCAAGACGTTTTCTCTCTCTTTTCCTCTCTTTTTGGGGTGCCCACAGCCACACAGCTGTGCTCTGTCGGAGGTTTTGTGGACGTGTGTGAGAGGCGCGTTTGCCCGGAAAATTAACTGATTATCACTGAAATGTCGTCTGGTAGGGAGCCAGGCGTGCGGCCTCTGGCCCGCACCAAGAAGAACACCAACATTCTGCTGGCGCTCAAGGAAAAATATATCACCTGGAAGTACCTCGAGTACCTGTTGTACAACCCGGCCGCGACTCCGATTGTTGCTCTGCTGATTGTCTTGGCCGAGCTGGTGGTCAACGTGCTCATTATTCAGTACGTTCCCTACACCGAGATCGACTGGAAGGCCTATATGCAGGTGAGCGAGAGAGACAGATACAGACCGAGAGAGCGCGTATTGTAATCCACATATTTTCAGGAATGCGAAGGCTTTCTGAATGGCACCACGAATTATGCGCTGCTGCGAGGTAAGTAAATTTCCCCTCCATTTTTATTTTTGGAAATCAGCCGTAAATGGTGAGAGAGAGAGAGAGAGCGAGAGAGACGGGTGGCTGGGAAGTTCTTTTATGAATTTCCCTTTTGCCATTATCTGTCAAGCAATTTCCCTTTGGCATTTTCTTAGCTTAGCAGCGATAAATACAAGGCAAACTTATCGATAACAGCGCAAACGGTTGACTAACAATTTAGTTGTATTTTTCTTGCATTTGTTTCCAACGCTTAATGGAATCGGCAATATATATATATATATATATATATATATATGTATGTATATAGCCCCTAAACTGTACAATAGCAAACTTAAAGAAAAATAACGACATTTGCAAGCCGATGGGCGATTGCAAAACACAGTTATCGATAACAAGACACAGGCGAATTCAACTCAGTTGAACATGGACTTGATTTTGTCGAAGAAGCCTACGCCGCCGACTCCACCACTTTCTCCTGCTCGTCCGTCTGACTTTTCGCTTTCTTCGACTTTCGCCGAGGCGCTTGCTGTTGTTCCTGTTCCTTTGTGGCTGTTGCGTTTGCTTCTGTTGCTCTGCTCGCTCCTGCGCTGCCTGCTCCTTGTCCGCCCCCTGACCCTTTGGCGTCGCTTGTCGCTTGGCTAGCACCTGCGCTGGAAGCAAAGAAATGCGGGAAGTTAAATAACATAAATGCAAGGAGGGAAATGTTAGAGCTTAACATAGAAAAAGACTGTTAAAGCGAGCTTGCAGCTGTTAAGCTTGAGCTTAACATAGCGAAAGACTGTTAAAGCGAGCTTGGAGCTGTTAGGTAAATAAATGAATGAGGGAAGTGTTGAGGCTTAACATAGTGAAAGACTGTTAAAGCGAGCCTGGAGTTAGACGAATAACTGAATAAGGGAAATGTTGAGGATTAACATAGCGAAAGACTGTTAAAGCGAGTTTAGCGCTGTTAGAGAAATAAATAATTGAGGGAAATGTTGAGGATTAACATAGTGAAAGACTGCTAAGCGAACTTAGCTCTGTTAGGCAGATAAATGAAAGGGCTTAACATAGCAAAGGACTGTTAAAGCGAGCTTGGATCAGTTAGGGAAATTAAATAAAGGGTTTAACATAGTGAAAGACTGTTAAAGCAAGATTAGCGCTGTTAGAGTAATAAATGAATGAGGGAAATGTTGAGGCTTAACATTGTGAAAGACTGTTAAAGCGGGCTTAGCGCTGTTAGGTAAAATGAAGTGATGGAAAGGGAAATGTGACTTAAGAATTAGCTAACACAGAGGAGGGCAGAATAGGTCCATTTCAGGAAACGGAGTAAGCTAGTATTTCGAGTATATAATAAAAGAATATATGGAAATGGGCCACTTTTCTAGGTTAGAATGCATCTAAATTTAAATTTGGAGGGTTTTGGGCTATTACCTAAGCGGAAACGATACGGAAATGAGGGACAAAGGCACTTAACTGGAATAAAACGGAAACGGAAGTGACTTCCATGTAAGATTATAATAAAATATTTGGCAATTGGCCACTTTGTTAGGCTGGAATGAAGCTAGGCTTCAAATCGAGAGCTAGAAGTGGTATCACTAGGCATAAAAACTCTATGGCTATGCATCTACTATGTAGAAATCTAAGAGGCCATGGGGGGTCAATCGATCTATATAAGCGTCTGTAGATTGTAAACATTAAATTATATTTAAAAAATATCATAAAGAGATGGCGCGACTACAGATCTGGCTGGGCTTGCTCCTGCTCGGGGTCAGCTTTGGTTTGGTTTGGGAGAAGTTTTAGGTATTTACGTTGCTTTCTTACTGCCGTCTTTGCGCTGCGCCATGCCGTTGATCTGGCCGGGCGTGTCCTCCTCCAGCTCGGCGTAGGCTTCCAGGAGCGAGCGCTGCTGCGGGCTGAGCTTCTTGGGCACGTCGATCTTGATGTGGACGTAGTGGTCGCCGTGCCCGTGGGCATTGACCCGCTTGAGGCCCTTGCCGCGCAGCGCGATCTTGCGGTGCGACGAGGTGCCCGGCTCGATGTTGAGCCACTGATCCTCGTAGACGCCCTGGACGCGCACGGTGCCGCCGAGCACGGCCTGGGAGAGCGAGATGGGCGCGTCGGTGTGGACGTCGGCGCCGTCGCGCCGGAAGTAGTCGCTGCGCTCCACGCGGAACGTGATGAAGAGCTCCTTGCTGCCCACCTGCATGCGCACCGTCTGCCCGTTCTCGATGCCCGCCGGCACCGGCACCGTCACCTTGCGGCGCTGCACCGTCCGGCCCTTGCCCTCGCACTCGGCGCACGGGTACTTGATGTACTGGCGCGTGCCCTGGCAGTAGCGGCAGGTGGAGCGCATGACGAAGGGCCCCGTCGAGATGGTCTCGAAGCCGCTGCCGTTGCAGTACTGGCAGCGGCCCGGCTTGGTGCCCGGCTCGCACTTGGAGCCGGCGCACTTGGGGCACTGGTCGACGACGTTCACGTTGACGTCCTTGTTGATGCCGCGCGCGGCCTGGGCGAAGGTGAGGTCCATGACCAGCTCCTGGGCCTGGCCGAAGCCGAACTTCGAGTCGGCGAAATCGTCAAAGTTGTTGCTCCGAAAGTTCCCCTCGCCGAAGATCTTGCGGAAGAGCTCCTCGGGATCGATGGTGGAGCGGAACTGCCAGTTCTGGGCGAAGCCCTCGGCCCCGAAGGGTCCGCCGCCCGCGAATCCTCCCGCGCCGCCCTGCCGGTTCATGTTCTCCGTCGTCTGGCCGTAGGTGTCGTACTCCCGCCGCTTCTGGTCGTCGCTGAGCACCTCGTAGGCCTCGCTCACCTCCTGGAACTTCTTGCTCGAGTCGGGGTCGTCCTTGTTCGTGTCCGGGTGGTACTTCTTGGCCAGCTGGTAGTAGGCCTTCTTGATGTCCTTCGCGCTGGCGTTCTTCGCCACGCCCAGTGTGGCGTAGTAGTCCTTGGCGCTGAGGCGACCCGAACTGAAGAGGCCCCGTCTCTGTTGCAGTTGCTGCTGGTGCTGGTGTGGCGCCCTCTGTTGCCAGGCAGAGGTGACAACTGCAGCCGTTGCACTGGCGGCGCCCGTCGTCCAGCCCGTTGGCCGCGCTGACATCAGCGCGGCGCTGTAGCGACGGCAGCAGCCCCTGAGCGGCAGTTGGCGCAAAACACATAAATTTTTACACGAAATCATTTTGTCCATTAATTGTTACAGTTAAACTCTATGTATCTGCTCTCTCTCTATTTGGCAGGCAGCTCTAACAACATGCCGTAATAACCTCCATGCTGCCTAGTACAAAGTGTTCTCTCTCTCTCTCATTTTTTTCACTTTGACATTTTGACAGTCACCGGTTGCGTGAACAGCTCGCTCACGAACACATGCGTTCGACAGATTGTTCCAGCAAGAGTCAGTTTGCGCGCCAATCGAACAGCTGTTGAGGCTGCTGATGACGCGCAGTTCGACTAAATTGTGAAATTATAAAAGAGAAAAAAAAGAAGGCACAATTATGTTATAGCAGTCGTTGATGGCAATCACTTCTAGCACATTCTACGCTGCTGTTGGCTCGATTTCGATCGTGTTCGCTCTCAGCTGTCGCACTTTGATATTTCGACACTCACTGGCTGGCGGCAACAGCTCGCTCACGAACTAGTTCAGCTGGTTCGATAGTTGATTTGATAACTTTGCTTTACGCGCCATATTTGAATTGCCTTCGATTTTAAATATCTTTTTCTCCTCTTTCGCAGGTGACACCGGTCCGTTGGTCTATCCAGCCGCCTTCGTCTACATATTCTCGGGTCTCTACTACTTGACCGACCACGGCACCAATGTGCGCCTGGCCCAGTACATATTCGCGGGCATCTACTTGCTGCAGCTGTGCCTCTCCCTGCGGCTCTACTCCAAGAGCCGCAAGCTGCCGCCCTACTTCCTGGTGCTGACCGCCTTCACCTCCTACCGCATCCACTCGCTCTACGCGCTGCGGCTCTTCAACGACCCCGTCGCCGTGGTGCTCTTCTATGCCTCGCTCAACCTGTTCGTGGACAACCGCTGGACCTTGGGCAGCGTCTTCTTCAGCCTGGCCGTGGGCGTCAAGATGAACATCCTGCTCTTCGCGCCGGCGCTGCTGCTCTTCTACCTGGCCAACCTCGGAGTGCTGCGCACGTTTTTCCAGCTCCTCATCTGCGGAGGGCTGCAGCTGCTCATTGCCGTCCCCTTCCTCACCCATCCCGTGGAGTATCTGCGCGGCAGCTTCGACCTGGGGCGCGTCTTCGAGCATAAGTGGAGTGTGAACTATCGCTTCCTGAGCCGTGAGGCGTTCGAGCGGCGCGACTTCCACCTCTGGCTGCTGGGACTGCACGTGCTGCTGCTGCTGATCTACGCCAAGCCCGTCTGGACGTTCTTCAAGAGCTACGTGCTGCTGCGCGAGGTGCAGCAGCAGCTCCTGCCCGAGCTGATGCGCAGGAAGCGCGAGGAGCGCAGCCAGGCCAAGACTGCCGGCAAGAAGGCCCAGCTCAAGGGCAAGAGCTCCAAGACCTCCCTGCAGCAGAAGGCGGAGCGCGACCAGGAGAAGCTAACGCCAGAGCAGCTCTCCTTCCTCAAGGAGTTCGAGCGGGGCCTGAAGCGCAACGCGGTCAACGCGGGCAGCGAGGCCAAGGCGGACAGCCAATTCGACATCAACTTCGAGCCCTGCATCCAGCTGGCCCTCTTGCCCTTCTTCCTCTGCAACCTGATAGGCGTGGCCTGCGCCCGCTCCTTGCACTACCAGTTCTACGTGTGGTACTACCACTCGCTGCCGTATCTGGTCTTCTCCACGCCGTACACGCTGGGCGTGCGCTTCCTGATCATGGGCGCCATCGAGTTCGGCTTCAACAGCTTCCCCAGCACCGACCTGTCGAGCCTCTTGCTGCACCTGGCCCACCTGGTCTTGCTGGTGGGCGTGTCCATTCACATCTTCCAGGTCATGCGCAAGAACGCGATCGCCAAGCAGCAGCGCCTTGAACAGCATCAGCAGAAGCTGGAGCAGGAGCACATCGAGGCACTGCAGCGAGAGGAGCAACTGGAGCGACAGCAACGGGAGCAGCAGCAGCCACCGCAACAGGAGCCATCGCAGCAGTTGCTAAGGTCGCAGCGACAGCAGCCCAAGAAGAGGAAGCTGAGGCAGACGCAGCCGCAGACGCAGCCAATACCGAGCCTATGATGACCAAGAAACTGCTTTAACTTAAAGGACGACCTAATCTTAAATTTGACAAAAATGTTACCAAAAAAATGAATTAATTCTAAATAGCGAAAAAGGACTTGAAATAGTTTAAATAAACGTTGAGCTGGAGTCAACTCGGTGGAAGATGCCTTTGGAAATGGACAGCCAGGAGGAAGAAGGCATGGAAGAACCAATGAAAATAAATATATAAATATATATAGATTATATATGAGAAATAAACCGAGTTGATCTAGTTAAGTCCGACTGTCTCTCTGTGCCATCAGCTTAGAAATATCCATTTCGAATGCCTTTCTAGTTTAACCCAATCAGAGAAGACAACTCTGTCGGGTATATTCAAGTTGTGCCTTACAATAAACTAAGTCTTTCTGGTAAAATTCATATGTCTATCAATGTTCTCACAGCTTATGAATGTAAATATGGTATACCTTTGTAGCCTGACTTAATAGGAGAATACAGCACTGTCGGGAATCTTCAAGTCAAGCATTAAAGTAAACTAAGTCTAGCTGGTAATACGTGTCCATCTGTCCCTGAATACACAGCTTATAAATATTAATCTTAAATACCTTTATATGCTAACTTAAAGGAGTATACAGTTCTGTCGGGTATCTTTAAGTCGAGCACTCCTTAATACTGTTTATATGCTCAATAAACAGAGTGGATCTAGCTATATTCGTCTGTCTCTCTATACCTCAATACACAGCTCATAAATGCAACCCATTCTAGTCTTACTTAATCAATAATCCTGCCAGGTATCTTTAAGTCGAGCACTCCTCAAGACTGTTGATTTGCTCAATAAACTAAGTGGATTTAGTTATATTAGTCTGTTTCTCTCTACCTCAATACACGGCTGATAAATATTACCCATTCGGAATACCCTTTAGTCTCACTTAATCAATAATCCCGCAGGGTATCTCCGCGTCGTACACTCCTCATCACTCAACAAGTTACGCCGAATTAACTTCAAAAAACAAATTCAGTTTTTATTGTCGTTAAAGGTAAAGTTGACCCAGCCAAGAGCACATGCATGTCAGAGGAACTTAGATCTAAGTAGACTAATTATATGTTATACTATATAGATTATATATATATTCCGATAATGTTAGGTATTATGTTTAGTATTTGTACAAGAGCGTGAAAGGCAATTTAGTGGGGTTTGAGGCTAATCGACTAACTTACGCTAGGGCGTGTCCAGTGAGAGATTGGGTGAATATGCTATATACTCGGTATGGTCTTTGTACAGATGTGGAGGGAGGGATTGGTGGTGTGGGGTCAGTCGCTGCCGACGGCTGCGCTGGGCGTGTGCCGGGGCAGGGGACTCGCTGCAGCTGGGGCGGGCGGCGGCGGGGAGCGGGCATTGAGATCGGCTTCGCTGGGGGCCGCCTCGTTGCCGCTGCCGCTCCCACTCCCACTTCCGCTGCGCTGGACGCTGAAGAAGCGCAGCAGCGTCGTCTCGCTGTTCCGCCGGCTCGAGGTGGGCGTGCGCAGGTGGGCATTGGGGGCGTTGTTGTCGCTGTGCGAGGTGCGCCGCCTGGGCGTCGCCTGCAGCCGCGGACTGCACTCGGAGTGGCGCAGGCTGTGCAGGCGCGGCGACGAGGCCAGCACGTCCAGCGAGGCGTCCTCGGCGCCCATCTTCTCGCTGAGCGTCAGGCTGCCGCGACTCATCAGCTTCTGCTTCCTGATCTTCGTCAGCCAGTCCACCTTCTCCTTGGCCTTGCGCTTCGGCGACATGATGGCCAGGTGCGGCGCCTCGCCGTCCAGCACGAAGTTGGGCAGGTTCGAGGTGGGCGAGTAGATCAGCGCGCTCAGCGACGGCGGCGACAGCGACGAGGCGGAGGTAGATCCCGCTGCAGCAGCAGCTGCAGCCGCTGCCGCCGCTTGAGCGGATGTCGTGGGCGGCGAGCTGTAGGCGATGTGATTCGTCGGCAGCTCGCTCAGCGGCGAGGGCGTCGATAGCTTGGCAGCTGGCGTCGCGGGGGCGGCCAGCTGCTCCTTGGCGTTCTCCTGGTTGCTGCACGGAGCCGAGGCGGCCTCCTCCTCGGCGATGCCCGGCAGCTGCTGCGACTGCTGGCTGCAGCTGGGCGCGAACAGGCGGCGTCCCCGGGACTCGAAGCTCTTGGTGCGCTTCTGCAGCGGCTGCTCCGACTGCTGCTCTAGCTGCTGACTGCCATCGCCGCCGCTGCCGCTAATCCCGCCCAGCATCTCGAGGAACGAGCGCTTCATGCTCGTCTTCTCCACGGAGCTGGGCGTGCGCTCGTTCTGCTCCATGAGGCGCTTCAAGGAGCGCGGCGTGGACTCCAGCTCGCGCAGATTGTACTTGTGCTGCGAGGAGGAGCCGCTGGCCTTGGCTGCCCGGCCGAACTCCCGCACGTAGCTGGCCTGGCCGCGGTACAGCTCCGCGCGCTCCGCCGCCGTCACGCTCTCTGGCTGCGGCCCGATGCGCCAGATCTTGTGCCGGGCATCGTCGCTGCAGGTGACGATGGGCCGGTCGTGCGTCGAGCCCCAGGCGACGCAGGTCACCTCCACCGTGTGGCCGGCGAGGGCGACCAGCGGCTCAGCCGCATGGTCCAGGCTCCAGATGTAGGCCCGCTCGTCGCTGCTGCCGCTGAGCAGGTACCGCCCGTCCGGACTGAGGCAGCTCTTGATGTAGAACGTGGAGTTGAGCAGGCCCTTGTAGCTGGCCACGGGCTTGGCGGCGTACGAGACGAGGTTGTAGCAGTAGATCGTGTTGTCCATGCAGTTGGCGTAGAGCCGTGTGCCCGCCGCGTCCACAATCAGATTGGTGAATCCCTTGAAGGTGGACGAGCCGGCGTAGGGCAGGCTGTGCCGCGGCAGCGGCTCCTTCTTGTAGGCCGAGTAGTTGCGCCGCAGATCCCAGACCTTGATCACGCCGTCGCCGGCGCCGCACGAGATCAGAGTGTCGTTGTCCTGGAACGCCAGGCCCGTGATGCTGCTCGACGTGTTGCTGCCGCTGCAGTTCGTCATCTTGGGAGTCCGCGTCCGCTGCTTGCGCTGCGACTGCGGCGTGCCCGGCCCGCCTGTGTGCCCGCTGTAGATGCAGTTGTCCACGCGGGAGGTGAGGTCGACGTTGAGGTTCGCCCGTATGTCCCAGATGAGGATGGCGCCGTCGCGTCCGCCCGTGGCGAAGACGGCTGGGTCCGTGCGCTTGAAGGCGGCCGTCTTCACGGAGCGCGTGTGGCCCACGTAGGAGTTGAGGCCACGTATGCCCGACCCGGAGACCTCCCACAGCCGGGCCGTGTGGTCGCCCGAGGCGGACACGAAGCGCATCTGGCCCGGCGCCCACTCCAGGTCGAAGACGGCGTTGAAGTGGCACTGCGGTGCGCTGAGGGCCTGCTCCTCCGTCTCCTGGTTGCGCGCCGTCGTGTCCTGCAGCGCGATCTTGCCGTCCTCGTTGGCTATGGCCAGGATGTGTCTATACCCATCGCAGTTGGCGAACTTCGCCGAGAAGATCGGCGGCTCCGGGTTGAAGTCCGGGCTGTAGTTGGCGGGCGCGATGCCACGCCAGCTGTCCTGCCGGTGCACGCACAGCCGGTGCAGCGCGAAGTCGTAGGAGCAATCATTGGCTGCAATCGAGCGAGCGAAATAATAACAAATAAATAAATTAATTAACTAAATTCTCTCGCCCTTTGTTTACGTTCCAAATTTGCTTTCGCCGACTCAGCGAAATATGAAGAAGTCGCATTACAACACTTTTCACTCGAATTACTTTCTAATTTCTTATCGCCGAGCCAACTTCTTTTTTGGCGCTCGATTTGAGCGCGCCAGGAGCGACCGCGCGCGCTCTTCTTCTCAGATTCGAGCGCCAAAAGTAAAAATTGTTTTTTCTTCCGCCTTACCCAGTCCGTGTTCTCTGCGGCGCAGTCTGTTGTATATGTTCATTATAGATAGTTCTTTGCTCTCAATTGGCTAGGTGCAGACACGACTTTACTCTACTTTTATTTGGTATAGAAGCTATTTTCACTTAATTAAACTCGAATTTAGCACATATTTCTTGCCTGCGACGCAATCCCTGGCAAAACACTGACACTGTCAACAGCACTGTTAGTTGTATGCCTCTTAACATTAGAGCTGGCATTGACATTGCATCGATACTTTTGACTATTTATCGATAGTTGATTTTATAAATACTAATTTAAAAAATGTTTTACTCTATTTTTGTTTATGCATATGAACATAAATAACTGAATTGACTTAATACATTAGATAGCCTATTACTTATATTAAATATATTAAATATTTCAAATCGAACCTAACGTTTACTTTTAACATATTCATAACAGCTGCTTCATAACCACAGCTGTTTTGCCCTTTACTCAACTAAATTGGAATTTAATATATTTAAACTTCGGTATTCGCAAATCTGACATATGAAATAATTCCTTGCATCAGAAAAAATACAACTGATGTGTTTATTATTCAAACCAATATTTAAATCTAACAGAAATTTAAATCTATTGAAATGTTAAATACGATATTGTAACAGAAATTTAAAACTATCGCAATGTTAAGATACGATATTTTGCACGCACAGAACTATTAGACGCTCACTTCTAAAAAGCTATTTATTTGGCGCTGTTAAGCAAAACTTATTTCTAACACATTTCAATAGGTAAAACAATTGAGTTTAATCAATTTACCCCAGCTAACATAATCGTTAGTAAATATAATTTTGGCGGTCTGTTAAATTCGTTTCTTTTGTTTATTTGTACGACCAAAATATCGATACTTTAAGCGACAACGGTTAACATTACTCGTTTGGCTCTCAACTGAATACAGCTGTTATATTCAAATGAAAATCTAGAACCCAAGCCACATTTATATATTTTTCATATGCTAAAAATTATTTAATATTGTTTATAGATATAAATAATTGCCATTGCATTAGAATTAAGTTCTTCAGCTGTTTTATTAGCATTAGAACATTGCGTGCTGTTAATAACAGTGTGAGCCCATGCCATTTACATAGATATTCGATATATTTTTGTATATGCAATTGAAATAGTAGTTACTCGAAATGGATACTTTTTCATTCAATCACTAGGCTCAAGTTTGACTACTCACTAACACACTGCTCCCTTACAGACGTATGTGTGTGTACATTTTTTTTCGTTTTTGATTTCGGCAACAACATTTGAACCAGAATCTGCTCGCAGTAACATTCTCTCTTTCAATCGGGTCGGACGTGAGTGCGAGGAACGCGGCGCAAGGAGAACGTTCGCCTTTAATTTTTTTGACGCACGCATCGTGCGATTACAAAATAAATATATATATATATATATATGACGAGCAACACTTTTAAGAAATAAAATTAATTGCACAAAATTACAAGTTGCCCATATTTGTTCATCATTTGTCGAGGAACGCGTCGGCGGCATTCGCCCATTGTGAACGAGAAACACGCGCTCAATTGTGAATTAACTGTGCTCCCAATGAAGAAATAAAGGCACAAAGCGAGTACCACAAAATCAAATTCAAAATGCTCGAATCGCCCAAATTTATCGAGAATGATTGCTACGACGGCAGCCGCATTTTTACCTGGCTGGCCGACATGGTTGGCCTCTCTGTGGATTTGGTAAGCTATTTCTCTCCGCATGCACACACATAATACCAAGCAATGAAAAGAAGAAACCAGTAAGTCCACATTGTTGTTACGGGCTCCAGTTAATTGTTAAACACAAGGATTGCCTCACCTTGTGGAAGTCACAAAAAGCTTCCAAGTGAAGGCTAAACGCCGGCTGCATATATTACCTATCACGCTCCCTGCCTCCCCTCCCCTCCCCTTCCTCCTGCTGCCGTCTTGCTTGCCCTCCCTCCCTTCCTCGTGCTGCCGTCTTGCTCGCACCAAGGCAAGCGCAACATGTCATTGCCCAAACATTTTTTTGTGTGTCTTTTAGTGGAATTTGGTCTCTTCGGAGTGCAATTCGTTTAACCCGCGCTCCTTGTTATTTTCTAATTAGGCATTTGATTTGCTGTTTACTTTGTGTGTGTGTGTTCTACTTTCTTCGCCTATTGCGCCTCGGCACGCTGTCATTAACCTTTGCCCAATGTTATTGTTGTGAAATCGTATACACACGCAATTTATGCGGAACCCAATTAGAGTTGGGGTGAATGTCGTGACACGAGTGGCACGCCTGCCATCTCTAGTATATGTATTTATGTTTCTTCTGTTTATGCCGTCGACTGACTAAGTGCAGCTTTTTATTATTGATGGGGTGATCAGCATGGCACGTGTACACTTTTTTATGTTGTGTGCATCATCTTGTGAAATTGTGTAATTGAATGAGTTCGCTGCGAATTAATCACGACACTTGAAGCGCTGCCAATTGTGCAAACAGCTGAGACTGCAACAGCCGATGACACGTTTAGCCCACGCTCTCTTTCACACACACACAGATGCAGGCGCGTGCATTTGCATAAATGAAACCGTGAGAAGATGAACACAATAACAAATGAGAGAGAAACGTGAGAGAGTGTAGAGTGATTAACTGTAAGCACTTAGATGTATGGATAAGCAATATCAAATGAGAGCAGCAAAAGAGAGGACGAGAGAGGGAGAGTAGTTGCTGTGTGTGTGTGTGTGTATGCGTACTTATGAGCTCGGCTTATGGGAGCACTCATAGAAGCTTGTTAAATACGTTTCGAGTGGCGCTTAGCAGACGACTAATCTCATGCGACGAGTTCTCTGTGTGTGTGTGTCTGTGTGAGTCGCTGTACAAGCAATTGGCTAACGTATTAACAAATTTATTCTTTTGATGATCTAATCCCGCACATGTCGTCAGCCCAGTGTAAAATTTGAATATTGCAGTACAGCAGTAGACGTGCTAACAACTTCGGTCTTTATTTGAATTTAAAATGCTGCCGTTTGTTTGCAAACAAACAGCTGAGAGAGCGAGAGAGAGAGAGAGAGACAGAGAAGAAGAGTGAGAGTGAGTAGTCGTTAAATGAGTCAGTCTTAAGCGTAACCACAGACCATGGCTCACACACATGCACAGGGTGTTTCTTCTGCGCTCGAATTGTTTATAGCTCAGTTGGCATTAACTATTTCTTGCTTTTGTTTTTGCCTGTGACACATTTCGATTTGCAAGAAGGTCGTCGTGTATGTGTGTGAGTGTGTGTGTGTGTGTGGGTGTGACGCCATTTTCTGAAGCATGGTGTAATCGTACTGTATACCAGCTTATCATTAGCACCGAATATTTTATTAGTTTTATTATGTAAATTGTGGCGAAGGCCAAACCCAAGCACGCAAATAAACGCGTTTTATTTATTTCTGCCGAAACTGCAAATTGGCCAATTGTTAAATAAATGATTTTTGAGCTGTGTGAATAAACGAAAACAGCCGGCATGTTGGCTCTCCCGGTCTCTCTTTATCTCACCCACACATTTTACTCTCTTTATGTCTTCTTTGTCATCATTCACTTATGCGTCGCAGCCGAAGTGTTAAGGAAAATGCGCAGCAACAGTGATGAGCGTGTGAACCTGAACGAACTAGTTCAAGTGCATTGTAACTAGATATACAGTCTGAAAGAAGAGAGCGAGCTGCAGCTGTAAACGGTAGTCTGCACTCTCTCACTCGCTCTCTGTAAAGTCAAGTGCGCAGCAAACGCAACACGAACTTGGGAGTCTGAACCATTCAGCACGTGCGAGCGAATGCGCCGTTTCAATGATTTCTAGAGATGCGTGCCAACCAGTTGCGCCCCCTGTTGCTGCCCAAGAGAAAGCGAGAGCGAATGTTTTCTCTCTTTGCCATTTTCTGCTGTGCATAAATTATATGAAATTAATATTTTTCTCTATGACCTTGAGGTTGTGTGTGTGCGTATGAGTATGTGTTTGTGTTTGTGTATCACAAACACTTGGAAATTGTTGATTATTTGCGCCTTGCTAGCTGCCAATTGTCAGCTGTTGCTTCGCTTGTGGCGCCACTGAGCACATATATGTATTTTATCTTACATATATAGCAGAATGTATTTATAGCCACGCTTGATTTGTGTAGCAATTCAAATTGAAATATAATTAATATAAACTTAAATCTTAAGCGAGTTAGATATTTATATATATATTTATGCTACTCGATAGTTCGATAGTGCCATCTCTAGCGGTAATCGAAAGTGTGTAATGAGTTCATCGCATTTTACACAACCTCCAGCTCCAGTTCTTATCTAGGCTTTGGCGATTAAACCTTTTTGTTTTTTGTTTTTACTTATTTTTTATCACACATAATGCGATTGTTGTTGCTTTTGCTGTTTTAATGTTTATTTATAGTCATCACGCCACCTTTATTTTGTTTCTCATTCCTCTTTTTGTATGCTGATATTTGGCGATTCACCCAAAGTCCATTGCGTGAGAGGCAAAGTGCAAAGCAGAGGGCGAATTTAATTTAACTTTTTTTTTTTTGCCTTGTTTTCATTCTATTCTTTATTATTTATTTTGAGTACGGGGCAAAAAACAACAATAGGAGCGAAGTCATTCGCACACGTTAAGTGTTTGATTGATGCTTTTTATTGGCAACAACTATCTGAAATTCTATGCAACAATTTAAGGGGGGGCCAAGCGAACATTTGAAGTGGTTAAAGCTGCCTCGAACGAGCTTTTGATTTTCAATGCAGATGGCACGAACAAAGCCAAAGAAAGTGAAAACTAGAAAAAGAATGAAAGAGAGAGAGGGAAGAGAGGGAAGCCAGTAGTTAGAGATGAGCGATAGTCACGGTATCAAGCGATGAATCATGCATTGAAATTTGACAGTGAAAGACAGAAAGTGGGAAAGAAGGAGGAGAGAGGAAAAGAAAAGTGGAATGACATTAAAAGCAAAATAAGAGAACAGATAAAAGTGAATTGAGGGCAAGCATAAAAAGGAGCCGAGTGAATGACAGGCACTCGTCGTCACAGTAACTGTTGCAAATCCCGTTACTCTTGTCAGGCACGGCACAGTTCCCTTTGCTCAGCTCAGCTCAGCTCTAATGGGGGATGCTTAACGAAATCCTTTGCATTGTTATGGAACAAGGCTTATTAGCTTGACCTTTTACCAGATAGACGTGCATACATATAGATGCCCTTTGCACGGACAAAGCACGCAAGCTGCGTGGTGGGGCGTGGGGCGGCTTTTCCGCCGGGAAAACAGAATGGAATGCAACGGGATTTCATGCAGTTAGATGAATAATGGCAGATAAACTGTGTGAAATATACTTGAATAAAAGATGGCAGGCTGTCTAGGAGAGAGAGAGAGGGAGAGGGAGAGAAGGAGGCGGATAAAGAGAGGTGATGGAGTGATAGCAAAATGCGGAGATAGAGACTGTGACAGAGATAGAGATAGACAATCAGAGAGAAAGAGAGACAAATGAAGATTCAGAAGAAGGTAGAGTTGGATATTAAGAGGTAGAATTAGATATACCGAGAATGAAAGAAAGGGGGAGAGAACAACACTTTAATCAAGCTATATATAATAGTATTAACAACAAAAATAACCTATGAGAATCGCAGAGTAGGGCTCTATTTAAAATACCTGTTTCCTATATATAGATGCTAATTACGTAAGGGCTTATGGTTGTCCCTTAATGATTCCCCATTAGACCATCAATCGGTCGATGGTTTTATTCTATTTAGGTATAAATGACTGCAATTATCCGATATCTATTTGCAGATACTGATATTATAGCTGTAATTATCCGACATATATTACCAGATACGGTTGCCCACGCGCAGTTGGTTTTCATGCTCAATTTAATCATCTCACCTTGAGCTATCATGTTTTGAGACCTGTTTTTTGGGGCCTGACCACACACACACACACACACACAAAGAAATGAGAGCGCTTCATTCTGTGATGTAAGCGCAAACTGCCCTCTGTTTCCCTCTATGTCTCTCTTTCTCGTTCTTTACCTCTTCTTACCTTGGGGGCATTCTAACAAAGACCTTGGCTTAGCACAGCCGTCTGACAGACAGCTTCCTTCCGTGTACTTGTCTATCAAGCGAGCTCTTTTGCTTTAAAGTTTCTTTGCCAATCGAATATGCACAGAAAAATACATT
Source organism: Drosophila pegasa (assembly GCA_035046225.1). Classification (NCBI taxonomy): domain Eukaryota; kingdom Metazoa; phylum Arthropoda; class Insecta; order Diptera; family Drosophilidae; genus Drosophila; species Drosophila pegasa. The sequence continues at coordinate 492,855 of JAWNOD010000076.1, forward strand.
AAACTTTTGACTTGGATATGGCTAGGTTGATTTGTTACTCAAGTTCTATTTCGTCTATGCTTTGCTTTGTTTGATAGGAAAAACGTCGAAAAGGCAACAAGAAATATTCATAGTGTAGCAATCTTACATATCAACACACATTCGTATCAATAGAAAGGGAACGCGCGACAATCGCACCTAGAACTTATCTTTATGACGCACAAATTCGACTACTTAAGGCCACGATCGCCTTTGTCTTTGACCCATGGCGCATTTACGAATCCAACTCTTTGTCGCAGTAATGAGATTGTGAAATGCTTGTTATGAAACCAAAATTATATATCTTAAAATATGTTATCTGCTGACACATGTAAGTCTTAACTGGAGAGGTAAAAAACACACGAGCAACCAAAGTGTGGGCAAAGACTCGATAGAAGTTCTTTGCGACACGTGACAGTTATTTTTATCTTAAATAACTGCTATTTACTGTTGCAAAAGCATCAAGCTGCAATAGTGATGTGCATATCGATAGTTCGATAGGTTGATAACGAGCCTAACATTATGAAAACTGATCATTGATGAAGATCGTAGGCAAATTCTTGACTGGACTAGGTCTAATTAATACCTTTAGCCTTATATAGCCCTTTAGCCTAATAGCCTAATATATATGTAACTTCTATACCCTTTTTCCGAACTTTCAATAAGTGCAAATGGCCAGTGCAGCTGTGCCTAGAGTTACATGGAAATGTTATACAATTTGTGATTTCCATTATCTACATATTAATGTTTATACTGTCAATACTGGAAACATTGTCTGCACAGCAAGTGGCAAGCTGGCAATTAGCCAAATTGTATGGTAATGCAGTTGAGTTGGCAACAAACGTTCTGGCTGGGTATAAAAGCCAGCTCTGCAGCTCCTACTGCATCAATTAGGAGTCGAAGGCGGTAGAGTCACCCGCTTCAGTTAGTTATCCTGTCGAGCTAAACCACAGTCTCCTTCGATGAAACTTTGTAAGTGAAACACAAATCAATGAGGCATGCCTGCAATAGCCTTTCGCCTGTCCTTTTGCAGTTAACGTTCTGCTGGTGGGTCTTGTGACTGTTGCCGCAGTTGCCTTGCAGCCGACGATTGCTGATAAAAAGCAGGTGCGACCCAGTTGCAACAGCATTGCGGATGGCTCCCATCTAGCTGATCCCACAAGATGTGCCGGTTACTATGTCTGCACTAGCGGCCGAGCCGTACATCACAGCTGTAACCTGGGCCAGTCGTTCGACGAAGCCAGTAACTCCTGCAAAACGTCCAGTCAGGTCAACTGCTTCAACTTCAGAGGCTTGGCACTTCGCATTCATCTAGCCGCAGACGTCGGTGCGCCTGATGCAGAGCAACCGTGCTCAACTACAACTACTCCATGTCAGACAACAACTCCTCCATGTGAGACAACAACTACCACATGCACAACAACTACCCTCCATGTACAACAACAACAACCCCATGCACAACAACAACGTCATGTGAGACAACTCCGCCATGTACTACAACAACTCCTTGCCAGACGACAACCCCTCCATGTGAGACAACTCCCCCATGCACAGCAACAACTACCCCATGCACAACAACTACCCCATGTACAACAACAACTATCCCATGTACAACAACAACTACCCCATGTACAACAACAACTACCCCATGTACAACAACAACTACCCCATGTACAACAACAACTACCCCATGTACAACAACAACTACCCCATGTACTACAACAACTACCACATGCACAACAACTACTCCATGTACAACAACAACTACCCCATGCACAACAACAACTACCCCATGTACAACAACAACTACCACATGCACAACAACTACCCCATGTACAACAACAACTACCACATGCACAACAACTACCCCATGCACAACAACAACTACCCCATGCACAACAACAACTACCCCATGTACAACAACAACTAGCACATGCACAACAACAACCCCATGTACAACAACAACTACCCCATGTACAACAACAACTACCACATGCACAACAACAACCCCATGTACAACAACAACTACCACATGCACAACAACTACTCCATGTACGACAACTCCATGTGAGACAACTCCGCCATGTACGACAACAACTTCTTGCCAGACGACAACCCCTCCATGTGAGACAACAACCTGTTCATGCCAGAAAACGACTCCTCCTTGTCTAACAACAACTCCATGTGAGACAACAACTACCACATGCACAACAACTACCCCATGTACAACAACAACTACCACATGCACAACAACTACCCCATGTACAACAACAACTACCACATGCACAACAACTACTCCATGTACTACAACCCCTCCATGCGAGACAACAACTTGTTCTTGCCAGAAAACAACTCCTCCTTGTCTAACAACAACACCATGTACAACAACAACTACCCCATGTACAACAACAACTACCACATGCACAACAACTACCACATGCACAACAACTACCACATGCACAACAACAACCCCATGTACAACAACTAGCACATGCACAACAACAACCCCATGCACAACAACAACTACCACATGCACAACAACTACCCCATGTACAACAACTACCACATGCACAACAACAACTACCACATGCACAACAACTACCCCATGTACAACAACAACTACCACATGCACAACAACAACCCCATGCACAACAACAACTACCACATGCACAACAACTACCCCATGTACAACAACAACTACCACATGCACAACAACTACCCCATGTACAACAACAACTACCACATGCACAACAACTACCCCATGTACAACAACAACTACCACATGCACAACAACTACCCCATGCACAACAACAACAACCCCATGTACAACAACAACTACCACATGCACAACAACAACCCCATGTACAACAACAACTACCACATGCACAACAACTACCCCATGTACAACAACAACTACCACATGCACAACAACTACCCCATGCACAACAACAACTACCACATGCACAACAACAACTACCACATGCACAACAACAACACCTTGTGAGCCAACGACAACTACTTGTCCACCAGCAACAACTACCAGACCTCGCAAACAGAAAGTGTTGAGTTCTTTGTCAGAAGCTAAAAAACCTTTGACTGGAGTTAAAAATGCGTTGCTTGATCTGCTAAGCACCTCCAGCAATGATTGTGAGCAGAGAGCCGACGGAGTCTTCCTGCAGGATGCAAACCACTGCCGCCGTTTCTATCAGTGTCGCGGAGGCAAACGTGTGGTTCGTCGCTGCAAGTCGGGCAACTGGTTCGATATTGAGGCTGGCAAGTGCCGTCGTCGCAATCAAGTCAAGAACTGCGCCGCCAAGCGTAATTGATCCAGATAAATAAAGTCCCTAAATAAGTATTTTAACACGCCTAACCAAAACTGTAAACTAATTCAAATAAATCGCCGCTAATTCATATCCTAAAGGATGCTACTCTCAGTTATTGAGCTAGTTTCAAAAGATTATACAAATACAAATACTAAGTTCAGCTGGGCGATAAGCCATTGAACTAAATAAATAATCAAATCGGATTGAGTGAATGATGCTCTGATTGCTAATCACTTAGAATTGGTTCAGTAGTTCATTCAAAAGTGCACTTAGCATTATATCAAAGTTCTTTAGGGTCAAATAATAATAATAAGACCTTCATCTAGATTTCGTTCATTGACATTTCTTGGGCCACTTTTTGTGTTGTTCTTATATAATATAAATATATGTATATTATATTTATATTTATATATGCGTAACTTATTTCTTGATCTCTTTGTTTTCTTCCTGATAACGCTTGCGGTGCTCTCTGTTATTGATAAGGCTTAAGTATAAGTAAGCCGCACATTAACATACTTGTATTATTCGCACTGATTTCTAAATGTGTCGAGACGCGCAGATAACGCACGCAGTCGCTCGTTGATAACACTTAGAACATCCGCCTCAAGACTATGTGGGGCTTATGGGGTTTATCTATTATCAGAGAATGCCTTGACAATGAATTATCGCTTTATTTTGGGTACATATTCGTAATTGAGTTCATTCGTCGGGACCTGTTTATCGTTATCAGCTCTCTAATTTAGTCATCGAAATGCACTGAGCAGGCGAGCGATAACACTAGGCAATCGATCACTCAAGCTCTACTTTTCCTATTGGAAAACCTGGACTAGAATCGTCTGAGTCTGTTCTAGTATACGAGTCGAGTTCATAAATTAGTTCAATTACCTGACAAATATTGAGAATCTATTTCAATTGCCAAGAAATTGAAGAAAGAAATTCGCAATTCTAAGTGTATAAATATATCACTTATAATGTGCATTTATATATATATATATATATATATCTATATATACAGATTGCGATCGGATGCATTTGCTGTAGCATAGCAAAGTCAAATGATGGCCAAGGCCATTGTCGTCTAGCTGTACGGGTTGATCGGAACGCGTGATTCTAGTTCTCTCTCCTCGTGATCAAGGGCAAAGCGTGTCAACCGCAGCTCTCAGATATATATGTCTGGTATATGGGAATAATTCTATGACCGCAATAGGCGCACTTGCGAACACTTAAATGTGAGCAAATTACACAACAAAACACGTTAGGGCGCTCTATGCCTATTATATATAATATATATATAAATATTTATATAATATAGCTAGAGCTAGTATAGAAATAGAATTCGTAAGTTATTCAATTGCACTTTCAAATGACTCGACTTTGTCCGAAGACAGCGTTTCCAGCTTAAGGTTTGCATTAGTAAATCAAATTCATTGGTTAGATAAGCCTATATATATACTATATATGACGTATTCTAGATATCATATCAAGAGTTATACTTACCCCTTATCTTCTTCTTTTATCTGCAGGTAAACTTTCTAGTCTGCCAAATATCGGCGCTCTTCCTGGCCTCGCTCTTCCGCTCGTGGCTGCATCCATCGAAGGTCTCCTATGAGGTGCGCCATGCCTTCGCCCTGTCGCTTGGCCTGGCCTTTGGCTACTTTTGCTTTGGCCAACAGGCCATACACATTGCCGGCTTGCCGGCCATCTGCTTCATAGTCATCCGCACCCAGGATCCGCGCATTGTACAAAGGTAAGTTCGATTCAGTAATCCAATTTCTATTGAGATTCTAATTAATTTGAACCCTTGCAGAAGCGTCTTGCTGGTTGCCATGGGCTATTTGCTGTGCGTCCATCTAATGCGCCAGTTCTACGACTATGGCTCCTATGCCCTGGACATAACTGGACCCTTGATGATCATCACCCAAAAGGTCACCAGCCTGGCCTTCAGCATTCACGACGGATTTGTCCGCAAAGACGAGGTGAGTGGCATTGTGTCAGCCTGATTCGATTCGAATTCATTTCTAATGGTTTTTGCTCTTCTCCATTGTCCAGGACATGACAAAGGCCCAGCAATATCATGCGATTAGAAAAATGCCTTCAGCATTGGAATACTTCTCCTATGTGTGGCACTTTCAGAGCCTGATGGCCGGCCCGTTGGTCTTCTACAAGGACTACATTGAATTTGTCGAGGGCTACAATCTATTAAAGCGTCCGACGAGCAATGTAAGTGCACATAGACAGAGATAGTTAATGGGGTTGGTCAGATGATTGCGAAGGCAAGCTGAAAAGTGAAAGAAAAAAGGAGAAGGTTAAAGATATTACATGGATATCCTTCATGCTGCTTGCTATAAAGAGGGAAATATAATATAGAGGGAAATATAATATAGAAAGCCTAGGACACAACCTAGGACTTGTGGGATCTAAGTTGTCCTAGGGTTCCCTCTAAAGGTAATAGACGGAAGATTTAAATAAGAGTTAGTGGGAAATGAAAAGTCAACTTGGGCTTCACACTATCTGCAAATGAGTTGTTCAACAATCTAAGACATCAGACTGCCTAGCAGAAGCTGGATTATGGAGTGTCCTAGGCCTTTCTCACTCTATGTTGTCCTCGACTTACTATCTTATCTTTACACTATCTTGAATTGATCTCCTCTCTCTTACCCTCCACACTGTATCCTCTCCCCTTTTGGAGTGTTCCCCACCTTACTATTCTTCTTACTTTATATCGTGATCTAACTCGTCGTCCTTCCTCTCTTGCAGGCAACTCTGGACAATGGCAGATCCGAATTGGTGGTCGAACCGTCGCCAACGAAAACGGTCATACGCAAAGTGCTCGGCAGCATGGTGTGTGCGTTCATATTTATGAAGTTTGTGAAAATATATCCAGTGAAGAATATGAAAGAGGATGACTTTGTCGTTGGCAACGGTGTGCCCTATCAGATCTGGTATGCCATGATGGCAACCACCTGCATACGCTTTAAGTATTATCACGCCTGGCTGCTCGCCGACGCTATATGCAACAATTCGGGTCTGGGCTTCGCCGGCTACGACAAGGACGGCAACGCCAAGTGGGATCTCATTTCCAACATAAATGTGCTCTCATTCGAGGTGAGTAAAAACCTGGTGGAGTGTAACTAGCTATGTTTTCTAACTCTCTCGCATTGCAGTTCGCCGCCAACATGCGCGACGCGATCAACAACTGGAATTGCGGCACGAATCGCTGGCTGCGCACACTCGTCTACGAGCGCGTGCCCAAGAACTACGGCACTCTGTTGACGTTCGCCTTGAGCGCCGTGTGGCATGGCTTCTATCCGGGCTACTATCTGACCTTCGCCACGGGCGCCCTGATGGTGACGGCCGGACGCACGGCACGCCGCATGCTCCGCTATCGCTTCCAGAGCACACAGTTCACGCGCATGTTCTACGACATTCTCACCTGCATCACAACGCGCATCGTGATGGGCTACACCACATTCCCATTTGTTATGCTTGAATTTATGGTATGTATAGGTTGAGTCTGAGTATCGCCTAGTCGGGCATTCCCAACTGGAATCTAATGGCGTCTTCTCTCTTCGCTCCTACAGGGCAGCTTCAAATTGTACCTGAGATTTTTTTTGTGCCTTCATCTTATTGCATTAGTGACCATATTTATTTTACCACGCTTCATACGCGGCGAGCGGCGTGCCCAGCGTGGCAGTGGAACGGAAGTAGCGGCGGGCGTAGCGGACAGCGAGCAGAGGACTATGGCTGGCCAGGCGCTGCTGGCGGTCCACAACGATCTCAAGGCCAAGCCGGATGTTGCTGAGGAGGACGCGCTGCAGTTCGATAAGCATGCTACATGTAATGACAAAATGCCACAGCAACACCAGCAACAACAACAACAACAACAACAACAGCATATTAGCCAGCCTCTAATACTCCAACCACGCCCACAGCAGCAACAGCAGCCGCAGCAGCAGCAGCAGCAGATGCAATCGCATCAAGCGCAAGCGGCGCCGCCGCTAACCCCGACTCTGACGGACGCTCGCGACGCAGTTAGCGTGCCGCATGACCAGTGCGAAATGGACCAGTTGTCGAGCAAGCTGAAGGAGAAGATCGAGGCGGAGACCAAAAACATTGAGGAATTTATTGATAAGACTGTCACCGAGACCGTTAGCGGCATCGTTGAGTTCAAGAACGACCTGATGCGCGACATTGAGTTCCCGAAACTGAAGCTGGCCGCCGGCCAGGTGACCAGCAGCGCCGTCCACCTGGTGGACGCTGCCGCCGCCGGTCTGCGCAAGCGCAACATATCCCATGACAACAACAATCCCAACAGCTCGAACTCATCCAATGCCCAGTCCGACCAGGAGGACAACAACAGCAGCAGCAACGGGGGCGGCGGCGGCGGTGGTGGCGGCAGCGGAGTCTTCCTCAAGAAGGAAATCGATGTCATCAATGCGGTGGTGCAGCAGGCGAACGTCTTGCCGGCGGTGCTCAGCAACGGCCATGCCAAATAGTAGAACTAAGCGCCAAGATCAACAACAGCAAAATTGGCATATTCAAACAAAAACTGTACAGACGGCTGGGAAATCGGAGTGATGGGAACTTAGAACTGGGTTTATAGAACAGGGGCAAGCACAATGAGCTTAGACGATGAAGAAGAAGCAAAGCAGCTTAAACACACACACACACACACACACACACACACACACACACACACACACACACACACACACACACACACACACACACACACACACACACACACACACACACACACACACACACACACACACACACACAAGACAAACACGCACACACACACACACACGCACATGCAACTGCAAACGGAACAAATCTAGAAAAGATTAATTTGATTTCTCAATTTTATGTGTGTCTGATAAATTTTATAAAACACTAAATCAAATATAGAATGAGATATTTTGTACGCACAAAAATTGATTAATTGAAACACATTATTTTAAAATATGGAACAAAATCAAAAATACTTATTCGTTAGCTAGAGAAACATAAACAAAATATATACTTTTGATTTTGTTCGATTTTTGTATTTTTTTTAAATATTTCAATCAAATAAAACGATTAATTGAAATATTTATACTATTTTGTAAACACGATTAAAGCATTAAAAAAAATAATTTAAATATTAAAAAATATAGATTTTTAATTTTGAGTTATTAAAAACGGCTAAAGTTAAAGAAAAAAGCCAAAATAATAGCTAAAAACAAGTTGAATAAAAGTAAATCAAATACATTTTGTACATATATATTAAATATATATATATATCCGACAGAATCAAATCAGTTTAAACTTAAAATATATATATGTATCTATAACTTTTGTTAAGTCGGATAGTTTTTTTGTCAGATCAGCCTCTTTATATATATATATATCTCGTTGTGTGCATGATGTCAAATTTGTTGTTAACTGTATACGCATGTTTCGATGTATATGTATATGTATATGTATGTGTATTGTGTATTGTAAGAACTCTTCCAGTATGTACAATTTGTTTACATGTTTACCATATAGTCTATGTAAAGTCCGGCTAATTTGCAATCAACTGAACAAATGGCACCAACAACAACAAAATCCTCTATGAAACAAGCAACAAATATCGCACACGAAACAACTCAACCAAAACTCAAACTTTAGACTGAAAAATCTATTTGAAAAAAAGTAAAAAACTAAACAAAACAAAAGAAAACAAAACAAAGAAATGGAAACACGCGTAGTTCAAGCTAGTTTTAAGATGAATTAATTTTATAAATCGATTCGATATTATATACATATATATATTCTTCTTCTTCCACAATTTTAAAAGCCGTCTATATATATATATGTGTGTGTCGAGGCTGATATATATAACTGATTAACTGATTGATTGATTGATGATCTTTGTACTCCTCCTATAACCCCCCCGGTAAAATGTTTTTGCTGGAATTTTTATATGTTTATATTTCGTTTTGAAACAGATAGAGAAAAGCCGAAGAAAACCCAACTCCAACTCAACTTTGTAGCTTAAGGCACTTTACTTTCAAACGACTTTTGTTTATATACTAAAGATGAAACCAAGAAACAGATTTAACCATCACACGCGTATATATATATGTGCATATACATATATATGTATATTTTGTATATTTATAGTAATAAAAGAAAACCACACAGAAAAGCAAGTGAATAACTCAAGCAGGCGCACGTTTGTTTCGATTGTTAACGTTGACCTGGCCAGGTACATGAGAAAGGCACAACCAAATGCATGAATTTGCAAGTAAACAAACATATTTATACATGTGAAAGCAAGACAAACCTAAAAAGCTTCCAGAAGGAATAACAACAAGTTATATAAAAATGAAATAAATTCAATTGTATATGTGTGTAAAGGTATTTGGTTTCATTTTTTGAAGAGCTCCAGCTAAAATTTCAAATTGGGCGCGCCATACGGAATTTGCGCAGCAAGTATCGATGCTTTACTCATTTTGGCACTCTGCTGGCTGTACTAAAACTATCGCAACTATCGATATGCTAAGAGCTTTGCATTTGTAGCTTTCGCTAGCTGCTGTTGGCTTTTAAAGCTGTGCTGTCGGTTTTAGCTATGGTTTTTAGCGGATTTTGTAGCAGTATTTTTTTTATTGCCTATTTAAGAGCTTTTTAACTGCTAAAATTATTTATTTTAATGAGAAATAGCTTATTCAGCTTATTTTAAGCTAAATAAATTTTTAAAAAAATTGTAAAAATATAATAATATATGCCAAATTTAATAAAACAAAAATATTAATAAAATTAAAATGTAAAAATGTAATAATAACATATATATATAAAAAATCTAAATAAAAAAATTAATAAAATCAAATAATACCATATATACACTTTATATTTTGGGGATGGGGAGGGTCTTACCTACTTCCGATTTCGCAGCTGTCGTTGTGGCAATAAACAATTATTAACTTTGTTGCACGTGGGGAGCAAGCGATTCGCACATTATTGCCACATGTGAGAGGCGGCATTCAATATCCAGACGCAACGCAGACCTCAAGCCAGGCGGGTTAGGGCAGGGGGAGTGGCATGTCGTCGCCTTAGTTACATTGTAAAACGTTTTATTGTCGCTGGCAGCTGGCAACGATTTGTTGCTGCCGCCTCCCCCCTTCCATCGTCTACAAATCCAGCTTCAGCTCCAGCTCCAGCTCCAGCTGCGACGTCGTCTCCATCTTTGTCTCCGTCGCCAGATTCGAGAGGCAGCTCCCAGCTCCTGGGCAAAGGTATTTGCCGGCGGCGGCTCACTTGACGACAACTGTTATGCTTATCGGATGCTTTGTGAATACGAATTTGGTCATCGACGTTGCGCCGAGGGTTGCCCGCCCGCCCGCCTGCGCTGGCTGCCTTTGTGCGTGGGGGCGGGCGTGAGGGGTGTGGCAAATTGCTTTCGATTGTCAGGCGAAGGCTAACTGGGGGCGTAGGTGCCAACTGCCTTAAAGCTACTTACAAAGTTTGGCCATAAGATAGACTTACCTCCATTTGGAATGTGAAGCGCAGGCGAAGCGAGGCGGGTATGCACGACGCTGGGATGACCTGGAATGGGAAGAGAAATTTGTAGTTATAGCTGACAATAATAAAAAGAATAATAATTAACAGAGAGGGAAAGATATATAATTAAAAAGAGCGAGAGCAAAAAAAAAAAATAAAAAAGAGAAAGAGCGAGAGCGAGAGAGACGGAGATATAAGTAAGGAAAAATCAATGTAAGAGAGATAGAAAGAGATAGAGAGAAAGAGAGAGAGAGAGAGAGAGAGAGAGAGAGGGAGAGAGAGAGGGAAAGAGGAAGAGGATAAGCTAGATAGAGAGATAGAGAGGAAGAAGACAAGAGAGGGATAGAGAAAGCTAAAAAGCGAGAGAGAGCGAGAGCGAGAAGGAGAGAAATAGAGAGAACTTAAGACATAGAAAGAGAGAGAGAGAGACAGAGAGGAAGAGGACAAGCGAGAGATATAGAAACCGCAAGAAAGCTAAGAGCGAGAGAGCTAAAAAGCGAGAAGGGGAGAGATAGAGAGAGCTTAAGACAGAGAGAGAGAGAGAATAAGGCAGAGACGGAGAGTAAGAGAGAGCACATGGATCAGTCATACTCACAGTCAAGAAAGTCAAAGGCAAGCACACAGAAAAAAATATAAAAAAGGCATTCTTGTTGAAGAGCCCTACTTGAATTTATGAAAATCGCAGAGAAGGGCTGTACGTGCTCATAGCTAACTAAGCAGCAGCAGTCGAGGCCTTTGCTCAAGAAGAGATTTTTCTTTGTTATTTGACTGACACGTATCATGATTATATTGATTGCCCGTCTGATCAGCCATCTATATAGTATATACCCCATGTTGAGTACTTCCCACTCACACCCAGACAACTTTGTGATACCCTTTTTTTCTCTGGCCATTGTTAATGTACATGGCATAAAAGGGAAAGAATAAAATGGCCAGCGGCAAATGGCCAAAAACTTCAGTGTGATTAAATCGCGGGCGGGTCAAAGCGCATGAGGGGGTGGGGAGCGGGGGGGTGGGAATGGATGGGATCTGGAGACTGTGTGTAGCTGCAGCTTGAGCTGAAAATCTTATCGTCGCAAAAGGAACTCGTTTCATTTTAGTGCCGCAATCAGCGCTGCTCACTTGCAATGGCCGAGCAAATATTTTACTTTTACTCTTTCGCCTCAGTGGGGCGAGCGTTGGGGGGCGGAGGCAGCTGGCTAATGCGATGCGGAAAGTGTGCCACAAGCATAAAGCGCCAAAAGACGCTGACAACGGAATCAAATACAACACAAAAAAAGAAGAAGGAGAATGCGACAACTGTTTAGGAGCAAGGAGAGGGAAGGTTGGAGAGAGAGAGAGAGGGGTAGTTGGGCTAGGTGTTTGGGGGGTAGTTCAGCTGCCCAGCAAAGTTAAAATTAAATTAGCGTCTCTTTTTTTTTGCTCCTTACTTATTTTTGTCCAGCAAAGGTATTCAGCAGTTGCCTTGCTTCTAGTCTAAGTCTTCACCTCTCTCTCTCTCTCTCTCTCTCCCTTTCTCTCTGCTCCTTTCTCTTGCTCTCTGTGTCACTGTCACTGGCGCTACTTAGCCAAATTAAAATGGCAGCGATTCTTTTAGCTCCTCTTCTCTTCAGCTGCTGCTCCTCCTCTTCTTCTCCCCTTTTTTTATAGCATTTTGCATTTATGCTTGTTTAAGCAAATGCCGTGTTATCGCTGGACCTGGACCTGGACGCACCTCCCTCTCTCTCTCTCTCTCTCTGTCGTATCTCTGTTTGCGTTTTGCATCTTCAGCTGGAATCGCAAGGATAATGCGCGTAATTGTTGTCCGTGCCTGGCAATTGGCATATAAAAAAAAGGTTGGCTATTACAAACAAAAAAAAAAAAAAGGGGGGGAAGAAAATGTGAGTTTGGCAACGCAAATTCTGGAGTCGGGAGTTACTTAGCCAACATTTTCTGGTGTCAAAGCCAATTTACTAAAAAACTCAGTGGACAAGGCTTAAAAAAGTTAGAAATTTTAGTGTTTTCCATTAGCAGTTTGGAATATCTCTGGAGTAATGGGCAATGCGAGTAATGTGCAGAGAAATCGATAAATATCGATAGTATATGGTATTTAGTTGATATCGATATCATATCTATAAATGTAGTTGATAATGTTGTCAGTACCCATATTGAGCATTATAAATTTCTATTGATAAAACTACTATTGAGACACTACTAACTTTTCACTCTGAAGACACTATCTAATAAAATCATATTAAGTTCATAACATCGATAAATATCGATAATTAGCCAACATATACAGCTTATACAGCTAATCGATGACCATTATTAAATATGGAAACGTTTAGCTAGTTGAGTTTGTATAATAAAGATGGGAAATTATAATCCTTGCAATCGATAAATTTCGATAAATAGCAATATAGCAACGATAACTAAAACTTCCATTAGTAAAATTCCTATAGAAAGCACTATGCACTCTGAGTAAAGTTCTTTCTCTCAACTACTTTCACACTCTCTCTCACGTTGTGTACACTCAATAACTGTTTAATAACTATGGAAGCGTGTGTCTCGTTTTTTCGTCGCCAGGTGTCGCTTTAACTGAATTGGCATCAATTGCCAGCGGACAGATGCGCATTCAATGGGAAGCGTCGAGCAGCTGGCAAATATGTTTGCTCAACTGCTTCAACTTTCGCTCTCTTTTGCCAGTCACTCGACACACATCTGTCAATGCAGTGGGAGGGGCATGGAAGGGGGGGGGGGGGTGAGGGAGCAACTGCCTCTTGGGATGCTGCTCTGGCAGAGTCATCAGCAGCCACAGCAAACATTACAGAGTCAAGTGCGCATTCTATGTGCCCCAATGAGTGAGGGAGCAGTGTGGCAAGAGGGGGGGGGAGGGAGGGGAGGTGCTCATATGGCCAGAGGTATTTATGCTTTGCATGAAGCAAATAGTTAATCGAGGCAGATTGCAAAAATGCAATAGCAAAGGCCAAAGCAGATGATTTATTGCCAAGGCAAGGCATTCGAGTGGAAGTTATATAGACTATAGAGGTTTTAGGGAAGAGATATAAAGCAAGTTAATAACTGAGAGGAGGAGATAGGAGTAAAGTTTGATTGAAGGAACTGAGAGAGCTTTTATTGACAGAAATAAATTTAAAAGAGATGAGGTATCCAATTCCCATTTGATAATGGATTCAGGATAGGTCAATTCTTATGTCTAGAACTTGTTTAGGAATAATGTATCTAAGTATAAAAGATTGACTTCGATTATATCTTGAATAAAAGTTAAAGTATAAGACAATAAGAGTAAAAGTAAGATAAAGAAATCTGAAGTATAAGACAATATAAGATTGGATATGAGACAATGGTAATTCAAGGATAAGACTATTGAAGCATTATTAGTTAGTGTGTAAGAAAAAGAAAATTTTAGGGGAAGACAAAGGAAGCTTCAGTATAATACAATTTATTCTATGCTCAATGGAAGTGGAAGTTGAAGAATATTTAAGCTGAAGTATAAAAGCCAACAGTCTTATACGTCCCTTAGTTTAGCTTATAAACTTCTATATTTTCTATATATATATATTTAATTATATTCAATAAATATTAAAATTGTGATGACATAAATTATGGTTAAGAATATATTTTATTTATTTTTTGCTGCTCTTTAAAATATTTATTTTCTATTTTCTCGCGAATTTATTTCACTTTTTCATAGAGTCTTAAATACTTTTTTTTCGAGTGTGAGTGCAGCTGCTTAGTTTTTGTATTTTTTTCGACTTAAAAACTGATTTGTTTTGCAAAATTGCAATGTAAGTGGATGATTTACAGACACACTCACCCACACACACACACACCCACACACACCTTTACACACACGAGAGTTGTGTCTAACATGGCATATCAAAAATATTGCCATAAAATATGTCAAGACAAGCTCAAAATATATTTATGCCACAAGTCAAGACGGAACAACAGACAGAGAAAGAGAGAGAGACGGTAGATATAATGCCTGTATGTGAGAGAGAGAGAGAGGGCGAGCGACTGCTGAGTGACACCGATTGACAGGCTGCGGCAGAGGAGGAGTTGAGCGAGCTGGCCCAGAGGCTGGCAGCATAATGAAAAATATTTCCATATTGCAAATAAAGTCATTTTGCCAGCCAACAAGATGAAGACGAAGAAGGGGAAGAAGGGGAAGAGGTAGAAGAGGTAAGCGAAGGGGTAGAACAAGGGCAGGAAGAGCTAGACAAGGGAAGTACAAGACAGGACAAGGTTTCTAGGCATCCTAGTTCTAACCCTTGTCAAAAATCAAGCAGAACGTTGCCAGCTTTTTGGCCCTTGCCTCGGCTCACCTGGTCGCTCGCTCACCTGTGCGTCTGCCAAGCATATTTCAATTTACGACAACGAGTCGAATGGAGGGCGTCAAACGGGGGGCGTGGCACTAGCTAACTTGAGCTTCTTGGCTTTGTGTGCCGAAAAGTGGGGAATGCATGGCGGCGAGGGTAGCTCGAGAGAGTTGTGGAAGCTGGAAGAGAGAGAGAGAGGAAAGAGAGCTCTATAAGAAATTTGCATATGAAATATATAAAATATTAGAAATATCATATAATATACCTCTATAAGAGATTTCTTATATGAGAACAGCTCAAAGAGGGCTCTATAAAAAATGCCTTTTAATTATTATAAATTACTTCAATTTTCAGTTGTCTATCTAAAGGCAAGCTACCTGCTCAATAAGGCTTAAAAATAAACTCAAGGTTCAAACTATATTTTGACAAAGAGGGCCAAATCAGTTTCAAATATTCACGAGGATCCATTACATTTTCAGCGTCCCTCGAGGGCTCGGCTTTTCTTCTCACTCAACAAACATTTTTAGTTTAGGGTTCGAATCTTCTGTAGGTTCGAATCTGATCTATAAATTTATTATTTTATCTATTCATTCTATTACTTTAACTTTAATTTCAATTTGACTATAATTTCTTGTCTTAAATTTTCTTTTGCCTCGCGCCTAACTAAGTCCCTAAATCCTCTTACATATTTTACTTTTCTCACCCAACCCACGTCACTTCAACTTAAGCTAATTTGGTCGTCGAACTACTTCCACTAGCTAATCGAACTGCTCAAGCCGCCCTCGTTCGACTCGTGTTTGCTTGCTGCTGTTTGTCCGTGCTAAAAGTTTATGCAAATTCATTTCAAGTTTGTGCCCGAGCAGCTGCATCATTGTCCGCATCGTCGTCATCGCCAACGTCATCATCATCATTAGCATTATCATCAGCGTCATCATGATGGCCATCATTATCATTATGATGAGCGGCGGCAGCAGCAGCAGCTCAAGAGCATTATCTGTTGCCTGATGTCTTGCTTAAGTTGAGGTTGAGCGACCTTAAGCCACAGAGGCCAGCGTTCAGCTTGATGATGTCCTCGCTCTTGTTATCCTCGCCCATGTTGCCTTTGTTGTTGTTGTTGTTGTTCCTGTTGTAGTTGTCCCTGTTGTTGCTGTCTCCATTGCTGCATACATTTGGGCGCAACGCAGCTAGAGATGAGAGCGTGCCAAGCTTGGGCTTAGCTGATTCTTATTGGAATTCTAAGTAGATTGTGAAATATGATTCTATCGATATCGATATTTTAGTAAGAATATTTTAAGAGGTTACCAAATGAGCTATGAGTGTTATGGCTATAAGTTTTATATTGCTGAAATTGTGTATCGATAACTTATCTTTGAGCGTTATCGATATCGTTGTAGAATTAGTCAATAGTTGAGATAAGGCTTTGAATTAAAGCCAAAGTTTTGCTAAGAGTTGTTAGGCTTTTGAGTAATATAAACTATCGATAACTTGCTGACTTATTGTTACTATTTCTTGATCTATTGATCTAGTGTTGTTAATACTGTAATTCCATTTAAATTATATAATCAGATGATTCCAATAAAGCTATTTAGTTTTCAGCTTAGGGCGTAGTACTTTTTAATACTTATCGATAGTTGACTATCGATTACTGACTTATCGTTAGCAGCTATCTAACATGTTTTACAACACTGATTTTTTTTGTACAGCCTTTTAGCACGTCTCTTCATAGATGCATCTAAATTGGGAATATAATTTGCATAAAACTCTCACTGAAATATCGTTAGTCGAGCATCTTCAGTCTCAACTCCCATCTCAGCTTTTAATATCAGTGTTGTCTGGGATCTTATTTATACCGTTATCGCACACTGTTCTGCCGTGTTCGCTCTCGTGTTCCTGTTTTAGATAAATGCCAACACGTTCGCATCCTTTGCTCTGCTTTATTGTTGTTTGTCGTCTGTTGCTTGTTGCTCATGTTGCTGTTGTTGCTGTTGTTGCAGTTGTTGTTGCTGGTTGTTTGCGTTGGCCGCAAGTGTCGGCATTCGTATTATTGCAATTATTACGTTGATGTGGACAGCTTCACTTGGGCAGCAGCGAGTCGACTGCGTATGGGAAGTCAGCTGGCTGTTTGCATATTTGCGGTTTGCGGAGTCAGTTCGCTTTTGTAAAGCTGAGTGCACTTCACTACACACACACACTCGCACACTCGCACACACGCACACACAGTCTGTTGATTGTGCTGTGCAACACGGCGTATACGCAATTTGGCATATTGGTCAAATATTATGCCAAGTTACGCGCAATTTCGTGGCTGTCATTCAGCGCTATTGACAGAGGAGACACAGAGGAGTCGGCGCCAATGTCTCAGCCAATTTGCACTGCTGCGAGACGGCCCCAAGGCAATCAATAGACTATTGACCCTTTATAACTAGGCAAATTGATTCGGAGCGCTATTCATACCTCATCTCATTATTTATGGCTTAGGCAAATTGGTTTCAGCATGAGCTTATAAGGTCTTTGGCTTGAGTGGAGCATGGGCAGAGAGTAGAACTAATCTATATTTGTGCATTCCTCTGGATAATATTATCCTTTATCCTGTTTGGAAAAGTTGGAATAGCTGAATTTCGATATTGATTTCAAAGAAATATTATTAATCCTTTAAATAGTTAAGGGATTTCCTTCGTCGTAATTTCAATTTGGAATCATAATAAATATTACAAAAGATCTGACGACGCTGATCTGGAATAACAATAAAACGTTTTCGTTGAAGGTAAGTGGAAAATGTTGCAAGCATGTGCAAATGGCAGTCATGCCACAATTTTGGGGCTGCGCGCGGGGGATGGGGGGATTGGGGGGCGGCAGCTAAAGTTTTGTGAATGGCCAGCCACTTGAGACATGTTTTCTTTGTTTTATGTGCCCCACTCTGGGGCAGCCAGCTGGTGCTGCGCCAGCACGTGCAACCCTTTGCAGGCACAGGAGGCGGCAAGGGGCAAGGGGCGAGGAGTGGGTAAACTTGATTAAATTTCACTCCGTCTCACAATCAGTGGCACTTGAGCAAAAGCAAGCATAAACCACGCTCGTTTAATTTCCAACTCCAAAGTCTAAGCACAGCCAATTCAATAAAAATTAAAAAGAGAAAGAGAAAGAGAAGGAGCAAGGGCCAGAGGGAGACAGAGAGAGGAAGCTGGCAAAGCTGGCAAAAGGACGCTGCAGCAATCACAGCGGAGTCGAGCAAATAAACTTGAAGAAAATTAAAAGTGGCAGAGCTCCAAAACCTCAAAGTTGGAAAACCAAGTTACCAGAGAGAGACAGAGAGAGAGAAAGAGAGTGAGAGAGAGCGAGAGGGAGCGAAAGGGGCGCCTTACGTATCGACTTAATTGAACAAATCGCAGTAAACGAGCCGTAAATTTTTAATATGTTTCGGTTTGCGCAAATAAAAGCTGACGTGGCCGAGCCCAAATGCGATTTGCCAGTTGCAAAATTAATAAATTATAGCCGAGTCCATTTAATTAGCAAAAGATATATACACACAATATATATATATATATATATATATAGATATATATATCTCAGCTCGGACCGCTTCTTAATTAGCTGCGGCCACATTTTGACTGATTAAAACCCAAAGTAGGAGCAGCAGGCAACAAGAGCAAAAGCGCCGAAACAAACTTTCAGCTAGCCGAAAGGGAACGGCCCAAATGGGGGGCGACTGAGGCCCCGACTGGCGGGGGGCGTGGCTGTGCAACAATATTTTCTTTGCCCAGCGGAGCGTGCATCGATGTGTCTGCAGCGTCCGTTGAGCAGGACTCAAGTGTTAATTCAGCCAACTGCCCAGACGGTTAAGTCAGTCAGTCAATCAGTCAGCCATTCAATCAGTCAGTCGGCGGGCCTGGCTGTCAGTCAGTCAATCACTTGAGCCTTGTTTCATTTGCATTTCAGACGAGTTCTCAGACGAGACTGCAGTGTGCTGTTGCGCGCCTTCAGTTGCGACTGTGCTGAGCAGCTGTTCATTTATATAGCCACTGATTGACTGATTGAGTGATTGAATTACTGTTTGATTGATGAACAAGTGCACTATCTGTATTTCTACTCAAATTAACAATTTTATTGAACATGCAAAGCTTTCGTTTAACTAAGCTATGGATAAGAGTTGATGTAGCATGATTGATTGATTGACAGAGTATGAATATGTTCATAAATTATGTGTAAAATGATTGACTGATTGATTAATACTTAACTAATTATATGTATGTCTCTTCCATCTCTGTGGTAGCTGGCTGAACCTAAGTTTATATATTATAATTGACTGATTGAGTCATTGAATGACTGACTGACTTACAACTGCGCTGGTTGGCACCTGTTTGCTTAGCAGAGTGTATAAGCAGATGCCTGAGTCATGCAACTGATTGGTCGATTGACTGACTGATAAGTAGAATGAACTACTAGCTTGGCTAAGTCCTCTTCTTAAATCTGTATTCCTTGACTGATTGACTATACGATTGAATCAGTAGCTACCTAATATGATATAAGAAAACAGAATAAATAATAAGTTTCAAAGGCCTTCAATCATGCCTGATTGATTGACTTAATTGCAGCTCAATGTACATAGCTAAAGTCAAGCTATTGATGAAGTTGTCTCTGTTGGAGTATTATCATCTCCGCTCTTTGCTTAACATATCGCAGTCGAATTGAATTGGCTTAGAGTCAACATTATGATCCCGGATTATGAGAGCCAATTAATGTGCTAATTGCTCAATAATTGTGACTAAACTCGCGAGCTTTGTTGACAGCGCTTGGCTAATGTGCGTGGTCTTTGGGGAGGTCGGGGCCCAGGGGGCCAGGGGCGGGCTTAGAGACGCATCATTAATCAGGAAATCTTTTGCAAATCTTGCACATATTTGACTTGGACTTAAATGCTTAGACTCGGCTCAACTGTCAGTCAGTGGCTAAAGCGGAAACGGAAACGGAAGTGGCAAATGGCAATTGGCTAAGCGGAAATGTAACCAACCAAACCATAAAAAAAAAACTGAGCAAAAATTGTGATTGTAATCGTAATTTATGGTGGCAAAAAAAAAAACTTTTGCCAGGCGTGCAAAAAAAAAAAGAAAGAAAGAAAAAGAGGAGCAAATCCGCAAAGAGCTTCAGCATTTGACATTTGACATTTGACATATGCGATTCGCTCTGACATACAAGCAAATTACACACAACTATTTGTCTTCTTTATTCTGTGAGTGTTTGAGGGTGTGTTGGTGTGTGGGGGGTGTGGGGGTGTGGCATAAATCGCATAAGCCAGCCAGCGACTGCTGCCCGACTGAGCTGGGAAACTTTCAAAATAAGCATCGAAAACAGTAGGCGCAACCATTGCTCGAACGGGGCGAACGGAGCGTATGAGTGATGTATGACTAAATGAATCGGGTGTTGGGGAAAAAGAGAGAGAGACAAACGAAGCGATTAAAATGGGAGAGAGGTGAGAGGAGGAGGAAGAAGAAGAAAGAGAGAGAGACTGAGAGAAAGAGGAATAGATAATGAGCAGTCATTTTAAAGACGGACATGAGATGGAAAGAGGGTGAGACCTAGAGAGAGAGAGAGAGAGAGAGCGAGAGAGAGGGGAAGAGTCTAAGGGAAGGAAGATAGGAAGAGAGATAGAAGGTCCAAGAGAATACGAAAAGAACACGAAAAAACAGAGAGAGGCTAAGAGACGTATGAGTAAAGAATGAGCAAATAAATTATGTTCTTTCAAAAACAAACAAAGAGAGAGAGAGAGAGAGAGAGAGACTTAGTCAAGAGTGGGCGCTAGATGAATAATAGTGTGAAAAACTAGGTAACGAGGCGTATGAGTAATGTTAAGGCTAATGAAGTTATTAAAATCTGAGATAATGCTGCATGGCTGTAATAAAACAAAGACAGAGATGAAAAGTGAAAGAGAAGGCTAGAGAGAGAGAGAGAGTTGGTGAGCTTGCTCGAGTTTTAGTTTAGTTTTGGCAGTTTTGCTGCTGGCCTGTAAAAACTTTCGCTGTGGCTTTGGTTCTTGTTGTTGCTGTTGGCCCAGTTGTTGTTCCGAGCTGTTGTTGTTGCCGTTTGTTGTGGTGCGAATGCTGAACATTGTGCTTAATTTGGACTGCATTTTGCATTAAGCCAAATGTTTTAATTAAAATTGAAAAACTTTTCCAATTAAAGCGCAGCGAAAAGCGACTCTCGCAGCAATTATTATCAATGGGCAGTGTCCCCAATAGCACCCACATGCACACATGCCACGCCTCCCAGCACTCACACCGCCTACAAGTTCAACAATTAAAAACAAGTGAGAGTGCTTGACTGGAGTGGGTCGAACTTAGAGATGCCCTGGAATGGCAAGGATCGAAATCTATTAACTTTATGTTGTTTATCTTAGGAATGATATTTATTTGATCTCTCTCTTTAGTTAACCCAATTATTTGTAGAGGTATTTAAAAAGCGATTTCTCCTTCTACTTTTTTGGCTTTTAATGAACTCTTATACCAAATTTGTTGACTCTAGCATTAATATTGCTCGAGCTATGTTAGAGTGACATATGTCTTTCGTATCCTATCCGTCTTTCTATCCTTATAATCATCATCTCATTTCACCAACCTGTTACAATCCCTCCAACAAAACCTATATACCCTATCTATACATTTTTAATATCTCTACAAAGGACAGTAAGTGTTGTTAATATTAAATTGCTTATGCAATTCATTCAATTAAATCTGAAGAGCATTGGGTCTATATATACACATACATATACACATATATATATGTCTATATGTATCTGGATGGCAAATTAATTAGCTAACTTTGGCATTAAGTTGTTCAACTCGGCAGCTAATTGGATTTTGTGAGCATGTTTAACTTTCGCAACTGTTGCTAATTGGCTAAAGGAGCGACGCTAAAAAGTGGGCAACACTTTCTGTTAAGCAGCAATAGTAATAAGAGTGATAATGAAGATAACAATGACAATGACAATGACAATGACAATGACAATGACAATGACAATGACAATGACAATGACAATGACAATGACAATGACAATGACAATGACAATGACAATGACAATGACAATGACAATGACAATGACAATGACAATGACAATGACAATGACAATGACAATGACAATGACAATGACAATGACAATGACAATGACAATGACAATGACAATGACAATGACAATGACAATGACAATGACAATGACAATGACAATGACAATGACAATGACAATGACAATGACAATGACAATGACAATGACAATGACAATGACAATGACAATGACAATGACAATGACAATGACAATGACAATGACAATGACAATGACAATGACAATGACAATGACAATGACAATGACAATGACAATGACAATGACAATGACAATGACAATGACAATGACAATGACAATGACAATGACAATGACAATGACAATGACAATGACAATGACAATGACAATGACAATGACAATGACAATGACAATGACAATGACAATGACAATGACAATGACAATGACAATGACAGTAATAAAAAACTAAAATTAATAATGATAATAAAATGTGATATGGACCAACGTTCCACAGTTTCATTAAAGCTCTGCCACATCAATAATAATAGCAATAAAAAAAAAATAATAATAATAAATATGATGATGATGAATGCATTGCAATTCATTGAAAGGAGCAAATGGGTCTCCTTTGCGATTGCAATCATTCACCTGGTCTCACACAGATTGAGTTGATGTGTCGTTCATGTGATTAAGAGCTGCCTCGGCTGGGGCCTGTGGCTGTGGCTGGTGGCAGCCTCAAAAGGGCTGTTGCCCCATAATGTTGCATATTTCATGGCGCACTGCAAATTGCGAACAGGAAACTGCGCTTTCATTGCAATTAAGCCTGCCTTGCCAGCCTGATAATGAAAAAGAAGGCCCAGCACGGGGACCGAACGACAGGCAGACTCACGGACGGACAGAGAGTCAGATGAGCAGGCCCATAAAAAGTGCGCAAAAAATAAGGCATCTTTTCTTTCTTTCATTTTCTTCTTCTTCCTTTCTTTTATATAGACTCTTTCTCTCTATATATATATATGCGTTTATACAAATATATATAGCATGTGGCACAAGGACATTTAAGGCGCTCCATCAGCCAAATTATATTTGATGTGCAGACCCTAACTAGGTTAACTATACACAGCCAAGGCGAGGCACGGCAAGACAGGCGCCTTTAGCTAAACCTGAGCTGAGCTGCGTACAAACTTAACTTTAAGTAAGAAAAATCTGCAGTTGAGCTTGATTGACTTGGAAATACCTTGTAATGGCAACTTAAAAGCAATGTCTATAAGTGTTAAAGCTTTACAGTAAATTTTAAGCTTAAAAATATCGATGAATGTAATAAAATGGCATTGTCTGGGCATATCCGACATGTCTAAGTATCGATTCTTTAATAATTAACCCACAATACTGACTGTCAAAAGTATCGATTAATAGACATATCTCACTTTGTACTACTCTGTAAAAGCAATATTCATATTCATATTTTAGATTACTAATACACCCTTTCCCACTATAAGAAACAGGGAATTACAACTTGACAGTTGCAAAAGTTCGTATCATTAGCATTAATGCACATACACACGCACAAGCGCACACTTCGCTCCAAACAGTTTAAAGTTAAAACTGTACGAACTAAACTTTTAACAGGCATTTAAGTCACTCAAAAACTTCACACTCGATACCCCCAGTCACATGTTAAGCAGGGTAGCTCAATCTGTTTAGATACATCGATATTTTATGTTACTTACATATGCATATGAATATCGAATTTTTTTTCGCTTATTGTCCATCACTATGAATAGCTCAGTTATGTTACGCCGCGTCTACGCTCGAGTGCTGAAATGTGATAAAATGTTGAAAAGTGTGTTATAAATAATATAAATGCATATAAATGATGTGCACATGTGTAAAAATACTTACATACATGTATTTAATGCTTATTAGTGTTTTTTTTTATGTGAACAATGTTTTTTTCAAAGTTTTTGTGCAAAAATCTTAACACTCACACATTCAAAGAGTTTGAGTGACAAGCCGATCACAATTGCACTCAATTACTCTCTTGGCTCTCCTTCTATTCTCCTGTGCACGCCATTCGCTATTCGCTATTTGCGGCTCTGTTAAAGTTGTCTGTTAAGCTCAGCTGGAAATGTTAAGAATCGATATTTGCCAACAGCAGTGATCGAAAGGGAAAAATATATATTAATTATTAATATAATAAAGGAGAGCAAGTCCCTGCTGGTATGTAATTGTTAAAGCTTTAATTTTTCACTATATGCACGTAGTTAGTCAAAGGGTGTGCGTGAGTCACACACTCAATTTCGGTCTGTTCGTTGGTGATTCGCATGCAGCCAGAGCTGAGCGAAGTTGCACTTTAATTTACCTGGGGCAATTGACCCATTTGCCTGGCTGCAAACTTGCCGTTCAATTAGCTCAGCATAAGCTCTGCGACCCACTCAAAAGGCTGCTAACAATACTCCGCTACATACACACGCACACACACATACATATATACATATGCATGTGCATGCATATACACTCGAAGCATAAACCATGCATAAAGCGCACAGATCAAATGTGACATGGCATGCAAGTGCATGTGTGCGAGCGAGACAAACAGTTGTGCCAGGCTGGAGCGGGAATTGGAGTCAAAGAGAAATGGGCAACTGCTGACTAGATGGCCTTGACAACGCTGCTCTATGCATGCACGTGCATGTCCATATTTGTAGGTATGTGAGTGAGTGTGTGGATATTAAAAGAGTTTGAACTAGCTGTGTTAGTATCAATGTAAGCACTGTATGTATGTATGT
Organism: Drosophila pegasa; assembly: GCA_035046225.1. Taxonomy (NCBI): domain Eukaryota; kingdom Metazoa; phylum Arthropoda; class Insecta; order Diptera; family Drosophilidae; genus Drosophila; species Drosophila pegasa. Next base: position 517,888 of record JAWNOD010000076.1, read on the forward strand.
TGGAGTATTGGATATACAGGAGAACAAATTTTAATAGACACTTACACAGCAGAAGTGCTTGGCCAATCAGTGTTAACATCGAAATACAGTGCAAGTATTGGCAATTACAATTGCTCTCCATTAATGCAAGAGCTTTTTCTAATCGTGACTTCGCTCAAGCGCCATATGCAATTATTGCTGTTTGCCAATATCGATACTTGTATAATGTACTCTGACGCTGTTAAAGCTGGCTGCTAAACTCAGCTGGTAATGTTAGGGATCTTCGATTTCACTTGTAATCGATAATTATGAAGGAAGTGATTTATCTAAAGTATTTGAGTGCTTTTTCTCTCAGTGTATATGGCTATTTCTATTTGCATTTGAATTTCAAGTATTGGTCAAGTGCATCCGCATTGCAGCAGCTGCTGCCGGTGCTTCTCCTTGCCGGACAAGCGTTACGTATTTTAGATGGCATCACGAATCCGTTGCTTGTATTTTGTGATCCATCTGGCCATTTATCAGCCGTGAAAGCGCGTTGAAAGTTTAACGTATGTGCGCTCTTTTTTATTTTTAGTTCTCTGGGTTTAACGGATTTGGCCCGCAGAGCCAACGGATTGCACTTTTTATATATATACAGATTTTATCCATTTTTTTTTTGGGATTGCAGCGGCGTTCAGATTTATTGCATTCAAGTTTCGTGTGACTTTCACAAGAAACTTTTATGTCTCGAAAACTTTTCAAGTTTACTTAAGCAACAAAAGTTTTCGTTTCTGCTTTTCCATACACATTTTCATTTTTTTTCATCCTTTTGCGCTGTTTGCCAAACGAATTTATTGCCAAAAATCTTGCGAGTTTCGAAAAGGGGGGCGCAAAGGCGGGCTTACGGAGCGCCCAAAATGAAGTGTTCGTAATAACGTATAAATTATGCGCATTAAAATTTTAAGCGTTCACCGCACTAAATCATCGAGCACTCAAAACATATAAACAAAATGGCTGTGCCTTCACTTTTTGTGGCTTTCCCCATACGGGATGTGGGGGTGTGTGTGTGTGGCAGCGAGGGGTGTCTGCATAGTTGGAGTTGTTACTTAAAGATTGTTAAATACAGCTCAGAGATTCTTCTCTTACAAGCTCTGTTAGTTAAGCGAGGTTATGTAGCTTAATTAGCATGGTTATGTTAACTTTACTCTCAATTTACATAAGATAAAGTAATCACGTTAACATTTCTGATTAGTTAGTTGGAGCTGTAAAAGAATGTTAAACATACCAGTTCATTTTTTCTGGTCTTACAAATGCTGTTAGTTAACAGAGGCGTTGCAAGCTTATTAAACATAGCTCTGTTAACTTCTATCTCTCTTTACATAAAATCATCTGAGCACAATGTTAATTAGCAGTGGCAGCTGTTAGCTTTGCTTTAGTGTACTACTCTGAATACACATGATATCATATGATATGATGATGTTTTCAAGCAACCCTCTTAAGTGCTTGTGTGTGCCTGTGCGCCTTTAAGAACTTGTCTATTATTCGCGCCATTAGTGACGCCCGAAATTAAGCTCATTATGAAGTCGACGAGGATGATAATGATGCTGATGATGTTGGGCTTGCATGTTGCTGCGATCTTTCTCTCCTTCTCTCTCTCCCCCTCTCGCTTTTGCGGTTTTCATACACACACACATTTATTTGCGGCGGCGCCATGTTTCAGCGTCTGCTTCCGGCGGAAGTAAACAAGCGGCACATTCGCTTAACGTCAACTATAGATGACTGCTGCTGCGATTGTTGTTGTTGTTGTTGTTATTGTTATTGTTAGCATAGTCATTGTCTGCCATAAATCATTTGAATTTGAGCGCGTGAAAGTCGACTTCCCTTTTCCTTTTTTTTCTCTGCTCTAATGAAAGGCGCATATCAGAGCTACTGCTGCTGCTGCGGTAGGGAATTATCGATTATCAATAGAAATGCCAGTCGAATCTGTGGCACGTATTTCATGTCATAGCAAAAGAGAGAGCGAGGGAGAGGAGGGAGAGAGGGAGAGGGGGCAAAAACAAGCCACAAAATATATATGGACAGCGCATTCATAACTCAAAAAACCTCGCATTAGAATTATTAAAATGCCTGCTGTGGTTTTTCTTTTCACATGGCACACAGACACACATATATATATATAGATTTATATATGTATGTACGTTCCGCATTTCAGTTGGCTGACTGCGCCATTTAGCAAATTGAAAATATTGCCATTGCCATCCCCCGACAAACAAACCAAAAAGCAAAAAAAATGAAGCGTATCTGTGGCATGAAAAAAAAACTAAGTCACAAAGTTGCAGTCGGCGCATTCAACTGTCTAATACTCGCTTGGGCGACAGCAGAGTTTGTTGCGAATATAAATATGAGCACAACGATTTGTTGAGCCTCGATGTGTAATAGCTGGAAAATCTATAGAGTAGGAAGTCACTTGTTGAACTTCAAATTTCCAGTTCTAAAAGATTGCTCTCCTTCTGTACATCTCGAGCAATCCTTGGGCATTCTAGATTTCCGATCTTCGCTCTTAAAAAATTAGTATAGATTTCTCAAGAGATCTATCGGCCAAAGGCCGTAGTATTTCTAGCTACAATAAACGGACAGACATTAGAGAAGAAAAGAGAAGGGAAGAGAAGAAAAGATAAGAAACTAGAAGAAAGAAGCAGAAGAGGATAGAAATGAGAAAACAGGGGAAATAAATATAAGAAAATAGAAGAAAAGAAAGTATATAATATAAAAGAGACGGAAAGAAAAGGAAGGAGAAGAAAAGAGGAGGAAATGGAATGAAAGAGGAGAAATGAGAAGAAAAGAGAGAGAAGGAATTGAAAGGGAAGGAAAATGGGAAAAGAGAAAGAAAACGAAAACGAAAAGTCAAGGAAACAAAGAGCAGGAAGGAAATGAAAGGGAAGGAAAATGGGAAAAGAGAAAGAAAACGAAAAGTCAAGGAAAGTAGTAAGTAGGTCCACAACTTATACACCCGCTCATCTCACAATGAGCGAGCATTCAAAAAAATAGAAGAAGAATAAGAAAAATATGAGCAGCACACGTCGCATTTATATGCCAAATAAAATCAATAGCAAAAGTAGCACAGAAAAATATTCCTTTGGAGTCGAGTGGAGGCGGCTTTTACAATTTGAAATATTAGCCAGACCCAAATAATTTTTTGCCTGCTCTCTTTTGGACGGCAAATATTTCAGGCTCTCGCAACGCATTTGGCAAATCAAAGCTCAAGTGAAGCCTTAAAATTCATTGCCTACATTTCGGGGCCAGCTTATGAGCAGAAAGTCATAAGCTGCTCAAAGATATTTAGCTCCGCTTGTGCATGGAATATTCGTTTGACTTCGTTTTGCATTTGTTTCCCCAACAAAAATGCTCGTTGATAAATCAAATTTAATTTTGATCAAATCAAGCGCATTTTTCTATTAATAAAATTCAAACTCGAACTGGAAAGTAAAAACGAAAAAAAAGGTATTTCAGTTTTAGTTTAGTTTTTTTTGACTTTTCACTAGATGCAATCAAATGGAATGTTGTGTTTATTAACATTTTCATGTATGGAATTTTTCGTAATTGAATCAAAATTGTTTCATATGAAAAATACTTGAGTTTTGAATTTGATTTCATATATACATGTAGTACATTTAGCCATAAAAATAAATGGCATTTAATTTTACTAAAATATTTATTAGAATTTTATGTTAAATCCGTAACTAATGAAAATTATTAGGGATAAAAATGCTTGAGGTATGATAATATAAGAAATAAGTTTTTATAATAGAGGAGAAAAATGTAAATCTGTTGACATTTTCTAGCTACTCTAGCTTACGTAAAACTCTTATAACGAGCAGCGTCATTCTAGTCTGTCTGTAGGAATGATGAGCTCCTATAGCATAGCCATTCTTAAATAGTATAAAGTCGTCTTTGTCTGTCTGTCGAAATGCTTGAATCTTGCATGAATCTGGAGACACTCAATTTTGCATACTCGAATGTGGAATCCTTGCAAAGTAAACACATATTCAATATGTCTGTCATCCTTTGACTTGGCTTGGAAAAAAATACACTTGTCTCGTCGGGAGTGTACGACTAGGAAATACCCCGAGCATATTTGCTTTACTGTATATATGTAAGCACAACAGCTCAAGTCGTTAGTTCAGGGTAGCTCCAAGTCAGGCCTTGCGAGCTGCTTAAGCGAGAGAGTTGCTTAAGTTAACTCAACTGATTCTTAGTTATCAATTTGAAGAAATTTCTTTTGGTATTTTGTTATTTCGTGGGACTTCAGCGATGCAACAAACGGTGGCAAGAGTTGTGCAGCAAAGCCATTTAAATGCAGGAAATTGAATTCTTTTTTGCAGGCAGCAAACTGTGTGTGTGATATGAATCGGGTCTGAGGGACCCTCACACTCGTACTCGCTGGCTGATGTATTGGCAGAGGCGAATGGACTCGTTCGATTGGCTCGCTCTGAAAATTCAATTAACTGGCAACAAGAAGAAAGTATGAATTGTGAAATGTGAAGCGACTCAGTTGTAACTGGCTCGCTGCGAAAGCCGAATGTATAAGTATTATATGCAATGTTTGCTCGCTCAGCTGCAATTTCCTGTTTGCCACACACACACACACACACGCACACATACGTCGAGCTGAGCGGAAATTATGGCACGCCCACTTTTAATCATTCGTCATTTCCGGCTGCGCGTTCGACGGCAGCGGGAGCGACAGTTGCTTGACATAAATATCCAAGGCACTTTGGCGCCAGGCACTTCAAACACTGTTGCACCACTGTGCCAGCTCACTGTACACTGTTCAAAAAAACGTGTGTGCCAGTTAATTAGAGTGTGTAGGGCGGGCTGAGTTGAATGTGTTGCCTCCTTTTTGAATTAACTTTAATTAGGCCAACTATTTTAAGTCAATTTTTACTAAGTGAAGTGAAGTTTTAGATGAAAGATAGAAAGAGGAATTCCAAAATTCCTAAATCATTTAAGAATTATCAGCTTCTATGAATTTGACAGTTTATTAGTTTTTTTGTTCATTAATTAACTTCATTTCTGTTGTTAAATAGTGGAAATTTATCTATTCAAATTTATATAAAAAAACAACTTGTGAGCGTGGCAACGTTTTTAGAGCTGTGAATGAGTATTATGCAGTTGGTAGAGTCCGACTGCAACATTCTCACTTTTTTTCTTTGCATAAAACCTTTTTTTATTGGGAAATATGGACTCTATTTTAAAGATTCATTGAGACATTTTTGAGCAGTTGACTATGTTGAAGAAAGCATAAACTGTCCTACTCTAAAGGAAAACGAACTCTAGTTTTTAGTTTTAGTTTTTTCTATTGAATTTATAGTTATTTAAAATTATTTCTATTATTTTATAATTATTATTTATTATTACTATTAAATTATTACTATTATTTATAAAAAAAATTGCTTAAATATTTATTGAAAATAATTTGAAATCAGAATATTTTTTCTATTAAATTTTGAAAGTTGAAGGAAAAAAGTCTGAAAGAAGTTTTCTTGAAATAAGAAAGTTCTTATTGCCTGGAAAAGTTTAACTTTGACAGTGTTTGTATTAGAATAACAATTGTGTTTGATTTTGTAAAGTGTTAAAGAGTGTAGGTGTGTGTGAGAGAATGTGTGTTTGTGTATTATGTATTGGTGTAATGGTGTGTGTGTGTGTGTGTGTGTGTGTATGTGTGTGTTGGTGTGTACAGTGCTCATTATGTAAAAGTTTACCTGGCCAACTTGTTGGCCCGTTCGTTGGTCAAAAGTGCAATCCCTGCTCGGCGCTAATTGCACTTGACTTGGCTATATGGCTAGTGGTGTGGTGTGGAGGGGGGTTCGGGGAGAAGGTGCTTCGACAGTTGCTTGTTGGCTGCTAAGTAGGCAAACGCCGCACGACAAATTCCTGCTGGCATAGAAAAGCAGCGAGCAGCGAAATTTATGGTTTCAATTAAAAGTTTCACCATTTTCCGTTCATTTCGAGGGCACAAACAAGGCGCAGACCGGCCCCGCCCACATTTCGGGCCCAGGCGTGGTGCCCAGTTGGTGGGCTAACGCAATAAGGTAATGAGCACTGGCCCCCACAAGCGCCAAAGCACAACAGCAAATGGCCACGAAAAACTTGGCTTGCTACTCTCTGCTTTTTTTTTTTTGCCAGCGCATTTTCCGGGGGGAAATGGCAAAAGTTTTTCGCATCCGTTTTGGTAATAAAATTATAATTTATTTTTATACATATATATATAAGTTTATATATATAAATACACTTATAAGTGTAATCTGGTCAACAAAAGTTTTAAAGTCGCTTTTGGTCAACGTCTTGCATTGATTTGATTTAGTTTGTCGTCTCAATTATATTTAATATTTAATAAAAGACTATTTTACAATCAATTATTTTGCATTGACTTAAATGGGGAATTTAAAGGGGTTTTCCATTTTCTTATCAATTAATTTATGTTTTGTTTAGGAGCTATAGATAATAAATATTTATTAAAAAATTCAAATTTTCAATTCTTTTGGTTTTATTTTATTTATTCATTTTTTTAGTTATTATTTATTTATATTTTTTATGACTAAATTTAATATTTTCTAGATAAATTTATATTTAATTAAATTATATTCATTTTTGCATAAATTTATCTATATTTATCTAGATTTTCATTGAATTTCCTTTTAGTTTGCACCGCACAGTAATTAATTTAGCATTTATTGTTGATCCGGCTGTGTGCTAATGTATTTTTAATAATCGCTCCGCCAGCTGGGCTCAAATGTGTCTTGGCCAATCAGTTTTGTGGCTAAGTAAATATTTTGTTAACATAATTGCATAAATCACAGTCAATTTTTCATAACACACACGCTCAACGACGATTATGTATGTGTGTGTGTGAGCTTATGGGTTGCTGTATGGCTGTCTCTGTGTGTGTTCGTGTGATTTAGCCTGCGGCACGGGCGGCAGGACGGCAGGACGACAGGACGGACGGGCTTGCAGGCGTTGGTAATGATGGCGTTTGTGTAAATAAACTGTCAGTTGATATGAATTCAGCCATCATTCATACGCACCGTGGCACGAGCAGCAAACACCGAAGTGAGTGAGAGAGTGGAGGGGGGAGAGAGTGAGGGGGCTGCGGGCAGAGAGCGGGTGTGTTTTGCCAATGGCTGGCGCTGAGACTGTGTTCATGTGAGCAAATTACCACGCTCGTACGCATCGCTAACAGCAGCAACAACATTAACAACAACAACAACTATAGCGTGCTGGTTGTACAATGCAAAGGGGCGAGCTAAATAGCAGAAAGAGGGCTCCAGCTAAGGCTGCCAGACTAGTGGATACCCTAGAGGAAGAGCGGTTAGAAGTGAGACTCGAAGATAAGCAGAGAGAAAGAGAGTGGTGGAGGTGGAGGGAGTGAGACAGAGTGAGGGAGCGCTGGAGGGAGAGAGTAAGAAAGAAGAGTGAGAGAGAGAGAGGGAGACCGAGAGAATGATAGAGAGAGAGACAGTGAAAGGGATATAGAAGAAGAGAGGAGGAAGAGAGAGAGAGAGAGAGATGGAGGAAGAGAGAGAGAACGCTGGAGGGCGAGAGTGAGAAAAAATAGTGAGAGAGAAAGGGAGACCGAGAGAATGATGGAGAGAGAGGCAGTGAAATGGATAGAGAAGGAGGGAGTGGCAGATGATGAGAGGCAGAGAGAAACTTAGTGATATACTCAGGATAAGATAGAGAGAATGAATAGAAAATGATGGAAAAATTGACAAGGAAAAACTAAGTCTTGGAAAGAAACTAAGGAGAGAAACAGAGACTTAGAGACGGACAGTGAGAGAGACAGAAAGAATGAGAGGGAACGCGGCTGCGAGAGACAGACATTTATTATTTATTTATTCATTCTTTCACTCATTAAATATTCACTCTTTTAACATAGCTCTCGCACTTGCCTTCTTATTAGAATTATGATAATTGATGATATCTTCCACTACATCTCAAACCAAAACTGCCTGACTAGCAAAAGTCACCGATCTACAGGGTAACCGTTAACCGCAACAATAACAGCAACAACAACAACAATAATAAAGAAATTTTCGTGTGCTTCCGCTTCCGTTTGGCACGCAGACTCCACTACAGCCGTTGCCATATGCAATCATAATGAAGACATTTCCGGCTCATTGCACAACAACAACAACAACAACAGAAAATATAACAACAATAAGAGCAACAACAATAGCGAAATATAAAGCCATAAATATTGGACTGCCAACTTTTTAGTTTCGCCTTTTCTTTTTTTTCGTATTTGCTTCGGTAGCTGCCAACTCTCTTGCAGATAATTGATGCAAATTGATTTTCTTTAATTTGGGTTTTAACACTTGACTGCAGCAACAACAGCAGCAGCAGCACCAGCAGCTCATTAGATGTTAAAACAGATATACAGAGGGGCTTTAATTTTCAAGTCGTGAGCGTGACAAGTGATACAAATTTTGTGTGTAAATTTGGGAATGAATGAATTGAATGAGTATGTGAATGAATGAGTGAATGGAAAGAATTGAATGAATGAATCAATAAGAATGAATGAGTATGAAAGAATCAATTCGGGAATGAATGAATTGAATGAGTGAATGAATGAATCACTCAATAGAAAGAAATGAATGAATGAATTAGATATAATGAATGAATAAATTAGAATGAATGAATATAAAACTATCAATGAATCGATGAATCAATGTATCAATGAATGAATGAGTTAACGAATCAATAACTCAATGGAACAATGAAACAAAGAACCAATGAGTCAAAAAATAAATTAATAAATGAGTTAATGAATCAATAAATCAGTGACTCAATGAATCATTACTTGTCTGAAGGAGAATAAATGAATCAATGATTTAAATAATACGAATGAATTAGATAATGCATGAATGAGTTAGAGACAATGAATGAATCGGCCACAAAGCAATTTGCCGCAGAGATAAATAAATATATTTGCCACCTGGCTCGACTTTAAAATTGATTCCGTTGAGCGCTCCCAAATGCATGCTACACTTTTTTGCTTTTTGCGCTCGCGCTCAGGATGCTGTCGTCCTTTTGTCTTTGCTGGGGCCGGCGTCGCCCCAACGGGCGAAACAAGACAGGACAAATTGCTGGTAGCTGGTAGGAAAACTTATGCGCTTTGGGCACAAGTCAAATTGCATTTAAAGTGACAAATGCTCGGCTCTGACTCTGCCGGATGGGATGGCCGGGTGATTACAGGCGGCAATAGATGTGTCGGCTATAGAGATTGACCAAAAACAAGGAAAAAACGGCAAGCAGTACGCAAACACGTGCTAAAAATATTTCCTTGGCCAAACAAACAAAACCAAACGCCAAATACAAGCCCAAATTTCAGTTAGCCTCGCTTCGCCCCTCTCCCCGCTTCCCTGCTCCACTTGCCTCTGCTCTCGCATTCCCATGAAGCTGCTTTGCCGGCTGCGAAGCATTTTTCATGCTTCGGCCTTCCTCCTTGGTCAACTCTCGTCCATGGCAACGCCCACACTCGGGGGGCGTGGCATCAGCGACCCCGGGCATTAGAATTTATCGCTGTCAGCACATGGCCGAATCGTTGTGTTTTTTCAGCTTTTTTTTTCTTTGCTTTATTTTAGCTGAGTTCCTTTTTTTTTGTTGTCCTCCTGGCCTGGCGCAAAAACTGTCGCCGTGTCGCTGCATATGTGAATGTGTGTGTGTGTATGTGTGTGACATGTGCACAGCTTGACTTGGGATTTTAGCTCTATATACCTCGGCTACCTATGACCACAAAAACAGGCATTATGTGCTAAATGAAATCGGAGTGAATACGAAAAATATTTTAAAAATATTAAATTAATATTGAAAAGATTATAAAATTTAGCCTTTAACTAAGTACAGTTTTATTAAATAAATTTCCATTATTTTCATAGATCTCTTAAAGGTCCAAGACATCAGAAATTACAAAATTTAGCCTTTAACTAAGTTAAATTTTATTAAATAAATTTCCATCAATTTCATAGATCTCTTAAAAGAACAAGCCATCACAAATTGAACTCAATTTGCTGAGCTTTTTGAGATCTTTGAAGATTTGGTATTCAATTTAAGCTGCATTTAAATTTGTAAAAGCTTTTGTAGTTTCTTAAAGACCTACTAAGTGGTCTGAAATAGACTTCAATGAGTTGAGCTTGAGATTTGGTATTTTATTTTTCAAAACTTTCTAGCAAAGCTTAGTTATTCCAGCTATACTTGACCCTCCTCTATTAAAGAGTATCTCGCAGCTTGGCCCAAGTAATATTTTTTAATAGAAATTCTTGCTGAAATGAGTAACTAAAAGTGTGGCCCATGTCTTGGGAGTTGGGCTAGCTAGTTGAAGTGCACCTTGAGACAGCTTGATTAATGGCATTGTTTGGCTGTCAACAAGATCCATTTCAGCTTGGAGACATTGATAAGAAGCAAAAGAAGAAGCAGAAGAAGAAGACGAAGTCGAACAACTTTAAGTGCTTTATCTATCTAATAAAGGGCAGCTAAATATCTAAAAGATGAAGATGAAGACGAAGAAGACGTTGAAATGCGCTGTGCGCCAATTATGAGCAGGCTGTTATATCGTTTCAAAAATAATTAGGCTTATTAACAACAGTGCGTGCAATGTGTATGCGCACACCAAACTGTTATTGTTATTGTCGACGGGCGAAAGTTGCGGAAATTAACTCTGAAATCTGTTGTGAAGCTCATTGTCAGCATGAAAAGTTTTGTGCCTCTGACGCCTGCCTGCAAAAGTTCCAGCTCGAATATACAAAAAACTTTTTGAATGCAAAACTTTTCGGGCGAGAATTACAATCGTGATAAAAATTATGAAAATATTTTTTTTTTTCCTTTTTTTTTTTTAAGTACGGCGACAACTTTTTTGGCAGCTCGGAAAAGAACTTATAAATAAAGCGAAACTCTATCAAAGATTTTTGCATTCCATATATATATATATATATATATCTATATATAGTGCATTTAATTTAATATTTGCAAATGTTTAAAGCGAGCACGTTGCGCATACGCCACGTGCAACCTGAGAAGTCGCTCAACCTGCCCAGCATTCAGCTCAAAAATGCAAAAATGTTCAATTGAAAAACTTTTGTAATCAAACTATTGAAATTGCACACGGAGAGAGGGAGAGAGAGGGGGAGGGAGGAAAACTCATAAATCTGTAGGAAAAACTATTGAAAACGGAATTCGGATTTAGATTTCGATTTTGCCATTGCTCTAGCGAAACAATGCACGATTTATTTATTTATTTATTTATTTACAACTCGTAGCATTGTGTTCGATGCACTCGTCACATTGCGCTAGATTTGCAGTCGCACAAGTTCTACCTGTCTCTCTCTTACTCACTGTCTCTCTCTCTCTCTTTGTCTCTGTGTTGACTTTAAGTTGGCTGTGTGTTAGCTATGCGAATGCGTTTCAGCTCTTTTAGTTTAAGTTTTACTCAGCTGGAACAATAAGTGATAGCGAGTGTTTGGATGCGTTTTGGGGTCGATTCGCTCCATCTATCTTTATGCAACTAAAAGTGCATTTAATCTTCAATTTGACTTTTCTGTGTGTTCTTTCTGCTGCGAGCAAATGTGCTTCAGGGGCCAATTAGATAAGTTTTCGTAGAGCCAAGTTTTTGGCTCCGCAGGCAAGTGCAGCTGTGGCCCCCATGCAAATCCAATGGCACTCAATTCAAGCCGTCAATTCGTAATTCGCAAAGCCGTAAACCCGTAGCCGTAGTCGTAGCCATAGACGTAGCCAAAATGGAAACCAAGCCAAAGTCGTATCGTGTCTCCTTCTCGCAATATTTAAACGTCTGCTGTAAATATTTGATGCCTAATTGAATCATTCATTCAGTTGCTCATTGCTCGACACACACACACACATAGACGGGGGGTGGGGGCAAGGGAGAGCGACTGTTACAGGCTGTGCATGCCACGCCCCCTTTCGCTCAACGAGTTGATTTGAATAAATTTGAAATTCTGCTGAGTCTGCTTTAGCAGTGCAGCCAGCTGTCTATGGCAGAAGAGAAGAGGAGGATGGCAGGAGGAAGATAAGAGGAAGAGAGAAATGTGAAGAAGAGTAGGGAAAAATTTGAAGGAAAGAAATGAGAAAAAGAAAAAGGAAGAGAGAGAGAGCAGAAAGAAAGCGGGGAGAGATGGGGAAGAAAGAGAATACTTGAGAAGATATACAGGAGAATAGAAGAGTGGAGAGAAGAGGAGAGGAGGGAAGAGAAGAACGGCAGAAGGAAGAGAGGTTTAGACGAGAAGTCATGAGAGAAGGGAAGAAGGGCAGAAATAAGAGGTGAGAGGAGAAGAGGACGAATATCAGCAAGAAGAGGAGAAGAGAAGAAATATAAGAGAGAAGAAACATAGGAGAGGAGAAGAGAGAAGAACGGAAAGAAGAGAAGAAATATGGAAGAGGAGTAGAGAGAAGAACAGAAAGAAGAGAAGAAAAGGAAAGAGAAGTACAGAAAGGTGGAGAGATCAACTGATATGACAATGAACGAGAAGAGAATTGAAGAGAGGTGGTAAGAAATGAGTATAAGAAAGGCTATAGGCAGAAGACATGATAAGAGAGGGAGAGACAGAGGCAGAAGCTCGAAGAATTGAAATGGAGAGAAGGGAAGCGAAGAGAATATACCATATACCATATGATCGATGCGAGTCTGTTATCAATTGGCGAAGTCTGTGAAAAACTTACCTAGACTGGCTGGAAAAAGGCTAGATTTGTCAGCACTGCCGCTGGTGCTTTGGGGAAGCATTTAGCCAGCTGCCAGTTTGCCAGTTGCCAGTTGCCAGTCTGCAATTTGTCTGCCAGCTGTCGAGGCATTCGAGTGGGGGTGGCTCTAGAGCGGAGGAGGAGAAAGGGCAGCGGTGCGCGAGGGGCGTGGCATCGACTTGACTCTAAAATTTGCAGCAGCAGCAGCAGCAGGAGGAGCAGCAGCCGGAGCAGCTGGCTGCACTGCATTTTATGGCATACTTTGCGGCGCATTATGCGGCGCGCGACAAAACGAAAATTGTGCAAATTAGCGTTCGCTGCTAGCTCACTCGCTGGGCGGCTGTCGCGCTGTCTGTTTGGCTCTGCATCTGGCTCGTTTGCTTAACATTCATCAATATTTGCATTTCAATTAGCGACAATGCCGACGAGCTTACATTTCCACCCAACATGCCGCATTAACGTGGCCCAAAATGCTGGGCTAACACAACAAGTTTTTGCGCTGCTTAATCAATCGCCCCGATTCGAGAAGTAATCGAATGTAATTGGCCTTGTCATAATTAAACATAAGTGTCATCAGTGATATGGAGAGGGGGAGGGGGTGGAGAGAGTGGGACAAATATTAAATACACTTAGAGGTTCACAAAGCAATTAACTAATTGAAATCCTTGTGTATGAGAGCTTTTGACCTTTATGTTAATTTAACTATCATAATTAAGTAGAAACATGCATTAAGTCATAAATCTGTCAAGGTAGCTAAGCAAGAGCTTAAAGCTAGATTCTGTGTATAGAAATCTATTAATATCGGGAAGCTTTACTACTTTAACTTTAATTGATGATGCAGTAAGTCTATAGAGAAATGGAAGATATATCTGAATTAGGGCTTTCTGTTTGTTAAATTTTATGTTTATGAGCTACTGAGCTTTAAGCTCGAATTTGGTATAGAAGTTATTTTGATTCTAAATGTGAAACTCAAACTATATATAATAGAAATTTATATCTATGACTGTGTAAAGTACTAAAAGCCTGATCTGTCCAATACTTTAAAGAAGTCTGGTTTAAATCAGTTTAAATATATTTACAATCCGTTTATAAGTTTGTAGCTTTTGACGTTTAAGTAGGATATTTTGCCTTAATGAAGTATGAAATCTTACTAAAACTTTATTATATGCAAAAGTTTTGAGCTTTAAGTCGCTCAAATGAAATTTATGAATAAAGTTCAGAAAACTTTTAGCTAAGGTCAGTTTCATTATTTTTTACCATTAATTTATTAATTATCTCTTATGTAATTAATTTATACTATCCCATCTCTTTAATTAACTTAACAAGCTCGTCAGCAGTTTTTGTATTACATTCCACTCAAAACATTCAGCTTTAAGCTTAAGCTTCCACTTCGAGCTTCATCCTTATTTCTTTTCATGCAACTTCCAGTTTTCAGCTCGTCTCTAGTTAGCTTTAAGACACTTCAGTATTAATTACTTAATTTCTTATTAAACGCACTTTATTATATTCCATATTCAATACAAATTTGATGAGCTTCGACGGCATTGCACCGCACTCTCCCCTTCTCCTCTCCTCTTGTTGGCGATAAGTTTTTCTGGTCCCCAAGGAAGTTGCTCATAATGAACGCACAATGGAGAGCAAGAGCAAGAGGTAGAGGGAGATAGATTATAGATAGAGCAAGAGGGAGAAAAAACGACTTTGTCATGTTTATGACACGCCCCCGGCCAACATTGACGGCACTTCACAGTGTTAGGGATTGAGAAGCGCAGAGAGCAGTAGAGGGGCCGGGCAGGGCGGGCGGGACTTGTCAAAAACAGCCGTTGGCAACTTTTTGATGTGCCAGGGCCGCAGGACAATCTAATAAACGAGCGCAAAGCCTGAAGCTTGGCCAAGCAAAAAACTTTCAGTGACCTTTTTGCTAGGTGAGGCGGACAGGGCGGAGCGGCAGCATGATGAAAAATATACCTTTGAAGGATTCACTACACACACACACCCACACACATACAAATTGGAATGAATAATAGAATATCATGAGAATATACGAACAAAAAAATGAAGAAAACAACACAAATGAGGTCCAGTTGTTGTTGTTGTTGTAGCTGTTTTTGTGGCTCTTTTGTTGGCAATTTCCGTGCTTTATTGACTCGACATTGACTCCGAGGGGTTCCCTTAGGTTGGCGGGGTCTGTGCGTAAGCCAAACAAACAAACAAACCAAGTGAGAAAAGTTGACACATACACTTACGAGATTAAAAAGAAAACAAAAATGGACCAAACTAGCAAGTCGGAGTCGGAGTGGGGCGTACCTGACTGGCAGATACCTAACAATTCATGTCGAGTAGACTTCGTTCCTCTTAGACAATAAATCTCTTATGATCATCTAAAAGTTCATACCATACTCTTATATGACTGTTCTATACTCTTTTAGTCTTTAATAAATACCTGTACCTGACTAGCAGATGCCATATAATTCATGTCGAATAGTTCGTGTAGTACAATTAATGTCTTATACTCATCTAGAGCTCATCTCCTCTCTCTTTGGTATCTATACTTCATACCCTTATACTCTTTGGTAATGAAATACGTAATATCTGTTCACATACGTTTATGCATCTATTCTCATATATTCTATCGTTTCTATTTTCTTACACTCTTATACTCTTATAAAGCTTTACTCTCAAGTTGTCATATAGATGAACAGAAATACTCTGATATTCTTATATATACCCGGCTTAATATACCCGGCTCTGTCACTTGAAATTGCTTGCCTGGGTATAGAAATGAGCCGCTGAGTTGGCCAAATTGAAAACGGAGCGCTCCACCTGGCCAAGGATCTCGGATCGGTGAGCTGGCAGTTGGCAGCTGCTTTGTGGGAACTTCTGTGCCGCATATTTAATGAGGTGTCGTAAGTTTCTGCCTCAGCAGTTTGACAGCTGTCCGGGGAACGCGCCGGCAACAACAGCTCTCCACAGACGAATTCCCGCTCTCAGTTAGTTACTTAGTAGTTCTCGCAGAGCGCGGGGGGTTATGTGGGGCGGTTTGTTTTATACAACTTTGATGCTTTGATTTATAGCCGCAAAGTAATTTGGCAAATTGCCGGCCAGCTGTTTCCGTCGCAGCCTCAGTCCCTACCTACGCCTCCGCTCCCAGCTCAACCTCGACTCCATCAATGCCAATTAATTGCCGTTTATTTAGCCATCAATTGTCATTTGACAATTTGAATCCTTGTCCGAAATTTTAAGCTGTCAATTAACAAATTGTTTTGCTCGGGAAAGAATAAAAACAAGCCGAAAGTTGAAAACTTTTTAACTTTTCTATTTCGAGAGTTTTCGGGGTCTAAACGCAAAATGTTTAATTACTTAACAGTTTGTAAATTATTTGTTTGAATTCTTAACAAATTTGGTTTGCTATGTGCCAAGTGATTGACAGACGGACTGATTGATTGATTGATCAAATCACAAAAGAAGAACAACTTTTTAATTAATTTGTTAAAGACACATTTCATTTGTATTCTTTTTTATTTAATATATAGACATAGGTTTAAATTCAAAAGAAGAAAAATATCTAAAAGTTTGAGTCTTAGATACAGATCTACTTCCTTTACCCCAATCAGCAACGATAATTGGCTTTTGATACCGAAGCTGTTCAGGGTATTCCCTAGTCTAGCAATCCCGTCCAAAGCACCCTTGCTCTAGCTTAACTCTATTGACTTTACACACTCTCCAATATATGCTCTTTCGCTACCTTTTGCAGTCTAATCAATGCAGAGGCCAGACAGTGTTACGCCCATTTCAAACGCCCCCTTTTTTTTGGTAGCCATAAGTCAGAGGCGGCTTAAAAAGTCAGAGGGCTAAGCAAATGCTAGACGAACGCATAATTGTGCAGCGAACTGTATTAAACAGGGTCATATGCGCAATTATAAGAATAACAAGAGACGACAACAACAACAACGGCAACGGCAAGTGGCACAACATCTTGATTCTATTTTGTTTTGTTTACCAAGCGGAAGTCTTCGAAGGCAGCTTCCAAAAGGCAGTTGAAAAAACTCAGCTCAGCTGCCCGCCACGCCCATCGTTTGGCGTCATGGCTGGGCGGCTGCGTCTCGCTCGAGAGGCAGCCGAACGGAAAGCGCTTTGCTTTTATATATTTCTTCCACACAAAAGAGGGGCATTTTTTGTTAAAATATATATACATATATATATTTGATTGTTGCCTAACTAAAAAGCATTTGATTTGTTGCAGCGATTTGCTAACAAATTGAATGAATTCATAATTTCCACGACAACAATTGGCTCTAATTGATGTGATATTGCTCGAGTTCAGGGCCAAGTGCAAGCGGGGTATATTAGCTTTTGAGAAGCAAGAGAGAGGGAATATTTCTAGTGGATGCATTGGGTTTGGCATTAGCAAATTTACTTTCGAATGGGACAATCAAGGACAATTAAGGGTTTAATCAAGACGTGAGAGAGCAATTGATTATCAATCATTTCGGCTTAGGATTTTCATAGAAATCATGGGAAACTATATATATACTATATTTGAAGGTTTCTGGTATATTGACTTTTGCTGTAATGCTTAACTGTTCTACTTATTCTTAAAGGGATATTAGTTATTCCCTTATTATATTTCTGTCCAAGGAGGTCTCTCTTCAAGCCATTGCCATCCATTCCTTGTGAATTACAAGTCAAGACCTGTTCACGTGGTGTAAGGTGTAAAGGGGCGAGGTTGCACCCTGCTCACAGTTGCTTCTGCTGCTGCTGCTGCTGCTTGTGGCTGGCACTGCAAATCATAAAAACTGCCAATCGCATTGCCATTGAACGACTAATTCCGTAATTACAAATCCATAACTCATGGCTTGGCCGCGAGGGTGACTGGTCCAGGCTGCTGCTGCAGGGGGTGCTCTGCATTTGAGTTCTTGGCAAAAATCAATACGCTGTGCCTCATTTGCGCTCATAATTTGTATGCTCTGTGGGGTAGATTCAGCTGCTATGCCACCAGAGGTGAGGTCATCTACGTGGTCGAGCATACCCAGGCGCTTCGCCTTACCCTTGACTGTGATGCTGATAAGGAAAAATGGGCAAAAATGCAAAAGCTGAGAGACCTGGGCAGCGAAAGGGGCGTTGGGGCGTGGCAGCAGACGTATGGAAAGGAAAGGCTGACAGTAAGGAGGGGGCGTGGCATTTAAATTTATGCGCATTTCCCTTCTTCCCCAACAGCACTCGACTTATAATTTGCTCGAGTTGCGTTGCATTTTAATCGAACTTTATATATGATGTGCATATACCTTGTGTGTGTGTGTGTGTGTGTGTATGTGTGTGTGTGTGTGTATTCTCTCTAGCTGTTCAATATATTTGCCCAAGAGTCCAAAGTGCAGACGTATCTGAGAGTTGATTTAGATAATGCGATTTCTAGCCGCACAGACTTTGCATTTCTTGTGGCAAGTAGGAAAAGGGTACGCAGAGGTGGCGGGGTCAAGTTAATTGGCAAACAGATAAGCTGCAAGTCTTGGCCATTAGCCGGCCAAGTTAATTTATGCACACTGTTTAAATACTTGTGTCATTAACAAACGGCGACCAGCAAGGCTAAGCTGAAAGCTAAAAGCTAAACCAAAGGCAAATCTCGCAGGCACCGCAAACTCTAATTTGCAAAATGTGCTCAACCACAGAAAGAGAGGGGGAAGGGAGAGAGAGAGTGAAAGGAAAAGGGAGGGAAGGAAGAAGAGACGGTATTTGGTCAAGATGCAGAGACCACATCAAAGGCATTTCACATTCGTTCGCATAAATCTGATTTCATTAATTTAACCTGTCAACCCGATTGGATTTCGAATTTAAAGGTATCGCTTTTAATTTTAACTTGATTTCCATTTTTTCTCATGCACCTGACAATCCCAACCATATTGATTTTCCCTCTCTCTTTCGAACGCTCGACCTTAACTCTTCTCCCCCCCTCTCTCTCTCTCTCTCTCCCTCTCTCTGTGTGTGTCTTGCGCTGCGATTGTTTTGGAATTGATATTGAAAGCTGTCAATTTGCATTTGACATTCAGTTTTCCAGTCCTCCAATTTTTGTATCTTTATTTTTGCAAAAACTGCACTTTTTTCTGCCACTTTGCTTTTACTTTTGGCCACGCCCACCTGGCACCCAGAACCCCATCTCTACGAGGGGTTTTTTATTTGGTATACCCTGTGTGTGCGAGAGCATATGGGTATATTATTTGACAATTGTAGAAAGTGTTATTTTTGCTTAGTGAAACTTTGTTTGTTTTTCGTAGTATGGAATTCTAGGCTAGCTTTGCTCAGTAATTTTTGCTCAATAATTTAAATTTAATCATAAAGTGACAATATAATCGATAAATATCGATAGTACGTAATTGAGCATACGCTTTTTCATGCTTCGTCAGCCTTGCCGTCTCAAGAAATTCTCTCCGCAGGGTATCTATGGCGTCGCCTATGCTCCATAACTTTATCAATATTTTGTGCGATTTTTCAGTTGATTTGTCCGTCGCTTGACATTGGTTTGGGTGCGAATGCATGAATATCTGCTCCAGCTCTGACTTTGATGTGTTTGACATTGTTTTCTTTTTCGCTTTTCAAATTTTATTGTTTCGCTTTTGGTTGCTGCTGCTGCTGCACACGTTGCCCCAGAGAGCACGTCTCGTTGCAAAGTGTTCAATCGGGAACAGAAGCAATAGCAACAGCAACAGCTCGAGCAGCAATTTGCAGAAACAACAAAACAATTTTAGTTGCTAATGTCCACGTCAACGACTTAGTCAGCTATGGACTAGAGTCCATACGAAAAGAATTGTGTCAACTACATGCAGAGGGAACACGTTAATTAATAGAATTTAAGGCACGTTATATGAATTGTGGAAAGTTTAGGCTAAGGTTTGAGCAAGCTAAAAGCAGTAGGTGGAATCAAAATACCTTTCAAATTTATTAGACAAGGGAGGCTACGAGTATGTATTCCAAATTTCAATTTGAGTATAAATACTATGCGAGAAGAAACTTGTCTGCGATGAACAATGAACTGAGATAACTGAAACTGATTTTAAGCTCATTTTTTCTGCTGTCAACTCAAGAATACGAATTGGGACAATATAAATTGTGACGAGACCCACAAAAATTAGCGGAAACTTTATTAAACATGCAGCAGTTGCCATGAATCTGGCAAGCAATAACAAAGGAGAAGAAAAGTAAGCTCGAGGGCTATGGAATGAGTTCGCCTCATAGTCGGTGGCTGGAGGAACGAACTGTATTCAAATGTAGGCTACAACTTTTGCCTAATGCAATAAACGTGTTGGGGCCATAGCCACATGTAAATGGGGGAAACACGAGCGCAACTGGGGCCACTGGCAGCAATTCCCCAGGAAGTCAAGGCAGCGACACACACACACATGTCCACGGGCAGATGTGTGTGTGTATGCGTGGCACTTGGAACACAATCAAATGCGCGGGCCTAAGGATATTTTCGTGTTGGTAACAATGAAACAGCGGAGACAGCCATAGGAAGCTGAAGGAGCTAGCAGCATAGACGTAGAGTTCACTGTCTTTGTTCCATACCTCGTCCCAGTTCCATAGTATCGCGAATAGATATCAGATTCCGAGAGGAAAGTCCATCTTGAAACAATTAAGAATGCTCTAGTCAAAATTCTGTAAATCGAAGTTTAATTGCATTGTATTCAATAGAAGTCGATCAGAGTGAGCTATGCGAATATGTAAACGTATTCTCGTCAGATACTAATCCATTTTCATTAGATAAATATGACAAATTAAATTTTAACACTTTTGCAAATAACAATAAAAATATAAATAGTTTTATTTAATTGCAAATATGTGTAAAGAGCCATCTTGCACCTGTACAATAGAGTTTGCGGCGTTTTTCTTTGCCATGTGGACTCTTATAAGTGGAGCTTTTTTCCTTTTTGTAATCATATTCAATCTTTGTGAGTACATTCAATAATATAACAGATGCATTCAACTTTGCTTAAAAGCGAAGTAAAATTATCGATTTTTATCGATAATAAGAAAACGGTAGACGAGTATTAATTTTAAATTTCGAGACAGACGGACAAGGCTAGAAAGGGCTCAACTCGTGGTTTATCCTGTTAATGTTCAGGCTCAGGATGCAATAAACTATACTTATAGCTTTATTAAGCTCTATTACCAGAAGCTGTATAAATATAGGCATATAGTTTTTGGATTTTGATTTACTACATCCCAATAAAAATATCTACCGTTTCTTTTTCCCCATTTATGATTCATGGTGTTCACGAAATAATCTGTATTAATAATCTATAATAATATCTGATCCATTTTAGCGTTTCATGAAAGTGGACTGGATACAGTGTTTTATATATTGATTTTCTTGTTGTGTTTTGCAATTGTCCATGTAGTCGGTGGTGTATGTTTGCTCATTGGGTTTTTGAAAGTAAGCCAACCGTATGACTAACAATCCATATATTTCTTAATTTTCTTCCTCTTTTCAGAAAAAAGCCTGGCTCTTCCTGAGTGGAATGCTATTAAGCTCCTTGTTTCCGTACATGGTACCATTGTTATTAATACCAATTGGTAAGTTTCAGCTTTGAGTTTTTATTTCTATTGAAGTTCGAGACTTTAGAAATGTATCTACCCTGAAGTATATTTCAGAGAATAGTTTGATTTATCATCTTCTCCACATAGGCTTTTAAATCTTAGTCCTTTCAAGTTTTAAATACAATTAACTTTATATTCTATGATTCATATAAGAAAATCTTATTATTTCACTTTAATTCTCTTTAGTTATGCAAGTTATTCTTACCATTTATGCCTGCCAATATTATCACTATCATTTGCTTGGAAATGAAGTGGAAAGAAGTGAGAATGCAACTGGATGATGTGGGTAATAACAAAATCAATAATCATGAAATCGCTATTAGTAAATTGTATGTAAATAGAAACGACACTTCCAATTAACAGAAGATTGGAATAAAAAATATTGAAAAGTATATGTGGATACGTTGGAGTTAAGAGCGTTATTTGAATCATAATATGTACTGTCGTAGGCATTAAGACTGTGACTGAGGATACAATTGCCATATGGGTATAAATACCTATGTATTGGTGACATTCATCGCTAGGCCGACAGTAGCGGTCAGAGTATCTCCTAGTCGGACACTCCTGAGTGCAACGTACTTACTAATTTCCTTAGATCTACGAAAAACCGATTTAGGCACAGGTTTTTTTAATTCTTAAAGCTGCAATTCTATGCGCTTTCGATTTCATTTGAGTCAAGCAAATATAATAATGACATGCCATAAAATGGCAGTGAAGGTGTGTCTGCGTGTGAGTAAATATTTATTGTTTGAATTTAAAAATATAATTATATTTTGCTCGGGCGCGCAATCAGCATGATGTCCCGGCTGCGCGGCGTTGACTGCGTTCCGTTCCTGGCTTCCTGCCAGTCAGCCTGCCAATTTAATTCGTTTGCATAAATTTTTTCGCCAATGGGTGCGGGGCGGCGGTGGGTGGGTTGGCTGCTGGCTTACCGCTGTGTAGGTCACAAAACCGAGGCCCTGTGGCTTTTTTATGCTAACCACAAAGCAGATATATCTATGCAGAGTTGACGCTGTTTGTTTTTATGCCTCGAACTTCCTTGAAAAGAGCTAACAAAAAATTGGCTATATTGTTACTGAGCAAACGTATGTAACAGGTCGCAGGAAGAAACAGGAAAGCTTCCTCTATGTCTCTTTCACTATCTCTGACTCTCACTCTGTCTTCTACCCTCCCTCTCTCACTCTTTCTTTCGCTCTCACTCACTCTATCTTCATCTCGTTCTCTATTTTCATCTGTCTTTCTTCTTATCTTCCTCTCTCTCTCTCTCTCTCTCTCTCTCTCTCTCTCTCTCTCTCTCTAACATTCTTCCCTTCTCGCTCTCTGTCTTTCCATCTCCTTCTTTCTCTGTCCCTCCCACTTCCCTTCACTGCCCTTTACTCTACAGGGTATCTTCTAGTCAGTCACTGCTCCAGTCACCGCACTTTGACTTGTTTATGTTATTTCCCTATGCAAAATTCGATTTTAATGTGCCGGCAAATGCCTGAAATATTTGCTGGCAATAGCAAGAGTGACTGGGTGGCTGGGTGGTTGGGTGGTTGCTTGGATGTGTGGCTCATTGGCTGTACTTTGGTGGCGGCGTCTTGGTTGCTGCCTGGCTTGTGCTCTTGTTTTGATTGTCTTGCTTTAAAACAATTTCGTCTATTTGCCTGCGTCCCCCAGTCGCATGCATAAATAATCAAAGCGAATGCAAATAAACAAAGCCTTAACTGAGTTTGCGTTTCTTTTCGTTGCTGTTGTTGTTTCTGCCTCTTAGCATAGAGTATTGCTTTCGAATAAGCATAATTGCTAATTATGTTGCAAGCTATCCCTGTTTGTGTGTGCTCGTGTGTCTTTAACTTGCTCAATAATTCAGAGAGCCGATTGACTGCAGAGCTGAGCCCCCAAGCCCCCTTGGAGGGTCATAAATCATCATTTATATTATTAACATGGGAATCCAAAATGGACAAAACACGCACACTTGCAATGTGTCTTCGTGTGTGCGCCCACAAACAACATGGGAATGTAGGTCCGTTGTCCGTGTCCAAAATATTTTGCTTGCAAAAAACATCAAACGTTGTTTTGCCCGTACGAGACCGAAGCGAAAATTAAAGTGTTGCATATTTGTGGGCGCAGCGCGAGAAAGCCTTCTTCCCAGGCCAAAGCATGGCGAAGTACTCAACCAGCCAGCAAAGGACAAGCCAATTGAGTGTGCGGTAAACTAATGTCTGGACATAGAACAAACTCACCGACTACACTGGGAGTCAATTGTTAAGGTCAATCGAGTTGCTCAGGGATTATATATTGCAGATGGAAGATTAGAGATAGAGGGATTAGATTGAAGATGAAAGATGAAAGATAGAAGATGCTAGATGAGTGATGGAAGATGAAAGATAAATAGATAATGATAAATGTTATATCATCTTGACTAGTAGAGAGTGTTAAATACTAATCAAATGATAAGTGATAAGTGACTTCTCAGTCAATCACTGATTGCCTAATTAATATATTTACAATATTCATTCAAAGAGTTGCCCCTTGAAAAGTCTATTCTAATAGAATTCACACCTAGGCCGCAGATGACTGCAGTCATTTGATTTTGGTCTCTTTAACTACTTGCCATATGTCTTCATTTGAGCGCATCCTTTTTGCAGCTACTGTGGATATATGCTGGAATGCTCGTATGCTAAACTAATAAAAAGTCCGGCTGACCAGGTTAGTTGTTGCAGCAGCAGGTCGTGTCGCCGTGTCCTGCTACACCATGTCTGGCTGGCTGTCTGTGTGTGAGTGCGTGTGTGATGGACTACGGTTCGAGGACTGCAGTCTCCAGTTAGCCAGTGCTTTTGCATGTTTTATAGCTCTGACCTTAATCCCATCGTGACCAGAGTCCTTTGCCTCTATATGTATGTGTGTGTGACTTTGTGTGTGTGTGTGTGTGTGACGTGTGAAGGTGTTTTTGTCTTTGGGGCTGCTGTTTTGATGGCGTTGAGCTTAAAGGTGAGCAGCCGCAGGCCAAAAGGCTTAAACAATACGTATTTGAGTACAATATGAAAGCTAACAACATGAGCAATTGATAAAGTCAGTTATCGATTAATTAAAAGACAAATATTAGTCGAAATTGAAGTCTTTAAATCTTTTAATATAAATTATTTCAAATGCAGAAAATGTGGGAAAATGCAATAGAATCGAATTCCATAAGCCATTATACAATTTAAAAACCTTTCAAGTGAAATGAGTAAGCTGAGTGAGAAAATGAATGAAATTTTTTAGTATTAGATAAGCAAAAGCTGTTTAAAAGTTCGAATACCCTGTAAAAAGTCAGGGTATTCGCATGTCGATAACTTATAATCACACTGTTGCAGCTTAAAGTGTTTCGTAGATAAGTTGATGGATAGGGTATAAATTCCTATCAATCGAACGTCAATCTCGTGTTTGACTTTGGATAATTGTTATCTAACGGTCAGGGTATATGCGAGTCATGCATATCCTTTCAAATGCATTTGTTTGCAACTTCTCGTGTTCGACTGCCAATTAGACTTTAGCTTGAATTTGAATAGAGATTTTGTTAGCAATCGATGGGAATCGAATCTCGAGTTGAAATTGTGGTCGTAAGTTAGGCTGTTGCCTTCGGGCCATTGGGGCCTTTGTGCATGTGAGGCCAAACATATGTTAGCTGAATTTATTGTTATTGAATGGCCAAAGACTCACAGTGAGTCGACTGAAATAGACACACTCACATCACACACAGAGAAAGAGAGACAGAGACAGAGACAGAGGGAGAGAGATGACTTTGTAAGAGCACGTTTGAAAGTCCAAGGAGGAGGCAAACATGTTAAATTATGTATATTTTAATCTTGGGCTTATCGCACTCATTAACACCTGGGCTAACAAACTAGGCAAGGCTCGAGGGCCAGCAGCGGCTTTACAAATCTCAACGTGAGCACACCTATTCACACCTGCATGCGCCCTGTATAAACACCTTTTGAGGAGCTGCTTTTTATCCGCATTTGCATCCGGATTCCGGTTGAGTGTGCATAAACTAATAAAGCTTATCTCGCTTGCTTTGCCACACCGAGCCATGTTTTACAGGTGGGTCAACAGCACTCACTGTGTCAAGGTGAGGCCACAAAGACCGGGCTCCGGGCTAGAGCCAATAAACGAGAGTCGATGAAATCCATTTGGGCCAACTGCAATTGGCCAACAATATTGCCAATTACAAATTTGTCGGCTTCAATTGAAAGCCTTACAATTGCAGCTCGGGCATTAAATGAAAATCAAATGAAATCCAATTCAGGTGCGACCAAGAGAGAGAGAGAGAGAGACAGAGAAAGAGAGAGAGAGAAAGAAGTGTGAGATAAAGAGAGAAACGCTTTTGCTGCTTCGACAAAATTTTAATTAAAATCCTTTTGCTGCAGTCCGTGCTTAATTAATTGTACTTTAGCTTTGCGCAGCGGACTGCGTTTAATTCTGCCCGTTGGAGAGCTGCAAATGGATCGTAAAGTCCCTGCCAGCCCGTCAGGCAGTTACACTCGACGAAAATGAGTTGCAATCTGTTTGCTGAATATTTCAAATGGAACTTTCATTTGTGATGCAAATTTGAATGCCTTTAGCCTCTGTGAAGAGAGTATTTATCTTTCTTTCCATATAGAGTCTCTTTAACTAGTTATTTGTGAGACGTCGAGTGTGAGGGTTAGAGGAGAGAGCAAAGGTCCCATTTCTCTATGTCTCTCTTTATCTTCCTCTCTCTCTGGTGCTGTTTTCTGGAACTCGTCCCTTCTATTTCTCACAGTGTAACTTTCGTTTAATTAAAGCTGCAACACTTTAAGCTGTGCAGCTTGACTTTGGGCATTGCTCAACACTTAATCAGGCGAGAAACTCATCGATTGCACACTGTTTTGTCACCTATATATAGCTGACAACTTTCCACATAATCCAATTGCTAGCACTACTCGCAGCTTAGCTCAGTTCAATCTTCGTTTTTCCATTTTCCTACTTTGTGAACGCTGCATAGATCATGTCAAGTGATTTTGCAGTCGCAATGCTAGGGAAATGACTAAGCGCTGCACTTGCTTCACAGATTGCCAGCAAGTGCTCACTTACGCCCGCCCTGACACGCCCCTGTCTCCCTGCCTCCCTGTCTCCACACGCACAGCAGCTCGCAGGCGGAAAACAAGTGTAAATCAAATAAAACCTAATAAAATATAAAAAAGAAGGAAATGCGGTCGCAGCTTGGCTCTGACGCAGCCAACAGCAGCACGCACAGCAACATACACACATACAAGCCATCTCCCTCTCTCTACACACACACACACACACACACATCATAGACCATGCACCCCAACACAACCCACACGCACTTATGGCGCACAATGCCCCAGACATTTAAAGAAAAACCCAAGGAAGCACACGAACAAAAAATACGAGTGAGAGTTTTTTGAAGGATATGCTCGACTAGCTGATGCCCGGCATGTAAAAAGGGTAGTTATATGACAAGCTTCTAAATTCTACTCTTAAATTTAGGCTTTGCAAACTTAATCTTAGTCTTGATACATATCGATATAAGAGAAATGTCAGTAACTATCGACTGCAAGCATCAATAGACCTGGCTCTTTCAAAACATGTTCAATCTAAACATGAAGGAGGAATAATTCCTCTATCTACCCCACTCACTCATTTTCAATGGGTATTAAAAGGGAAAACGAAACCCAAATGGCAAACGAATTGGAAGTCAGCAATTTTATGTTTTATTGCAATTCTTGGCTTTCATTTTCGCTTCTATTGCCGCACACGCCCCACACCTCAGCGCACCTCATCTCACCTCAGCCAGCCATATTCTATTTTACGGGTTACGTTCGCGGTGCAAGCAACCCATCTGCCCATCTGAATACTCCCTTTCGCTATGTGTGCTTGTGTGTGTGTGTGGTTGCGTAGCTGTGGATACGGATACAGTCATTTACGTGGCTACGACTACGACTACGACTACGGCTGAGTCGACGGGGCAACATGGCAACAATGGTGGCGTCTCCATCAAAGGCAAAAACTTGGCCTGCAGCTGGAGCTACAGCGCTTAAAAACCTGCTCGAAAACGCGTGCCACTGGCGCTCATTGGGGGTGGCCTGCCGCCCCAATTGCTGCCCCATCACCCTGCCCCCACCTCTTCGTTTCGCGCGCATATGTCATAAATGCTGGCGGGTCCCAGTGTGTATACCCTGGAAGCCATTAAAAGTGAGGGTAGATTGTTTCGGGGTAATTGACACGTATATTGAGTAGGAGAAAGGCCAATATAGGCATATATACGTGTGCATGTCTAAGGACATGAAATTTGAACGAGATTCTCGGATAGCTACAATAGATATTCGTCTTAAATCTTTGTTAATTTGAGGTTAATACTAAATATGAGCTGTCTCTAAAGCTTTGTGAAAGGGATAAAGATCTTCGAAACCCCGAAAAATATATTTTCCACATTCTCATATGGTTTCAACTCCCAAGAAAGAACGTTACAAACTATATAGGGTATCGCTAAGTCAAGCACACTCACGCAAGCCGTTAATACATTGCTCTATCATAATCAGGGTATTTGTGAGTCGGTCAAGCCCAACTAGAACAGGCTGGCCTGCTTCGGGTTTCCTTCCTTTTTTTGG
Source organism: Drosophila pegasa (assembly GCA_035046225.1). Taxonomy (NCBI): domain Eukaryota; kingdom Metazoa; phylum Arthropoda; class Insecta; order Diptera; family Drosophilidae; genus Drosophila; species Drosophila pegasa. Next base: position 545,799 of record JAWNOD010000076.1, read on the forward strand.
GCTCTCGCTGCCATGACAAGGCCAGGGTTGTAAAGATCCAAATGGAAAATGGGGTTTTTGTGGCAAGTGCGCGCAATTGTATGGCCTTTATAGATAGGGCGAACTGTACGCGTGTGATTGTACGTCTAAACGTGCTTAGGCCTCGGCACACACCCACCCACACACACACGCACACACACTCACATATATCATATATATACATATATTAAATTGATATGATATCGAATGTGGCGCTGTGTGTGCATTACAATTTCGACCACTTCGACCGAGCCTAGTCGAGCGAGGCTTTTGGGCCGCAAATTGTTTTTGCGGCTGGCATATAAATCATGTAAATATTGCCGTACATGCATTATTTATCTTATTTCATTATTTACAGAGCCCGTTACAGGGTATCTGAGTGGGCTGCTCTAATCAAATAAACCCTTTAATAGTCGTGTTTTATGTCTCACAACAAATCAATTTCAATCAGTTTACTAATTGCAATTTGCTCACTTTTACTCAAACACATTTTACGAGTACTTGAAAGCGGCAAGTGGGGGCATGCACGACTTGCGAATACCCTGAATAAATGTGAGATTGCGATTTGTATTTCAACTGAGGCTGAAATTGAAGAGCGTTTAATGATAACTAGGCTAGCTTACTCGAGCGTGAGTGTGCTAGATTCGTAGATACCCTAGACCCACGAGAATTGTTAGTAATGATCCTTCTTTATAGCCTAAAACATTTGTAACATGTTGAGAATATATTTTTCAAGGTTGCTCAGATGTATTTGCTTATCTTTTTCATGTAGTATTATAAAGAAGTCCAGTTGCTGGGTATAAAAACTTTGCAGGGTATATAGCAAGTCAGTCAACAATTTATTACGTGCTCTATATTTAGGTACCCAACTGTGAGCTTTGTTAATTACTCACTCACATATCCCTTTGTCACTCGCTTACAGGGTATGAGAAGAAAACTTCAGGCCAAAAATTGCGCAGGCCAAGCCAATAAAACTTGGACACAAGTACGTCTGCTGGTCGGTCATTATAATGCATTAGACATTAGACATAAACGCTGTTTCATGGACTATCAGGCGTGGCGTGGCCTGGCCTGTGACCCTCTCTCTCTCTCTCTATCTCTCTCTCTCTCGCTGACCCTTGGCGACTGACTGTCTAATTGCCAACTTTCACACAATGAATGGCGTGTGCCGCCTGCCCGAGTCTCGAGTCTCGAACCTAAAAACCAATTCAAAGCCAAAGCCAAAGCAAACTCAAAACTGGGAACGGGCAACTTGAGGCGAGCTCTGCCAGGCAATAAATCATTGCGATGGCTGCCAAGTTGCAACATCATTGAACATTAAAATAATTGCAAATGCGAAAGTTGTCGTTGTTGTTGTTATCGTTGTTGTTGTTGTTGTTGTTGCTATAGTTGTTATAGCTGTTGTTGCCTGTACGGTCAGCACATGCCGCAGAGGGCCGCACTTCATGTTCATTAATGATAATTAAAAAAGTTTTGCCAATAAAAATTTGCTATGCCCACGGCCTGTGAGTGTGCGGGTGTGTGTATAAAGTATAGTCTCTCTCTATGTGTGTGTGTGTGTGTTAGGTAATGTTCTAGGTGTTGAGCAATTTGAACTCGCTTTAAATGCGCACAATTTTCCACAACTTTTAATCAACAAAGGCCAAATTTTCAAAATTTAGCCTCAACAGTAATTGAGAGATAAGAAATGTTTTCAACTTAGTTCCGTGAATGGGCTGTAAAAGCATTTAGCAAATATAATACTTGAGCGAACTTTTTCCTGATTAAGCCGAATATGTTTTTAGCCGTAAAGTCGAAATATGCAAAAGAATTGAAATAAAGATTAAAAATTCGATATGAAATTTGGTTTGAGGTAAGCATCTAATACTTGATATAAGTAAAATGAACTTAAGTTCTGTTTTCTGTAAGCCACTAGTGAACCAGTTCATAAGTCACAATTTGCAAGTGATGATGTTCAGTTATCTAAATTCTATCACAAAGGTAAATTGATGTTATATAATCTGTGATCTTATTGCCTCTGAACCAATTAAGAGCTAGTTCAAAAGTCACAAGTTCCAAAAAGAACTGATATATTTATTCAAAATGATAAGCCGATTAGCTGCTAACCACTTGCGAATCAGTTCAAATGAGCCATCTATGAACCATATAAATTAATTATACATAATTCAATTTAAAACTTTTTACTCAACGAATTAACTGAATTAACTACCTCAGCAAGCGGCAGAGCTGCGAACCAGTTCAAAAGTCACACAAGTTCCCCCCCAAAAAAAGGAACGAAGTGAACTAAACAATATGCAAAAAGTCAAAATTCAATTGGCAGCAAATTAGTGCGAATATTCATGGCAAGCATAGCCCTAAGAACTCTATAAATATGTATGAGGCATTGCATGTGGCAAGGACTGCTCCGTACCACTCGAAAGTGTGTGTGCGAGTGTGTGTGTGTGTGTGCTTGGTATCTGTTTAATATTCTGCACGTATTTTTAACAAGCTTGTTGCTCAAATTTTGCAGCAAAACTGCAGTCAGACAGGCAAGGCGAGGGGCTGGGGGGCTGTGTTAGGGACTGCTGTGTGGCATGTGGCAAGTGCTATTAATGTAGACTTTTATTTCGATTGCCTACGTAGCTACGTAGCATCATCAATTGCAAGTCATATTTCAAGCATTTAGCAGAGCTCGAAGCCCGCTCGAAAGTAGGCAAAACATAAATTGATGATGGGGCAAAGGCAGCGCAGTTGCCACATGCTGCTGCTGCTGGCTGTGCAAAATGTAAACAAACATTTGGCTTGCCGCGACTGGAAGGCTGCTGGCGCCACTCGTGTGGCGTGTGGCACGTGCAACGCACTGCGCCGACTCACCAAATGTGGGCTGGAACTCGCCTTTTTCGGCTTTCCATTGGAGTCAAGTTCGTTGGGCAAAAGGCGCTTTGTTTGGCACGCAGTCAGTTCGTTACGCGTTGCATGCAGCAGCTGCCGCAAGCCTAACTGAAGCGCGCGTGCCACACTTCGCGCGAGTCGGAAAGAAATTCCATTTCAGTGCCAACTTACGACAAAATGCAAAAAGTTACGCATACGCCGCGTTAGCCCAAAAGCCAACTTGTTGTGCGTGAGTTTGTGCCTCTGTCTGTGTGTGTGTGGCAAGTGTAAACACGCTTGCCACTTGCCACACTTAATGGCTTTGACATTGACAACGTGAAAGTGCTCGATCTGCGCCTGAATAAAAATATTAACAAGCAGCAGAAGTAGAGGAAAATTTGTTGCCTGCTTTTAGCATAATTAAGCGAAGCTGTTGCACGTTGCAAGTGGCAGCGGCGCTGCGCTCAGTGAAAGTAAAAGAAAAATTGCAAATACAACAAACATAAACAAGAAACTTTTCGCTCAGGCGACTTAAAGTTAAAGTCCTTTTCGGACTGCATTTTGAGGTAAGCTCTGGGGCAAGGTGGCAGGAGCTCCACTACCTTTTGCCAGTTTGCCATTTCGCCAGTTGGCAGTTGCCAGTTGGCAGCTTGTTTATAGTTGGTTAATTGAAGTCGAGAGTTCTTCTCCTTCTCCCCTTCTCTTTTTTTTTTTGTGGCCCAAAAAGCCGGCTGGCAAAAAGTTTAATTGAATCCTGCGTGTTTAGAGTTTAGTTTCACAAGTGCCTGTCGCTCGCTTCAAGCTCAATTATTTTTTACGAATTTTTACTGTGACTTCTTGACTTATTACTACAGCTCTTTACATATCTCTTTCATTCCTGTAAGCAGGCTTAAGTGCATAGTTATTTGAAGCTGCTTTCTATTGCAACAGCTCTTTGATTTTGCATCTCTCCTTTAACATTTTTTTGTAGAAATTATAACTTATATTTTTTTTGTATTTTATAATCAAATAGATATTTTTTATGCAAGATTTTTTTTTTATAAATTTTAGTTGTCATCTTTAAAAATGTTTAAACTTGTATAACAAATTTAATTGTGTATTTAAAAAGTTTAATGGATTAAGGTCTTAAGAGCTTAGATTGGAAGTTGCACTTTGACTAAACTATTGTTAAGAAATATACATATTTAGCTTAGTATATTTGTGTATTCTATCAAAGTTAATATTTAGAAATTGAATGACATATTACCTAAAACACTTGAAAAAATCTTCCTTCATTTTTATTTTTTCTTAAAAAAATTTTTGCTTTGCTTGTTAAATTTATTTTAATTTAATTTAATTTTTAATTTTATTTTGATAAAAATATTTGTAAGGTCATTTTTATTTTTTTAATTTTTAAAATAATTTTTTAAAATATATAAACATTTGATCCATATATTTTTAGATAGCAGTGAACAATATTTTACTCTCAAGTCTATTGCATTGTAAATATCTCTTTTAGGTTATTTTTCGTATTTTAAATATTTATGTTAATTATCTAAAGAAATTGGAATTTTTCTAAAAGTAGAACAAGTTTCAAAATGCATTTGAAATTTTAAGAAAAATCTCTTTTTATTATACATATTTTATAAAATAGCTGAGGTTCGGCTTAACTCTTAAGCCAAAACATTTGCTTATTTAGTATATTATCTAGTATATCTTATAGAAGTGAATTACTCTGAGAGTATTTCCTATGAATTCAGTGATTAGTGATTTGAAGCCTGGATATTCTCTTTTCTTAGGAGATCAATCGTTAAATATATCACATCTTCCAGCCTTAACAGTCAAAGATTAGGATAGCTGTTATGGGAGCAGTTCATCTGTCAGCGAGGACTTTGTTTCTCAGGTTTCGCTTCGTATCGAGGGGGAAGACTTTAACTAAACAAAAGCCTAAATGGCTTAAACGCTTTCGGCTGATGGCAGCTGTTTTTCCGGTCATGGCAAATGTTGATTTTATGATTGACTTCTGGCTGGAGGAGCGTGGCCCACAAATTTCCACGGCCTTGCGCTTAGTTACAGCAGAGGATGGAAAAGAAAAAAAAACTTTTCAAGTGTGTCAAAAGAAAAGAACGAAGAATGAAATTAAAAAACACGAACAACAAAATAAAAATGGGAATAAACTCACAAAGAAAGCAAAAGCACGCGAGAGAGACGCATGTGCAAATAATAAGAGGAAAAAACGAGGGCCTCAAATTCAATTTGAAGGAGGCTTAAGATGGAGAGGTGGAGAAGGAAGTGGAGGCGGAGACGTTGGGTATACAAATACCACACGGCCTAGACGCCACGCACAAATAGTTAAAACGGAAATGAAGGTCTCTGGGGAGGTGCGGGCAGCGAGGCCGAGGCATGAAGGAATCAATCGAAGAACCAGAGCCGCCCCAAGCCATAAAAACGAAATCGAAATGGAAGTCGAGCAAAAACTACTTTGTTTGCGATTAGCACTTGGCCGGCTTTTTCGCTCTAGGGCAGAGAGAGGGAGAGAGAGGGGGCTGGAGGAAGGTTGGCAAATGAAAATGTGTGTCAATATATTGATTGAATAATGGTCTACATATTGACAAACAACTCAAAAGGCACTCGACACGCGACACTCACAGAACTCAGAGCAGAGCCAGATGCCACGACTTGACAGCCAGTTGACAGGCAGAGCAGCCGCAGCAGCAGCAGCAGCGGCAAAAGTGGTAGATGGAGTCTACGAAACAGGAAGCTACACCACGCCTACGAATATGTTGAGTTGGCAAATGCAAAACAAGTATGGGAATTGGTAGAAGGGGGAGGGGAAGGGGATAGCGGGGAGCGTCGGCTCGACTGACTGGGGGACATCAAAAGGCATTTCGAGTGTGTCATCAATGCAAAGCAGCTCGCAAGATGAAGACGTTGCTCGACTTAGGAGTGGGAATTGATGTGCTACAAGCAGATTGGCTGCGATGAGAAGCGCAGAGGAGAGCGAGGTGGGCTAGATGTTGTACAAAATGTAGATGAAGATGACGTTGATGACGAAGAGCTGCTGAGTAGGCTAGTTAAAGCTTGACTTGGAGTTGGCGATTAACTATTATGAGAATTGCATAGAAGAGATGCGGAATGGATTAAATGCAGCTGAGCGTAGAGGCAGGAAGAGCGATGTAGGAAGATGGTATACAATATATAGATGACGTTGATGAGATTTGACGAGGAGAGCTGCTAAGTAGACTCTGGTCTATTTGAATGTGATGAGAATCACAAAGAATAGCTGGGAAGTGATGTCGCTTAAGTAGTAATTGGAAATGAAGTTCCATGAGCAAAATTACTATAATGAGAATCGCGGAGAAGGGCTGATAAAGTTCTACATGATAAAGACGTACTCTGCTTCACTCTAGATCTGCTTCGACTTCAATTCGAAGTTCGCTCTTAAGAATGAGAAGAGCTGCTGGTTGGGCAAAGAATGGCAAAGGTGTCTGCGTAACACGTGCTTGCCCTAATTAGATAAAGTTTGTTTGCATTACAAACATACTGGCATCAAATTTTGGCTCCCTGCTTGTTCCAAAGCAGGCAAAAAAGTTTGGCCCTGATTGACAGACGCACATCAAGTCAAATAGAAAAGAAGAAGAAAATAAAAAATGGCAAATAAAAAAATTTATTTACGTAAATAATTTTCATTGAATATTTTTTTTTATTTATTTATTTTTATTTATTTTTTTTTTGCTCATTTGCGTGATATTTGAAGTCGTCGAGTTTTCTCTAGACAGAACTTTGCCTCGAAATATTTGTATTTGATTTTCTTTTACATTTTCTCGCAGCTTTTCTTATTTGCTTTTATGATTTCCCCGCATTAATTTCACGGCGTCGCTTCTTGAAAGTCTTTTTGGGCGAACGCAAATTTCTTCTAGCTGAAAATGTGCTGAAATTTCTGTTGACAGAGAGCGAACTCTGAACTGCCAGCATTTGAATGTTGTCGAGGCCGTGGTGGGGGCAGGAAGCGGGGCAGTGGCAGGGGCTTTTTTCCTAATAAGCAGCGAGAGTATGGGTGTTCCCGCACTTTAAGGAAATGCTTTTCATAATTTATGCTTCTCTAGATTGATTGGATTTGCCGCTCTAAAAATAAAATATAAATTAGGTAAGAATTACGAAAAGTAAGTACACAAAGTGAAGAGAAAAGTAATTAAATTACCTAAATTAGGTAGGCAGCAGCTTGAATGGAACTAAATTTATATCATTTGGGGTCTTTAGTACAATTATGAATGCAAATAATTTTTAAAATTCACGAAATTGTCAGTGAATACCAATTTTGATAGAACAAAATACCATATCTTAATAATTTATAGAAAAGTTTAAAAAATTAAAAAATAAAATTAAAAATATTATTTTTTTAAATCAAACAAAAATTATGAAAATTTAAAAAAAAAAAATGAAAATTATTAAAAAATATTTAGATTCCATTTTAAATAGACAAATTTTCTAATGATTTGAAAAAAAAATAAGCTTTAAAAGAATATACAAATAAAAACTTGGCAACAATTCTTCGACTTACAGATTTTTATAGATTAATTTAATAAAATTTCTTTAAATCATTAAACTTTCTCCAATAATTTTACACACTTTAATCAATCCCCGCCCAGTTTCGGTTTCTCTCAGTGCAGCCGAAAGCCAAGTTAATTCGCAATTTAATTTACATCCAGCTAGAGCCGCATGCGCTTTAAAGGATATTTCCGCACATAATCTGTATATAAAGCGCTGCTAAAGCCTCGGCATTATTTCATAATATTTGAAGCACTCGCTTTTGCGCTTCTTCTTCTTCTCTTTGCCTTTTTTCCTGCCTGCTAAAAATGGGCACAAAGCAAATGGCGCAAGGGGAAAAAATTGTGGAAATTGTGGAAAATTGTGAGAATTTCAAGGCTTTGGCTTTGGCTTTTGGCACTTTGTTTGCATTGTGCGAGGCGCAAACTTGTTGTTAATTAAAAGCTCACAAAAAGTAGGTAACATGCACATAACAAGACACGCACACATACACCTACACACACAGATACACACCTATACACACACAGCTGAACAATTGTTGCACATGATATTAATTTGTGGCCGCCTTTTGTGCTGTCTTTTGGCTGTGGCTCTCCTTTCTTCGAGGACAACAATGGGCAGTGACAACAATGAAGGCCAGCACTGCTGCACAGCAACAATTGCCGTTACGGCAGCAACAATTGCTGCTGCCACAGCAAGGGAACACACTAACACAAATCTTTATTTAAGCATAACAAAAACATCAGCTTCAACTGGGCGGCCGCCCAGGCAGCACAAGTCGAAGCAACACAAAAAACGACATGAGAATTGGCGAGGAAAAAAAAAACAAGAAGTAGTTCGCGTAGTCGGGAGTGCACGACTAAGAGATATCCTGTAGTCAGAGGCAGCAGTTGCATGTATTTGAGGAGTGTCTTGCGTGATGCATTGAGTTAGCTGAAGTAACTGAGGATTGATATTGATTTCTAGTGAATGAGTGAATGTTATCGATGGTTCTATACTCCCTCTTGCTTTCTCTTTCTCTATCGCACTTTTACTCTGATACATTATGAGATTAGGGTTTAGGGATTAGGGAGGAATACAAGCTAGGCATACGTAGACTTATATTCTCATACTCGTATACTTTTGTAGTTTTTAACTCTTATACAGATGGTTAAAGGAAGAGGCCTTTCTTTTGCATTCTTATACTCTAGTACTTTTTGTGTTAAAGCTTTCCATACTTATGCTTATACAACTAATTACTATTATACTCGCTACACTTTTACTTAAATACCATAATTTAGTAGCTTATATTCTTATATTGTATGGGGTCTAATTGTGATCAGCTAACTGATTCTGCTCTCCTTTAATCTCTGTTCTTATTCTTCCATTATTTTATACTCTTATATTGATCGCAATCGCCAATCACAAATATAACTGTCTTTTGGCTGCAACCACACCTCCTTCCGCCTGTTACATGCACTCTAACAATAGTAAGCCAATATACCCTCTCGAAACACTTTCAATGGTTCGCAGTGTATAAAAAATTAGAGCAGCAAAGCGCCTTAGGATATGCAACACATAAAACTTTGGCTTTAGCAGCAGCAGCAGCAGCAGCAGCAGAAGCCAACACCCAAAGCCGAGTCGAATCGCAGTTGTAGTTGAAGTTCGAAATCGGAATCGCAGCTGTAGTTGTAGTTGTAGTCAGAGTTGGAGTTGGAGTTGGAGATGGCGTTTTCAGTGGTGTGTGGTTGCTGCTGCTAATAGGTTTGCACGCGGTCCCTTGGCGTGATAAGTGCCTGGACGTTGAGCTACTCTAAGTAGGTTAAAGCATTTTATTTCGATTCATGTCATCAACATATGTTAGCATTAGGTCGAGTCTAATGGGACTACGTGCTGAGGTTGCTGAATATGTTTAATTCGATTCAAATTCTAAATGAAATAAGAGCTATAAATAATTGTATGTAAGAGAAGTTACTCACGGTATTTCCTGGTCGGATACTTCCCACTCTTGCCTAACAACTCAGCCTACTTTTGCTTGATTTCTATTTGAAATTGATTTCGATACACGCCGCATAAACCTCGCCTGCATTTCTGCTGCTGATGTTGCAACAACTGCGGGAAGCTGCTTCAAGTGACGTCCATGGAACAAGTATTTCCGTAACTTCATGTCTCTGTCTGGTCGTTTAGCTGCTCTGCTGGCTGCTTGAGCCACATTTGCTCAGTCGAATTGGCAGTCGACTTTAAACTTTTTTCTAATGCGAATAGCCGAATCAGACGTACAGCCTATATATAGATATACGTATATAGATATATGTATATATATAACTATTTACAGCTATCTTTGTGTGCGTGCCACGCCTCTAGCCCTCGGGGGCAAATGGGAAGGCTGCCAAAAAGTTTTTGGTTCGCAAACTTTTCTGCATATATTTTGGCCACAGAAACGGAAGCTTGTTTTTCTTCTCGTGTCTCGTTTCACATTTTCCTACAGTTTTTTATCCTCTTTTATTTTTTTCTTTTTTTTTTTTTTTTTTTGTTGCTGTTGGCATTTTTAAATGCTTTAATCGCAATTTATCAAATTGGAAAATAAAAGGGCTCACTCTTAAAGTTTTTTCGTGCGGTCAATGCGCACAGTGGGACAAATTTGAAAAAAATTGTGATGCAAAGAAGATGGAAAAAATTAAATGAAATTTCATTCCATTTTTAAATAGAAAGTACAATTTTTTTGTAGATAATAAATACATTTGAGAGATAAGCAAATATATTTTCTAAAATGAATTTTTATATTTTATATATATATTTTTTTTTGTATTTTTAAATTTTTATTATTGTACTCTTAACAGTACTAAGAAATACAATTTATCTTAATCTTTTTGCATTATAATTATCTATTAAATAAAATAGAGATTTGGTTTGTTTTTATTTTATTTAATTAATTATTTATTGAATACGATTTATTTTTTACTTTATATTATTATTATTTTTTATTTTTTTAATTATTAGATATATTTATTATCATTAAATTTTTTTTGTATTTTTTAATCTTTTTTATTATTATTCGTATTTAATTTTAGCATGTTTAGAAAAATATTAAAGTATTTATTTTTTGTTTAAGAAACCCATATTCTGCCCACTGTGCAATCCCCCAATTCAAGTCTATACAAATTCGTTTAGTTAAGTTTCTCTCGTAGAGCAATTTCCAGTTGGGATTTGGCATAGAGTTTTACAGTTAGATTTGGTTCTTTTCAGATTGTGGAGTCGGGGCTCAGCATGCGGCTGACCATAGACACGGCTCGGCGCAAGGAGCTGTGGAAGTTGTGAGCGCAATGTCCACGCGGCCCACATGTCCCACATGGAACGGAACACGCCCACTTTGGAGGCAATGGCCACGGCGACGCCGACGCCGACACATCGGCTGCACCGACCGCCGGATGTGGAGACGGCGCTCTCATCAATGCTATGGACGCCCTACGAGCGGCCAGCCAGCTCCACGTCGGAGGAGGACGACGAGGAGCCGGAGGCGGAGGACGACGACGAGCGCCTCAATCGCAAGCTACGCAAATCGCACAGCAGCTACGAGACGAGAAGCCACCTAGCAGCGATTGCCCTCGCACCACCTGCTGGACCGCCCCCTCTAGCCGCTGCTCCTCCCGTGCCTTTTTCCACTCTGAGCAAGGCGAGCCATCGCAATCGCTACTCGTATCCGAGCTACTACGGCAGTCCGGCCCACACGCTCATCCAATGGTGTTCCTCGACGGCGACGGCGATCAAGGAGCCGCCCTCTTACGACTCCCTCTACCAGCCGGGCGCGTCCGGCGTGGGCGTGGCCAGGGCTAGCCTGGCGGCCGTCGTCCAGCTGCCGACAAACTACAGTCTACAATGTGATAGATCGCAACGATCCCCAGCAAAGCAAATCCAGGAAGATGAACTCGATGACGACGACGCGGAAGATCGAGCGAAGCAACTAACGGCAAATGTTCCAGCTGAGCGTCTGGTGCGCTCCTTCACGGACGACTATATATCGCAGGTGAGTGAAGGGATGAATATCGATTAAAATATCGATAATAAATATCGAGAATATCGAGGGAAAGAACTGATGGGTTCTATAAGAAAAGGTATGGTATAGGATATCGGTATGGTATCGAGAATATCGAAGGAAAGAACTGATAAGTTTCTATAAGCAAAGATGTGTCTATCGATAAATATCGATATTGATATAGAAAACTGTTTCATGGAGTCGTCTATAAAATCCTAATTGTTTGTATGTCTACAAAACTCTATCTAGGTCTAAACAAAATTCCTAAATTGCAAGCCGGAACTCATCAATATACCTTTACTATATAAGATTTTAGAATTATCCAGCTGAAAGAGAGTTTTTCTTTATTATTTCTCAATATATGAGACATGATCAGAACTCTCTTCGACTTTATAGCTGTTCACTTACGTGCCATATCTATTATTATCTATTGTTCAATTTATGGATGAAGATGGCAACCCTGGTGACTGTCTATCTGTCTGGCTGCGTAGGCGCCTCATAAAATTGTCACCTTGGCTCGTTCGACGCACTTCGACTCCAAATGTGGCGCCATCAAATTTGATGTCAAGGCTGATGCCTGCCGCCGAGTGGGCATGTCAATGGGGGAGGGGCAGGTTGTAGAACTCCATTATCGAGGCCCCCACTGACAGGCAGTGCGCCTCGGATAAGGGCTAATGTTTCACTTAGGCACTTGAGTGCCGACCCGCGTCTTCGATAAGAGAGCGCCAGATGTCGCATTCAGCGTAATTGGTATCGATATCGATACCAGCCGAAGGGATGTGGGCGGGGGCGGAGCGGAGCGTGGGCTGCGGGTGCCGTTAGGCGCAAGGGCTGAGCAAAGTGCCTACAAAAGAGCGCGTCAATATGCATTTAAAATATGTGCATCTCTCTCGCTCTCACTCACTCATGCACTCTCTCTCTTTCGGTCTCCCTCTCCCACTCGCTCGCCTGGCTGCTGCTATCATAATTTGTCTTTGTTTTTATTTTGTTGTCAGCGAAATGGAAAATTGACCACAAAGCAATGAACAGAGAGAAGATAGAGAGAACAAAGGCGCAATACGGAAGGAGAAAAAAAACTGTAAATGTATTTAACTAAATGACATAGTGCGGCGCCTGCATGCACTGCGAGAAATTACTACGAAAAAAAAAGCTAAAAGAAAAGTGAGGAAAAAAATAAAATAAAATTAATTAATTGAACTCTTCAGAAATGTGATAAAAAAAATAAAAATATATATCAAATAAATATTTTATAAATATAACTACCCCATCTTTTCTCGCAGTGCCCCCTTTCCATATTTATGCTATAAATAAATATAGTGCAGGGTTGTCGCTGTCATAATTGAGCGAGTCCAGGGAGTTAGGGGTTGCAATCGATTGACAATGTTCAGGGGGGTTGCACACACACACACACTAGATAACAGTGACCAGGCCACCCCCCCCCCCCCCCCCCCGGCGCTGCACCAGTTGCGAAAAGGAAAACCACATTAAAACCAGTTTTAAGTGCAGGCAACTCTGTCGCATAACCTCCAAAATTAGCCATGTGCACAGAGAAAAAAAAAGCACATGACTAGACATTTATTATGAAAGTTGACTTGCAGCCAGACACCGTTAGATTTGGGCGGGGGCGGGGGCGGCGACGGGCTGCAGCAATCAGCAGCAATCGCAATTGCACAAGAATGAGCAGCAGCAGCAGCAACAGCAGCAGCAACAATGACAAAGCCAACAGCAGCTAGAACAATAAGTCAGCTGCAGCAGCAGCAGCAGCGTCAGTTGAGCTAACAGTAAATCACATTATATTTCTGTGACGTAATTAATGCAAGTAACACAGCGTAACATAATTAGAACACACACACACTCACACACACACATAGATAGGCACACGCACTAACAGTTATACGGCGCTCGCATCATGTCGTATTTGGGGTCGCGTTAGCTTTTGGCAGTGTGCACTGGTTGGAGATGAGCGCAGCTGCAGCTCTTATAAATTAGAAGAGCAGCCTTGCAGCTAAAAGTAGCCAAAGCTTGTTGCATATGCAAAGCAAAGGCAGCTATAAATAGCTTTAAAGCTAAGTATGCTAGAGGAAGTGAGAGAGAGAGCAGAGTATAAGAGCAAGAGCTGTAGTCTTATAAATTATAACAGCTTCAAAGCGAAAACGTAGTTAAAGCAACTCTCAACAAGCTAAGCAGCGATATGGCACACATAAAGAAATAAAACGCTAAACCAGAGAGGAAGAGGGAGAGAGAGAGAGGTGGGAGTAAATGTGTGTGTGAGCGCAGTCTTATAATTTATGGCAGCGGCATTAAAGCCAAATTGAGTAGTTGGAGCAAGTTGCATATGCAAACCAGAGCGAGATTAAAATAAGCCGCAGCGCGATAAGTCACACAAAAGGCACGCTAAACGCTCATCTCTGACGCTAAGCCAGACGAACAGAGAGAGAATGAGGGACGAAGTTTGTGTGTGTGTGTGTGTGCGTGCTGGCGACCATCCATTAGAGTGAGAGTAAGTCATACGACGGCAACAACAATGAGAACAGGCAGCAGCAATAACTTTATCAGCAAACATGCAGACGCCAGGCAGGAATAACAGCAACAACAACAGCAACAATTACTTGTGACGATTTTATGTTTATGCGTTGGCTTAATTAATTCAATTAGGCGCACATTTATGCGCCCGCCTGGCAGTGGCTGCTGGTGGCCGTCCTTGTGGCCGCTGTCACCTTGCTCATATTTTTTGTTCCTTTTTGGCCACTGGCTAATCCCTCAGCAATTAACATTAATTAGCGCTTGAAACTTAAATCTTGTCATTTGACTAATGCAAAGCTGACAGGTTTCTCTTTCTCTTTGCCTCCTTGTCTCACTCACGCTCTTTCTCCTTGTCTGCTTGCAGAACTGCGCATTATTCACGCCTGCGATAAACGACACAGAAACTGAAACGGCAATAACGGCAACGAGTGAAAAGCAGAGGCGAACAACAGCGACTGCGACGGCGACGGCGACGGCGACAGCGACGAATGCAAGATCACAACAAAGTGCAGAAAATCAAAGCGACAGCAAAGCGAATTGCATTATCAATGAAAACGACGACAAAGAAGACGACGGCGTCGACGGCGACGGCGACGACAAAGGCGATGAGCGAGAAATGGCAACGACAGCAGAAAGAGTAAACGAGGAAACAGGCACAGTTGCAGTCGGCGGAGTTGAAGTCGATGTCGACGTCGACGTCGCAGTTGGAGTGCAGGTCAATCAACCTGTTTCCTGTGCAGCAGCAGCAGCATTGACAGCAGCAACCCAACGCAGTCGCAGTCGCAGTCGCTGCCAGAGAGAGCGGGCAGCTGAGAGAGCGGCAGCGACGTCGAGAGCGTTGCTCTCTTCCAGCGGCTGCTCAAGCCAGTTTCGCTCGGCAGCGGCGATCAGTCTCGCGAGTACGTTCGGCGCGTGCACAACAGAGGTGCAGAGTAGCGTCAATTATTATACTAACAGAAATCACAGCAGCAACAGCAACAACATTCACAAGTTGTCGTCGTGGTTGTCGCGGGGGCGCAACAGCAACAACAACAACAACAACACTAGCAATAACAACAACAGCAATACGAGCTGCGATACGCTGCGCCCCAACAAATGTTTGGCAGAACTCGAACGTTTGTATGCCGAATTTCGTGCAAGTGAAAGTTTATTTGAGCATCGCCTCAACGATACCGATACCGATAACGATAACGATACCGATAACAATAGTCGAGGAGCGATTGCTGGCGAGACGATGCGTCTGAATGTGGCTGCAGAGCCGCCCACAGCAACGGCCGCAACAGCAGCAACGCAAACAGCAACAGTTGCTGCCAACAACAGCAGCAGCAGCAGCATTTTCCTTAGCAACAACAGCAACAGCAATGCCAAAGGCATTTGCAATATTGCAATATTGCCAACAGCTAGCAAATTCTGTCAGCAACAGCCAAGTCTCACAATACAGGTGAACAACAATAGCAGCAGCAACAGCAACAACAGCAGCAACAACAACAACAGCAGCAACAACAATCAGCAGTTGGCAACTGCAACAACAGCAGCAACATCGACTGCAGATTCTAGCAGCAGCAACAACAACAACAATAATGTTGTTTGTGTTGTCAATTGCAATTATAGCAACAGCAACACCAGCAACAACAACGCCAGCAACATCAACAACAACAACAACAACAACAGCATTGTTGCCATCAATAATAATTGTGTGCCAGCAACCAAAAAAGTGTTTAGTGCAAGTGTACAAAATAAGTTAAATATTAATAATAATAATAATAGTAATAGTAATGCTAATGCTAATGCTAATGATAATGTGAATGTGTCCAGTGTTGATAACAGTGTGCAGGTGATCAATGTGAATGCCACGCCCACGGCGGCCACACGCACTTTCACCTCAACCGAATGCCAAACGGATGATCTAAGCAACAACAACAACAGCAGCAGCAACAGCAGCAACACCTTGGAGCAACAGCAGCAACAGTTGCAGCTGCAACAGCAATCACAGCAGCAGCAGCAACAGTTGCGCACACGCGAGCAACGTCGACGCGAGCGTCGCGAACGTCGCCAGCAGCAGCAGCAGCAATTGCAATTGCAGCAGCAACAGTTGCCGCCCTCGCACGTGCGCCGACCGCCACACCTGCAACATCCGCATCCACATCCACATCCGCATCCACATCCGCACTCGCATCCGCATCCCGCTGCTCTGGGCCTGGCTCGCGCTCTGTTGCCGGACATTCTGCACAGCCACGCCCACTATCCGCCGCCCTACAGCGCGCTGCCAGGTGGCGCCGTGCCGCCGCCGCCTCTGCCCGCCGCCGGGACACAGTCAGGCGCCGCAGCAGCCGCAGCTGTGCTGCCACTGCCCCCGCCTCCGCCTCCGCCGCCCGTGCCGCTGCTGACGCCGGTGATATCGACGGTGCCACTGCCAGGAGCAGCGCCTCTAATGAGCGACGGACGATTTACCTTGCCGCTGCCCATCATGCGCAGGTGAGTGCTTGCATAAATAGAACTAGTTCCGGTTGCAGTTGCAGCTGAGCCAGCTACCTACCTGGCTGTTATTTGACCTTTTAGATTTAATAGTTCCAATTCCAGTGCCACTTCTTGTTCCAGTTCTAGTTCCAGTTCCGATTCTAATGTTATTTCCAACTTTTGTGCAAATATCTCTGAATTCGCTTGTCTTTCTGACTTGAGCTGCAGTTCCAGCTCTAGTTCCGTTACTAGTTCTAGTTCCAGTTCCAGTGCCAATTTTATTATTAGTAAACTTGTCTCTCAATTCGTTTGTTTATCTGGCTGTTATGTCAACATGAACTTTAGTTCCAGCTCTAGTTCCGTTACTAGTTCTAGTTCCAGTTCCACTTCTAGTTCCAGTTCTAGCTCCAATTTTAATATTTTGTCCGTCAATTCGTTTGTCTATATGGCTGTTACGTCAACTGAGCTTTAGTTCCGTTACTAGTTCCAGTTCCAGTTTCATCACTAGTTCCTCCATATATATCTCTTTGATCAGCTTATCAATCTCAACTTTACATTTCCAATTACATTTCCACTTCCAGTTCCAGTTCCAGTTCCACTGTCAATTCTAGTTCCACTCGTAAGTTCCAGTTGCAGTTCCACCTGTCTTTCTGCTTATCTGCTAGACTCTCCATCAGCTTTTTCTGCCAGTTGCAGTACCAGTTCCACAGTTGCCACAGCTCTAACTGTGCGCTGGTCTATTGGGTTTGGCTATTGCATTAGTTTCACTTCTAGTTCCAGATCCAGTTCTCCACCCAGTTCCAGTTCCAGTTCCAGCTGTCTCTCCGCTTGTTTGTTTGCTTAGCTATCCATCAGCTTCAGCTTCGGCTTCGACTTCAACTCTCACCTCTGGCATCATCGATCACAGGCAAAGCCCATTTTCATTTCCATTCAAGCGCTCGTGTTTCATGCTGATACCCTGTAGAAAACAATCGAAGCCAATGGGGTGTGCTGAATGATGTTAGATTTTTATCTGTAATAGACTAAAGAGCAAAGAGATAAACCTTACTTTTATGTGTTGCGTTACGTAAAGTTGTTACGTAAACCAATTTAATTTCGCCTAGAACTTTTAATAATATAAAATATATATTTACATTTACGTTACGTAAGGTACATTACGTCAGACACGTAAATGATTGCTACGTAAATATATTTTAATTCATAATTCAGCTTTACGGAACTGTCAAATATTTGGTTGCACTTCCCCTTTCTCATATCATCAAATTAAACTTACATTACGTAATGCACGTAACAGGATATTACGTAATTATATTTTTATTTCCAGTCTACTTTGATATAAACCTCAAATATTTGTTTGCACTTCCCTTTTGTCACATGCCAAAACGTAACAGAGCTTACGTCACGTAGTGCATGTTACGCAGTTCATGCTGTCTTACGAGCCGTCACACATTTGCAGGGTATGCGCTGCGTGTGCTACACTTGCTTTTCCATTAGAAACTTCTCACTTTATCATGTTTCATGTTTTCTTCTTTCGTTTTGCAGAGCTCAAATTGTTGTTATTTGTTGTTCGTTGTTGTTGTTTCTCGTTGTTGTTTGTCATTGTTGTTGTTGTTGTTGTTGTTGCTTTTGTCTATTTCGACATTTCGTATTACCGCACATCGCTTTTTGCCGGTGCCAAGTGTCTTCCTGCTTCGTGTTAGACGTCGCCCATGGCCAGCCAATGAAATAGACAGAGAGAGAGAGAGAGAGAGAGAGAGAGAGAGAGGGGAGCGAGAGAGACAGGCAAACAGACATTATAATGATGGTAATTTTAATGTCAGTAACAAATTTCTTGCATGATTTGAGCCTCAGCTCCAAAAAGCAGGCCTAGTAACAGCCCCGACTAAGCCTTTTTCTACTTCTCCGTCTCATTTCGTTTTTTGGTTTTAAATCTTTTGGCGTTGACAGCGTTTCCAAGAAGTGGAAAACAAAAACATGAGCTCTAATTTGATGTTGATGTCAAGAGTTCAGGCCTAGTCTTTATATTATTGTCCCTATACTTAATTTTCTTTTTATTTTTTCTTTGGCTACACGGCGAGAAAAGGGAGTCTGAAAATGTAATTAAAACTTTGGCTTGTAAGCTCGATTTAATTTAAGATTTTTGAAAGAAGTAAATTAATTACAATTCTAGATATATAATTCTATATATATATATCAAACAATCTTTCTCTATATATATCTCTGTCTCTCTCTCCCTCTCTCTGTGTCTCTATAAAACTTGTTCAAGTCTTTAATCTATTTTGCTTAATTTATTTGGTTTTTCTTGCCTCAATTTTCCATTGTCTTAAATTTTCTTAGTTGATTTTCCAATTTACATTATCTCAACTTCGTTTTTCTCACAGTGTAGTGTCTCTTTGTGTTTACTATTATTTTTCCTGTCCTTTCTATAACTCATTTTGAATATAATGAGTTTTGCTTTATCTCTAATTGCAGATCTTAAATCACAGTTTTGTCCAGGTACAAAAATAATGTGTAAAATAGGTGTGTGTGTGTGTGTGTGTGTGTACATTTTGTGTGTGCTTTGTGAGGCTTTTGTTCTCGCTGACTGGCGATTTTATTGTACTTGTTATTCCAAGAAAAACAAAGAGAGAGAGGGATATATATAGGGATATATATATAGATAGAGCTACAGATACGTCGCCGCTGTATATGGCTTTTATTATTTTTCCCACGCATTTATTACTATAAATATTTATCTATAGTTTGCTCGAGAATCGTGAATCGCGAAACCAGTTTTCCCCATGACTGCACAAAAAATTGCAATTCTATCTGCAGCTGTGTTCGTATCTGTATCTGTGGATGTATCTGAATCAGTTTGGCTATCTGTAAATTGGATGTGTAAATGCATCTGCAAATGAATCTGTGCGTGAATGTATCTGCTTCTGGATGTGCACACAGAAGTGTATCTATATCTTTGAATGTATCCATATCTATCACTTCGAATGTATCTTGTATAAATGAATCAGTATGAATCAGAATCTCTTTGGGCATCTGTAAATGCATTTGCAAACGAATCAGCGGGTGAATCAGTGAATGTAACTGCTGTTGAATCTGCAAACGGGAATGTATCTATAACCATGAATGTATCTATATCGTTAAATGTATTTGCATTTGTGATTATATTTGAATCCATATCTCTGAATGTATTCGAATTCGGAAATGTATCTGAATCTGTATTTATATGTTTGATTGTATCTGCCAATTCATTTTGATATGAATCTATTTCGAATTTCAGATATGAATGTATCTTTATCCTCAAACGTATCTGTATCTATATATCGTAATGTATCTCAAGCTCTGAATATATTATATCCAGGAATGTGTCCTCTATCTGTCTGTAACTCTATATCAGGAATGTATCTCAGATATGTATCTATATCCAGAAATATATCAATATCCATGAATGTATCTGAATCTATAATATACTTCTTAACCTATATATGTATTTATATAATCTGAATTTGCCTGACTTCTCGAGAGTTCTCTCTCCCCTCCTTATAAAGACTTATACTCGAGCAGCTATCGCAGCCTCATTCGGATATTTGACATTTGACGATTGAGTTTCCAGTTGGAGTCAAGAGCAAATCGTGTTGCTCAACTCTAATTGTGTTTTTATCTTTTGTCTAATTGCAAAACTATGTCAAGCTAAACAGTTTTGCTGCTTGTTTATTATCATCATTGTTTCCCAGCACAAATTAGAGTCTCCCAAGGCGTGCCGCTCTCAGCTGTAATTGTTGCATATTTATGACGTTAAATGTGCATTAAAAATGGGTTCAATTGTTTTCATTGTTGTCGATATTGTTGATGCTGTTGTCGTTGTGCGTCATTCGAGATGATTTGTTTACTCAATTTGTATCTGTGCTCTATTAGACGCAAATGGGCAGCAATGTGAAATAAAAAATGCATATTGAATGCGCAATTTAGTGGGGGCTTAGAAGTGGGTATATTGGTTTGATAGTTGCTGAATTGGATTCTGTATGAGTCCACAAGATATTCTAGCATTACAGCGATTGAGAGCGACTTATGAAATCTGATTTTAAATGTGGATTAATTATATATAATAGTTTGATATTTATTCATTCATTTTCTGGCTGATTAGTTCTTATATCAGAGATAGTCTTTCAACTTTTCAACTTAGCTTAGTAAACTTCTTCTTGAAAAAATCCATTGAAAAGTTTGATAGAAATTCGTCTTTTCTGCATTCACAGTTTGAGCGCCATTGCCACTTAATAGTTTGAAAGCCTAAAGCTATTGATGCTTATGCTTCTTCTTTTCAAGCTGCTTCTACTTGTTATAAAACTTTTAACAGCTTAAGTTACAGTCAGTTAGTGAACGATGTAGATAGAGACTTAAAGATACTTTTGAGTTTAACCTTCACAGATAGTTCAATAGAGTTTGACTGTGACTAAAAACTAAGCTAAGATTTCTTCTACATTTTTACAGAGTATACTCTAGCCTTGCCTACAATGTTCTTAGCTCTTTTTTGCCGCAACCAAAGTCCATCAACTCGATTCAAATTTGAATATAAAAGTGGCTTATGAATTATTTACTTTGCATAATGAAACGCTTAAGCAAATATCTCTCGCATATATATAAGCCACGTTCTAACTGTAACAGCTTCATACACACCTACACACACACACACACACACACAGTCAGTCAGTCAGTCAAGTTGAATCAGTGCCCAAATCTCGCTGGGCAAACAAAACGAATCTTTGAAGCCGGCAAACCGCGACGTTTTATCTGCAATTTTAACGCCTTCAACCTTCGCTTCAAATTAACATGCTCTTACACAATTTTTTCACTTTGCCAGAGAGTGAGACAGAGATAGTGAGAGAGAGAGAGAGAGAGAGAAAGGAGGGCGAGAAAAGGTGTAAAAAAGCGAAAGTTTTGTCAGGAGTTGAAAAACTGAAGTTGAGGCCCCTTTTTTATGGAGCTCCCCATCCACATAAAAAGGGCAGACGATTGTCCGTCCGTGTGTCCGGCCGAGCGTGCATAATCTTTAAATCATTAAATAACAACAACAGCAGCAACAAAGTTACAACAGCGAGCGCCCCTGAAGAGAGGAAGAACAGCAACAACAGCAGCAACTGTGATACTTAATAAAAATAAAATAAAGTAAGAGAAGAGAAGAGGAAGAAGCAGAGGGAAACAACAGGCAATAAAAAAGGAAACGTGATGCTGAACCGAACTACGCTGGCTACGTATAAATCGTTTATGCTTGTTGTTTATCCATACCCTGTACAA
This sequence comes from Drosophila pegasa, assembly GCA_035046225.1. NCBI lineage: Eukaryota > Metazoa > Arthropoda > Insecta > Diptera > Drosophilidae > Drosophila > Drosophila pegasa. The sequence goes on from JAWNOD010000076.1 coordinate 567,472, forward strand.
GTTGAGTGAAGAGAAAGAGGGTATATGAGTTGCAGGAAAAAGGGCTGAGGGTAGAAGTAAGATAAAGAAAACTATGCTAGCTATAGCAATGTGAAAGTACTGAGAGTAGAGCAATATATATTTATTTGCATACCCTATAGCTTGCTTCCATTGCCGGATATCTGCTCGTCGTGCACACTCTGCTGTTTTCTAAGGTTTTTAAATTCAAATTTGAGGCATGCGAAACAAAAGAGCAAAAGCAAATCGTGTGCAAAACAATAAAAATCACTTTAACAGTTGCAGATACAATTCAGACAAAGATACAGCTCAAAAAGTATACAAAAATACAGCGCCAAAGACACGACAGCATCTCTACCCCAAGACATACAGATACAAATGCAAATGCAGCTGTAGATACAGCTTGAAATGCAGATACTAACGGATTCTAAGAGACTAAAGATACTAAAGAGAGAAGATGCAGATAGAGATAGATAAACAGCTAAAGATACATATATAGATACAGCTCAAGATACAGATACAGATACAGATACAGATGCAGCTTAAGATACAAATACAGATACAGATACAGCTTAAGATACAGATACTTATCTGCTTAGACGGCGCTTAAGCCAAAGTTGAGATAATTTTCGACAGCTGTTCGAGTGTCTAAGCTAGTGTGTGTATCTATGTATCTGTGTATCTATGTATCTGTATCTGTGTCTGATTTGAGTGCAAGTTTTCGGTCACTTTCACTTTCGCATTTCTCGTCTCTTTGAGGTTAAAAGAAACGTATCTCAGGCAGCCGCCAGTGGCTGGTTAACATAAATTTGCCTTGGCTGGAGAGAGGCCAGGCGACGGCGGAGACGGCCGTAAATCAGGGCAGCGTAATTCAGTTAAAAGTTCATTAGACGCCAAGTATTCCATATTAATTATGGCACTTAACTAATTTGTTGACACTGAAAACTGAAAACCGAAAAGTCGAAAACTCGAGAGCCGAAAACAGGTTTTGAGCTTTGTTTTCTGTTTTTGTCGAAACTTTGCGAGTTGAAAGACCCAAAAAAAAAAAACGAAAAAAAAGTATCTGCAAGATACGCGCCTGGCATCGATGCGGATGATTCAACTTCAAAATGCAAATGCAAAAAATAAAGCGCTAAAAAAAGCCATTTAGCTGGCAGCTAAAAGTCAGCTAAGGCAACTGAAAACCAGATTTCACCCAACAACAAAAGCAAACGGAAAACCAAAACCAAGTTTCAAGTTGCAGAATCTCAAGTGAGTGTGTGCGAGTGTGCGAGTGTGTGTGTGTGTGTCGAGTTGTATTGCTGCTATTCGCACTTTAGCATCCAGTTTTGGCTGCTTGCTGCATGCGGCGGCAGACACGCATCTTCTATTGCCGCCGCTGCTCGCAGTTGACACACTTTTTTCCCAGAGCAAACATTTACAGCTAACTTTTGACTTTTCTACCTGCACAATTGATCTAGCAATATGTCTCTCTCCACATATATATATGTACATATTCCCATCAAATCGCAATCACGCTGCCAACTGGCCAAACAACTTTCCAGTTTTTTCCGCTGGTCCTTTGCAGCCTCTTGGCTGAGTCGGGCGCTGCATCTCGCCCGCTTGCTCGCTCGCTCGATTTTATTTTTTTTTTTTTTTTGCGGGTGTTGGGTTTATTTATTTTTATAAGAGAACAAACAGCAACCACAACAACAGCCACAAGCAACAGCAGCAGCAGCAGCTAAAGCGGCTAAATAACTTGTCGGCTTTTGGCACTAGAGACTGGCGCAGCAAACCGCATCCCACAGATAGAGAGAGACCGAAAAAAATACGAAACGTGGAGAAGCCAAACGTAGCGAAGCGAGACGAGAACTTAACAAAAGTCAATAAAGCCAATAAAGTAAAATTCACATTGTTATTGTTGTCTTTGTTGTAGTTGTTGCTGGCCAAGTGCAGAGCTTGAATGCAGACAACAGACAACAGCGTCACCAAAGAAAAGCCAACAGACTCACATGGCACACAGCCACAGAGCGAGAGAGCCACACTGGGCACTGCGCTTAGAGTAAAACTAGAAAAAGGGAGAAGAATATTGAGAGATTCATTATTATTGTTATTAGCATTATTATTGCTATTTGCGGCGCTATTTTCATAATAATTATTTGAGTTATGGTTAGCACTTCTGCCTCATTATCCTAGTCATTGTCATTTATGGTTACTATTAGCATTGTTTGTGACAGTAATATAATTATTGATGTCATTATCGCTTGAATTGTCTTTGGTATCATTATTGTCATGATTGTGATAATCATTGTTGATTGTATGGTATTGTTATTATCATTATTACTGAAATTTTCATTGTCATTAGTTATTAGTCATTGATCATTTGTCATTAGTCATTGGTCATTAGTCATTGCTCATTGATCATTAAACCCACTCATTGGTCATTGGTCATTGGTCATTGGTCATTGGTCATTGGTCATTGGTCATTGGTCATTGGTCATTGGTCATTGGTCATTGGTCATTGGTCATTGGTCATTGGTCATTGGTCATTGGTCATTTTTCATTGGTCTCGCATTGACAATCTCTAATTCCCGCTTTGACATTTACTGCTATTTACACAGATTTTGACCACTGTGCACAGTGGCTGCTTTTTAAACAGAAAATCAAATTGCGGTTGTCTGTTGCGGTTGCTGCTGCAGTTGTTGTTGCTGTTGTTGTTGTAGCTGCTGCGGCTGCAGTTGTTGTTTGCATAGAAAATGCATTCGGGCCAAGTTGCAATGAGCCGGCAAAATGCAGCAGCAGCAAATAGAAAACGCATTGAGACACGAGGCATGGAAACAAGTTGCCAACAAAGAGAGAGAGAGAGAGCGAGGTAGATAAATATCTAGAGATAGAGAGGGAGAGAGAAAGGTAAAGAGATGAATATAGAAGTTGAGCGCGTGTCTACTCGAGAGGGCCAATGCCAAAGGGCAGACAACTCTTTGACAAACTGTTGCTTTCGCAACAAATCTCCCCCTCTCTCTCACTCTGTCTCTGTCTCGCTCCATTCAATTGCAGCTGAAATTTTGAATTTTGAATTTGGGATTTAGGATTTCGGATTTGTGTCTCGGCCATTAAGTGACGATTGACACAGAGACCCCAAACCGCAATCGAAATGCCAAGAAATTAAGCTGAGAAACTAGTTGCCATACACGCTGTCATAGCGAGCAAGTGAGCATATTGGTTTTGTGTGTTATACGTATGGGTGTGAGCTTTACTGAGAGATTGTTTAGTTTTGCAATTGAAATTGATTTGAGAACTGAAAGATATGGTTTCCATAAATAAATATGATATATATATATATATATTATGTGTCTATTGTTAGGTTCTATAAGTCATATAATCTATGTAGATGTAAGAATCTTTGCTTTCCAATCCCATTTACCTCTGCTTATAGCGAGTATTCTGCAGTCAGTATGATGTCCCATTGAACTGTTCTAACTTGTTTCTCTTGAGCTTTAATTAACTCATTTTTTCTCAATCTGTTTTTTTGGATGTGTGCCAAGAAGGCTTTAATAAGAGAGTCTTGGCTGCTTTGGCACTGGCCTTGAGCGCTGCGAAAAATGATTATTATGAGACTTGGCTAAGCGTTTAGGCCTGGCCAGCAGACTGGCTGGCTGGCTGGCTCGCTGCCTGCCTGACTCTTTCTCTTCTGCGCACAGTTCAATGCCATTTGAAGAAGAATAAAAATCGGCTCATTGTGAATTCCGTTTCAGCTTCAACAAAGGCAAACGCAAATGAGTATTACGAGAATTATTTTCATATATTCGCATTCAACTCATTCTGCAGCCTCCGTACAATAGAACCCCGCCTCGTGCTAGCATAATTTGTGCGCAAATAAGCATATAAATAAATAAATATGCGTATGCAAATAAATGTATGAAATTGTGATATGTAGACAGGCGGGTCGGACAGACTTCTGCCTGCCCCCTGCCCCCTGCTTTCGCTCAGTGTATTATATGTATTTTTCAGTCGATTCCATTTTTTATTGATTTTTTTTTGTTGCGGCTGCCGCTGCAAACAAAAGTCCAATAATTTATGCTATGGCTAAGCAGCGGAGACTCCGCTTCTTCTTCCTTTTTGTGCTGTGGCTTTGAGCTGCGGCTTTTTGTGCATTCAACTGAACCCAAAAATACAAAACGGGGCGTGTGTGGCAGTTGCCAGTTGCCGCTGCAGCCGGACGGAGGCAAAGGCGAAGCCAGTTTGTTGACTTGCTAAAATTTGTTGCAAATATCTATTGAATGTGAATATGTATGTATATATATGTATGTTAGATCTTTAAAATTGACTGCAGCAAAATTTAATTAAATAAAACTCTTAGCACTTGGACAGTGTTTGCTCTGTTGTTGATGTGGCTATGCTGAGGTGTTGAAATATTTTAGCATATTTTCGTGTGAGCAACAGAAGGCTAACTCAATTTATAAATAATATATATATATTTTTAGTCAATTTAATTATCCAATAAATGTGAAAAATTAGATTATTAAATTTATACATTTTTAAATATATTAATTAACAATATTTAATGCCAGCTAAAATGTTTAACAAATATTTATCATAGAAACTAATAATATTATAGTTTTAAATCATATAATTAGCGGTATATTTTGTGAATTAAATTGATTAATAAATTAATAAATGGTCAAAAAATTAGCAACCTGCGTTTCGGCTTTACAAAACGTTCGAATTAAATTAAATTTGGAGCAGTTGGCCTTTATTATATTATATATAGAAAATATATTTAAGTATATATCATCTCATCCCATCACACGACAACAGTTTGCTTGACAGCTGAATCAAGCCCTTGAACTGCTCTGTCTCTATGGTATAACTTCTAGCGAAACTTTCATTCATACAGACTAATTCTGTGCAACATCTACCTCAAGAACCTTTCGATTCTATCAATAGAAAATTTCCCTATTAACTGCTGACAGTTGAGAATGCTATGATTGCAAAAGAGCTAGGCTGTTGTTGCTCTTAAAGCTAATGCTATTTTCGTTTGGAATTTTTACAAATCTGAGATTGTAGTTTTGAGATTGGTTATATTGGTATTTAAAGCAGCTTGACCCGCATTTTGAAGCACTACACGAAATATTTGGGACTGTGGGTGTGCTTTAAGCATTTCACTTCAATGCCAAATAAAGCAATGCAAAAATTCATAAAAAATTATATGAATATATAAATATATTATATAAATATATATGATAAATATACATCAATGTATGATTTGCTAATAATTTCCATACCTTTGCTTTGCATTCTCTTTGATATATTACTTTTTTTTATGGTTAACTGCAATCAGTTTACTTTTTTTTCTGGACTCGACTCTATTTCATAATTGCCGCAGCATTGATTAGAGATTATTTTTAATGAAGTCTTTATCTGTAGATCTTGCCCAATCTCTCCCTCTCTCTCTGCCATCTCACTCTGGCTCTGCTTATGCCTCAACTCACTTTTGAATGAGGTAATATGAGAAATATTGCGAACCAGTTTTTATTTTGTTCAGTCTTTGCTTCCTTTTACGGGTGAAAGTTTTTTCGTATTGATTTGTTTTTGTTTTTTGTTGAGGTTTTATTGTCAGTAGGTGGGCATCATTTGAATAGATCTGAGCGACTCGTTGTTTTCTGTTGAAAAATGAGTGAAAATCTCGAAATGCATAAATTTCGTTTGCCGACATAATGAAACAAACATCAAAACGAGCTAGAATCGTGTAATTAATAACAAACTCGAAATAAAAGAGTGTAGGCAAAGAGTGGAGGAGTGAAATTAGAAAAGCTAATGGGAAAAACTATGTGAATATGATTGAGAGCCTTGTTATTGTAGTAAAAATATATGAAAGCATCAGGTATAGAGATTGATGAAATGGACAACAAAACATTTGTGAATGCGAATATATATTTGAAATGAATTAGAACACAAATAACAGAATTTTTGTTTCATTTTTACAAAAAATATTCTGCGCTTATAATTCCTTTAATAATATTGAAACCCTTAAGAAGGAAACAAAAAATAAAGAGCGAGCAATACAAATGCTCTGGCTCAATACATACTCAATGTAATATACTAATATAATAGAAAGAGCGAGAGACCAGAGAGGTGTCTTCCTTTAAAAGCTTACAGATAGTTTGCTGATAATAAAAATGATCCAAAAGATCTCTTAATTTTTTGCAAGTATAATTTAGTCAATTCCCCATCCCTTCCTCTTTAATCTATAAGCTGCCGTATCTAAGCTTACCTAAGCTATTTATTATATTGATCCCTTCACTGAATTCATAATACAAACCCCGTTTTAATTTAATTCAAAGGCCGATTCCGAATTTTATGTAATAAAATGTATTCGTCCGGAAATAGCATTTGAATCTCAATCGTAGCTTGATTCATTTGCTTTATAAACAGGCCGAGTTCCCCTTTTGAAATTTCATGCAACTAGTTCAAGCTTTTCCACATTTCCATTTACAATTTCAATGTCTGTTCGCTGAGTAGGGGAAAAGTTAATGTGAAACTTTAATTGAAAAGTTGCCTTCGGTAATTTACATTTGTTTTTTTTTTTATAGTTTTTGTTGTTGTTTATGCTTTCATAGTTAATTTATATGCTTGTTGGGGTTTTGTTTTTGGGGCTAATTTGTGAGTCTGGCTTAACTTCAATTAACGCTTAACGACAACAAATGCAGTGCTTAAATATTTAAAATCCAATACCAAATGGCTATATAAAATGCGCAATTGTAATGAGCGCGAAAATGTGAAAAGCCGGAAAACCCCGCGGAAAAACCCCCGAAAAAACAGCAGCAACAACGACGACGACGGTGAGGACGACGGCGAGGACGACGACGTGTGGAGCGAGAGCGAAAAGCGCATTTTAATGGTTACATTTTAGCTTAAACATTGTAAAATTTAAACCAATTGCTAGAGGGAGACAGAGAGGCAGCGAGAGAGAGGGAGAGAGGGAGAGGCAAAGAGATACTGAAAACTGTTTCAGTCTGGAGTTGTCTCTGCTGGACTGCCCCGCGGACTGTGTCAACTGTCAACCGCAAAATGCGCGAAGGGAACGCGAAGAGTCGACAAAAAAAGAGCGAGTCAAAAAATCAACTACCAAAAAAGGGGTCGCAGGGGGGCGTGGCAGGAGAGAACGGATGGGTGTGTGTGAAGCACGCGTCTGATTTCAATTTAAAGTGCAATCAGTTTTTAATACCCTGGAAACCATTGAGAATAGGAGTGTAATGTGTATATGAATATAAGACTATAAGTGTATAAGAATATAAGAGTATACTAATACTCATTTGAATACATGCGAATATAGATATATAAAAGAGGAAAAGAGTGACTAAAATTTACCAGTATAAGAGTATTAAAGTAGCGGAGAGTAAGACTCGGGATGTTTTACTCATGCAGAAAGTAAATATGTATAAGTATAAGAGTTTATATGAAATTGTGGGTATAAGAGTTTATATCTATCTACATTATAAGTATATATAAATCCACTTCATATATATGAACATGATAGCTTAAGGGTATATGAGGATTCGGTTCTTAAAATTTTAGTGGCACCAATTTGTCATTTAGATTAATCAGAGTCAAAGAATCCATATTAGTTTTCAAACTATTGGGTACCTGAAAGTCAGTCACTCCCAAACACATCTTACTTGCTCGCAGTTGTTTTTGCGTGGCCCGCAGCAGCAGCAGCAGTGGCAGCAACACCAGCAACAAGAGCAAAAGCAACAGCGAGAGCAAGAGCAAGCGCAAGACCTTATTTGTACGCTGTCTGGCTGTCTGTCTGCTAGAAATCTGTTTGGCATACAGATCCGACTGCAGATACCCAGCAACAACAACCCCATCGCGCTCTGCGCCCACCGCCCCTCCCTCCCAGCTGGGTGTCTCGAAACACTTGGTGTTATTGTTTGACTCGCGTCTTTTTTTTTGGAGCGGGCAAAGTTTTTGTAATCTGTGCGATTCGCTTGCTCGCAAAACAAATGCCAAGCGCTTTTATTTTACAAATTAATTAAAACATTAACGAAGAAGGCAGAGCAGGGGCAGATGAAGAAGAAGATGAGGAAGGGGAAGAGGAAGAGGAAGAGCTGCAACAATTTTTGGTAGCTATCCTGGCGTGTTGCGTGTGTTTGCTCGCATCCTATTGTCGCATTTCACGCGTAATCCTGCGCGCAAATAAAATTTACAATTTATGGCCATACTTCTTCATCTTCTTCTTCTTGTTTGTGTTTTCATAAAATTTTACGTGTAGATTGCTCATAATTACACACACACTCGCACACACACATGTGGCACAGCTGCGCTTGGAATCAGAAATCAGAAACATAAACAGAGAGCGCAAGAGAGAGTCGCAGTTACACAGTTTGCAGTCACAGTTACAGCAAGAGTTACAATAACAGTTATCCACTTACATTTGTCTTTCTTTATTCTTATTCTCTTTTTTGTGGCTTTTTGAAGCACGTGGCGTATACGTAATGTTGGCATAGAACAAACAGAAAACAAAATTCGTTAGAAATACCTTGCGGAATGGAGCTTTAGTAAAAGGATTTCATGGCTTACAAACAGCGAAGAGAAAGCTAGCATCGGATCTGACCGGGAGAAGGAACTAATTCAATTAGCTGAGCAGCTTCTGAGTCATATTTGACAGGGCGTTGTTTATGAAGGATACGAATTGGTGAATGGAATGTTTGCTCAATAGTTCTATACACTCTCTCTTTATCTATCTATATCTATTTGTCTTCTATTTTCTTCTCATATTCTCTCCCTGTCTATCTCTCCTCACTCGTTCTTCCAGTATCCCAACGTATTCTAGTTCTAGGTATTTCTAGTAGTTTCTGCCGTAAACCGCCTCCATTGCTTCATTAGCAATCACTGCCCCCAAAGAGCAGCCGTCAGTAACAGCCAGGCCATTCAATAATGCCTTAACTATTAATAAATGTACGAGTCGAGGCTTCACCTTCGTCTTCTAATTAGTGAACAGAGCCGACGTTGCTTTCATGGGCTCAAGCTAAACTAATTTTAGCTTAGCGAAAACACAAAATGCGAAATTCGACAAAAACAAAAGTTGACGAGGGCCGTAAGAGAGAAAAAAAATGAGAAAACGTCGCTCGGCAACCGCAGCTAAACAAAGGGACGTAATTTGAAGCAGCTGAGAAGCGACTGCAACAGCAACAACAGCAGCAGCGGCAGCAACAATAGTAAAGTTGACGTTGACGTCAAAAACTAAAGTCAAAACAAATAATTTGCTATAATAACTAAGAGCGTCGAGAGTAAAAATCAGCTGCTGGGAAACAAAAGAAGCAAAAGTAATAGACAAGTGGAAGTGAAACAAAGGAAAAACCAAAGCAAACAGCAGCAGCAGCAGCAGCAACAGCAGCAACTACAACACTAACCACACATACACACACACTCAACACTCTTCAGCATAGAAAACTTTCTCCTTCCACAAAGATCTCTCGCTCTCTAGCTAAAACGTCGTCATCTTCGTCGCTGCGACGCTCCACTTTGTTGTGCGTGTGTGCCTGACTGTGTGTACTTTGCAAGTTAAGGAGCTCTGCGTAGTCGCTGTCTTACGCCCAGATCCCGGCCTCCCTCTCCCTCTCCCTCTCCCGTCCTCAATCAGCTCTCATCCCGCTCAACCGCAAGACTATTAAACGCACACTTGCGTGCGAGTTTTTCGCACCCGCCTTTGGGCTTCCACTCAAGGCGAACCACAAGCGCTGTAAACAGTTTGCTGTTTTCAGTTTTTACATGCCAAATACCCTGTAGCCCATGTAAATTGGGCAGTCAGCTAGAACTACAGGATTAAGCATAGTCAGAAAGTCAAGTCTGTTTCTCAGCAAAGCGATAAATATCGAAGTAAAGTCTATGTGTTCATAGGATCAACAGCTTACTCGGCGTCATAGAGTATCGTAGACGAGTAGTGTATATCAAGAGGAAAGTGCTTTGAGGCCTTTCATTTCTTGTCTTCTAAACTGTCTTCCTAAGTATCGATAAGTATCGCAAATGGGTAAAGATCACGTGGCTATGTCTAAGAAGTCAATAGTCAGCAGAAGTTGAGTTGCAATGGAACTCAAGAGTTACTTTGTCTATATAAGTAATTTAAGCCTAGAGCCTCATTCAAATCGTCTCTTGTTTTGTCCTTTTCATGCTCATAAAAAACCGATAAATATCGATTTTGCAAAATAAGTTAATCGAATGTGTATCGCAGTTATCAGTTGTCATTGCTTATCTCTTTCAGCTTTATCCTTGAATATCCCTTCATAGTTATCAGTCCTAGCCTTGCTGCTAGTCAGCAATCCCCAAGCTTTACAGAGCATCTATGAGTCATTCAGTCATTGCTATCGCAATCTTCTGTTGTTTTTCTTGGCGAATCTCGCGCAGCAGCTGCGGTTTGTTGGTGATGATGCCGCAGATGCCCAAACCCCAAACCCCAAGAGCCAGCTTCAGTTCGAGTAACCCAACCTTAAGCGAAGCCTAACCCAGACGCTTGACTGAAATGCAATGCGATTCATTGGCAGCAGCTGGCCACAGCCTTGGCCTCTCTCATTTTATCATTTTTTTTTGTCCGTTTGCCGTTTTCTGTTTTGCAATTTGTGCTGGCGACGAGGTTTATGGGCTCTGGCCAGCCTCAGCCCGAAGATTGTGAATGGCTATGCATATCACCCGCATGGCTCGTAATTCTTTTAGCGCGCTTATCGACAAACTGCAATCGGCATATAATTTTGCGGCAATAGCCACTCAGATATACCCGGCCCTTGCCATATGCCAGCCTGGGCGAGCCGAGCAGCCCTCAGCGCGGCGAAACCCTGACGACATTAAGGCAATCGCGTCTGACCATTGAGGCCAACCCCGAAAAAAAAACGCAAACTCTAAATTGTAGCTGGCATAACTCTTGCCCTCTCTCTCGCTCTGCCCCACTACCTCTCTCTCTCTCTCTCTTTCGCTGCTTCATTGTGATATACTGTCAGAAGAAACTGTATGAAAGGCGCAGAGGAAATTATGCGTAATGAAGTGAGCAATGACTCTGTGTATATGGGAGTCCTTATCAGTGTGCGTTAGTATGTGTGTGTGTGTGAGTGTGTAGAACATTGTTGCTATTGCGAACTGGACCTCTTTCTCCTCCGCGCACCCGGTGCTCCCCCCAACTGTTTCCTGTTTAGCTTGGGTAGTTTTTATTCGCTTCGTTTCCGCGTCAATTTCCTTTAATGTGTTGTGGCGTGATGTCCCTTAACACACACACACACACAACATAGGGAGACTGTATGTGCTATCTATACATACGTATATATATATAACTCTCAATCAGTTTTTGCGTTTTATGCGCACTTTTATGACTTGTGTTTCTTGTTCCTTCAAGTTGCTGGTGGTGGTTGTTGCGATACTATTTTATCTGCGTAATTGAGTTCGTTTGCACATTAGCAACATTAGCAACAGCAACAACAACAGCAACAGCAAGAGGGACTATAAATTTTGAATAGTTAGCAAATGGGGGCGTTCGTAATTGCCCAGCCATGTGTTAGAATTATAGAGGATAATCAAATATGTATAGAAAATGTGCAGAGCTGGGAGTTGTACATAAAAGATGATTTCTTTTACATTTGTCTTCTTATTTATATTTCACATTTGCATAAATCCCATTTAATGTTGGCAAAGCAATTATTTAAATTGAAATAGAAATTCATTCATATTTATTTTATCTTTAAGTTCTTGTTCAAAGTTATTCAAATGGAGTAAAGATAGCTAAAAGCTAGGGAGCTTCAGCTGTAAATGAATTGCAGTTTCCATCCATTATCAACCTTTCAGAGTTGTTTTACTTTTGATGAAATGTCTCTCTCTCCCTCTCTCCCCCAATCGACTCTTCATGTGCACTATCTCATATAGGATACGTAATGTGATTAATTTTCATAAATGTTTATTAAACAAATTTGGACAACGCTAATTACTTTAAACAGCCTCGCACAATTATGTCTCTACCCAGCATCAAGTTTATATTAACTGAATTATAATTATAGAAATTTTATTAAAACATTTTCATTAAATATTTTTCTCTCTTTCTCTATCATTGCAGGTATGTCCATCTATATAAATATGCATGTGTGTGTGTCCCTGTCTGTGTTTGTCTATAATGAAGCATTAACATTAATGCAGCAGGCATCGGACATTTAACGATCTCTGGCATATGCCAATCGCAGGTATTTATGCTGTTGAGTGTGATGAAAGCCATTTGCGTTGCCAAACGCACTTTAAAAGCTCCAGCAACAGCTCCCAACGGCAAATTATGAAAATGAAATAAAAGCAAAGAGTATCCGACTGAGAGATACTCGGTCATGGTGCAGAAAGAGTTGAAACTGATGAAAATGTTAATGAATTTCGTTTGGAATTTGAACTTTATAGAGGTAAATACTGACTCTAGATAAGGGACATAGCTGGAAGATATGGACTTTTTACCAAATCTACGTGAGATATTTATAGATGATTTTTGATAAACTGACTTTGATATATAGATAGATCAATATTTATGTATAGTTCTGTATTTATATATAGATTATGATTTATATTTAGACTCTTTTCACGTATTAGGCATAAATAGTTAGAAAAACACCTAGCCGCCCATGTCGCCAAATCAATATGCCCGCCTTGCACAATGCGAGCGAGTGTAAAAATAAACCATAATAATATTAAACGAGCATAATAAAGGGGCGTATGCCACGACTTAATGACCAGGCAGACTGTGCCACATTTATAATGAGCACTTATAATACATATATAAATATCCCTCTATATATATAAAACTTTATGGAGTAGTAGTAGTGGTAAAAACTGAACTGAAAACCAATTTGGCCCAACTAATTCTTGGCAAAGACTTCTCACAGAAAAAGAAACCCCATAGAGTGAGGGGAAAAGACAATACTAATTGCAATTTTCACACCAGACATTCGACGAGATAAAGCAAGAAATATGAGCGGCAATTGCCAATAGCTGAATTGCGTGCTGAAAACACTTACAGATATTTGGTCAACGATTATTGGCTCAAAGCGAGAGGGACTGAGAGTAGAAAAGAGATAGTGAACGAAACCTTTGAGCTGCCAGTTTTGGCTGACTCACGACACGGCCACAAATTGACTTCTCTTTGGAGCAGTTGGAAAAAAGAAGGCAAGTAGGAGTGAACTAGTGGGGAGTGCGTGACTAGAGGATACCGCGCACTATACACAACTGCTTGCTAGGCATATGGAATAGAAGAAATGGGTGCAGGTATGAGAGCATCTGTATATTGATACATGTCTGTAAGGTTTGATAGTTCTCGAGCTATATTTAGCTACAGGTTGCTTTAGAACAATTCAAATATATTCAAAAGTGAATTCATTTCAAGCTATAGTTACTTATCAATAGTATGCACACCATATTTCATATAACAGCTAGCTTCCATAGTTTACGAGTTATGCTTTATAAGCCGAGTCAACCAATGAATATTTATTGATATTTGACAGATACCTTGATTTATCGGTGTATAGACGATTCTATTCTTCAGTATATGCAGTTCAGCTTCTGTCGAATGTCTATCACACCAATATGCCCTCTGTATCCCCATCTGCTATACGCAGAATACCAAATATGAAAGCAAGTCAGTCGAGTGAGCCTCGAGTCGAAGGCATTTCAATTGCGCTTCTCTGCACTATGGCAAAGATGCCCGAAATATCACGTGGTAGCCGCTGGCCGTCGGGTAGTCACAGCCAGACAGCCATATTAGCCGCAGCGTGAACGTGAGTGGGTAATCGATGAGCAGTCAGCATGGACTTGGACTTGGACGTGGCTGCGAGTCCCAGTTCGAATCGAGCTCTGTGGCTCTGGCTACGTGCACAAGGTCAAGTTGTTTATGGACAGCACTTGATATTCGATATTTGATATCATCGACACGCCGTTGGCCCGAACCATAATTTTTAGCCACATTCGAACTGTTTGGCTTTTTCTCCTCTCTCCCTTTCACAACTCGCTTGTGCCCGCATTTGTGCATACGTACGTATGCGCATATTGCTGACGAAGTGCTGCGAAAAGTGCTTGGCTCCACAATTTATTTGATTTTCAATTTCGAATTTATTGTTCAAAGGCTTTAAGTTGGACACGCCTACTCCGCCCTCTTATTGAAATTTACATAAATGATTTCCTGCAATTTGTAGTTCAGGTTTTAAAGAGAGATGTCGAAATATTAAAATATATATATTTTATATATTTTTTAAATGATTCTAAATTAAATTCAGGAATTCAGTTTCCATTTTTATAATCAGCTGAAAAAAATTTATTTTTATTAAACTATAAACTTGAAATAAATTTTTAATTTATTTTTTACGACTCTGCCCAAGTACTAAAATTATTAATGTTTTTTCTTAAATTGATATTGACAATCAATAAATATATATGATATATATTTCGATATATATGCTCCGCTTGAAGCCCTTTCGAGGCGCCTCTTTGCTTTCGCTTTGCGAATATCGAGTTCGCGCTTTTCGCTTAGTTCGAACAAATTTGTTTATTTGTTTTGTATTTTGTTCGCTTTCGATTCAAATTTCGCAGTGCTTAAGTCTATGCAGATATATGTGTGTGTATATAAACTTAATCGCACTCGTATTTTGATCATTCTCGAAAGCAAAAGTTATGCAGAGGTGAGTGTGTGAGTGTGAGTGTGTGTGTGACATGTTTATGTATGTGTAGTTCCATCTTTTTTTGGTACGTCTGTTCACTTTCCATTTTAGACTTTTGCAAATTTGCATTTGGCGCTGCTATTGAATATGTATGACAGACAGAGAGACAGAGATAGAGAGAGAGAGAGAGAGATTCATACATACATTCATGCTACTGCTATATAAAAGCCGGGCAACAACAGCTACAACAATGCCCCCAAAATGTTGTCCCACGTATTTCATTTAATTTTGTGCCGTGTATTTCATTTCAATCGACTTTTGCTTTTCATTTGTATCGCGCGACTTTCGCGCACCAAAACACAATTTGCATATGGCTAGACTGAAGGGCCAGTGGGGGGCCAGGGCTGCTGCCAGGGCTGCCTAAATATAAATCTCTCATCTAAGCGTTCGCACATCAAATTAAAGTCCGTGCCGAAAAAAATTGAAAATAAAATGCGAGCAGATTGAAAACTGAGCGGCGAATGGAACGTGGCCAGCTGCGCCTAGTGGACCAGGGGCCAGCAGCGAGCGAGCAATAGGAGCCTAGAACGTGACCTAGCTGTAAAATGTGAGCAGGTGGACAACCACGCACCCACACACAGAGCGAGAGAGAGAGAGGGGGAGAGTGAGAGTCACGGCCACAACTGCAAAGCCTGTCCAGTGGAAAATGTTTAATAGAAAAATTATGCACTGATTTGTATTTGCGCTTAATCTGTCCTTTTTTTTCTCGCGCAGCAATTTTATGCTCGCTCATGTAGTGTTGAGTGGGCATATTGGGTTTGCAGATAATGAAACTAGGTAGAAGATGGAGGATGGAAGATGGAAAAAAGAAGGTGGAAGAAGGAGGATGAAAGGTAAAAGAAAGACGTAAGATCAAAAATGGAAGATGAAAGATGGAAGATAGAACATAGGAAATAGATATGAGATAGAAGTTAGATATGAGATAGGAGATAGATATGAGATAGGAGATAGATATGAGATAGGAGATAGGAGATAGATATGAGATAGGAGATAGAAGATAGGAGATAGGAGATAGGAGAGAGACGAGAGGCGCGAGGAGATAGGAGATAGGAGATATGATAGGTGGAAGACGAAGAGACAGACAGACTGAAAGACAGACAGCCTGAAAGACAGATCTAGAATTGTCAGAGTCTTACAATTTTATCTTCCTAGTTAGATCTTCCCTACACATATATCTAATCCTTATAGAACCTAGAAGGAGTTATACTTTCCTGCACTTGTCTCTCCCTCAACTCTCCCATTCCACATCATAAACGAGCATTATGCAGTCAGTTGGGCTCGAGTGCAACGATTTTTGCTCCTACCATTTTTTGGCCGTGTTATTTTCATGGCTGGCTGCTCGGTCGGTTGGTTGGTTGGCTGTCGCTTATGCAAATCGAGCAGCAGGCGGGCGGGAGGAGAGGGAGAGCAGTGGGAGGTCCTGGCGAAAAGGACAAACCGTAGCAAGTTCCGAGACGCAATCGAAATAAATTGCCAAAGTGTCGTCTGTGCTGCCTGCCAGAAGTGGGAGCCGCTAGGCCGAGGGCTGGGGGGCGTGGCAGTGAGTGGGGGCGTTGCTGGCCAGCATATCGATGGCAGCAATTTCCGGCAGCAGCAGCAGCAGCAGCCACGGCACAAACAACAACCGCAGAGAGAGCGTTGCTCGGAAAAGGAAAAAAGTAGCCGAAGAAATGTCGCTTTACATGGCAGAACGCCTTGGTCTCTGGCTTCTTTTTTTTCCGCTGCCACGCCCACATTCGAGTGTCGTAAAAACAAACGCCAAATCCGCCGCATCAAATTGGGCAACAACAACAACAAAAATGAAAGAAAAAAGAATAAAAATCGAGTATAAACTCGAAGTGGATAAAAAAAAAACCAAGAGTCTTCTTGCAGGGTGTGGATGACTAGAAATACCCTAATTTAAATTTTTGTAGAATAAACTAAATAAATAGAACTAATATAGTTGATCTTGTAGTCGAAATTACTGAAGATATTGATTAGAATTTATTTAATGAAAAATGAATAAAGTTTCTATAAGCTGAAGTAAATGTGTGCTGTAGTGATGGGTCCTGCTCCATAGTCTTATACTCTTATGCCATTACCTCTTGAACCACCCTATTTCCATACTCTTCTACTTTGACCTCTGTATATTCTGCTTTACTTCTATTCCAGCACAGCCCAATATACTCCGTTTAACCATTCTCCCTCGCTGCCAGGGTAGCATTAAAAAAGCAAAGCGTTCAAGTCGAACGATTTTCGTTCTTCTGCGTCTTCCTCACGCATAACATTTGCAGTTAGCTGGCGCTGTCACGCTGCCACGCCCACAAAACTACTAAAGCACTTTTAGAACAATGACGACTGCAAACTTTCCGATTCCCTTCCCCCCCCCTCTCTCTCTCTCTCCCACCCAAGCTCCACGCTCTCTATCGTTCGATTTGTCAACGACTTCAAATGGGTTGCATTTTTATTTTATTGGCAAAGCGCTGGAATTTCATTTTATTGGCCATTTTGGTTGACCTTCGGGCCAGCAGCGGCAGCTAACGGAACCCGCTAGCAGTGGATGCAGAAGAAGTTTAGACCTGTCTGAATAGTTTTAAATACCCTGTAATGGAGTTGTAGTAGAGTAGTTGGATTTTTCAGAGAGAGAGAGAGAGAGAAGAGTTGATCTTAAGATTCGTGCAAGAGTTGATAAACAAAAGAAAGGAGCGGACTTAATTTCGTCTTGGAATAAATGCTATCTATCTCATCCGCACTCTCTCGCTCTTACCTTCTATCTAAAGTTTATCTAAATCATGTTGATACCCTATAACAGAGACAGCAATGAAAGAGAGAGAAACAGAGGAGATAGAGGCAAAGAGCGATCGATCATTCTATACTCTCTTATTCTCCCAGTCATCAGCTCTCTCTTTCTGTCTCTGTCTTCTCTACTCTCTCAGCTTCCCTCCCCTCCCTCCCTCCTCTCTCTCTTTCTTCTTCTCTTGCTTTCTCTTCTCAGCTTCTTTTGGGTATCTTCTGCTGGGTATCTTCTGCTAGGTATCTGACAGTCGTTCCTCATCTCATCTCACCTTGCATTCCTCTTCCTCTGCTCTTCTAGTTCCCCACATTTTTTGCATAATTCAAATTGCTGGCTCTGATTGGTTTTGCATTTGTCTTTGAATTCAAGTTTTTCTCAACTTAAATACAAATTTGTTCTCAATGTTTTTTTTCCCCAATATTTTATTAAGCCTCGATTTTGGGGCTTATTGTAAATTCAATTTGTAGTTTTCCAATTGAATGGCTTTGCTTTAATTGGGCAAAGCTATCTTTATCTCTTTCTCTATGTCCGTCTCTTTCTCTGCATTTATCTACAATTACTTGGCATAAATATCTAGAGATAAACTTTTCCTTTGTGGCTTCTCTTTCTGCGTGCCAATGCAATTAATTTTCCCTAACTGTAAGTTTTCCCCTTTGACGGAGGTTTTTCCTCTCATTAGGCCTTCGCTCCATCTGATAAATGTCCGCAAATATGCCAACTACCTCGATTAGCTCGTCTTACGACCCGCCACGCTCCCACCTCCCACCGCTTTGGCCACCTTTTTGAGGGGCGTATTGTGAAACTCCAGCAGGTGTCATAAACATATTTAACGACTTCCAGCACAACAAATTAAATAATTACCTAAGCCTCGGCCCAACACACACAACACCCAACCACACCAGATGCGAAGGTCTCCATGCAGCCCCCTCTCATAAGATATTACGAAATTCTCTGCCCAAATGCAGGTTAATTCAAGAAAATTAAACGTGAAAAATAATAAGTATAATTATATTGAGAAATTAAACGTAAGACAAATTTATTTGTCAGGGAAATATAAGAAAATGAAACAGAAATAAAAATAAATAAATATAAAATAAATACTAACAAGTAAGAAAACTCTAGTCGGGCGTAACCGACTAGGGTATACCCTGAGCCTCGTCGAACCTGTGTTTTCCAATACACTTAAAGCATTTAAAGCATTTGTGGCAAATGTAAACTAAAGCAGCAGCTAATAATTCAACAAAATTCAAACGTAATTTGCGATTCTTCGAAGCGACTAGAATGCGAGCGTTTGTATGTGTGTGTGCAAGTGCGTTCGCTTGGCGCTGCTGCCGCGTGAGTTTGCAAAGTAGCCAAACGTTTTGTTTAATAACTTTTTTGCTATTTAACGGATTTCAATGAAATTTTCGGCATTTGATCAACATATTCCATGGACATATTTGTCAGTTTAGTAAAAGTGCCAACTGATTCGCATTTTGGCTATATTTGAGACTGAACTTCAATTGGGGGAAATTTGGGGCCGGTATCCAAAATGTAACAAAATTCGAAATTGCATAAAATACATATAAAGCTAAATATAAAATTTGGCGTCTCTAGCTTAAAAGATGGGCGAGATAGAATTTTTTAACTGAATTTCGATTTTGTTTTTAATCGATAACAATTAATTGGGGATAGTTATCGATTTTTTAAAACAAACTCGATCTGCGCGTGCTATACACGGACCCACAAAAAAAATTTCAAGTCTCTAGCTCTTATACGGGCTGAAATCGACGCGTTCAAACATACGGACAGACGGACAGACGGACGGACGGACAGACGGACAGACGGACGGACGGACAGACGGACGGACGGACAGACGGACAGGGCCAAATCGATTTCTCTTGTCGTCCTGATCAAGAATATATATACTTTATGGGGTCTGCCACGCCTCCTTCTGCCTGTTACATACATCCAACAAAAACATTATACCCTGATTTCCCATTTTCAATGGGCTCAGGGTATAAAAAAATATATTAAATTATATTTCTACAAAAAAAAAAAAAAAAAAAACAATTTAAAAAAAAATAAACAATTCAATGACAAATAAAAAATTTAAAAACCAAAACAACTAAAGAGACTGTCTTAAAAATAAATAACAAAAAAAAAATATAAAAAAAAAAACAATTTAATATTTTAATAAAAATTAATTAAAAAAGTCTTAACTATGATATGGCTACAGTCAGCAATTAGGTCAGGGCTTGAACGTGACATAAATTCAATTAATTTACGACTCTTTAATTTCTACTAAACTAAAATGGGGTTTGTCTAGTATTCACCACAACTACGGTCAATTATTAGGTCAGGGTTCAAACTAGGCGTCTATAAATTAGTTGTAAATAAAGATTGATTCTCGAATGTGTGCTAAATGTCAAGTAAAGCCATATGGCATTGGCTATAGTTCATGAACAAGTTCCAACTGGATTTTTGTCAACTTTGAGCACTTGGCTCCAACTAAATCTAAGATTAGCTCACATCCAATTATTAGGCTCAAGGCTGAGAGTGCTTCATTAGCAAAGTCTTGCCAACTGTTTTGTATCCAAATCGAAATCCCATTTTAAATCGATTTTAATGCAACTTTTAATGAGAGATTTCAGTGATGCATAAGTGATTTATATGGCGAGCCATCAAATGGGATTAGAACTGCTGCATGGTGATTAACGGGCACCCTGACAAAGAGTCTGCATTCAAGAAATGCAGTAAAGAGTGCTTAAAGCTTACTCATTAGACATAAATCAAGACTTTATGAGAAACACTACTTAGCTGCCCGTGTATGTATATATATAGTCATGTATCTCCTGATAAATCAGCGTTGTTTGCATTTCTCATAAAGGCAATTGATACCTTTTGTGTTGTGTCATAAAGAACTCTTGTGTTCGAACGGAACGCGAGACCGAAGTGAATCACAAAAGCAACGAGACAAAGGCTTGAATTTATATGGATATATAACATATCATATATGTATATATATATCGCGATATATATATATATTCTCTTTTGCTGTCCATTATATATCGTTTCGCTTTTATGACAAACTGTTTCATAATCTTGTTTCAAAAGTCTTTAAGTGAATGCATAAAGCATTTAAATAATACTAAATTATGTGTGCCCCATATAATGCCTCTATCTTTGTGCATGTGTGTGTGTATGTGTGGGGGGGGGGTCTCTGTTCCCCTCTCCCCAAAGAGAATTGAGTTTTGGTGCTAAATTAAATCACTTGTGGTAGATGCCAACGCGTTGATATTAAAAGCGCATAGAGAATCCAAGTGAAATCATAAAATTGAAGCGCGCCAGCCAGCAGCGCGGGCGTGGGGCGGGCAGTGAGGCAGGGGGGCGGGGGCGTGGCGAGTGGGGCAACAACTGCGAGGCGAAAAAAAAGCGAAACAAAGACAGCGGCCAAAGCGACAAACACACAGAGCGACAGAGCAACAACAACAACAACAACAACAAATTGAAATGACCTACATAATGGCCAAGAGCGAACGAACGAGTTGTTGTTGTTGCTGGTTGGCGACGGCAGCAGCAGCAGCAGCATGATTATTGTTATTGTTGCCCATCATAGAAACAGCGAGAGAAACGACGACGACGACGACGACAACTGCATGAATGAATGAACCAAAACCTCATGATGAGCTAACGAGCAATTTAAGAATTTAATTTATGTGCACACACACACAGACACACACAATTACACACACCCAAGTCGTATATATAGCTGCAGTTAAAGATATGGCTGTGGCTACAGTGAACTCTCCATTAGCGAACAGCTGCACTAAGCTAATATCGTTTGACGTCTCAATCTCCTGCTCTGCTAGAACAAAACGTGTTTCTACAGGCCAATATTCCGGTTTAGTGCATAATTTAGTACATGTATAGAATAATGCATAAGTAGCTGAGATCTAACATAAATGGATATACAATATATTATTGTATTTGATTTCTGGCTAACATCTTTACCAACTGCCACAGATATATATTTATAATAAGTACATATTTTAGTACATGTATAGAAATGTGCGAAATTGTATGTATATATCATTATATACCTAGTATATATATCTAAAATCTTCATTAACTATAAAATACTTAGTATTATTAGTATATAATATATAAATTAGCCGTATATATATTGTTCATGTACTAAAATTTAAACTCAAAATATGTTTTTTTTTACTTAAATATTTCAAGTGCAATTTTTAGTATATATACAGAAGGAATTCCATATATAAATGCACATTTTTGTTGAGTACATATACATATATTTTTGGCTGAGTTTTAGGTACATAATTGTTCGCATAGCTGTTAATATATATAAAGTACATTCATTAATAACCTCCAATAGGTGAACTATTGTATTTAGCACATGTATACAAAATGTCTCTATATAAGATCTCTCGAATATTCTCTCAAAGCGCCAACATTTCGCTAGACAATGTAGTTTTTAATTGTTCGCTAATGGCATACTTCACTGTACTTGTCTAATGCTGGCAGCCACTGTATGTCGCATGCAACATGACAGCGGGCAGCAGCAGCAAACGGCATCAGCAGCAACAGCAACAGCGGCGTTTTGGTGCCTAATGACGTAGCCACTTAAGCGCCTTTGTGTGTGTGTGTGTGCGAGTGTGTGTGTGTGTGTGTGTGCTGTGTGTACTTTTGTGTGTGTTTGTGTGTGTGGCTGCGGTTCTTTCGAATGCTGAATGCGTCTGTGGTAGCTGCTGCTGCTGTTGTTACTGCTGCTGCTAATGTTGCTGCTGCTGCTGTTGTTGCTGCTGCTGTTGCTGTTGCTGCTGTCGCATTGGCAACATGTAAAAGTAATTGCCAACCCGGATGCTTTGGCAGCCACACGGCCGCCATAGCCATCGCCAGCGCCAACGCTGGCTGTGCCACATGAAAAGCCAGAAATTAGAAACGGATCTCAAATTAGAAATGCCTCAAGCCCAATGCAGCGCAGCTCTCAAGTTGTTTGTTGTTGTTGTTGGTTTGTGATTGTTGTTGTTGTCATCAGTTTGGAGTCCAAGTCCAAATCCCAATTGCTGACGTTTTTTTTGGCACTTGCTGCCGACGCGCGCGTGTGGGTGACAGTTATGTGTGATGCATGGGGGAATACGTTGAGCTCCATGCAGATATTTCTATATATAAATAATACACTGGGAGAAATTGGATAAATAAATATTGCTCAAGTCAATAACTGAAAGTCCGCCAAGCATAATTGAAGTGCAAGCAAAAGCAATTTATTTATATTTGCCATTTCCCATTTCATATTTATTAGAATTTGGCTGCATTTCGCTCAGTGTAGCCTAATGTATTTATATATGCGTATTTATATTTATATGCGAGCCAAGGGCCCCTCGACTGGCAGCCGGCAGCTGGCAGCGGCCTGGATGCAGTCGCCAAGTCTGCATTGCCATAGTTTACACTTGGCATGCTGCCCTATATACGCCAACGACTTTTTATATAAATGCCTGCCCCCCCTTCTCTCCCTCCACTCTCTCTCTGGAGCAGCGCGTGGGCGCTGGCATTTTGCAATGATTGCGTTTTATGCATTCAAAAATTGGCAATAAACGCGTTGCGCTGCTGGCAAACTTTGTCTTTGCCTTTATGGGCCGATTGTGCATCGACGTCGTCTGCGTTGGACAGCGCCAACTTTGCCATATAATCTTTTACGCGGGCATTAAGCTCACTTACGACTCGACAATGCCAAAAAAAGAAGTGTGTGTGCGAGAGAGAGAGAGAGAGAGAGAGAGAGATAACAAGACAATGTGCCACACACGCTCCAACAGCCTCCTCTCCCTCTCCCTCTCTGTGGCAAGAGAGTTTTCTAGACTCTGCGGCACCTTTCGTTGCCAACTGGCAACTGGCAACGGGCTGTAAGCTGCGAGCTGCGAGCTGCAATGACACCAGCTGAAAGTTATCTAAGATCAGCTTGAACTTCTTTAAAACTGTATTCATTGAGTTGGAAATTAAAAGATTTAAACGAGCGACTGAGCGAGTTGGGATAAGAAAGATTCAAAGTGAAACAATGCTTGACCAGAAGGGACTATATATGTTAGTTAACTCAAGTTGAAGATGATTAAGGCATATTAGAGTGGACGAAAGGCAACGACTGATGCGTGAGAGTGAACTTATTTGAGTAAAAGTCAATTGAAAATTTTAAACAAGTAGTCTGAATCGAGTCTAACTGATTTGATGGTCTTAGCATGAAGAGAGACAGATTTATAATATTATGAATCAAAATAATCTCATGAAAAAGTCTAACAAGTTCTCAAGACTTAAAGCTTTATTTTAATAAGCAGAGCTTTAAGTACTTTTCAGGCACTTGCAAGACTGAAATAAGCTTACATTTATCAAGGACTCGTGAATAAGTGAGTTATATAAAGCTCAACATCATCCAACACAGATTTAAGCACTTTTAAATTTATGATGGGAGTTTTTTATACGATTGAGCTCTTGATATGATTGAGTCCATAAGACAAATTAAAGCCCACTCTTAGTAATCCGAGCTTTAAACACTTCACCATAATTTTAAATATTTTTAATCTTTGTATATCTACAATTAGCTTTGATTGAGCTTTATTTCTTGAAGATTCTTCATTTGCATTTGCATTTACTAAAGTTAATAAGATTCTTGATTTTATATAAATCAAACTTAAGTAAACACTTCAAATACAGAACTGAGCTTTAAATATGCTCAAACTAACCAAAGATTCTGGCTTTGATTAAGTGAGCTTCACAAATTGATTTCTTTGCTTCAAAATCTTGTTAGTTATGCAGCTTGAACTTTTCTAAACAAACTTTAAGCACTTTATCAAAGCTTTAAGTGCGCGCATAAGCAAATGTCACTCAATCTCTCGAGCATTTAGCGTAGTTTAACAACTCAACTTTGTGCTGTGCCTCTACAGCTCCAGCTCCAGCTCACTCTCTCCTTCTCTATCTGCCCCTCTCGCTCTGGCTGTCTGTCTGTCAAAGTCGTGTGTTCGTATGTTACGCCCACTGGCACTTTAATCTAAAACTCTGAGGCGTGTAACAACTGCAATTTTAACTGGAATTGGAACTGGAACTAGCAGCAGCGAGCAGTGCAGCTCGAGCTGAGCCGAGCTGAGCTGAGCTGAACTGAAGTCGAGGCGCGTCTCTAGACTCGAGTCTCTCGACGCTTTTTGGCGTCAGTCAAGCGTCAAAGCGTTTTGCACTTTACGCTGCCCAAGTTTTGTCACGCCCCCCTCCACAGCAGCGCCCCACCTCTTCCGGCGCCTCTGGAGTTAGTAGGTCAGAAGTTTGTGTGTGTGAAATTCTGTGTTGCTGTTGACTCTAAAATAATGTTTTGGCCGCTCTTTAAGTACACAAAAGTCAACGTGACTTCTGTCTGCTTTGCTTTGGATACTCAACTCTTGGGCTGCCTTTTGCCCACTCTGCTTGTTCTTCTTCCTCATCTTCTTCTTGTCTCTTTTTTTTATAGCCGTCTGCTTTCATTTTTAGACTGCGTTTTTAAGACTGGGTGAATGTCAGGTTCTACGACACAAATGCGGCTCTGCGGCTCTGCGGCTCGCGCGCGTCTGTCTCCTGCCTTAGTTAACCAGCTACCGGGTTTTTCACTTTATGTTGGCTCACACAAAAGACACAAAAGAAAACAGAACAGAAGCAGCCGGCAGACAGAGACGGCGAACGAAAAGGGGTGCGACGGAAGCTCAGGTGCGAGCGAGACAGCCTTCGATTTATAAGTTGTAGAGCTCGGAACAGATACTCAAACAACATTTGCAGACATTCAGACATAATGCACCCTCACTGTCCCCCATCCCCTCCCTTCTCCCTTCTCTCTGGTTTCTTTGAAGTTTTTAAAGGTGTCATGAAATTTAATAGAACACCTGAGCCCTGCTTTACACCTGGTTGACCAGATTTCCTGCTGCTATCTAAATGAAAATTTGTGTAAATATTTTATATGGAAATGCAGCAGGAAATAAAAAAAATATAACATAATATATATATTTATAAATTCATAAATATCAAGGTAAAAATAAAAGCACAAATTTGATAATTTTTCGCATTGTTTATGAGTCTAAAAAAATGATAGAAAATTCAAAAATAATATACCCATTTTTATTAGGTATTCATTTAATAGAATATATATGTATTTTCTCATATTAAATTAAAAATTGTTTTACATTTTAGAGCTAAAATCTTGAATCACCTTCTATCCCATCCGAATAGCCCTGCTTATTAGTTAATCACATATTCTTCTTGGCATTTCGCGCTAGCCGCAAAAAACAATTCGCTCAGCTCACTTAGCTAGGCAAACACACACACACACACACACACACACACACACATACATCGACATCTATCAAGGTATATAAAGTACAGAAATAGAAATCAAGGTGCCTTAATTTCATGCCAAATTACAAAAGCCAAACAAAAGAAACAATGAGAAAAAACCAGCCGAAAAAAAAGCAGAGAAGAGAGGGAAAAAACTCCATTACAAATCAGAATTGCGGTAAAGTTGAAAAGCGCTCTGTAATTATGGCTACGGCTTGTGGAGCTGGGCGGGTGTGGGTCGGGCGAGGGGGCGTGGCAGGGGCAGCTTTGATTGAAAGTTGAAAATAGGTTTTATTTCTTGTGTGTGTGTTGGGCCTCGTTATGGAGCGCTATAAGCGCCCACTTACATTTAGTGAGGCGATCTAATGCTAAACCCAACTCAGCTCAGCTCAGCTCAGCATGCTTCGACTGCTACTCCTACTCCAACTCCGTCTCCACAGGCAAACCAGAGCCGAAACAAAGAGCTAGAAAAACGCTTTGTCAGCTCAAATTGTTGCCAAGCCAAAAAACCCCCAGCCATAAGCAGGCCGGCCTCAGTCCGGGCGGCCCATTCATCTGGCCATTCATCTGTGGGCCAAAAGTTTTTGGTCTTGTGAAAAATCATTATTTAATTTGCTATTTTCCATGCGCTTTGTTCTGCCCATTCGCTTGGCTCCGAAAATGTGCCAATGTTATTAAGACTAGCCATATTTCTACTAATTACAACAGCTCAAAATGGGCATCTATACGAGAGATACACTCGAAGAAAATGGGAGAACTCCAAATGTTAGTTTGTGTAGGCAACCAGAAAAGGCGAGATCTGCGAGGCAGTTACTACAGTACTGGAACTAATCTTTTTAATGCGCCTAAATTATGTATTTGGGTTGTGCTTCATATAGAAATTTGAAGTTCTTTATAAAAACTATATATAAATAATAAAATAATCTCTCTTTCTCTCTGTCTACCTCTTTGTATGCCCATCATTCTCTCATCTTTTTCTCTCTTTTCCACACTCTCTCTCCCTCTTTATCTCATACGAATGGAAGCTACATTTCAATCAAGTCTCCATTCATAGATCTCTGCTCTATAATTTCTCTCTCCCTCTTTATCTCAGAGACTATATTTCAATCAAGTAAGCGATTCATAGATCTCTGCTCCATAATTTCTCCAAGTGCAAATGTATTCGATTACGATTCGTTGCATTTCTTTAATTTTATTCAATTTTGCATTATGCAAGAAGAGAGAGAGAGAGAGAGTGGAGAGAGAGGAGAGAGAGCAGAGGAAAGTGCATTCATAACAGACATGGCAAACAGAGGAGGCGAATGGGCATGAAATGAAGATGAAAGCAAAAAGCAAATAAATAAAATATTTACGCTAATTTATTTACTCAAGAAAAAGAAGAGAAATAAAATACATTTCATTTGCTCTGCGCGAATTCCTTTTTAGCGTTATTTAATTAGTTTTTGTTTGCACCTCGTTGCCAGCCGCCCTCTCGGCCCTCTTGCTACTCCCCCTCCTGCCACGCCCAGTTGGCCTGCTTCAATTTTCGTGTGTCTGGCAAAGTTTTCAATGCTTTTTTCACAGTCTCTTCCCTCACCTGGTTTTTTTTCCTACGGCCACTTTTGCTTTTAAACGTGTTAATTATGCGGCAGTTGCTGATTTTTGTGAATAGTGAGCGAGAGGGAAAGGGAGAGAAAGAGAGAGAAACCTTAAGCGAATTTTCGTATTGCAAATCTTTAAACTTTCAAGCCGAGAGAGGGAGAGAGAAAGAAACCTTAAGTGAATTAATGAGCATTGTTGAAAGAAAGAGTTAGAGAGAGTGAGAGAGAGATTGCAAATCTTGAATATTTCGCCTGGAGAGAGAAACCTTTAACGAATCTTGTATTGCCAAACTTTAAAGCTTGAGGAGAAACCTTAAATAAATTGTTGCATTCGCCATGACAGATATTTGAATATCTTTATGGAATTCATGTCAATCATTCGCTTTGATGTGGCAAAGCTCCATCAATTGCGCTCTGCACGCTGCTGATTTCCCACAGCTTTGGTTTCGCTTTTGCATAATGCCTGTACCTCAGTGAAGAGCGGCCGCCCCCAGCCCAGCCCCTTTCCTCTGGCCAGCGGGCTGAGCGCCCCCCAGCTCGGCTAACCCGCAAAGCCGCAAGTTCTAAGCATTCATGAGTTTCTCAAGTTGAGAATTGTAAAGCGAGCGAGACAGAGAAGCCGAGAGAGAGAGAGAGAGATAGCGAAATATACCCCATGCTGAGGTGGCAACGACCCAACACGCAGCACAAAGAAGCCGCTGCCACACTGTGTTGCAACAACAACAACAGCAGAGCAGCAACAAGCTGGATGATTGATTAACAACAAATTAGCATTAAAGCAGACAACAGCGCAATGTAGATACATTCAGATGAAGATACATATGAAATTAAAGATATAGATACATTGATAGATGCAGATACAGATGGAGATACAGATACAGATACAGATACAGATACAGATACAGATACAGATACAGATACAGATACAGATACAGATACAGATACAGATACAGATACAGATACAGATACAGATACAGATACAGATACAGATACAGATACAGATACAGATACAGATACAGATACAGATACAGATACAGATACAGATACAGATACAGATACAGATACAGATACAGATACAGATACAGATACAGATACAGATACAGATACAGATACAGATACAGATACAGATACAGATACAGATACAGATACAGATACAGATACAGATACAGATACAGATACAGATACAGATACAGATACAGATACAGATACAGATACAGATACAGATACAGATACAGATACAGATACAGATACAGATACAGATACAGATAGACAGATACAGATACAGATACAGATACAGATACAGATACAGATACAGATACAGATACAGATACAGATACAGATACAGATACAGATACAGATACAGATACAGATACAGATACAGATACAGATACAGATACAGATACAGATACAGATACAGATACAGATACAGATACAGATACAGATACAGATACAGATACAGATACAGATACAGATACAGATACAGATACAGATACAGATACAGATACAGATACAGATACAGATACAGATACAGATACAGATACAGATACAGATACAGACAGATACAGATACAGATACAGATACAGATACAGATACAGATACAGATACAGATACAGATACAGATACAGATACAGATACAGATACAGATACAGATACAGATACAGATACAGATACAGATACAGATACAGATACAGATACAGATACAGATACAGATACAGATACAGATACAGATACAGATACAGATACAGATACAGATACAGATACAGATACAGATACAGATACAGATACAGATACAGATACAGATACAGATACAGATACAGATACAGATACAGATACAGATACAGATACAGATACAGATACAGATACAGATACAGATACAGATACAGATACAGATACAGATACAGATACAGATACAGATACATATCGAGATACAGATACAGATACATATCGAGATACAGATACAGATATAGATATAGGTACATTTCTAGCTACACTTATAGATACAGATCCATTAACAGTTGCAAATGATGCACAGCCAAATGCGAGCTGCATAGCAATTGAAGATTCAGTTAAATGCTTGGCTGATTGATTGATGGAATGATTGAACAGACGCTAATTGCAGGTGAAACTCGGCTGTTGTGCAATCGGCAATTTTCGCATTTGTCGATTGTCAGCCATAAAATATCTATATATAATTATAGCTATGCATGAATATAGATATATATATGTGTGTATCTATAGCGAGTCGCTTATGAGCTTTAATGTAGTTCAGGGGCAGCTTTAGCGAGCAGTGCAGTCGAGCAGTCGAGCGGTCCGTCAGGCCGTCTCTCAGTCAGTTAGTCAATCTGCATTTTAATTTTGATGTTTTTTAATTAATTAATTGCAATTTGTAATTGTAATTTGCCAGCATTGACACAGTTTTCGCACCGTTAAATAAAATGAAAAACTTTCCATTTTGCTCGTTTTCAACTTTATTTTCATTTAAATGTCAGCTTTTCCGGCTGTCGGCGTGACATTTACACAGCGAGTGCGCAATTTTCAATTGATTAAGCAATTTTATAGTTTTCCCTCCATCGGAAAAACCAAGAGAAAAAGGCGAAATAAAATAAAAACCAATGGCGATGCGTTGTTGTTCGATGCATTTCAATAAACGCAAAGATTGATTAAAAAGTTCAATCGCACACTGCAATTGCAACCATCAAATATAAACATATATAAATAACTATATATATATTCATATATATATATATATATGTCCATAAAACGTGCTCATAGATCGATTTTTAGCGTGTGCAGCAATCAAAGCTTCAAATGCTTGCACAGCCTGAATCCATTTCCATTTTAATATATTTTTATAGCTAAAAAGTAAAAGCTAAAATTTAAATAACTCAGCTATAAAATGGCTAAGTATTGGAGCTCAAATTATAATATAAATAATGAGATATTGTTAATATTGGAAATCTAAAAAATTGGGAGAGTTGAAAAGTAAATTTTACAATTGTATCTATGTGACTCTGTCCTCTCTCTCTCACTCTGTCTTCATCTCGACCTCTCTAAATGTTGATCTATGTGACTCTGTCCTCTCTCTCTCACTCTGTCTCTATCTCTATCTTTACCTCTCTAGATGTTGATTTCTCTCAATTGTATCTATGTCACATGACTCTCTCTCTCTCTCTCACTCTGTCTCTATCTCTATCCCTCTAAATGTTTGATCTCTCTCTCAATTAATTATGTTTCTATTCTTCTATTGAAACTTCCACTCGCTAAGCCCGTGATGAGGCTGCTTTTCGCCCTGAGAACAGAATTGTCGCCGTCAGCCGACACAACTGAATGAATTTCGTTTTTATTTCATTCCTCCAGTTGGGTTTTTGCGCACTCATTTCCTTTAACATGCGTGAGCGATGGATGCGCTAAGAAGATCTTATTTATCATCAGATGACATGACAGCTGATAAAAGGAACCAACCGCCCCGCCCCCTCCCCCCTCAAACTTACCTGCTTAACACACGCTAGGCTGACGACAGAGCAACTCCCCAGGCGCATGTACCCCTTTCTCTCTCCCTATCTCCCGCTCTTAATGGCGCAACACATATAAAAATCCAACGAAATCCTCTTCGGGCGACAACATCAAATTATTAAACATAAATTTCCGGCTGCCTTTTTATGCACGTAATTTTCGAACAATTTATCATTCGGTCTACTTAAATTGCTTCGATGACACAAGAGTGGGCAGCGTCCCATAGCGGATGGGAGTGAGTGGAGGTCGTGGGGCTTGGGGAGGTGGGGGTCATGGGTCGCAGCTGCTCGCCTATAAATATTTTGGCGTCTAATTGTTTGGCAAGCCCCCGGCTCAGGCCCTTGAAAAGGGGTTGTCAACGCGCAGCAGCGTCTGCGGCCATAAAGTAAATGCTGCCAGCCTCGACTCTGCGTCTGCCTTTGCTTTCGTATCCTTAAACGAATCTCTGCCTCATGCCAACTGCTGCCTTCAATGTCTATGTCTGGGTCTGTATCTGTGTCTGTGTCTGTGTCGGTGTCTGCCTCTCAGTCGAAGTCTGTAGCTGCGTCCTAATGAATTTACGCACACACATCGCCATTTTGCTCCTTAGCGCACAGTGGCACAAATCACACTTAGACCTGATACAATTTGCAGTGAAACTGTAGTTTAATAGTTTTACTGCTACAGTGGCTTGAAATTGAAATATGTCAGTGGCTAAAAATGCTATAATACTTTTATCATAGAGCTAACAATGCAATTAATTTAAGCCCACTGTACAGTACAGTGGTTAATTCTAGAATTGTAACACTCAACTCTCTCAATCTGTCTCTATGAATTCTATATAATAAATTTAAATAATTTTTTATTTTGATTTATTTTTTATCAGTTTTGATCCACTGTGCTTTGGTTATCTCTGGTTGGGTCTATTTGTTTCACATATTTATATGATTTATATTTATATGTAATCAGATTGTTTTTCAATTTAATTTTCAACCAGTTTTCATCAAGCTTAAAACACTGTGAAATAATTTTATGTTATATAAAAATATTTCTACGAATATTTTATGTCATATATTATATATTTTCAACAATTCTTGAACACAGTTCAGCCCACTGTGCAGCGCGCCCTCTTAGTTTATTATATCACATGCTGAATAATATATTTATATAAACATTTCACTTTTTCTGCTCTCACCATTTTCATGCCCTTCTCAAGCGCACTTGACCCACTGTGCTCGGGCAACTCTGCCGCCGCTGTCTGCGTCACATAAATTGTCCTTTGCTGGTTTTTCTCGTGTGCGCAAAATATTCTACGCTTTTGGCCATCCGCAAACCCCTCTCCTCTCCCTCTGTCTCTCGGCTCATTCATATATCCTCATCGTCATCGTCATCGTCTGTTAGTCTGTTCGTCTGCCTTGGTTTATTGTGTTTGTTGCGCAACATTTTTGGTTGCTTTTAGGCCATAAATCAAAAAAGATTCTACAGCAATTGTCTCGCAGAGTCTTCGCGCTGCGCTTTTGTTTGTGCTGTCGTCCTTCCGCCCTGTTGTCCTTTGGCTCAACCAATTTGCACGCGCCACGAAACAAAACAGCTGCCAGCTCACGCTGCACTCGCCCACGTTGCCCACCTGGCCCACCTGCTG